>JAPDNY010000001.1:93316488-93916488 GCA_029375565.1 Gekko gecko | reverse complement strand
CTTTATGGGTCACACACTTCGTACATTACATTTTTAGATATATGGCAACAATTTCAAGTGTGCAAAAACAAGCATAATATGAAGAATGCATATTTGCACTTGGATGTATCAGAGAGAGGCTGTATCTCAGTGGCAGAGCATTTGCTTTGCATGTAGAAGGTCCCAGGTTCAATCCTTGGCAACTCAAGTAAGTGATGTGAAACCCTGAAACCCTGGAAAGCCACTGGCAATCCATTTAGATAATCCTGGCCTTGATAGGTGAATGTGCTACTCAGAATAAGGCAGCTTCATGTGTTCACGTGTGTTCACTTGTCATGGAGCCATGATTGGCCACAGCTCCCTGTTGAGTGTATATCCAGGCCTGGTTTAAATGTTACATTGGTAACCCTGTATAAATCATTGGTGCGACCTCATTTGGAATACTGTGTACAGTTCTGGTCACCACATCTCAAAAAGGATATTATAGCATTGGAAAAAGTGCAGAGAAGGGCAACTAGAATGATAAAAGGGTTGGAACACCTTCCCTATGAAGAAAGGTTAAAATGCTTGGGGCTCTTTAGTTTGGAGAAACGACGGCTGAGGGGTGACATGATCGAGGTTTATAAGATTATGAATGGGATTGAGCAGGTTGAGAAAGAAGTACTTTTCTCCCTTTCTCACAATACAAGAACTGCGTGGGCACTCTATGAAATTGCTGAGCAGTCGGGTTAGAACAGATAAAAGGAAATACTTCTTCACCCAAAGAGTGATTAACATATGGAATTCACTGCCACAGGAGGTCGTGGCAGCTGCAAGCATGGACAGTTTCAAGAGGAAATTAGATAAACATATGGAGCAGAAGTCCACCAGTGGCTATTAGCCACGGGGTATAGAATGAGAACTCTCAGTCTGGGGCAGGTGATGCACTCTATTCTTGGTGCTGGAGGGGGCAGCAGTGGGAGGGCTTCTGGTGCCCTGGCCCCACTGCTGGACCTCCTGATGGCACCTGGTATATTTTGGCCGCTGTGTGACAGAGTGTTGGACTAGATGGGCCATTGGCCTGATTCAACATTGGCTTCTCTTATGTTCTTATGTTCTTAAGATGAAAAGTTTCCATGTGCAACCTTGCACAGGCTCATGGTGTCATTTGAGATTGTGCTGCCACCCATGCAAAGTATTGGTGCATGTCCAGTTAGCAATCCATCACTATATCTGCCAGGGGCAATGCTATCATTAGACAAACAGAGACACAGGGTTTTTTGCGAGGCAACAACTGTCATGCTATCCCACCTGCCTGTCACGCCCACCTCTGCATTGGTTCTGGAATAGTTGATTTGTCTCCCCCAGCCTTCTTTAAAAGAAGCAATGCAAGCCATGCATGCCCTATAGGCCATCCTGATGTCTTACAAGATGCCTTATTCTCAGGAGAGTAGGGTTGCCAAGGTAACAAAATAAAGGAGGATGAATCCTAAGAATGTGTATTGGGGAGGGAATCAGTACTATTTGGATTTGGAATGGGAGGCAATAGCATAATCCTGAAGTTTTGGGTGTCTTTATACTGCTTTGGGTTTATTTTCATGTTTGTTTTTCCCCCCAGATTTCCAGATGTATGAGTTCATTGTTTTCTTCTGGGGAGTATGGGATCTTTCTAGGGGTGTGGAACAGGAGTTTGTAGAGAAAATATGAATAACACTGCAGAGGAGTAAATCCTCCTTCTCTCCTAATGAGTTATCCCTCCTAAGCATTCTGGGATTGGACAAAGGGATTTGATGTAATGGACCCTTAAAAATGTTCCCAGCCCTCCCGTCTTCCATTATTTCAGGGGGGGGGGGATGCCATGCCAAACAGCAATAGAGACCCTGCCCCTCAAAAAAACCAAAGATCCCTCCCCCACATAACCCCCTAAAAGTACCAAACCTGGTCAGAACATTCCCTGACCAATCCACAGAGTTCTGAAGAAGTCTGCGAGAACAGGCCTCCTTGGCTAAGGAAGAGCCAGCCATTTCTCTGAGTTCTTCTGGGCTCATTGGAACTCCTGTGCTGTGGAAGAAGAGCTGCTGCAGTGTGCTGTGCTCAGATGATATGGGAGCCTCTTCAGGACTGCTTTGATGGTTCTGATTTTGTGGTTGTATTACTAGTTAATAGGGTTGCCACTTACTTGGTAATGGCAGGGGACATGCTGGTGAAACTCTCTATCCCACGTCCTTGCTCAGTGGAGTGGTAGAGGGAAAACTGGGGGAAACGGCATGTGAAAGTCACCTGCTTCAAGAACAGGAAATGACATTATGATCATCTAGGAATTTCAAAAAATCTATGGTAAACAGGAAGATCTATGGTGCAGCCTTATTTGGAATACTGTGTACAGTTTTGGTCACTGTATCTCCAAAAGGACATTGCAGAGCTGGAAAAAGTACAGAGGAGGGCAACCAAGATGATTGAGAGTTTGGAGCACCTTTACTGTGAGGAAAGACTGAAGACTCTTCTGGGACTTTTCAGCTTAAAAAAGTGACAACTAATGGAGGACATGATAGAGATTTATAAAATTATGTATGGGGTGGAGACAGTTGATAAAGATAATTTTTTCTCCCTCTTCCAGTACTAGAACTCAAGGGCATCCAATGAAGCTGATGGGCAGTAGGTTCAGGATGGACAGAAGGAAATGAAAGATTTGTATTCACTTACCGTGAAGCTTCCTTTGCGGTGGTCTGGGAGTGGGGCAGTCCTTACACTTGGGAATAGGTTCCTCCTCTGGAACAGGGTCAGTTTCCTCAGATCAGTCCAGGAAGGGGAGGGGCCTGTCCCCTGGGAACATCCCAGTCGTCTCCAAGCCATGCATCCCCTAACATCACACTAAGGAAAAGAAAAACACTTCTCCCCACCGTAGTGAAATTCATTTTTTGGGCAACCAGCCTTGTAAATTTATGCCCCTCCAGCGGGTGTAGACCAAGGTTGAAATCCTCTGTCGCTCTCTCACCCGATTAACTCACAATTTTTTTGTTTTAGCATCTCAGATAAACTTCATAAGTGTTCATCCAAAATAATCGCTGGAAGCTGTTCCCCAAAACTGGGTGGGTAGCACTGCCCCACTCCTGGACCACTGAGAAGGAAGCTTCATGGTAAGTGAATACAAAACTTCCATTCTCTGGTGGTCCTGGGAGTGGGGTAGTCCTTACTCTTGGGACATAAAATAGCAGTGTGCCCCAGGGTGGGAAATCCAGCTTCTGATTTATAGAGTGTGCTGTAGTACACCCCAATGAAAAGCCGCCACAGCCAAAGTCAGCTTCTCTACTCCATAGCACTCTACTCTATAAGAGTGCACGGATTCCAGGTGGCCACCGTACCTATCCTCTCCAAGGATGGGAAATGATCTGCAAGCTGCTGATGTAGCAGCCCACCCACAGAGAATATGCTGCAGCACCTTTGGGTGGATTCAGCCCCTCAGCCTTGCATGCAACAATGATGCCACCCCTAAAACCACCTACTCAAGGTAAAAGGCAATACCAGTTGACCTAAGGAAAATATCCTAAAGAAAACAACTAGGGTATCTGAATCATACCAATGCTTGGCCGGTCAACATAAAAAACTAAATACCCTACGGACATCTAGGCAATGCCATTCCCCTTCCTCATCATGCCTATGATTGGGACAAAGGAAGGTAAGACAATGATCTCCGACTTGTGAAAGAACTGGATTAACCTTGGGAACAAAGGCTTGATCCGAGTGTAATGGCACCCTATCATTATGGAAAACATGAAGTTCCTTGTCAACTGACAGGGTCCTCAGTTCCAGGACCCACCTAGTTGATATTATGCCTGCTAAAAACAAGGTCTTGAATGTTAATTCCTTGAGGCTCCATGGGTTCAAAGGTTTTCTACACAATGCTCTCAGGACCCTATGTAGGTTCCAAGTCAGAAACTTCTGGACTTGTGGTGGTTCTGACCATGTAGTAACCCCTTAGGAATCTCTTAACATGTGGATGACAATTTAAGGGACTTCCCTTCCTAGCCCCTATCACTGCCAATATGGCTGCCACCTGTCACTTTAATGTACTCATGCTTAGCCCTCTATCCAAACCATCTTGGAGAAAGCTAAGATGCCTCTAACTGATGTATTTAATGGTTCCCAATCATGTTCTGAACACCAAGAGTGAAGAACCCACCAGGTTGTGTTATACCCCCTATTTGTGAAGCTCTTCCTAGAATACTAATACGGTGTCTGTCACCCTGTGATGGTAACTCAACTCTTCTAGCTGTTTCCTCTCAACCTCCAGGCTGTTAGGTTTAGGAGGGCTGTGTGAGGATGTTGTGCCTATCCTAGTGTCAATAAGTCCTTTCCCAGTGGTAGACACCATGATTCCATGGTCAACAGTCTCTTCAGATCCTGGAATCAAGCTCTTTGTGGCCAAAAGGGTGCTATCAACACCGGTGAAACAATTAAGTCAGTTGGAACGTGTACAGTTATCCCTGAGGTCAGTCGCAGTTTAGAACGTCAGTTCCTGTTGCCTGCTGGTTTTCAACTCTGGATATGAAATGCGGAAATTGATTATTCTGGTCTGTGGTAAAGAAGTCCATTTCCATCATCCTGCACCTTTTGCAGACCTGTTGAAAACCCAACTTGCAGAGCATCCATATGGACTGGTCTAATCATATATACACAGCCAGTCTGTCAATGCACTGTCCTGGGACACCACATAGACTACCTCCAAGACTGTAGCTGGATCTTCGCCCATCTCATCAGGTTGCTCTCTTCTACATGTAAGGTCTGGAATCTGGTTCCTTATGCCTTTGTTGTCATATTGTCTATCTGGATGAGAACATGATGACCTGTTAGTATCTTGGAGAATTCCAAGAGCCCCAGCCTGGTGGCTCTGAGTTCTAAAAAATTTATACTCAGTGAGGTCTCTTCCTGAGACCAAACCCCTTGTGTCATTGTCCCTTAAGAGTGGATTCTCCATCCTGGCAGACTTGCATCTATGGTAATCACCATCCTCTTCAGATCTCAGATCAGGGATCCCCATTGGAAACAAAAGGATTCCAGCCACCACTGCAGCTGATGCTGAAGTTGTTTTGGCAACTGTACCAGCTTGTAGCCCTAACTGGTCACCACATCCTGGTAAGGTAAGGGAAAATGTCTGTAAAGGTCTGGCATGGAACCCTAACAATTGAAGCACTTCATGGCTTGCCACCACCATGCTCAGAAGCTTGGTTGATACCATACCCTCTATCTTGCATTCCCCCCACACACAGCCTGTCTATGGTCAGAAGTTGTATGTTGTGTTGTCTCTCCCAAGTGCCTATCTGCATCCTCAGGTGTACCCATGATTGAGAGGCATTTAGAGTACCCTTCTCCATGTTGACCACGAAGGCATGGTCCCTCAAAACAAAAACAAAAATCACCACCATCTCTGATGCTTCTCCACTCTGCTGGTAAGAATGGGCCTTGACAAGGATGCCATCTCAAGATGGTGACAGCAACACTCCCTGAAGTCTCAGATGTGTTACAATGGCCACCATAAACTTGTTGAACTCTTTTGGGAATGACTTCAGGCAGAAAGGCAACACTGGTACTGAAGTGCTTCCCATCATACGCAAAGTGTAGGAACCAGCAGTGAGCCTCTTGAATTGGGATGTGTAAATGGTCTTCCTATAGATCAGTGGATGCCAGGAAATCCTTTACTTGAACCTCTGCCAGAATGGAGTTCAGAGTTTTCATCCTGAACATTCTAGTACTGATGCAGTTGTTTAGCCATTTCAGTTTCAAGATTTTCCTGGCATCATTATTCTTCTTTGGCTATGGGCATGATATCCTTTTGGAGTCACAACAGGACTGACAAGTTTGTTTGTTTGGGTTTTTTATGGTTTTTTTTTAAACATAGAACACGTCTTTATCTTCAATCAGATATCTGTCTAGTCCCTCTTCAAAAAGGTTTATGCCCTTGAAGGGATCTGCTTTAGCTTGTGCTGCACAGTCCCCATCCCAATTCTGAGCCACGTGTTCTTTCTGGCTGCTACCCTGCATGCCATGGCTCTAGCTAACTACTGCAGGATGTCCAGTGAAGCACTTGCCACAATAATTGTCGCTACGGCAACTTTCTTCAGTTTTTCCTTAAGCTCTTTAGGGACTCCACTATCAGCTGAGGCTAGTCCTGATGCCGAAGAATGTGCTGCCCTGGTAAACACCGAACCTGCTGTTGGCATCCTGATGGAGCAGGCTGAGACTTCGAAGTCTCAGGGGGAGGAGGAGGCGGCGGCCAGCGCAGGACTCCAGGCCCCGCCAGGAGGTTGGCATCTGCGCCTGCCTAGGGCACAGAAGCACCTCGAGCCGGCCCTGCCAGTAGGGCTCTTCTTGTGTAGTCCACCTCCCTCAGTGCTCCTGGGCTAGCATCCCTACCGGTTAATCATGTTATTGTTGTCAACAGTGTGTTTTTTTGTTTTGTTTGTTTTTGCATGTTTGCGCTGAAGTTTTGGAATTGTGGGGGAATTTTTAAAATTCTGATTCTGTGCTCATTGTTTTATTTGGCTTCTGTTTTGAGGAGGGAATATCATACCGGGAGAGCTGATTGTTTTGTTTTGCTTTTTGTTTGTTTTGCATATATCTGGCTTTTTTGCCTTTTCTTGGTTTTTTTAGTTTGGATTTTTTTGTAATTTTTTGGTAGTTTTGGAGGTTGCTTTGTTGTGTGTGTGTGTGTAGGGGGTGATATTAAAGTGACGATGTGTGTCAAACAGTAATGAATGGATCGATGAACAGTTCAACCACTAATTGAAAATTTGGTCCCTTGTTCACAACTAACAAACAGAATGTAAACCAATCTGGTGGGTGTTCAAGCATCCATACTTGAAATAGGACCTGAAGTAGGGTTGCCAGCTCTGGGTTGGGAAATACCTGGAGATTTGGGGGGTGGAGCCTGAGGAGGGTGGGGTTTGGGGAGGGGAGGGGCATAAAACCATAGAGTCCGATTTCCAAAGGACCATTTTCTCCAGGTGAACTGATCTCTGTCACCTGGAGATCAGCTGTAATAGCAGATCTCCAGCCACCACATGGAGGTTGGTAGCCCTAGCCTGAAGTGTGTGTGTATGTGAAAGCAATGACCTATTTGATCTTGTCCTTTTTGTAGATAGGAATACTGGCTGGTGGGGGAAGTCCCACTCTGGAACAGCAGCCAATGTAATGATGTCACCAGTAATGACATCATCATGCTGGGGCCATCATGTGGCAACATTCTGGCCCTAGTGTTATGACATCACTACCTGCAGAATACTCCCAGAGAGGAGCCAGGAGCCTCACAAAAAGTGAGACCTGGCAATCCTACAACATCATCACATTGTCAGCAACGTGGGGCACTCTGATATTTGGGTGAAAACTCTATGATAAGAAAGGTTTTACGCATAGAGTTTCTGCACAAATATCCCAGAGTCACTGGCAATCTCTCTGAGATGCCAGACTAGGCCTCCTGGCTGCTTGTAAGCCCTTCTACCCCCTACTGGGAGCAGTCAGCAACCCTGTTAAAATAGGAAGACGGGATTATATTACAACTTTGTACAAGACTCAGAAAAAAATGTTCCTGTTTGCTTATGGGGTACCTGGTTGGGCATCATGGGAAACAAGATGCTGGACTACAAGGATCTCAGGTCTGATTATAGAAGGCTCTTTGTTTTTAAAACTTTGGTTGGTTATCCACACACACACACATAAAATTTTACTTTAAAAAAATGAGATGATGGTGGGAAAAACATAAATCCAGACCAAATCCAAGTCTACCGAATAACAAAGAAGTTGAGAGACTTTAATGGGCATTTGGATCAGGCTCTAGCAGAGCTGATCATTCCTGAAGCTTATTATCTGTTTGGCCCGTAAGTTTCATGAGCAGTTGCTGAAGTGTATCTTCTTTAATAATTACCAAATGAGATGGGTTTTTTCACATTACAGTCAGTTGCTGCAGATGGTCAGGATTAATGTGTCACCACTGATATCCATGTCTTATTTCCAAACCCAAATCAAAGTACTTAAAAAAACAGATTTTGAGACTCAGCTGTTGCTGAGGCAACATAGGCTATTTTTGTGCTATGGGGAAATGAATACCCCCCCCACACACACACACATAAAATAGCCTCTTTTTTGACCAGGCAGCATTTCAGTAATCTTTGTAAAATATCATTTTAAAATCAGCTGCTTGAGGAACACTTCCATTTATCTGTACAGCTCATGTCTAATAGTTCTTTCAAAAAGAATCCAGATCCCTTGGATCTGTTTTTGAGAAATGACTAATGCAAGGCCATAGAGCACCAGGAAAACTCTAATATGTTCCATGTCTAAAACTTCCATGTCTAAATGTACTTAACCACATGTTCTGACGCATTTTCATGCAACATTAGTATACCAGCAATCACTTGCTTGAGCAGAACCACTGCTGGTTTGCTGATGGTACATGGGAATGGTCCACAGAACATGGCTATGCATTTAAATGTGATCCAGTACTGCATTTTTACATGGTAAATGATTTAGCTATAGTTCACTTCATGCAAAAATCAGGTCTACATTATACCAGATGAGATAGTAGAGTGGGGTGGTATTGATCCCTCTTGCCTGCTGTAGATCTCTGACTTCCTCCATTTTCTTCAGCAAAGAAAGACAGAGGAAGCATTTCTCTGGTTAAAGAAACAGAAGCAGCAGGCTGGGGAGGATCACTGGATACAACCCATTATTGGTAAAACTGCATCTTCCTAATGTTACCTTCTCAGCAACATCATACCCAAATTTTTCTACTTTTTGACACAAATGAATCAGTTCTCCTATTTTAGTTTGTTGTTCTTTACTGCTATGTCTTTTGATTAAATCCTTGGCTCAATTTTAAAGAGTGTCACAATAAGCCTGGAAACTATCATCCTTTTTGTAGTTCAATATGTTTATGAGGGTTAAATGTAGCAGTTAAAATGCTAAGCTAAGTAATCAGTTCATTAGGAAATGGTTCAATATATTTGCTGTCTGTAGCCCCAGCAGTTAAAAATGGACTCAAATAAATCAGTGGATAGTTGAGGGAACAGAGCAGCTAAAGTCTTGTCAAATATAAACTGAGTATCCTGGGGGATTTCGTCCACATTGTTTTTATGTATGTCTAATATTTAACTAGCTTTTTGGCAATTGTAATGAAATATACAAAGTTCATGAGCAATGTCATTTCATTCTCAATAAGTATGCCATATGAAAATCAAGCCCCAAAGCAGACAACCTTACCAGTGAGTGTATGTTCCCCCCATCAGAATGTCATTCGTTTTGTTGCTTTTGCCCTATTGAACATGGAACTAATTTAGAACTGCAAAGGTCAATCCATAAAATGGTTCAGCTGTTTCAACAGTGGTCAGGCATCTCCAATAGTTTTCTTTTTAGTAACACAGATTTATGGTAGAAGGTAACAAGAGAAAAGCCAGATCCAATACAAAACTCAATGCCACGCCTGAACTATGTGTGTCAGATAGGAAGGAGGGGTTCACAAGGAAGTGAAGAAGCAGGCAATCATGTGAGAAAAACCACACAATTTAGGCCCATAATATAACAAATTGTCTAACATTTTAGAGAAGCAGAATGGATTGTCAAGAGACACATTCTGCTGAGGTAGTAGTTACCAGATATGGACCAAGTTACATTAATTCATGGGGTCGCTGTAAGTCAGAAGTGACTTGACAGCACTTAACACCTACATACACACATTATCAGAATTCTCAACATCAATCATGGACTTCAGCTGAGCTATCAGATGTTTGAATGCACCCTCATTAGGATGCTGGGAGTATCTGTGATCTTTGTTTCCTGAACCCGAAGTCTCATTATCACTGTTGTAAGTAAGGACCAAATGATGCTGGAAGTCTGTGACTAGAATACAGTGTCGGAGGTGTTGGGAGATAGGCACGATATGAGTACATCTAATTTTCTGTACATGAGCTTCAGTCAGGTAAGAGTGCTGGGGGAAGTTACCCACCCCTCTTTCTCCAATTCATATTGGTTCCCCTCACAGCAGCTTTTTAAGATCCAAATTATACATTTGGAGTTCCAGTCACAGAATTCCATCATTGTGTATAGTTTGAGTCAGTGTACAAAATAGCACAACAGGTTTCTGTTCTGTTATTGCAGGTGTGCAGTGGAGCAACAAATCATGCAACGTGTTACGCAGTTAGAATGGGGAAGTTAGGCTGGTTGGATGCATAACAGCTATTCAGTCTTTGCTTTGAATGGTGAACATGATGACCACTAATTCAGCTGGATGGATGCCCAAAAGCTAGCCTATATCTGTTCTGAACAGGGAACACGATCAACATTAGGGAAACATGTGCAAGTAGGTTTCTGTTCTAGTAATGGGGAACACTGTACAATAATGCTAGAACCAGAATTTACATACAGAGTCATATCTGATATTTGGAAAGCTAAAACTTCATGGAATTTTTTTTGCTCTTCCAAAAACATTTCTAAAATATGGTCTCTTTTCAATGAGCTGGCATCAACCACTGAACCAGTAGTGAAGGTTTAGGACATCTGTGACCTCTACGTAAACATTTCGCCTGCATACAGAAATCTAGCTTGTGGTTGGGTTGCAGCATGGTGAGACCAACAGAACCGGGACTTGCTTCCAGGCACCGCCGGCTTCTCATTATCTTGAGAGGAGAGTCAGGGGCTCCCGAGCTCCGCTGCAGTCCCTGGAGGGGGGTGTAGTGCAAGGTATGCAATCTGAGCCCCCCACCTGTGGTGACAGGCAGGTGGAAGCCCCTGGATTGTCCCCAGCTGTCGCTACCCAGTAAGAGGGACTTAAAAGTCTGCACCTCATCCACAACATCAGTGAAGCATACCACCGTGAGTACTTTTCAAAGCAACATTACCAGAAACTCTACTATACAACATCAGCCCCTTTACAGTTTAAAAATACTGGAAGGGAGGAGGTGAAGAACGTTTTTCCACACACACACACACACCTTTACCATGGCTAAGAGAAGGATTTAAAATCATTGTATGAATAATCTACTGAGCAAAGAAAACAAGAGATTCTGAACTTTAGTGAGAGCCAAATTAATCTTCTTGGGTTTTTTTTAATGAACACTTTGGAAGAAATACTGAACTTTGGGACCTGTTATAACTTTAACACTTGAATTATAAGGGCTTTACATTTTATTGGATCTTATTCTGATTTCTTACATACTTAGTTCCCATAACAATGTATGTTTATCTCTATTGAAACTTTAAAACTCAATTTTGTTTTGACTGTATTGCTTTGGTATGCAAACAACTGATAAGCTTTTCACTCTATGTTTGCTTTGTCTGGACTACAATAGTTGTTGATATATACGCTCTAAAATTGTTATCTCTGTAAAACTTGGTTTGGGAAAATATTTATAGAGTCTCTCAAGTTTTACCACATTTTTAGAAAAATGAATTGTAATGATAGACTGCAAAAGACCCCAGAGGCTTTACTATTAGCTACACCAGAATCTATGAACAATAAACCTGTACAGGCTTCTGTGAAGGATTTTCTGGATATGGTTCAAAATACAATTGCTGTGACTGTTAAAAAAGCAGTTGAAGACGTTTTCTACTCTGTACAGACAGAAATTCAAATACTGATGCAACAGGTCAAAACTAAGAGGGAAACAGCCCAGACAGCATGGAAAGAGGAGGAAAAAAGACATGACTGCTTTGAAGACACAGAGGAAACCTACAAGCAAGAGGACTGGATCTACAAAAAAGAATCTATGCCTACAAAGAAAAACACAACTTTTACAAAAATGTACCAGGGACTCTATAAAAGAATCATGGCTGGTGAAACTCCCAAAATAGTGACTTCCTTATCATCTCAGAGAGAAGAAAAAAACCAATACATGGAATTACAAGCTATAACTAAGATGGAACATAGATGGCTGCTTCCAGGAGATAATTTCTATACCTATAAAGGAAAAAAGATACAGAATCAAGACTTTAAAACTTAGAGGAAAAATCAGAAAATCAAGAAGAAGCTGATACCTATAAAAACTTTGGGAGATGTATGAGGGAATTCCCTGGATCTTAGGACAACATCATTTATATATTGAGGGAATCCCAGATACTTTTGATGGAGTAGGATCCTAATGTATTTGTATTCAGAATAAAGAATTACACACTCTACAAAATAATTCAAAAATTTAATAACATATTTAGGAAAAGTTTATGTTAGTAGAAAATAAGAAACTGTATATTCATATGTATATTCATATGGGCTGGGGCGTCACCAGTATGCTAATGACACCCAGCTCTATCTCATGTTGGGTGGCTGGTCTGACTCCAGTCCTCGGATGCTGCAGGCCGTGGCTGTTTGGCTTAGACTGAGCCGGCTGAAGCTAAATCCAGTGAAGATGGATCTGGGGATGGGGATCCCGCTCCCGGCCTTCGACAGAGCACCATTGGTGCCAGCACCGGAGGTTAGGAGTTTGGGAGTGCTCCTGGATCCCTCCTTAACAATGGAGGCCCAGGTGGCAGCCATTGCTAAGTCAGCCTTTTATCACCTTTGGCAGATTTGGGAGTTGGTTCCCTTCCTTGACCGTAATGACCTGGCCACAGTGATCCATGCGACGGCCACCTTGAGATTAGACTACTGTGATGCTCTCTACATGGGGCTGCCCTTGTCGCAAATCTGGAAGCTGCAGCTAGTGCAGAATGCTGCAGCCAGACTTTTGAGGGGTCTCCCTAGTTGGGAGCACATCTGGCCGGTGCTGAGGGCACTGCACTAGCTGCCAATGGCATAGCAAATTCGCTTCAAGGTGCTAGTATTCACCTTTAAAGCCCCATATGGCTAGGGTCCAATTTACCTGAGGGACCACCTTTACCCGTATATACCCCAGAGAGCACTACAGTTGGGGTCACAACATCGACTAATTTTTCCAGGCCCTAAGGATGCCAGGCTCACTGCTACCAGGGCTAGGGCCTTTTCAGTGGTGGCTCCTTACTGGTGGAATGAGCTCCTGAAAGAGATCAGGGCCCTGTGGGACCTTGTACAGTTCCACAGAGCCTGCAAGATGGAGCTCTTCCACCAGGCTTTCAACTAGGAGCCACCCACCACCAACAACAACTATTGTTATCGTTAACATCTGTGGTGGTGGGGCTGGCACTGTCATGGGAGACTGGAATACTACTAAGTCGGGACTTAGTATGTCATCTCATAGTATGCTGTCTCAACCTACTGATGGATTACCATGGAGAGCACTTTAAGTGATACTGTATGATTGTTTTAACTTGTTTTTAAATGTTTTATGCTAACTGGCCATATTATGCCAGCAAATGTGAGCCACCCTGAGCCCGTCCGTGGGGAGGGCAGGATATAAATATAATAAATAAATAAAATACATTTGCAAACTTTATATAACAATATATGGTGGAAAAATGAGACAGATTTAATTAGTGTATGAGGTACTGTAATAAAGATTCACACAAACTATTGTATCCCTAATTTTATGTTTGTTTGTTTTTGGAAAAATAAAAATGCTATATATATATATATATAAAAAAAATCTATCTTGTAAGGAAGAAACTTCTAGACTCGTAGAATCATAGAGTTGGAAGGGACCTCTGGGGTCATCTAGTCCAACCCTCTACATAATGGAGAAAATTCATAAATACCTGCCCCTCCACACCCATAGTGACTGCTGTTCCACACCCAATAAGCTTTGAAGATTTATGGAGATGAAGTCTTCTTTACACCTGAAGAGGGTGTAAACAAATGAAGCAAATTAATGGTTGAGAACATAATTGAACATAATTGGATCTGGGTTCCTGATTGACTGTCTTACCACTTCTTTTTTGTTTTTTAAAAATTTGTTATTTTCCAAAACTACAAGAAAATAAGAAAGGAGAACTATAAACTACTGGAGAAAGTAAAGATAACCACTAAAAACCCAAGAGGTGGTGGTCATGTAATGGTTACAGTATATAAGCTTTGAATGAGGGGGAAAAAAGTAATTTGTTACATTAAAAATGATCATTAAATCTGCCTATATGCTTCAAGTCCAGATAATCTATAAAAATAGACTTTAGAGAAAGTTAGCAACTCATTTGCCTCTTCTTCCCCTTCTTCCCCTCAGTCGATATCCTTCCATGGGGGCAGCCGCCCCACATTCCAAGTCCAAGTCTTCTCCAGAAGGTGCTCCATCATCACTTCCCTTGCTGCTCTCCTTGTCGTCTTCTCCTGTTGGTCCAAGTTGTTGCTGCAGAAACTCCTGTGCTTTCATAACAGAGTCAATTTTTCCCTTCTTATCTTTGAATCTGAAGAGTATGCCTTCGGGTACAGTCCATTTGTAGGGTATGCTTTCCTACAAGCCAAGTCTTTGTATTTTTTCCTTTTTTTCCTTATTTCAAAGGGAATGTCTTTCAAAACTCTTATCTCCTTGCCATCAATTTTAAGAACAGTTCCATTTGTTGCCTTTAAAATCTGATCCCTCACAGATCTTCTGAAGAATCTAACCACCACTTCCCTGGGCAGATTATTTTTCTTTATATATTTGGAATATGATCTATAGATCACATCCATCTTGTTTTGAAGAACATCCGCTTTCAAATCTACAACCGATCCCAAGGCATCGCTCATAATCTGTTTAAGATTCTCCCCTTTATTCTCAGGAACTCCTTGAAATCTCAGAATAAAGCTTGCTTTTTCCATTTGAAGCTGTAAAAGCTGGGCTTCGTCAGAGTTTCTCTTCTTTTTCATCTCCTGCATTTGTTCTTTAAGCTTTTGGTATTGGCATTCACTTCTTTAAGGTTCTCTGCATTTTGCTCTGTTTTTTCATATTCTCGTTTATCTGGTGTTGCTGTGCAGCAAAGTTTTGGTTAAGTGCCATCATTTGCTCCAGCAGGGGTCGCAAAGTGTCTGTTAGCATCTTAGAGAAGTCTATGGTTACGTCCGGTCTCATGACTGCACTCACTGGGCTAACACTTCCTGAAGGAGGCTTAGGTTTTGGTTGCTTATCTTTCTCCGTTTTCTTCAGTGACATCTTTGAGGATGTTTACGCTTAAAGAAAATTGCCAAAAGCCTCCAAAGTCTGCAAATCACTTGTCTCTTGGAAAGTCCTTACTAAAGTCTCATTCTGTTTTCAGATCCATCCCCCCTCATGCTTAAAGTCCATTTTTATTTTTATTTTTTTTGGGGGGGATCCGGGAACTCACCGGAAACCGACTGTCTTACCACTTCTGATACAATTGTTCACAGACAGCTAAGGAAAGGTCCTAGAAAATTAGTTTGCATAATTTACTTACTCATCCATCCAAAAGAGATCTTGTTTGTATCCTGTTTCCCATACCTGTGTTTCCTACCAGAGCTTTTTCTGGCCCACAGAATGGTAAGTTTTGCCTTTCCTTGTCAAGTCTTTGGTCTATCAGTTTAAGGCTTCTGCTACACAGTATGCAATAATCACAACTCCAAACCACAGGAATCCTTCCTCATTCACCTACTAAATTGTGCAATACTGTATGCAAGCATTGAAATTATGTTCTGACCCCTTGTAGCCCCACAGGCAATTTGCTCACACCCTGTCACATAAACTGTGATTACATTTCATATGCATAGCTACAGTTGTTATTATTGGTTCTAACAACAGTTGTTACAGTTCAACAGATATGTCTTAATCAATTTCAGTTTAAGAAACAGGTTGCTTATACATGAATAAGCATACCCAAACAGTGCAAAATTAAAGAGACAGAGTCACATCCTGACATGTCTGGTGGATTCAATGTTTAATTAATCAAAATCACTCCTTTTCAACAGAATATTGCCAATTGTTAATAAAAATGAACGATTTATTTTCTTGAAACATGGGCCAATCAGCCATGTCCAATGTATAATGAGGCAGCTTCTCATCAGAAAGTTATTCGAAAGTATGATTGGGGGAATGTTTATGACAGTTACATGTCATAGAAGGACCTTGAATTTGCCAAGGGTAACAATCCTAAAAACTTATCCACTTAGCCAGGACTTCTCGATGTCTTGTCTCTTGAGATGGTCACTGCAAATTTATGGTTCTGCCAGGAGGACACCTATCCATGATTCTCATTCCTACAAGATATGGAGGAGCTGATCCCCTAGTGAGTGAGTATAATACAGTAGACAGATTTCCAGGTTTGCCTGAGTGTTAATTAGTTTCAGTTAGGGATGTTACAGAGCTCCACAGTTCCAGCTCAGAATTTCCCATTTTGTTTTCATGCTCATTTCCTCTGTGATAACCTCTTCCAACCAGCTCAGTGTAAGGTTGCCAGCCCCCACCCTGCTCACAAAAAAGACCCTTTATAAGATCTTTTTGCAAGCCAAGCATGCAGCCTGTGAACACCACTCTCTCTCCCTCCTGCTAGATTTAAAGGGCCCTCCAGCTGGTTGGTGGGCCTCTCATGGTTTGGGGTGCGGGGTGGTCAAGGTACAGTCCACAGTCAAGAGCCAGGCAAACAAACCAAGCAGGGAAGCCAAGTCCAAAGCGCAAGGCAAAAGCGGGGTGGTCAGGGTACAGTCCAAAACACAAACTGTTAGAGTTGTCAGTAAGCCAGAGTTCCCAAGAGTCAAGAGTCAGGGAATCAAAGGTTCAAGGTGCAGGTCTAAGCGTAGTCATGCAAGCTGAGGTCAAGAAGCTGAGGACGTTGGGACGGAGACCAGGAATCAAGAACACTAGCGAGGAGGTGCAAAGCTTCGTCAAAGTGACTAGTTGCTGGCACGGCTTGTTGGCGTGAGTGTGAGGGCTAAATAGCTCACTACGCTGCCAGCAATTAGCACACCCTAAGCACGTCCCAGCTTCGGCTAATACTCAGGACTGAAAGAGCATCTGTTGCGCATGTGTGCCTCTTGCCGTCTGGCTGCCATGTCCCGTCGGCACTGTTCTCTCAAACAAGAAACCGGTGGAGGCGAATCAGGGGAAGTGCTGACCAGGCGAGAATCTGCCTCAGCTGTTGCTAAAGCAGCCTGTGAACTCAGCGCTGTCAGGTGCAGGATTTTCTGGTATCGGGAACTCATCCCCAGCAACACTTAGCTCCTCCACTGGAGCTGTGTGCTTGGACTCAGCAGGAGCTGGAACAGGGACATGTGGTCCCCGCCAATCAGCTGAAACTCTTAAAATTGGGTAGGAGAGAAGGGAGAACAGTGGCTGGGTGATCGCTCTTGGGGGTGGGGTTTGGGGATGGGGCTTGTAGGCATCCCTGCCTAGCCCCGGAACGCCCCCCAAATCCCCTTGCTGGAGGGACGAGGGGACCTGGCAACCCTAGCTCAGTGACTCTGGCATAGAAAAGAGAAACCTCAGAAGAAGAGCCCAAGGAGCCAAGGTTGATGGCAGCTTGCCACAACCTGCAAAGGAAACTTCACCACCGGCCCCAAAGATAGCTACCAAGTCTCCATTGGGCAGGGTTTAAACTTGGGCCTTTAGCTCCTTCCACCCAGGCTTCTCCCACTCCACAGAAACAGTGGCAGCAGAAGGCCTGGACTGAGGTGGCACAGAGGAGGTGAAGTGCCAGACTCACTGCACATCACCCAACTGTGGAAATAGAACAGAGCAGTGCTGGTGGTGTTTCCTTGTAGGATCATGGCCAGAGCACAATGCAGCCTCAGGAGCTCCAGTGTCTGCTGCAGTACAGATGGGTCCAATTACTTCTCAGTCTATCTAGGCAGGGAGCTAGGAGGACATCCTTGCTGGATCAACTGATCTACCAGGTGTAAACCCTGTGTACCAGGCTCCCAGATTCACGCCTCCCAGTTTCCAATCCCAAGCTCCATCCTATGCCACAAGTCTTAGCAGCCCAAGCCTGAAGGTCCTATTTTGGAAGAAATTCAAGTAATCCTGAGTAGAGTGAAGAATATCTGTGTGACTTCAACCAGTGACGCATTATTTTCATATCATTTTTTGCTTCCTCATGCCAAATTTCATGCCAAATTCCCCCCATTAAATTTACACAATTTTTAGCATTATTTTGGCAGTAATCTTATATATCTCCTGTCCCATTATATCTCCTGTCCTATTATATAAATGTGTAGTGGTCTGGCAATGTTCTATGCGCAGCAAAATCAGTTGGCTGCAGGAACTGCCCATCACAAGGTGTCCCTCGATTGGCTGCCTTCTCTTCCACCATGGCGTCAGTCCCACCCACAGACCTGTCACCCAGCGTCTCGCCCTGTGTGGGGCCATCAGCCGGGATGGATGCTCCGGCGGCCCTCCAGTGGGGAGCCAGGAGGACGGGGCCCCTTGGCCTCCACAGAGCCTGGTTGCTTCCTCCAGCCCCAGCCCTGAGGCCTCTGGAAGGAAAGGGTGCCATGGGGCACCTTCGCTCGACTCCCCACCTGGCTGGGAGGCCTTTGGGAGGGGCGGGTGCCATGGAGCCTCTTTGCCACTGGTCCATCTTTGCCTGCCCCCCCAACTGCCTTCTAGGCCCGCTCTGAGCCTTCTGGTAGGGCCGGGTGCTGTGGAGCCTCTCCGCTGCCAGCGTGCTGGCCGCCAACGGCCCGTCTTCACCCAACACCCACAGCTTCTAGGGCTGCTTGGAGGCCTCCGGGAGGGGAGTGTGTTGGGGAGCCTCGCCGGTGGTGGCCTGCTTGCCACCGCCACCCGTCTTCACCCCCCCCCATGACCCTTCTTTGCCCACTCCCACCGGCCCTTCTTTGCCCACCTCCAGGAGGGGAGGGTAGTGTGGGTCCTCTCCGCCGGTGCCGCGCTCACCGCCGCTGGCCCATCTTCGCTTGACCCCCTCCCGCCTGGCTTCCAAAGCCACTTGGAGGCCTCTGGGAGGGGAGGGTGGTGTGGGGCCTCTCCACTGCCGCTGCCCCGTCTTCACCCGCCACCCCCCACACTTCTAAGGAGCACTGGCTGCCACCGGCCTGGGCACAACCTGCATGCCGCCGCACTCCCTCCGGCCCTCTGCCTAGAGCCAGTTGCCTATCTCTTTGCAACAGTCCTTGCCACTAGTATGTGTGTGTGTATATATATAATTGTCCTACATATTGGCCATTTTTAGCTCTCCCATTGGCTGTGCTGGGTGCTCCGTCAGCCATTGGCCCGTCAACCATCACTCAAGAGTAATTGTGTGCCATTGGCTGGGTGCTGGGTCCGCTCTTCTTCCCCACCCACTGCCACCTCAGCCACTGTTCCCTGTCAGAATAACTGCCAAAACGTCTGTCTCTCCTGACGAAAACACTTCTGCTTAGCTCCTGTGGGGCTAACTTTTCCCTCAGTGGCTGTTGCTAGGCAACCAAGCTTGGTTCTGTCAATAAAAAGGCAAAGCCAGGAGGCCCTTTTTAGGCCTTTGTGGGGCACTCATTGGGGCCAGTCCTGACTAGAGTTGCCAGCTCCAGGTTGGGAAATTCCTGGAAATTTTGTGCTGGGGTCTATGGAAGCCAGGGTTTGGGGAGGGGAGAGGCCTCAGCTGAATAGAATGCCATAGAGTCCACCCTCCAAAGTAGTTATTTTCTCCAGGGGGAGTAAGAGATCCATTGTCTGGAGTTCAGTTGTGATACTAGGCAATACCACAGCCAGTGTGGAGTAGCAGTTAACACTTCAGAGCAGGGTCTGCCAGACCCAGGTTCTTGCTGTGGAAGCTGAGTGGGTGATTTCAGACCAGTTGAAGACTTTCAGCCTAACCTTCCTCACTGGGCTGCTGTGCAGATCAAAAGGGAGAGAGGAGAATGCTGTAAGCTGCTTTGGTCCCTACTGCAGAGAAAGACTGTACTTTTCCTCCTGGGGAACCATTGTTGCCAATCTCCAGGTGAGGGCTGGAGATCACTCAGAATTACAATTGCTTTCCAGATGGCAGAGATCAGTTCCCCTGGAGAAAATGGTGGACGTTGTGTCCTTATACCCTGCTGAAATGATCCCCCTATATGACAGCCAGTATGACATAGCAGTCAGGGCTTCAGAGCAGGGTAGCAGCTGCAGGTGGAGGGGGGGAAAGCTGAAGTCAGAGGGGCAGATAAAGGTAGGTAGATGATTGGTTGGGAAGAAGATAGGGCCGCCAACTCCAGGTTGGGAAATTCCTGGAGATTTGAGGGGTGGAGCCTGGAGAGGTTGAGGTTTGAGGAGGGGTGGGACCTCAGACAGGTACAATGTCATAGACTCCACTCTGTAAACCAGCCATTTCTTCCTGGGCAATCGCTGCTGCCAATCACCAGGTGAGGGCTGGAGATCACTCAGAATCACAGCTGCTCTTCTGATGGCAGAGATCAATTCCCCTGAAGATAATGTTGGACTCTGTGTCATTATACGCTGCTGAGGTTACCACAGCAAACTGATACTGAGTGCCCAAAGCCTGGGCACCCGCCCAGAGCCTCCTTCTAGAGCTTGTTGTACTTATTTCCACAATGGGCCTTATTCCTAGTTGCATATAAAGGGTGCAAAAATCACATATAAATGACCCACAAATGTAATAAAATAAACAAATTGGAAACACTGGCAGTGAAAATGGGAAAAACAAGAAGGCTCATAACAGCAGTGAAAAGAAGCCAAAAGAAATGAAAAATGGAATATTTGGACATCCCTGCTTCTAATCACTATACAGATCCTAAATACATGCTGTACTTTTCTGAGGCCCATATCTGGATCCAGTCAACAGATGAGCTCTGGGAGCTTTGTCCTTGAAATTCATTTCTTATGTTTGTGGGGCCTCATTTAGATTGGGATCATGGTGTGTGTGGAGAGGTGGACTAGGCATTCCCCCCCATGCCATTTTTCTGACCTCAAGTGTCCCAGGGGAGCTACTATTTGCCTGTCAGGGGGACAGAATATGTGCTAATGGACTGCATGTGTATTATTAGTCAGTTCCATGACACAGAGCCATTTTAGGTTGGGATGATGATGGCACAAGAGGAGAGGGGGTTAAGCCACCTTTCAAAATGTGTCAGGTCCCAGTCCAAACTACTTCCAAACGTGCAGCTTCTGGACATGCCTTTCAACTGGACCAAAAGATGAGCCCAGGAAAAAGACAGTTATGCCCTCAGTCATAAAGACAAACGGGTTAACATAAAGATAGATGCAGCGATGTTGATCTGAAGCAGCAGAACAAAGTTTGAGTCCAGTGGCACCTTTAAGACCAACAATTTTATTCACGGTATAAGCTTTTGTGTGGATGCACACTTCTTCAGATACATTGAAATGGATTTGAGTGCAGAAACTTTTTTTGTTTGATCACTGATTTTTTTTCTTTTTAGAAACCCACCATTAACATTAATTATGGAAGGGTTGTTCCCCTCCCCGGGTCCTTCCCCTGCTCCCAAGAATACCCATATAGTTTCTCCATTACTGGATTTCCCTCTCCTTTGAGATCTCTCTGTCCCTTTTTGCCATGAATTTCTCCTGGATGAATGTGGAACAAAGAAAGGCTATTGCTACAGAGAGGTGAACAAATAAAGACGAGAAACAAGTGGAACACAGAGTCCCTGAAGCAAAATTCAAGGTGAATCTGATGTTGCGTGGAGATGGGAAAATATTAGGTGCCTGGGGCCCTGGTGAACTAACCCCTTTTGATTCAAAAACCTATTTTTTATCACTTCCGATTTCATGTTCATCCCTTTATCATTTCTTTTCTACTGAAGGACAAATATTAGAAATACTTGTCCATCCTTTGTGTTTCATCGCACGTGGTACTCCATACTGATGAGCATAGGTTCGCACAGTGGTTCCTTATCTCTAGAACTCCCTTCCCCAAACCCTCCTGGTATCCAGCCTGTTTAGTTTAAAGCTCCAAGTGAAAACTTGTATGTTCACTTTTTGTTGAGGTGGTGTTTTGCTTTTGTTGGTTTCTTTCATGAATATGTGCCTCGGTGTGTGTGTTTATGGGGAATAGGCTAGCTGTTGACATGCTGCCAGCAATGGCAAGTGGTTCTGAGTTATTGTTTTAATACGATTTTAATTGTTCTAATTGTTTAAAATGGTGGCTTTAATTGCTATCTATTTTGTAAACTGCCGCAGAAGCTACATGCTTAGAGCTTATGGAGGATTTTCATTCTTGAAATACATACATAAATGATTTTATCAACAGCCCCACTTGAAGCCTAAGCTTATGATAAACAATCCAGCTGAAAACAGTGAGATAGGTTTGTCCTTGACATTATTCCACTGAAGTGAACAGAGGTTTATCTGAGAATATGGATTCAAGAATTCAGGACAGCAGAATGCATTCCTATTTACAGGTTCAATGGTTACATGCTGGCTCCAAACACTTTGCACCTGTACCTGATCAGTCAAGATGCCAGAAACATTTCTCCCTAGCAAGGAATCAGAAATCTTCTATAATGCACTTTGTATACGCATTCTGTCGTTCACCATCTGTGTTGCTTATTGACTAAAATGGAAGTCCCTAGGAATTTGGGATGTGATAGAACCTGAAATTACATGGATTTCTATGTTGTTGGAAGCATACAGATCATTCTAGAGAATGTAATGGGTATAAACAACTCCTACAAAATAAATGGTGGCAAAGGGAGACAGGCCCTGACCTGGATGGCCCAGGCTAGCCCAATCTGGTCAGATCTCAGAAGCTAAGCGTCGTTGGCCTGGGTTAGTATTTGGATGGGAAACCACCAAGGAATTCCTGGATCACTAGGCAGAGGAAGGCAATGGCAAACCACCTCTGTTAGTCTCTTCCTTTGATTCAGTTGCCATAATTCAGCTGCAACTTGACAGCACTTTACAAACACAAAGGGAGACAGTAATATGGACACTGTATAAGAACATAAGAGAAGCCAATGTTGAATCAGGCCAATGGCCCATCTAGTCCAACACTCTGTCACACAGCGGCCAAAATATACCAGGTGCCATCAGGAGGTCCAGCAGTGGGGTCAGGCCACTAGAAGCCCTCCCACTGTTGGCCCCTCCAGCACCAAGAATAGAGTGCATCACCTGCCCCAGACTGACAGTTCCCATCTATACCCTGTGGCTAATAGCCACTGATGGACTTCTGCTCCATATGTTTATCTAATTCCCTCTTGAAACTGCCCATGCTTGTAGCTGCCACCACCTCCTGTGACAGTGAATTCCATATATTAATCACTCTTTGAGTGAAGAAGTACTTCCTTTTATCTGTTCTAACCTGACTGCTCAGAAATTTCATGGAGTGCCCACAAGTTCTTGTATTGTGAGAAAGGGAGAAAAGTACTTATTTCTCAACCTGCTCGATCACATTCATATACTCAGCTTTGTTTACCAACACACTTTATTCAGGGGCAGATGGGGGGGCAGCTCTGGAAAAGGAGGAAGGGAGCAGCTACCCCACTGCCCAGAGCAGAAGGTGCCTGGTCAGGCAGGCTGAGGCCAGGCAGGCCCATCCCTTACCACTGTGAGTCAAATCAGGTGGCCCCATCTCACCACTCACTGTAGGGAGGCTGATTATGGGTGGGCTGGAAGGGCACAAATCTCATCTCAGCAAACCCTGTTCCCTGGAAGTTCATGCCCTTCCCTCTTTTGGGGCTGGGGTGGCCCTGGTTCAGGGTGGCCTCTGGGACCAAGTGGTCCCAGTGGGGGGAGGACCTTTTACTTTGTTAAAAGAGTAATGACATGCTGAAAAGGACATCAATTCTGAATACAGGCAGGGTATAGCACGGGGGTCCCCAACATCGTGCCTGTGGGTGCCATGGCACCTGCTGGCACCTTTCCTCATGCCTGCCAAGTGTTTTTAAAAAGTGAGTGGGGGCACGGGGCTTCCACCCAGCCAGGCTTCTGATTGCCACTGGAGATCTGATTGGCTGTGCAGATTAAATTAACTTGGGTTCAGTGGCAGCTGCCACCACAGCATTCATTTTATTCTCTCACACAATCCTCTTTCACGGTTGTTGTTTTTGTTTTGTTTTTTACAATTACTGCTCTTGTCACTCACATTTGGACTTCTTCCACATGTGGCTCTATCTCCTGTGGTGGCCATGTGGTGGTTGGCTCCACCTCCCATGACAGCCACTTAGTGGTTGCACCCACCTCCCTGGATCAGAATCCCAAAGACGCCCACAGGATCAAAACTGCTGGGCACCCTGGAATGGCAAGTCTTTTCCATAGGAGCCAATATGGAACCTGCAATTAACAGTGCTGCCTTAAATGAAGTGACCCCCTTCTAGTAACATGCTAATTTTGTACCTCTCCAAAAGCTGATTACATTCATATGTGGTAGTTGTGCCTCAGGGCTCAGGTTTATTAAGAAACAGTAAAGGACAATTTTCAAGATATGGGAATTGGTCCTTGCTTTGAAATGTCTGTCTTAAATTTGGCAATATCATAACTACTGAATCCAGAGGGGTACTACTATCAGCTCTGACCTCTGTGAGGATGGTATTTGCACATTGTCTGGAAGATTAGAATGGCTCTTAAAGATGAGAGAATTGTTATCAATAGTCAAACTAACAATAATTCAAAATTCTAAGAATATTTTAGATAAAATTTGGCAACAATTAGCGTAAAAAAATCCTTAAACTATTATAAAGGAATATCTATAACTGTGTACATTCTCTTCATTTGTTTTTTAATCTGTGAACTAGATATGTTGTTTGCCCTGTACACTGCTTCTGATTATGTACTGTTGCATTTTAATTTTAAAAAATTAAAAAGAAAGGTGTAACTCTCTCTAAGATTACCTAGGTGTTGCTCCCATAGAGCTCTATGGGACTTACTTCTGAGCAAACATGCATAGAATGTATAACTTTTCCTGCAGTATAACATTGTCCTTGGTCCTTCCTGGTTATCCCTTAGAGTATATTGGGTTTACCTTAGGAAGGAAGGCTTATTCCTGGATTACACTCTTTTATTTGATTTAATTGTATGAGACTTTATATAAGCATCCCTAAAATGGCCAGTTATCATGTCATATATACATAGGAAATAAATGAATTATGGCAAGCAACTGTAGATCATTTAGATGATACAAGCTGATCTGTTAGGATGTACAGGGCAAATGGTATGGAAACAGAGTTGCCAGGTATGGCAACCAGTAGGAGCTGGCGGGGTGGGAACATGGTGGCATAGTTGTCCAGTGACATGACATCACTTCTGGGGGAAACCTAGAAATGACATCAAGCCCCTCTCGGAATTGCTGAGAACTCTATCATAAAACCATAGAGTTTCCAGTGATTCCTAGAGTAGACTGACGTTAATTATGATTTTTCCATAGAAGTGATGCCACAGCATTGCCCAACAGCAGGGTTTGGGGGTTTTAAAGCTTATTTCCCTTTTGCTGGCCACTGGTATGGCAGCAGGGAATGAGAGCTGAGGGAAGGGGATTTGTCACCTCCTATGAGAAACTGACAGCCCTATGCAGAAGCGGCCAGCAGTCTGAAATAGGACCAATTCATATATGCTATCTTCTTGTTTGAAATATGTTAGTAACAAGAGCTTCCGGTTTTTGACTCAGCGATGGTGGTCACTCTCCCCTTCGCTTGGGGGAGTGACACGCAGACCAGCGGTATGGAGGGAGGCTGCTGACGCAGTTTCCCCATGGAGCCCGAGGGTAGGGCTCCTAGCCATAGGGCTTTTGAGGGGTAGCCTCTTCGATGGCGTAATGCCGGAGAACTGAGGCACCCCTCCGCCCTGATGGTCCTGCCACTGTGTGGCCTTTGGGCACTAGCTGGGCTTGCCAGAACAAGTGCTGGAGATTGAGCAACGGATGAAAAAAAAAAGCGAGGTCTAGAGTGGCCAACAATGAACGCAAGTTTGATGTAAGCGAACTTTGAAATAACCAGAAAATCCCTCACTGCCCCCCTCCCCACATCGGCAAGCTGAGAGAGGAGGGACACCTCCCGCGAGCAAGAAAGATTAGCAGAGAAGAGAGGGGGGAAGGGGAAAATGGAACGTTTGGCTTGTTTTGAGAGACTTACCAGAGCGGATTTAAATTGTAAGCGATTTTCAGAGGTTGTGAAATAGCAGTTGGCTTTTGTAAACAATCTGCAAAGATGTTGGGTGCAGGGAGGAAAGGAATGAAACTGAAACTTATGGGCGGCCAAAGCCCGAGGCCGGAAGAAGAGGGAGTGGATGTCATGAGACTCCTAGTGGATATGTTCAAGCCCGTGATGGACCAACTCACTGGTATTAACCAGCAGTTAACCATTCTCAATCAAAACTTTGCAGCGCAACAGCTCCAGCTGGCAGAAACTGTTAAAAAGATGGAGGAAATGGTAGAAGTAGTGAAAGAGATGCACACCGAGAACAAGATTTTGAAGAAAAGGGTGGATGAATTAACAAATAAACAGAATCACCAAGAAAACAGACTGTTATTTCTATAAATGGAAAAAGCAAATATGGTCCTCAAATTCCAGGGAGTTCTTGAATCTCCGAATGAGGATTTGAAGAAGCTACTCAATGAGCTTATCGCACCAGTAACAGGCTCGAAAGCGGAGGAAATTACGAATGATATGGAATCAGCGTACAGGGTGTATTCTAATTACACACAAAAAAATAGCCTGCCTGGAGAGATATCAGTCAGATTCTCAAGAAGACAAACTAGGGATGCAATTTTAAAAGCCACATCAGCAACTCCACTGAAATTGGGGAATACATCTATCAAAACTCTAAAAGACATACCATTTGAAATTCGTCAAAAGAGAAAGGGCTACAAGGACTTAATCCTTTTCCTTCAAACTAACCAAATCGGATATAAATGGGTAGTCTCAGAAGGGGTCATCTTTAAGCTCCACAAAAAAAAAAGAGAAGATTGACTCTGTACACAAGGCTAAAGAATTCCTGAAATGCCACCTGGGAACCAAAGAAGACGGTGAAACTGGTTTGAATGGCTCCACACCCCTCGGAGATGGATGAGGACCTGGCTGCAGAAGAAGGCGCTGCTGCCCGCAAACCAACTTATGCTTTTAGAGATAGAAAGCCTAAGTAAAGGCAGAAGGACTCTGAAAATGGCCTTTATGAAGCGAGTTGGGGGATGCTCTGGAACTCTCCCATAACAAGTAACCAGTAACGCAGAGATAGATAGCAACTCACAGCATGCATTGTTTACTAACAGTGTAGTACTAACATAGATTCTAACTGGGATAATGATCTCCTACTCTTGGGCTTTTAGTTTAGTGTGGGTATACTTTTCTTTCTCCTTAGTTGTTGTTCCCCTCCCCTTTATTCATTGTAGTTTTAGTTGCATATTAAAAAAAAAAAACAATAAAAAATCCCCTTCAGGGGGCCAAAAAGAAAAAGAAATATGTTAGTAACATTTTAATTGTTTCATCTTGATGTTTTTATGAATGATGTACATTGACTAGAGCCCTGCACTGCAGGGATTGGGCAATTAACAAACAAAATAAATAAATATATGGGAACCCGGGGAGAATCCATCAATCCACTGAGATTATGTGTTCTGAACTTTCTCTACAGGGATCACCAGTGATATTGATGGCCTCTCAGGTCCTCAGGCAGCCAAGCCTTTGAGGAAGGCATTCCTTGAGTTCACCTAGAGCACTAGCTGAGAGATTGCTCAGTTTTCTGGATACTTTAAATCTAGATTTACATTTTCTTTTAGTGTCCTGTACTTGGACCAAAAAAACCCAAACAGACAAACAGATGACATTTCAGGAACCAGTTAGAAAAGATTCTTCTTGACAATAATGACAATGAAAATATTGTTTTGGCTCAGCACTAGAGAAGGCTGACATTTTGATGCAAGATATCTTAACCATAACATTCTGCTGAAGCAGTTTACAGTTGTCTCGTAATGAAGGAGTGCCTCCAACTGAGCCATAAGACTCTGTTTTTAGTTGTCTCTAGAGGTAGCATCATCTCTACACTGTCGCATCATCTGACCTTGTTTAGTTCAAGACATTTAACAAGATTTGACAGTTCAACGAGATGTGAGTGCTTAATAAAACCTGACGTGAACCAAATGTTTCTCTTGTCAACCAATTCACTTCTTATCTAGTTCTGTGTCTAGTTCTGTGTGACTCTTCCACAAGCAATTTTGTGCAGTCCCTTCTGTGTATTATTATTCATTTGATTTGTACTCCACCCTCCCTGCAAAGCAGGCTTAGGGCAGCTCACAGTCAATACATAAATAACAATTAAAATCCACATAAAATCATCTAAAAACAGTTCAAGTTATAACTAATACGAATTCATAAAGTGCTGGTGATGATTAATTAGTTGTTTGAGATGGTTTACTTCAAGAGTATACACAGAGGTCTAATAGTCATTCTGCTCGTAGTCTTCTTTCTAATACAAGGGTGGCACAGGCTAGATGTCAAAACCAAGGGCCAGGACTCTATAGTGGTGGTGGCTCCTTAGTTGAAAGCCTGGTGGAAGAGCTCTGTCTTGCAGGCCTTGCGGAACTGCAAGAGATCCTACAGGGCCCTGATCTCCTCCGGGAGCTCATTCCACCAGTATGGAGCCGCCACTGAAAAAGCCTGGGGGTAGCAAGCCTGGCATCCTTAGGGCCTGTGCTGCGAAATCTCAATGTGAACTGGATTGTCCACAAATGAAGCCTGTTGCCGTTTCTACAAGTGTGCCAGTTCTGTTTCTAGTTGCAATGCTCACAGACAATGGTTGAAGATGGTATCAACCTGGCTCACTTTCAGTGTGGTCCATGCAATCCTAAACAAATTTATTACTTTAAAAAATGACAATCCTTCTCCTCAATTCAAAGATTATCAGGGTGACTGATGAAAAAAATATAAAATCCCAACAAATACCAAAACCTATTCTCAAAACTACAGCAAAAAGTTTTAAAGCAGCACAGAGCCATTAAAACTAAAATCAAAACCCATTCAAGAGAGCCAATTTAAGACAGTATGTTGACTATGAAGAGGAAAAATACGCAGGTTCATAAACACTCAGTCTGTCTATCAATCATTCTATCAATCACATTTCTTCTTCTACCGTTCAGGGAGCATAGGGCAGTATTCATAGTTTTTCCCCGTGTAAATGACCCATTATATGTTAATAAGCTGAAAGATAATGTATTTGATTGACAGGATATACAAGTGTTATAAAATATATATGGGGAGGATAGATCACTGAAGCATCTTCCACAGAATATTAATATTTGTTTATTTAAAATATCTTGATCTCATCTTTCATGTGCACAAAATGGTACATGTTATACCACTCAGGAATGCAAAGCTGAATACTTCATGACTATAGGTTATCAAGACCTCACTAGTAACCAGCCTCACTAGTGCCCACGTCTCAGAGAATAATGGCATGTGACACAGTTCTCCTACTGAAGAATGTTGCTCTAACCTCGCTGAGTAAAACATTGCCTGGGAATTATGGAAAATGCTATGCCTGGATGCTCATATTATTTTGGTGGCCTGGAAGCAGCAGCAATTCTACTCCTTTCTGTGCTGCTGGTAATATGAGAAGGCACAGCTGACCCAGCTGAGCTCTGAGAAGGAGCAAGGTGTTTGAGCTGCCAGAGGGGTGAGTGGTTTTATTTATTTATTTACTTTCAGCTGAGGTGCTTTAGCTGAGAGGGTACTGTGTGGGGGACTGTATTTGGGAGTGTGTGGGTGAGTTGTAACAGACTCCTGGCTGCTGGAGTTAGGGTGTGAAAGGGTCACTGTTTGCCTGTAATTAAGTGCCTGGGTGAAATTGAATAGCAGACTCCTGGGGGCTGGAGTTAGGGTGTGAAAGGGTAATTGTTTGCCTGTCATTAAGTGCCTTGGGTGAATTTGAGTAGCTGCTGGCACACCCTCTCCTGGGGGACACTTCTATTTAAGGCAAGAAGCTTGCAAGAGGCACGAGCCGAAGGGTGAGGCTCTTGGCCTGTGGCTCTTGGCCTAGGGGCTCTGTAAGAAGCCCAGGAAGAGCCAGAAAGCCAGGGACCTAGGCTCCTTGAGTTCCCAGTAAGGTAAGTAGACTTCTACAACAGTAACCATATAAATAAAAAAGGGTTTTGGTGGTTTCGGTTTCCGGCGTCGCGAATGGCGGCCGCTTCTCGGGCGCGCTCCCGGAGGCGGTTAGCCCACGCGCAGTTAGGGGGGTCTTCGCACATGCGAAAGACCCTAGTGAGCCTTAGGTAAAGGCTCCGAACTGGGGGCGCTTGGGGAGTAGCCTCTTTGCCGGCAGACAGCCGGGAAATTGAGGCTTTCTCCCCGCCCCAATCGGCCCCGCTGCGGCGTGCCCGTAATGGGACTTAGCGGCGCTACCGAATTCCAGGAGTGAAAACAGCGCTATGGTTCAACATAAAAAGAAGTAGTGGCATCGAATCGTGAGTTGAAGATCTATTTTGAAGCGTAAATCGGAGCCCCCTGTATGCGTATAAGCGTTGGGAGGAGGGAGGAGTCCCCACCCCCTCGAGAAGCAAGCTATTCAAAGGGAGCGCGAAGGGGGGCAGAAAGAAAACAAAGTGTTGGTGAAAGTACCGTTGGGGCTGCATGGAAGAATGTGTTCATCTTAGCTTCCTGGGGGATGCGGCACGAACTTTTTAAAAGTAAACAAAAAAACAAAATGTCGATAATGGAAAAGCCCAGACCCTGCAGACACCGGAAGAGAAGAGAGGAGGACTTCCGGTCCAGATAGCCCCCCCAAGAGCTTGCTGTCAATCAACAGAAAAAGGAGATGCTGTGCCCCCTGCTGGAACAATTGCAGAAGATCAACCAAACTTTGTTTAAAATGGAAAGTGTTCTCATCAGTCGACAGAAACAGATATTGGAAACAACTAGAAAGATGAAGGAGATTGAACAGAAATCGAATTTGATTCCAGGTTTCCAGGGCGCTAGAGAAGAGGAGAAAGAAGATCTCGGATTTACCTTGACAAATGTCTTGACACCCCTAACTGGCAGTGAAGCGATAAAGTTAAAAGAAGAGGTGGATAAGGCTCCCAAAGCCTATTCCGCCTTTATAAAAAGAAATACTCTGCCAGTAGAAGGGGATGTCGAGCATAGCAGGCGACAAACGGGAGATCTAATTTCATCTGCTGAATTTGTGGAGCCCTGGAAGCTTGAAGGCCAGAAGTTTAAGGAAAAAAGATAAGAAAGAAGAAGGATGATTTCATCTTCAAAACACAGAAACTCCTGAAGAGACACGCCAGCAGGAAGAAGGATGCAGCATTCAAAATTGGGATAAGTGCAGAAGACAGCAGCCCAGGGGAGGGTGATGGAACGGAAGACTTCAAAGTTAAAATGGACTTATTCCATAACTGGAAGAAAATTAAGAAGAAGATACTTTGAGGACTGTTCGTGTTACATCTGGAAGGAGCTGTTTAATTACTAACCCCAATGGACTTTACTAACTGCATTAACAGAGTGACTTTGGACTTTGCTTTAGTTAAAAAGAAGATCTTCTAACCATGATAGATGCCAAAACTTGGTATTGGTTATTAACCTAAACTAACTCTCACTAACAGAAAAAAATTTCACTCCACCTTTTTCTTTCTCCATCTGTCTACCCTTCCCTTTTCTTATAAAAAGAATAAAATTCTCTCTTTTTTAAGAGAGTTTTACAAAAAAAAAAAAAAAAAAAAAAAGGGTTTTAAAAGGAGGGTTATAGAAAAGTATTTGTTTAAAAACAATTATGAAGCCAGAATGCCAGCAGGGGGTTGGGGGCTATCCAGTGTTTTGCATGGAGTGCCACATGTATGACTATCTGCCCACTGGTCAGAAGTCCTGGGTGTGTGCTCGGTGCAAGGAGCTCCTGGCTCTCAGGGAGCAAGTTTGCTCCCTTGAGGCCAAGGTGGCTGACCTGGAGAAGCAGAGACAGTCAGGTGCACGGAGAAGATTCTCGTGGACTTGTTAGATATGTCCCACTCTGGATCGGGCAGCCCAGCTGCTGCCAGGGAGAATTAGGGTCAAGGGGAAACGCGGCACCATTCTGAGGATAAGGGGAATGTGCCCTCAGAAGGGACCTCTTCTTCAGCTGGTGAACGGGTATCCTTTTGTACCAAGGAACCGTCCCTGGGAAGGGTGGGAGGGGGGCTCTTGGTGATTTGATCCTTAGGCAGGTAGACAGCTGGGTGGCGAACCCGCGTACTGACCGTATGGTGACTTGCCTGCCTGGTGCAAAGGTAGCGGACATTACGCGTGTTTTAGATAGGCTGGTAGATAGTGCTGGGGAGGAGCCAGTGGTCGTGGTGCACGTCGGCACCAACGATGTGGGGAAATGCAGTTGTGAGGTCCTGCAGGAGAAATTTAGGCTGCTGGGCAGGAAAATCAAGGCCAGGACCTCCAAGGTAGCCTTCTCAGAAGTGCTACCTGTTCCACATGCAGGGCCGGAGAGACAGGCACAAATCAGGAGTCTCAATGCGTGGATGAGACGGTGGTGTAGGGGGGAAGGGTTCAAGTTTGTTAGGCACTGGGATGCTTTTTGGGACAAGAGGGAGCTGTACAAAAGGGACAGTCTCCACTTGTCCCGAAAAGGAACCAGGCTGCTGGCGCTCAAAATCAAAAAGGTGGCAGAGCAGTTTTTAAACTGAATAATGGGGGAAAGTCAACAGGAGATTAAAAGTCTCTGGTTCGGGATGGCTCATCTCAAAGAGATGAAGGGGTAGCTATTACTTTTGTACAAGGAAATGGATTACAATTGTCCACTGAGACTATGGCTAATGATAGGAACTGCCTGGCAAGGTCTCGAGGCAGCAAGAGGAAGGCTGTAGGCTTAACAAACGTGGGAAACTATAAGTGTTTATACACAAATGTTAGAAGTCTCCTAGGTAAAATCGGGGAGTTGGAATGCTTGGTGTTGGGGGGGGGAATAGACATTGTGGGTATTTCAGAAACTTGGTGGGATGAAGAAAATCAGTGGGATACGGTGATTCCTGGTTATAAATTATATCGGAAGGATAGGGGGGAAGGGTCGGAGGGGGGGTGGCTCTGTATGTCAGAGAGGGTATACCATCCAGTAAGATTGAGAGGGTAAGAGAATTGGATTCGCTTCTGGAAATACTATGGGTTGAAATAGTGGGTCCAAAAGGAGGCTTAACTGTGGGAGTTTGTTATCGCCCACCAGATCAAAAGATAGAGGAGGATTATAAAATGATGAATGAATTAAAGATAGCGGCTAGACAAAATAACTGTGTTGTAATAGGCGACTTTAACTACCCACACATTGATTGGGTCAATATGAGTTCTAGTTGGGAAAAATAGATTGAGTTTTTAGACACTCTCAATGACTTTGCTATGGAACAGATGGTCACAGATCCTACCAGGGGAGAGGCGATCCTGGATTTGGTCTTAAGTAACACCCAAGACCTGGTGAGAGATGTAAAAGTGATTGCACCACTTGGGAACAGTGACCATAATGTCATTGAGTTTAACATTTGTACAGACAGGGAGTTGCGCAAAAAGACTGACACAACCACTTTTAACTTTAAAAGGGGTAACTTCTCTGATATGAGGGGACATGTGAGGAAGAAATTGAAAGGAAGAGTGGAGAAGGTCAAAACCATCGGAGAAGCTTGGAGACTATTTAAAAATACAATCCTAGAAACTCAGAAAAAATATATACCGCAGGTTAGGAAAGGCACAAATAGGTATAGAAAAAAGCCTGCATAGTTAACAAATAAAGTAATGGAAGCTGTAAAAGGTAAGAAGGATTCCTTTAAGTGGTGGAAAGCTAGTCTTAGTGAGGTTGATAAACACAGACTATGGCAAATAAAATGCAAGTCTGTGATCGGGCAAGCAAAAAGGGAATATGAGGAGCATATCGCAAAAAACATAAAAGGCCAACAATAAAACTTTCTTCAAATACATTAGAAGTAGGAAGCCAGCCAGGGAGGCCGTGGGGCCCTTGGATGACCAAGGGGTAAAAGGACTACTGAAGGATGACAGGGAAATGGCTGAGAAGCTGAATGCATTTTTTGCCTCTGTCTTCACTGTGGAAGATGAGAAGTGCTTGCCCACTCCAGAACCATCAATGTGGGGTGGGGGTTTGAAAAACCTGAATCAGATTGAGGTGACAAGAGAGGAAGTCCTACAACTGATGGACATTTTAAAAACTAATAAATCACTAGGCCCAGATGGCATTCATCCGAGAGTTCTAAAATAACTCAAATGTGAACTTGTGGATCTCCTGACAAAAATATGTAATCTTTCTTTAAAATCTGCCTCCATTCCTGAGGACTGGAAGGTGGCTAATGTCACTCCCACCTTTAAAAAGGGCTCCAGGGGAGATCCGGGAAATTACAGGCCAGTCAGTCTGACATCGATACCAGGTAAGTTGGTGGAAAGTGTTATTAAGGAAAGAATTAGTAGGCACATTGATGAACAAAAACTATTGAGGCAGACTCAGCACGGGTTCTGTAAGGGAAGATCTTGTCTCACTAACCTGTTAGTGTTTTTTGAGGGAATGAACAAACATGTGGACAAGGGGGATCCAATAGATATTATTTACCTTGACTTCCAGAAAGCTTTTGATACAGTTCCTCATCAAAGGCTCCTAAGTAAGCTCAATAGTCATGGAATAAAAGGACAAGTCCTCTTGTGGATCAAAACCTGGCTTATAAATAGGAAACAGAGAGTGAGTATAAATGGGAAACTTTCTCAGTGGAGGGTGGAAAGCAGTGGGGTACCACAGGGATCAGTACTCGGTCCAATGCTTTTTAACTTGTTTATTAATGATTTGGAATTGGGAGTAAGCAGTGAAGTGGCTAAATTTGCAGATGACACGAAGTTGTTCAGGGTGGTGAAAACCAGGGAGGATTGTGAGGCACTTCAAAGGGATCTGTCGAGGATGGGTGAGTGGGCGTCAACGTGGCAAATGGGATTCAATGTGGCCAAGTGCAAAGTGATGCACATTGGAGCCCAAAATCCTAAATATAAATACACGTTGATGGGGTCCAAGACCAAGAGAGAGATCTTGGAGTCGTAGTAGATAACTCAATGAAAATGTCTAGACAGTGTGTAGCTGCAATAAAGAAGGCCAACGCTATGCTGGGGATTATTAGGAAGGGAATTGAAAACAAATCAGCCAGTATCATCATGCCCCTGTATAAATCATTGGTGCGACCTCATTTGGAATACTGTGTACAGTTCTGGTCACCACATCTCAAAAAGGATATTATAGCATTGGAAAAAGTGCAGAGAAGGGCAACTAGAATGATAAAAGGGTTGGAACACCTTCCCTATGAAGAAAAGTTAAAACGCTTGGGGCTCTTCAGCTTGGAGAAACGACGGCTGAGGGGTGACATGATCAAGGTTTATAAGATTATGAATGGAATTGAGCAGGTTGAGAGAGAAGTACTTTGCTCCCTTTCTCACAATACAAGAACTCATGGGCACTTCATGAAATTGCTGAGCAGTCGGGTTAGAACAGATAAAAGGAAATACTTCTTCACCCAAAGAGTGATTAACATATGGAATTCACTGCCACGGGAGGTGGTGGCAGCTACAAGCATGGACAGTTTCAAGAGGGAATTAGATAAACATATGGAGCAGAAGTCCATCAGTGGCTATTAGCCACAGGGTATGGATGGGAATTCTCAGTCTGGGGCAGGTGATGCACTCTATTCTTGGTGCTGGAGGGGGCAGCAGTGGGAGGGCTTCTAGTGTCCTGGCCCCACTGCTGGACCTCCTGATGGCACCTGGTATATTTTGGCCGCTGTGTGACAGAGTGTTGGACTAGATGGGCCATTGGCCTGATTCAACATTGGCTTCTCTTATGTTCTTATGCTCACAGACCACATAGGACAAGCCCATTCTGTGGCTCTTCCACAATCCATCCTCAGTCCTCAAAAAAATGTGGTTAATGTTCAAGCAGCCAGGATCTATAGCAAGGACTTCTCTCTTGTGGTCTGAGGCTTCTCACATTATTTTAATGGAAGGGAGCACAACTGTTGCAGTAGTGTGATGTAAGTAGTGAATCCTTATTAATAGCAATAGTTTGGATTTAGTGTGCACTAGGACCATATTATGCCTGATGCTCGAGTTCTCTTAACTGGATTTCTTCATGTGTAATTTGAATCAAAAAAAGTGCCGTGGGTTCCCAATGTGGATTGAGGGGCCATGGTGCTGGGGAGGGTGCATAACATATGTTTCCTCAGCTGTTATGGAAAAGGGGAGTACCTGCCTAAGGATGGAAACCAAAATGTGGTTTGGTTCATGGGCGAACCACAAACCAAACCACAAACCCCACGAACTGAGTCAGCTTGTATACAAACTGAACTGAGCTCATGAGGTTCATGCCTGAAATGGCTGAGTTGTGGGGGCAGCCAGTTCTGTACAGCTCAGCTGTTTAAAGGGGCTTTCTTGGGCAGCTAGTCTCATGCAAAAACATCCTTGATAAGGCTAGAAATATTAGTGCTTTGCCAACTACAATTCCAGGCCTAATTCCACTTGGCTTACACTGTCACCTGCCTTCCTTGACTGTTTCTATAGCTCTCCTTCAAATGAGATCTACAATTTTATCCTAAGATCACACAACTTCCCAGAAGGCCCTTTTATTTAGAGGATGAGCCTTATTTCCCCCCCCCCCAATATCACACGTTCATAGGACATCACAAGCACCCTTTATTTTAGGCCACTACAGCCCCACCTTATCCCTTTATATTTAGAACACTGATCTGGCAGGCTTATTTTCTTCAGTCACGCCTGACCCCAATCAGCTGTTGTTGCTTCATCCAAGTAGTGCTCCTGGGGAGAAAAGCACTTTCACAGATTGGTGATTAATTATCATCAATTTAGAGAATGGGTGGATGGTGGATGAAATGTCATCTGGCCAAGAACAAGGGGCAAGAGGTTGTTAACCTTTGAAGTAATAGCATGCCCTGCTTGAGCCACAAGGATTTAAGCAACATCACTGAAACATACTTCAAACAGCAGGACTGGACTTGGATTTTTAATGCCCTTGGTGATGCAGCAAGCCTGAACCAAACCCAAAATGACAAAGAAGAGCTATGATTAGATGATCAGAGGTAGTGGAGGACACCACTGCTTTTCTTCTCATAGATGCACAGAAAGTAAACTCCACTTATTGTTGCTTTTGCCCTGACCTGGATGTCCCAGTCTGATCTTGTCAGACTTGGAAGCTAGGCAAGATTGGACCTGGTTAGTATTTGGATGATAGCAGGGCTACTGACAGCCATTGTGGGGGCCCAGATAAAGATTCCACTTGGGTCCCCCATATGACTCTGATCCAATTTAAATATCATGAAAAAACAAATCTCTTAGGGTTATTAAACACATGTATAATAATAAAAGAATCCTCTTATCCATCCATCTGTCCATTTGTAGCAGGCATAACTCATCAGCAAATAAAACTAGGAACCTCAAAATCGGCCACCAGTTTCAGGATGATTGTGGGAGTTCCAGGGCCAAAAAAAAAGGGGGGGGAATCAGCACATCCTGGTCCAGGTTAGTTCCAAATATGCCCCCTCTTGTTAGCAAGGGAAGCTAAATTCTAACTTCTGTTCCTCAGTTATTACCACTAAGGCAGATTAATATTATCATGCATGTAAAGAGTGGAGGAGGATAGATTATGGGGAAATAATAAATCTCCCTTCTGTTCATAATAACAACAAACATTTGCTGCTATACTAGTAAACACTTCTAAGTTGCCAACCAGGATGGATATGAGTGAACTGAGACCAAAAATGAAAAATGAGGGGAGGGATTAGAAGTGAAGCTAGAGGAATGGAAGATTACAAAAGGAAGAGAAGGAGGAGAAAAGTGTGGAAAGAGTTATAGAGATTAAGGAAAAGACAACAAAATAAGTTGTTGTTTTTTTTTTAAAATTGTTTTGTTGTTCTACTACATACCACCAGAGCAGCCCTTTCACAAGATCTGGCTGTGCAAACAAAATAATGCAGCTGGGTAGAACTAAAGGGAGAGGAAAACCGTAGACTGATATAGATAATAACCTTATCAGGAGGCTGCATCCTGGCAATGACTATAATTTGTCCTGGCTGGTGTTGCCACGCTCCAGTGCTGGCTTAGCTGATGAACTTGACTGAAACTGAAAAGCAAGAGTTCCCTCAGCCTCTTAGAAAATGTTGCACAAAGGCCTAGCCCACAGGGTCAGAACAAGTCCTGTTTACGCTGGTCTGTTTTCCCTGCATCCCTAGTGGCTACAATGCAGAACTGCATTACAAGTGTTTGGTTTTTTAAAATGCATCCTATGAATGCAGCATGACATTAAATTCAGGGGCCCTCCAGCAGACTTGGGCCTCAGGAATTTTTTCTCTCCAGTCCCCCACCCAGGAAGTTCCAGGGTCACTATGCAGAGGCAGGCAATAGCAAACTACCTTTGTTCGTTTCTTGGCTTGAAAACCCTACTGCTGCTCACCATAAGTTGGCTGTGACTTGACAGCACTTTCACCACCACCGTTGCTTTTCTGTCTCTTCCATTGATGTAATATGACAAGCAGGCTTTTGCTGAAATACTTCCCCCTTCACAGAGATTAGAGAAAGAGGAAACTTATCTTCTGACTTGTTGTCACACTCATGGTGACTAAATTCAGTAGAAAAGAGTCAGCACCCAGTACCACCTTTAAAGACTAATGAAACTTGTGGCAGGGTATGAGCTTTTGTGAGGCACTGCTCACTTCTTCAGATACTAAATTGTTATGTATTAAACTATAATACTCAGGGCACATCCCCACAAACAAGAAAGAAAGAAAGAAGGGAAATAAATCTTCAATCTAAAAATAAAAGGAAACCGAGAAAAAAAATTAGAATAAATAAAGCATATCTAGTGAATGAAAATCACCCAACTGGTTTGAAACTAATATGAATATACTAATGATGAATACACTAATAATAAACTAATATGCATACATACAGCAATCTACACATAACTGCACCCTATCTTGGGCTGAGTTCAGACTGGCAGTTTGCTCCTGTAGCCAGTCGTAGCAAAAAAGCCCCGGAATAAACTGTTCTGGGTTTTCCCATTCAGGCAGCCTGAGCTGCTGCCGGAAGATGTGGGGCGGAGCCGGGCGGGAGCATTCAGACTGCCGCGCGCAGGGGCACGCTGTATTCGGCATTTCCCCATTAATTCGGCTGTGGGTGTATGGGTGTATGTGTGCATGAGCACATAAGCACATTTTGCTGATTGGGGGAGGACCCCACAGCGCCGGCACCACATTGGGCAGTAGAGAGGAACACAGCCAATCATAACGCTGCTGCCTTCTGCCCAATGCAGGTTGCTCCCGGCTTTTCGGCTGCATGTTCAGACTTCCCAGAAGCGGAGAAACGTGTGACACATGCGGGCTTTTGGATTTGCTACCAGTTTTATGAGGTATCTTTTTAATCCGGCGGTGAAGCGCAACAGCACGGGTTGGCTACGGGTGGGGGACGCCAGGCAGATGTGCCTGTGTGAACGCCCAATTTACTCCAGGATTGAATCGTCGCTGGCCCGGGTCCCTACCGGGGCAAATTGCCAGTCTGAACTCAGCCTTGGTCTGATCCACGTGGCACTTCATTGTGGTGGGGGTTATGTGCTTTATGCATTACCTCTCCAAAGGGATCATTTGGCTCAGACCTTTCCAGTGGTTAGTGCAAGAGGTAATGGGTGATAGGCAACCAGTAGGAGACAAAGAGGCAGGGACATGTCACATGGGGAATGTCATACCTCTCTAGCAATTGGTCTAGGAATCAACAAAAAAATTCTATGGTTTTATCATAGAGTTTTTTTTGTTGATTCCTAGAGAAAACTGACATCAGTTTCTGAGAAAACATGATGTTAATTCTCTTTAGAAATTGCTGGAAACTCTATGCTTTCCCCCAGCAATGACATTATACTGTTGGCTGACAGACTTTTTTTTTTTAATTCCCACTGCTGCTCTGAGTGGCAGCAATAAACACCAGCTGGGGCAGGGGATACAACCCCCCATCAGGGGGCTGGCCACTGTTAACTGGCTTGACCTGACGCATATGAGCTTCAGCTTGCACCATTTATTTCTTCCCCAGCTTGGACCTGGCCTTTTTAAATGGCCCAATCCACCCCAGATCCTACTCTTAATTTTCCTCTAAGTAGTAAATCTCCCGCATCAACAGTTTTCCCATATAGCACTCATAGCACTGGGAAAATGTAGTTATGGCTTGAAAAATTTCTTTGAAAAAAGCAGAGAAGGCAGGATTCTAGTATTTCATACAAGGCCCTGGTGCTAGGGATGCCAGTACCCAGGTGGGGGCGAGGATCCCCCAATTTTTCCTGCTTCCCTCAGATGCCAGCCAGATGGCCAGAGGAGGGGGGAAGCCCTCCCTCAACAGGCCTCCATAGCCCCATGTGAAAAGAGTGAGAGATGTGCGGACATGTTCTGCAAGTGGCGAACTCACCACTTCCATGGCAGGCAGGCATGGTGCCTGCTTGTTTGAAGAGGGGGCTGCCTGAGTCTACCCTACAAGTGGTAAATTTGCTGCTTGCAGGGCAGGAGCAGGCAGCCGCCACTTTCCCCCCAACCATTTAAAGGGAAAGTGGGAGGAGCGTGCACCCGTGATGCTGCATCCTTGGCACAATGACATCATTCTGTGTGACATCACTGCATTGGGGATGGCTCTGCCCCCTCCTGGCACACACCCCAAGTCCTCCCGCCGAGGAGAAAATGGGACCTGGCAGCCCTAGCTGGTGCTGCTCAGTAGGCCACTCAAGATCACACAGGAAATTTACAGCTTGGAAACTGACCTCACAGTGTAATCTTAAACTGAGTTATTCCAATCTGAGGCCATTGAAATCAATGGCCTTAGATGGGATAACTCTGCATAGGATATCACTCTGGGTTTCCAGAACGTTTGTTTACCATATAATCTACCTTTTTCCACAATCAGTCATTGAAAGGGGTGCACTTATTGCTGGGATTACTATTTTCAAATGTTATTAATAATAATAATACTTAGCATTTGTATACTGCATTTAAATGCTTCACCTGAATTATTTTGTAATCCTTACAGCAATCCTGTTAGGTTAGAGAATATTACAATTCTCCCATTGCAGATGGGGAATTGAGAGAAAATATTTTTTTCGAAGGACCGCCTAATAAATTTGTGGCCAAGTTGAGAGTTAAATTGGGCACTTCCTGAGTCCTAGATCAGCTACTACGCTACCCTAGTTCTCTGAAAAGTATTTCTAGACTTAATCACAATATTATGCCACTATGGAGATCTCCTATAGGGTAACACATTTCCTACATCTATATCAAACATCACGACCACCGTGCTGTGAGCTTCTCCAACTCCAAAATGCACAAGAGAATTATCTTGCATTCTCAAAGACACTCTGTACCCATAAGCCATACACAATCTCCTCCCTCCCTAGGTCCTATGACTGTGAGATCAAGGAATGTATCAAACACCTGAAGTACATGGATGGCAATCTGTATATGGATCAGCTGCTGTATATTTGAGAGTTAAATGTTCAAGAATGTTCAGTCCAGCCTCTGATTTTCCAGTCTGAAACCCTATGAAGCTCCGTAGCACTAATAAAAAGTAGAGCTCATATCCCCCAGTGTCTATCATCTTCAAGCTTTAATAATAATGATGAGGTATCTCTCATCAGAATTTTTAGAAACTGGAAGATCAAGTGAAGAATTGAATGAGGACCTCACTTCTGATTACTGCCATAAGAATTATTCCCTTTTATCTGCCCTGCTCTAGTCCTGGGTCTGTGGCACAATGGACTTGAAAGTGTTTATGGAATGGGGAGCAGAGGCAGGCATGATCCACCCTTGGAATGCCCAGGCTGCCAGCCTGCAGCAGCTGCTGCTTCATGTATATTACATGAGGCGTCCCAGGCAACATGAAACATTGAAATTAATCCTGATAGAGTCATGAATAAAATGTAAATATGTCTCTGGAAGGAAACATTTGCAATGGAGTTTCAGAAAGCCCAATGCAAAGGCTGAGGTGCGGAGGATTAATTAGGTATCACTGTGTACCGCTATTACACCTGGGCCTAGCAGTTCCATTTCATTGCGCAATACATCAGGCTCCAACAGACTCTCTGACATGCACAGCTGGGAACAAGGTTCATACTGCATCACACCTGGGATGGATTTGAAAGGGTGAAGAATGGCATGAATGACAATACATAGAGGGTGGAGAGAAAGCTTTGCAACTGGTATAGGCAAGAGTCAGATCTCAAAAAAAAATCCTCCTTACTTATAGGGGAGGAAGCATGGAAATTTCTTCAGCCAAGGATGTACCATGGCAGCCCAGCTATGAGATCATCTGTGTTGCATTACTATACCATTAAATCACAAAACGTGGGCAGATCTTAAGTCAAGGAAGCTCATAGTTGTATCTTTGGCTGGACCCCACCCATGCTACTTTGCAAAACAATGCAGCATGGGCTTGGTCCAGCCCCATTGTTACCACCAATGGCCTGCTTTGTTGTTTGGGGAAGTTAGCTATGTGGCAGGATTGGCCAGAGGGGTACAGGAATCACACACCACGTATACTGAGGTCCGGCACAGTTAGAAAACTCCAGATTTAAAGAGTAAATTAAATAGTTTTAATTAAAGTATTTCCCTAACTATAAGCACACTAAACATTCAAAAGAGCAAGCAATACAGAACTAAGAAAGCGGAGGTGATTGATAGTGAATAGAGGGGTCAGTTACTTGGGTAATATTACCTGTCCAGACGTGCAGAAGTCCTTTAAGAGAATAGCGCCAACGGCCAGCGTTATGCGCTATGAGGAGGGCAGAGAAAAAGAGAGAGTGGGGGGTTGTGCGTGGACAGATATAGACTTTGGAAAACAATGCTGACCAATAGGAGGTCTTGATGGGCTTGTCTTGGGTGAGGACAAAAAGATTACCTGGGCCAATCCTGTGTCCCAAGGGGTGCGGCATCAGGAGGAGTCAGACCTGGATGTGAACAGTGATGTTCTAGAGGGGCATGGGCAGGCTTAACAATGGCCTTGATTAAATCAGCCAGGTTCTGAGTGGCTAGTTGAATGGTTTTTCTGACCATTAGTGGTCCAGTCAAGATAGCTTGAAAAGGTTCCCAAGTATAAACAAAAGGTGGGAGCATCAGGAAGGATTGCTAAACATTTCAATGTATGATTGGTTTATCTCGGTATCCTGAGGGATGGAGCAGGAAAGAGGCTTGGAGACAAAGGACTCTTACATAGGCATGAGGTCACAAAAAAGGGCTAGGTAAAGTTCTGGAGATAGAAAGGGCTATGTGCCAGGTGGCAACTGAATAGTTTTTAGAAATGCAGATACCTACCTGGTGGAACCCATTGTTTCATATGCATACCTCTCCTGGGGTGGGGTGGGGGCAAGACTCGAGGTTTTTCCCCTCTGAGGGCTGCCTTTTATGCCACCTGAAAATGGAGAGCCTTTTGCAAGGCTTTTGCTAGCTCTATGGTTCAGAACCAAGAGTCCCTTCCTTGGTCTGGGTTTGTGGGTCTCTGGCTCAGGTTAGAAAGTGAGGTGCCCCTGTTCTTGGGGCTACCCTAGGGTAAAGGCAGCACCTCTAGGCTACACCATGGTTTGAACTGAGTTTGGCCACTAGGAAAGTAGTGGGGCAGGATGGCAGAGATTTGTTGCACTGTTTATTTTATATACATTTTGAAATATTCAGATTTTTTTAAGCCTCAGATGTCCTTTCTACTACCACCTACACCTTCATTTACAAATACCAAAGTAATATTTGAGGATTGTCTGGAAGCTTTAGAATTCTCCAACAAAAGTTAAAACAGGGAATGAAAGCATTTGCACTGGGAAGGCAAATGAGTATAACATAGGGTTGCCAGTCTCAAAGGAGGGGACTGGAGATCTGCTGGAAATACAACTGAACTCCAGACAGCAGAGATCCATTCCTCTGAAGAAAATGGTTGCTTCAGAGGGTGGACTCTATAACACTGTACCCACTGAGGTCCTTTCTCTCCCCAAACCATGTCCTCCTCAAGCCCTACTCCCAAATCTCCAGAAATTTCCCAACCCAGAGTTGGGAACCCTAGTTATAACAATGTGCTGTTGGTTTTCTGTATTTAAGAGATGTGCTCTTTGGTGGCCTTGGCCATGGAATAATCTTCCCAGTGAGCTGTCTTGGCCTAGTAAGGGTGTATGACTTTCCTTTTTGGTAAGGTATTCTTTTTCAGTTGGATGAGTTTTAAAATTAATAATTTCTAGTGGTCATTAGAATTATTGATTGGTTTTATTAAATGTGACATTGCTATTGTTAGTATCTTTTGGATTTGTGTTGATTATAATTGTTCAGATTAGGACAGAAAATAGCATGTTGCACAGAACTGGAAATGTCTCCCCTATTTAGTTAGTTAGTTGAAGCATTTTGACCCAATTCAGGTAGTCCCTTATGAAGTGGAATAGTAGAATGAGGGAGCAAACAGATGAGTGGGAAAGAAATCAACTGCTGTGTGGGTGATGCAAAGGATGCTGAATTTAGCATTAGCGCTCTCTTGACATCAAAATCCCTATTAAGATTTCACTTTCCCCTTGTTCACTCTGTGTTTCCTTTGTTCAATTATTTGTCCCATTTTCCATTTCTTTGCACTGAATTTCCCCATAAAATGTGTGTGTTTTATGTTTCTTTGGTTTGTGTGCAGCATTAGTTGTGCACCATTAAATCAGCATTATGTACATATAAATACCATAGCAATTGTGTATAAAAACTGTACTTCATATACATATACAATTCAAGCAAATCTACACAAGCAGCAATGGAAAGCAGAGAACCAAAACCACTGATGAAAACAGAAACAGATATAAAATAAAATGAAACAAATGGCTCTGTCATTCATCCCTAACTGGGAATCGGTGTCATGATGAAGGATAAGGAGCTACACTGTAGCAGCCTGATCCCCTAATCCTAGAAATCTTCACAGATTCCATGTGGTGTCATCTTTCACTACAGAAAAGTCGGCAGGTGGGAAGGGAGGAGTGTATTCTCTTCAGGCAAGGTGCTCTAGGGCAAAAGGCCCCCTAACTGACTGGTTTCCCAGCTCGAGCATCTCGAACAAAGAGAACACACAAACATACACACAGAGAGAAGATGAAGGATTTGTGGCTGTTTCTCTCCCAGTTAGAAGTTGCCCCTTTGACTGCGGCAAAGGTCATGATAACCTAAGAAGTTTCTGTGTCACCATAAAAGGCTCAGGGACAATTTCCCATTTCCCAGACTTGGGAAGAAGCAGAATCTCTTTGTTTCTCACTCAGAAGAACCTTGCCCAATGAAAAAGCAGCCCTGGCACACCCAGTGATGTGGGGATATGGCTGAGGGGGGCCGTGCATAATGTAGTGTCCCTGTGGGTCTCCACTCAGCCACCCTTGTTTTAGTACATATCCCTTGTGAACTCACAATTTTGTAGGGGAAAAAAACTGATTTAGAAAAAAATGCACAGGGGATTTTCCAACTCTGAAGAAGCCAATACAGTTTACCCTTGAAAGATATTGTAAGATTGCTGTTTGATTACTGTTAATGGATTTAGCACTATAGGTTTGCATAAAATGGCACATGATGTCAGTCAGGAGCTTCAGAAAAGAATGTCAGTATTCCTTAATGGTTGTAGATGTTTTCTCCTCAATAGGAACAAATTGTTTGGAAGAAGCCTTGATCTTGAATGACAGCTTGCTTAAGATGACCCCTGTCAGCTGAGAGGGGGGCAGGTGTGTGAGCGGGGCTGGAAAAACTGCGCTATGTGAGTTCAGAAGAGAAAAGCAATGAAAGTAATCTATGAGTTGGCTGCCCACTGAAGAGCTGTGGTGCAGCAGACTTGGGGTTGCTAACTCATGGTTAGAAAATTCCTGGAGATTTGGGGGTGGAACCTGGGAAGAGTTTGGGAGAGGAGGGATCTCAGCAGGGTATAATACCATAGATCCTATCCTTCAGAGCAGCCATTTTATCCAGGAGAACTGATCTCTGTAATCTGGAGATCAGTTGTAACTCCAGGAGATCTCCAGACCCCTTTTGAGGCTAGCAACATTATGCTTTTGTCAGCTTGCACAATTTTCCTTTTTTGGATTTCTGGATTTTCCTTTTTCGTGTGTCCTGGTGGGCTTTTTTTTCTTTTTGATGGCCTGGGAACTCCGGGACTTGAAGGGCCTGTTCTGTAGTTCTGGATCAGATGCTGTTGTGCCTTGCACAGTTCTTATTACTCTGAGGTTTGAGAACTGCACAAGTCTGAAATGGTCCTTTCTCTTCGTGGATCCCTGGACAGGTAGCTATGAAAGTGTGAGGTTGCTTGCTAAGGAACTGAGCTCTATCTAGAAGGGCAGGAGGTTGGTAGGGAGGCAGTTGTTTAGTGGCTAACGTGCATTAAGCTTGTTCTCACATTTATTCTAGAGTTGCCAGCTCCGGGTTGGGAAATACCTGGAAATTTGGGGGGTGGACCCTGAGATGCATAATGCCATAGAGTCCAACTTCCAAAGCAGCCATTTCCTCTGAGTGAACATTTTCTCTGTTGCCTGGAGATCACTCATAATAGCAGGAGATCTCCAGCCACCTGGAGGCTGGCAACCCTAGTTTATTCCCTATTGTTTCAAGTATGGCCGAATTCAGACTGGCAGTTTGAAGCGGGAGCCAGTCGTGGCAAAAAAGCACCGAAACAAACTATTCTGGGTTTTCCCGGTCACACTGCACCGACTGATGCGGGAGCATACCGGGGAGGAGGCATGAGGGAGTGTTCACACTGTTGGCCAAAATGCGCAGCTGTAAGGTGCGGCTTCCTGTTTCGCTAATCTGGAGATATGCACATGAGCAAACTATCAAAATCATGGATTTTAGCATTCACACTGTGTTGGTGAGGGATATACATGGGATAGACATGCTTTCCAGGGCTTGACACCACTTTTAACAGGTATCTTTTTAACTTAGGAACAAAGTCTTACAAGACAGGTTGAGTGCGGCTGGGGAATGCTGGACAGATGTGCCTGTGTGAACGCCTCCTTTAATCCACTTGTGAAACGTTGCTGAAACGCACCTCTCTCGGGGCAAACTGCCAGTCTGAACTCAGCCTATATTGACATATAGCAGCTTATGGTTGATCTCTCCACTACCTAGAATGCCATCTACTAAGGAGTAGTTTAGAACTGTATTGTAGGCTCATATTTGCACTATTTATGTATCCCACATTATAACATTCTCTGGTGTTTCCATATCCACATTTTTTACATTTTATTCACCTGTTGTGCATTTGATTCTGTTTACTTTTGTAGTATATTGTGCAGAGCCTTCCAATAAACTGTTTAATTCCTATCAGTGACACCTTGGAGCTTATGCCTTTCTTTCTACTGACACACATCTACCCACAAGGGTGATGTGAAAATGCAGTAGCAGAGGCCTCCTGATTCAGAAGACCTAATTAACATGGAATAGGACCTATTCTCTGGAGGAGTCCTTCTTTTCTTCCACCAGTGCTCTATTTGTATATTTGCAAACAAAGCAAGTATTAGAAAAATACTGTAAGTTTCCATTGTGCTCTCTCTCCCTCCCTCATTCTCACACACACACACAAAGCAAGCCCTGTAGCACTGTGCCTGGAACCTCTTTGCTGCTTTGGGATGTGGGGTGCACCTAATGGTGTATTTCATCCTTTTCTGCATGACAAGACTGATTAACAAACTCACCAGCCATCCACTAACAGCAGCCCTATCCACTCAGCAAGCCAAGCTGGGGAAGGTGAAGGATTGCTTTTTTCAATGCAAACAACAAGGGGAATATTAACTAAGCAAAATGTAATTACATGAAGTGGAATCATAAGTTATACTCATCACACCACTCACTATACAAATTTAAAACAAGGCTTACAACTCAGTTACTTAGAATAAATTTGTGCAGGTAATTAATGCAGTGTTCTACACTGTAAAAATCACTAAAAAGAAAGAAGAGATTATTCCACCTCTTTTTCTCTTATACATACATTGCTGGAGTTTTTCCAGGGATCAGATTTGTTTATTTAGTCAGGAGCTGAGTCTGTTCTTGGTACAGCTGGACCATCAAAGGCAACATTGTCCACTTCCATAGTTATGCTTCATCCATTAATGGTCATTTGTATTCACTTTTCCTTGTGGTTTTTTTTAACAATATGAAACACACTGTGTACTTCATTTCCACCTTCAGAATCATCTTCCTTACCTACAGCTTGGTAAACCTTGGTCTTCTGGCTTTCCTTCCCTTTTCATTGCATATCTATCTATCTATCTATCTATCTATCTATCTATCTATCTATCTATCTATCTATCTATCTATCCAGGGGTCTTTTCGTAGAAGAACAGCTGCAGGAGCTCATTAGCATATGGTATGCTAATGAGCTATTAGGCTATTAGCATATGCCACGCCCCCTGACATCACCGGAAGTGATGTCAGAAGGGGAAGCAAAAGGGGGGAAGCATCTTCAAAAGCCTCCCTTCCCTTCCCCAGCTGGTCTGGGTGGGGGAGCTAAGAGAGAAGGGGCTTAAAGTTTAAACTCCTTCTCATGAGAGTTGGGCCACAGAAGGAGGAAAGAGGGAAGGAAAGAGAGAGAGTAGAGAGAAGGAAAGAAGGAAGGAAAGAGGGAAAGAAAGAGAGGGAAGAAGGAGGGAAACAGGGAAAGGAGGAAAAAGAGAAGAGAAGAAGGTGGGAAAGAAAAAAAGAAAGAAAGAGAGAAGAGAAGAGAAGAATGAGGGAAAGAGGAAAAAGAAAGAAGGAAAGGAGGGAATGAAAGAAATTCAGTGGCAATTCAGCCCCATTATACCCTATGGGCCATTGAAGTCAATGGTGAAAACATAGGGTATATTCTAGGGGCTGGAGGGGAAGGGTTTGAGGGAGAGGCTCCAAGCTCACAGGATAGCTTATGGAGCCTCTCCCCAAGATACCCACCAAGTTTCAAGAACATTGGATCAGGGGGTCCAATTCTATGGGCCCCCAAACAGGTTGCCCCGTTTCCTCCATTGTTCTCTATGGTGGGAAAAAAAGTTATTTTTTTCCCACCATAGAGAACAATGGAGGAATAGAGGCAACCTGTTTAGGGGCCCATAGAGTTGGACCCCTGATCCAATATTCTTGAAACTTGGTGGGTATCTTGGGGAGAGGCTCCATAAGCTATCCTGTGAGTTTGGGGCCTCTCCTCAAACCCTCTCCCTCCAGCCCCTAGAATATACCCTATGTTTTCACCATTGACTTCAATGGCCCATAGGATATAATGGAGCTGAAATTGACATTCGGCTGCCTGAAAGACTCTCCGGGACGCCGGCTGGGGGCGGGGCTTGGCTCCTGAGCTCCCGGAGCTGCGCTCCGGTGGGCTCCCCCTCCAAAAGACCCCTGTATCTATCTATCTATTTATCTATCTATCTATCTATCTATCTATCTATCTATCTATCTATCTATCTACTTCTAGTGACATGTAGCCCCCATCTGTGGATATCTGATTCTGCGGATCAGGGACCCATGGACACTAAAGGTATTTTTCTGCAAACTTGAGCGACCTTCTAGCATTGAGGGGGGAGATGGAATTTCCTCCCATGAGTCTTGTGGGCCCCCACTTGTATATACTACTCAAGTGTGGCCCTGATCTATGGACAGCTAAATCTGTGGATTGGGACCACACTTACCCCAAACAGATTTTTTTACAAGCTTGGGGGACAATCTAAGCTTGTAGAAAATAAAAAGAGTTGTCTGTACATGAACATACAATGCACTTACTATCAAGGGACCCAGCAGCAGGGGCTGCTGCTCTGGCCGTCGCACATGGGAGCCTAGCAGCAGATGCTGCATCATCATCATTATTATTATTATTATTATTATTATTATTATTATTATTATTATTATTATTATTATTATTATTATTATTATTATTATTATTATTATTAAATTTATACTGCTCAGGATGGCTTACAACAGAAAATCCACAAAACAGTAAGAGCAATAAAACCAATAAAACAATAAATGGCACAATATACAATAGAATAGAAAACCCGTGCCTCATGTCAGGTGGATATAGATACCCTAGGAAGCTCCAGTGCCCAAACAGTATTGTCTAAAGCAGCAGGGCACTAGGAAGGGGCCATGAACAGGAGAGTCCTAAATAGCTGAATGCCCACTGCCTCAACGAAAAGCCTGGCAGAACAGGGCCCTCAAATGCCCTGACAACCAGACAAGCTGTGCAATGCTCCCTGGGAGCCCACCTGCAGCAGAACTCAGGAGCTGCTGTCAGGCCCAGCCTTCTTGGAGCCATGCTGGGCAGGCTGCTGAGAGCAGCAATAGGAGGGAGCCTCAACAGGCTTGCCTTGAGTTGTGTCAGGCGAACCACTGAGAAAAGTGATGTTGGGGGAGGAAGCCTCGGAGGGCCTACCTGGTGCTGCAGTGGATAAGCTACTGAAAGTGATGATGGTGGAAAGGAAGCCTTGGTAGCCCTGCTTGAAGCCACATCGCTTCAGCCACTGAGAGTGGCAATATAGGGAGGAAGCCTCAGCAGGCCTGCCCAGGAGCCAGGCAAGCCACTGAGAGTGGCAATGGAAGGGAGATGAAAGAAGTTGCACTGGGCCCTGCAATGATGGCAATGTGGAAGTTATTGGGGTGGGAAGCAAAAAAAGAGAGTGATGGGCAGTGGTGAGAGAGAGAGAGACAGAGAGAGAGACAGAGAGAGAAACAGAGAGAGAGATGGGGTCAGGGCCGGCTCGCTCACTAGGCGATCTAGGCGTTTGCCTAGAGTGTGTTGGTCCTTAGGCGTGCCAAAGGCCCCACCCCTGCCAAAAGCCCTGCCAACCCCCCTTCCCCTGGCTTGCCAGTGCGCCCCACAGCTGCAGAGCGTGCTGGCAAGCCAGTGCTCTGATGGGAGGGACGGGGGTTTAAATCCCCGCCCCTTCCCCTGGCTTGCCAGCGTTCCGATGGAAGGGACGGGGTTTAAACCCACATCCCTTCTGTCAGAGGACCGGCTTGCCAGCACGCTCTGCAGCTGTGGGGTTTAAACCCCCACCCCTTCCCTGGCTTGCTGGCATGCCCGGGGGGCGGGCAAGAGGGGGAAAGACTAGGAGGAGGGGAGCCCTCCCTCACCCTGGGGAGCCCTGGCAGCAGGGGGGGGGGCAGAAGGTAGCCCTGCCTAGGGCACAAAAAAAACGTCGGGCTGGCCCTGGATCATGGGGTAGAGGGGCAGAAAGAGAGAGTGATGGGTAGGGGGCAGATAGAGTGAGAGGCATGGAGGAGAGAGTAAGAGAAGCAGTGGCAGACTGGAGAAAGAGTGAGCTGCAGAGAAATAGGGAGGAGAGGAGAGGAAACAAGGTAGAAGAGATGCTCCCTCCCCGCAAGTTTCTTGCAGGTCCCCACTTGTTTTTTCTGTGACTAGATGGCCTTGTTTCTGGCATATTCACAGCACTTGCTATTTCTGTAGGAGCATGGCTGACCATTATGTTTCCCTCCACAACAATAACATGGAGTTACACTTTTGGAGGGTTCCTTTGGCAGCTCCTCTTCAGCTGCTGTGGCACTGGACAACTTATGCATAGCAGCTGTGAATGCCTGGGCATTCCTGGATGATTTAGAGGTCCCCTGCAAGCCTAAAGTGTGCTGGGCTGCTATCTCCATTCCTTGTGCAATGTCTTTTTTAAAAGCTTTTTAAAAGTGTAGGCTGGACTCTGCCAGTAAGCATCTCTGATTCCTGTTAGCATTGATGTCACAGACGCACCTGTCCCTCAGCATAGCATTCCAAGCATCTCCAAGTTTACAGTGTTCTTAGATGTGGTGTAGTTCTGCTACTGGTGTTCCAGATGGATGTGAGAAACTGTTAAAAAGAATTGTACAATCTCTGATGGCTTGAGGTTGTAATGATTTGAGACAATTCCAATTGTCAAGGATTTGGCATAGGGCTTTTCAGATGCTACCAAATTTCTAATTAAGCCGTTAAGTCTTTCCCCACAAATACTCAGTAAATATAGGCCCCTCACCGTAAAAAGAACACCCAGGCCAAACCCCTGGATATAGAATCACAAAATTCAAGGAGAGTACTCCTACCATGATGTAGATGCTCATTAAGAAGGGATTTTTTGAAATATGATCCCTAAGGGGGTCAAAAGGGGTAAAATGAGCTTCCTCCATTGCTTCCTATGTGGCTGCTAGGCTGCTGCTTCCTTGCACCCCCCACTCTCTGACTGGTCAGCTGCAGGGCTCAGTGTTCTGAGGTTAAAAAAAAAAACAGTTACAAGAGACTGCAGAGAGATAATGACAGTTGAGGAAATCAGGAATGGCCATCAACCACCTGTGAGATGCAGCAGTGCTGCTGACCCAGCCTCCCAGATGGCTTCCAACACACTCCTGCCCCAACTCCTATACCTGTCAGGTGGCTATCTGTCAGTTGTAGCAGCGGATGCAGGGTGCTTAAAACTATCTGGAAGCCAGCCCCAGCAGTAATGCCTTAGTGATCCTGCTGGCCCAGTCTCCATAGTGGCTTCTAATACTCCCTCCTCCCCCTTCTACACTGAACAGGCAGCTGCCTGTCAGGTGCAGGAGAGGAGATGGGATGCTTACAGCCATCAGGGAGTTTTGCTCAACAGAACTGCCTTGGCCCTGCTGCTGGCCCAGCCTCCCTGAGGCCTTTAAACACAATCACCCTGTTACACCACACAGGTGGGTGTTTGTCAGGTGTAGGAGCAGGGCATGAGTACTGCTGAGGATGAGCTCCCAGGTCCAGCAGAATCTACACCTGACACCAATGAAGCCACAGAGCATGCTCTGGCAACATCTGGAGTGGAACAACACATGTCGGACAGCCCCTCCTGATCCCACTCGGGCTACTCCACCTACACCACCACTGCCAGTTCTCGTGGATGATGAGGAGGAGTATGAAGTCCACCAGATCTTGGACTCCTGGCACCATCGTGGATCTCTCCAGTACCTCGTGGACTGGGAAGGCTATGGCCCCAAAGACCAGTCTTGGGAACCCGCAGATAACCTCCATGCCCTGACCCTAGTCCAGCACTTCCACGAGACCTATCTGAACAAACCAGGCCCATCTGCTGGGGGACCTGGGCGGGCGATACTGTCACCTGGCCAGGCATTTTTTGTCTCGTGTTGTATAATAGCGAACCATGCTGATCACTACATCGTTGTCCGTGGTTTCATTATGCGTCTAACCCACTATACAACACAGACAGCTGAGGACAGTTACATAAATCAGCGATTTGAGACTCCATATTTTTCAAAAAAGCCAGCATGGCGATTAATTAATGCTTATGGGGAGATAGTAAAGGACATTTCTAGGAGCCATTACGATGCCTGCCTCCCTCATGAACCTGAAGAAATGTCCACCACATCACCATTCCCTCATACCAACTTGCTCTGACACCACTCACCTCTTATTGCCACCAAGAAAGCTTCTGGAAAATGTTGAGCCAGATACATCAACGCTACAAGGAGAAGGCAGCTTAGGAATGTGGCAAAGACATTTGCACATAGCACTCCTGCAGTGCACTGAGCTGCGCAGGTCAAGTATCAGCAAGGTCACCTTGAGGTGCTCAGAACAACACAGTCTCCATATGAGCAAAACAGTCCAGGAACCCAAGTAGAGAGGCCATCACTTTCATGGAAGGTGGCAGGAGCTGACTTAAGACAACTGCTTCTTAAATGGACAGTTCTACGTGGCCTGCTCCAGAGTGAGCTCACCAAGAAGCCTGGTGATCCTAGCACCTGAGGGCAGAACCACCAACGTGGTCTACAGAGAGGTCCTTCAGTAGAGAAAAAAAAATACTTATGTCTCACTTCATTTTTTACACTACAATCTTCTCCATTAGAATTCCTACAACAAATATCACATTTCAAACTTCACATCATCATTATAACTGGATTTATGGAACTTAAATACTGTAGCAAAGCACGGGTATCAGGCTAATTAGCAATAAAATGCTGGGACAGCCTGGACCCAATCCTTCTGATCAGCATCAAACTCCTCCATAATTCCACAGACAGCCATTCTGCACTTCTGCTTATGCAGTGTGGAGTACCATGTGAAGCTGTTGTACTGTTAGTGTAAACTTTGGATTCTACACCAGTAAGGTAAAGATAAGAAGCTGTAGTGTACAAAGCCCCAGCAGAGCATCCACCTTGGAACAGGCCTGGGCTAATTTCACTTTCTGCAGGAGCATGACTTGTCTGATGGCTCACCAAAAGGACCTGCTATTCAGCCACTAGATGGCAACTAACAGGAACACATATTACAGTATATCTAATGTTGCCCTGTCCTGGATAGTGCAGGCTAGCCTGATCATGTCAGATCTCAGAAGCTAAGCATGATCGGCCCTGGCTAGTATTTGCATGGGGCACCACCAAGGAATACCAGGGCTGTGACATGTAGGCAAGCAATGGCAAACCACTTCTAAACGTCTCTTGCCTTGAAAACCCTATAGGGTAGCTATCTGGCCCTTGGTTATCCAGAAAACCTGGATATCCAGTATGGACCACTGCTCAGTGGTAGGCCTGTTGACAGGCAGTAGCACTTCATAAGGACAGGTATACCTAGTTTTCTCTGTGTGTGTTTCTCTGTGGCAGATACTTTCCTGCCTCAAGGGGAGCAAGGAATTAAGTCTTTGGCAAAGGAGTTGGTCTCTTGCTGTTTGGGGAGATGGGAAGCTTGCTATAGTGCTCTCTATCCTGTTGTTGCGCAATAAACTGTACTTCAACTGTGAATTAGTCTCTGTGTTTACTGGGCAAGAAGGGTCAGTGGGAATCTCTCCAACAGTGTGTGATCCCACCTTCTCCTGTGAATGAGGACTGGCCCCCTCACCACAAGAGAGGCAACTGCAAGGAAGTTCCCCTTGGGTTGTAGTGTTAACTGGTGGGACTACCTGCTGCAGGCCACTCCTGCAAGATAGGACAGCTCCAAGAAAATACTCCGACTCAGAATCCTGCCTAACATTTTGGCAGAGAAAGCTCTTTCAATCAAAGAAGAAGGAGGAGAAAGAAGAGGAGGGTTTTTTTATACCCTGCTTTTCACTACCTGAAGGAGTCTCAGTGGTTTACAATCACCTTCTCTTCCTAAGAACATAAGAGAAGCTGATGTTGAATCAGGCCAATGGCCCATCTAGTCCAACACTCTGTCACACAGTGGCCAAAAATACCAGGTGCCATCAGGAAGTCCAGCAGTGGGGCTAGGACACTAGAAGCCCTTCCACTGCTGCCCCCCCCAGCACCAAGAATAGAGTGCATCACCTGCCCCAGACTGAGAGTTCCTATCTATACCTTGTGGCTAATAGCCACTGATGGACTTCTGCTCCATGTTTATCTAATTCCCTCTTGAAACTGTCCATGCTTGTAGCTGCCACCACCTCCTGTGGCAGTGAATTCCATGTGTTAATCACTCTTTGGGTGAAGAAGTACTTCCTTTTATCTGTGCTAACCCGACTGCTCAGCAATTTCATGGAGTGCCCATGAGTTCTTGTATTGTGAGAAAGGGAGAAAAGTACTTCTTTCTCAACCTGCTCAATCCCATGTGTAATCTTATAAACCTCGATCATGTCACCTTCTCACCCCCAGTCCAGGAGATAAGAAAGGTCCAAGTCCTATGCCAGCACGTGCAGAATCTCACGCCTCTCCCAAGCCCCTCCAGGAATGAGAGATACTAAAGACCCACATGCTTCAGGAACACTTAAATCAGTATTCTGCCACCAGGACCTATTTAAGGATGTTCCCTACTCAGACAGGAGCATAGATCCCACCTCCTGCCAGGTTTCTGGGAATTAACAATTTATCAGCTCTGGGCTAGAGCAATTAATTAACACACAGTGGTAGCTTTCTAGGCAAGCAGCATAGACTCCATATCTAGACTTAGAGATCCAGTTGCAATACAGAATTCAAACTCAGATGAGATTAATCTATATAAGATCTTTATTAAGCAAAGCAGTTATATGACAAGAGTCTTGCAAAGGTAGGAAAACAGAGAAATCTAAAGCTTGTCCAGCTCTTACTACACATAGAGATATTCCATAGTTACCAGTCCTTCAGGGTCCATTGACCAGGTAGAACAAAGTCCATTCTCCAGGGAATCTTAAAGAGGAACCACATGCTTGCAGTAGGCAATTAAGGCCAGCTTGTTGCTCACTAGCAAAATTCAGTGTTGCAGGTTTGTAATCCAAAATGAGACTAACTCTTAGAAAGGGGTCCACTTCCAAGAGAGTTCTGTCTCTATTTTCATAGGCTGAAGACAATCCCCTCCTACCCTTGTCACAACTGAGCATGGCCATTTACCCAATCCTGACAGGGCCGAAAGGCATGTCTAACTATGTAGGAGCAGCCATTGCATATGTGCTGAAAGCATGTCTGCTGCGCTTTGAAGTTTGGGAAGAGTCTCAATGTCTGGTCTTCCCCTCAGAGATGCCAAAGTGGCTTTTGAAATGGATATCTAGGCCTGGCATCTATGCATGCCATCTGTGCAGGTGACAGAAGTCACAGGGACATGTTATCAGCTAGGCCATTTGGGCCTAGTATGAATGAGCCAGGAAAGTTTTTTCCTATACAAGTACTTCTTTCTCAACCTGCTCAATCCCATGCGTAATCTTATAAACCTCGATCATGTCACCACTCAGCCATCATTTCTCCAAGCTAAAGAGCCCCAAGCGTTTTAACCTTTCTTCATAGGGAAATTGTTCCAACCCTTTTATCATTCTAGTTGCCCTTCTCTGCACTTTTTCCAATGCTATAATATCCTTTTTGAGGTGTGGCGACCAGAACTGTACAGAGTATTCCAAATAAGGTCGCAGCAATGATTTATACAGGGGCATGATGATACTGGCTGATTTGTTTTCAATTCCCTTCCTAATAATCCCCAGCATAGCGTTGGCCTTCTTTATTGCAGCTACACACTGTCTAGACATTTTCATTGAGTTATCCACTACGACTCCAAGATCTCGTTCTTGGTCAGTCTCTGCCAGTTCAGACCCCATCAATGTGTGTTTATATTTAGGATTTTTGGCTCCAATGTGCATCACTTTGCACTTGGCCACATTGAACCCCATTTACTATGTTGATGCCCACTCGCCCATCCTCAACAGATCCCTTTGGAGTGCCTCACAATCTTCCCTGGTTTTCACCAACCTGAACAACTTTGTGTCATCTGCAAATTTAGCCACTTCACTGCTTACTCCCAATTCCAAATCGTTAATAAACAAGTTAAAAAGCATTGGACCGAGTACTGATCCCTGTGGTACCCCACTGCTTACCACCCTCCACTGAGAAAGTTTCCCATTTATACTCACTCTCTGTTTCCTATTTATAAGCCAGTTTTTGATCCACAAGAGGACTTGTCCTTTTATCCCATGACTATTGAGCTTACTTAGGAGCCTTTGATGAGGAACTTTATCAACAGCTTTCTGGAAGTCAAGGTAAACAACATCTATTGGGTCCCCCTTGTCCAGATGTTTCTTCACTCCCTCAAAAAAACACTAACAGGTTAGTGAGACAAGATCTTCGCTTACAGAACCCATGCTGAGTCTGCCTCAATAGTTTTTGTTCATCAATGTGCCTACTAATTCTTTCCTTAATAACAGTTTCCACCAACTTACCCGGTATTGACATCAGACTGACTGGCCTGTAATTTCCTGGATCTCCCTTGGAGCCCTTTTTAAAGATGGGAGTGACATTAGCTACCTTCCAGTCCTCAGGAATGGAGGCAGATTTTAAAGAAAGATTACATATTAATGTAAGGAGATCCACAAGTTCACATTTGAGTTATTTTAGAACTCTCGGATGAATGCCATCCGGGCCTGGTGATTTATTAGTTTTTAAATTGTCCATCAGTTGTAGGACTTCCTCTCTTGTCACCTCAATCTGATTCAGGTTTTTCAAACCCCCACCTGAAATTGGTGGTTCTGGAGTGGGCAAGCACTTCTCATCTTCTACAGTGAAGACAGAGGCAAAAAATGCATTCAGCTTCTCAGCCATTTCCCTGTCATCCTTCAGTAGTCCTTTTACCCCTTGGGCATCCAAGGGACCCACTGCCTCCCTGGCTGGTTTCCTACTACTAATGTATTTGAAGAAAGTTTTATTGTTTTATTGTTGGCCTTTATGTTTTTTGTGATATGCTCTTCATATTCCCTTTTTGCTTGCCTGATCACAGACTTGCATTTTATTTGACACAGCCTGTGTTCCTTACCTCACTGAGACTAGCTTTCCACCGCTTAAAGGAATCCTTCTTACGTTTTACAGCTTCCATTACTTTATTTGTTAACCATGCAGGCTTTTTACTATACCTATTTGTGCATTTCCTAACCTGCGGTATATATTTTTTCTGAGCTTCTAGGATTGTATTTTTAAATAGTCTCCAAGCTTCCCCAGTGGTTTTGACCTTTTCCACTTTTCCTTTCAATTCCTTCCTCACGTGTACCCTCATACGAGAGAAGTTACCCCTTTTAAAGTTAAAAGTGGTTGTGTCAATCTTTTTGGGCAACTCCCTACTTATACAAATGTTAAACTCAATAACATTATGGTCACTGTTCCCAAGTGGTGCAATCACTTTTACATCTCTCACCAGGTCTTGGGCGTTACTTAGGACCGAATCCAGGATTGCCTCTCCTCTGGTAGGATCTGTGACCATCTGTTCCATAGCACAGTCATTTGAGCGTGTCTAAAAACTCAATCTCTTTTTCCCGACTAGAACTCATATTGACCCAATCAATGTGTGAGTAGTTAAAATTGCCTATTACAACACAATTATTTCATCTAGCCGCTATCTTTAATTCATTCATCATTTTATAATCCTCCTCTACCTTCTGATCTGGTGGGTGATAACAAACTCCCACTGTTAAGCCTCCTTTTGGACCTACTATTTCAACCCATAGCATTTCCAGAAGCGAATCCAATTCTCTTACCCTCTCAATCTTACTGGACTGTATACCTTCTCTGATATACAGAGCCACCCTACCTCCAACCCTTCCCCCCATCATTCCGATATAATTTATAACCAGGAATCACCGTATCCCACTGATTTTCCTCATCCCACCAAGTTTCTGAAATATCCACAATGTCTATTCCCCCCCCCCAACACCAAGCATTCCAACTCCCCGATTTTACCTCAGAGACTTCTAGCATTTGTGTATAAACACCTATAGTTTCCCATGCCTGTTGAATCCACAACCTTCCCCTTGCTGCCTCGAGACCTTGCCAGGCAGTCCTTATCATTAGCCACAGTCTCAGTGGACAATTGTAATCCATTTCCTTGTACAAAAGTAACAGCTACCGCTTCATCTCTTTGAGATAAGCCATCCCAAACCAGAGAGTTTTTTATTTCCTGTTGACTTCCCCCCAATAGTCAGCATAAAAACTGTTCTGCCACCTTTTTGATTTTAAGCACCAGCAGCCTGGTTCTTTCTTGGGACAAGTGGAGACCGTCTCTTTTGTACAGCTCCCCCTTGTCCCAAAAAGCATCCCAGTGCCTAACAAACTTGAACCCTTCTCCCCTACACCATCGTCTCATCCACACATTGAGACTCCTGATCTGTGCCTGTCTCTCCGGTCCTGCGCGTGGAACAGGTAGCACTTCTGAGAAGGCTATCTTGGAGGTCCTGGCCTTGAGTTTCCTGCCCAGCAGCCTAAATTTCTCCTCCAGGACCTCACAACTGCATTTCCCCATGGTGTTGGTGCCGACATGCACAATGACCACTGACTCCTCCCCAGCACTATCTACCAGCCTATCTAAAACACTCGTAATGTCTGCTACCTTCGCACCAGGCAGGCAAGTCACCATATGGTCAGTATGTGGGTTCACCACCCAGCCGTCTACCTGCCTAAGGATCAAATCACCACCCACCAAGAGCCCCCCTCCCACCCTTCCCAGGGATGGTTCCTTGGTACGAAAGGATACCCGTTCACCAGCTGAAGAAGAGGTCCCTTCTGAGGGCACAGTCCTCTTATCCTCAGCATGGTGCCCTGTTTCCCCTTGACCTTCATACTCCCTGGCAGCAGCAGGGCTGACAGATCCAGAGTGAGACGTATCTAACAAGTCCCCGAGAGTCTTCTCCGTGCACCTAACTGACTGTCTCTGCTTCTCCAGGGCAGCCACCTTGGCCTCAAGGGAGTACACTCGTTCCCTGAAAACCAGGAGCTCCTTGCACCGAGCACACACCCAAGACTTCTGACCAGTGGGCAGATAGTCATACATGTTTATTTATTATTTATTTATTTGTTTCTATTTGTATCCTGCCATCCCCGAAGGCTCAGGGCGGCTAACAGTGGGCATGAATGCCAATTAAACAACATAAAACAATATCAACAGATAAAATTATAAAATCAGACAATACAACCAACACAACATTTAAAAACAAGATGACAGGAGTGCAATGGCATGGGTTATCAAGGTGGGATATCGAAGGTGGAATAGCGGCAGTGGCAGTTCCTACTCAAAAGCCTGGCAGAAGAGCTCCGTCTTACAGGCCCTGTGGAACTGGACAAGGTCCCGCAGGGCCCGGATCTCCTCTGGGAGCTCCTTCCACCAGGTAGTAGCCGCCACGGAAAAAGCCCTGGCTCATGTGACACTCCATGCAAAACACCGGATAGCCCCCAAGCCCCTGCTGGCATTCTGGCTTCATAATTGCTTTTAAACTAATACTTTTATATAATCCCCCTTTTAAAACCCTTTGTATTTATGTAGTTCCTGTGGTAGAAGTCTACTTACTTTACTGGGAACCCAAGGAGCCTAGGTCCCTGGCTTTCTGGCTCTTCCTGGGCTTCTTACAGAGCCCCTAGGCTAAGAGTCCCTAGGTTAAGAGCCACAGGCCAAGAGCCTCACCCTTTGGCTCTCACAGGCCAAGAGCCTCACCCTTCGGCTCATGCCAGAGGCTCATGCCTCTTGCAAGCTTCCTGCCTTAAATAGAAGCTGCCCCCAGGACAGGGTGTGGCCAGCAGCTATTCAAATCCACCCAGGCACTCAATTACAGGCAAACAATGACCCTTTCACACCCTAACTCAAGCAGCCAGGACTCTGCAACAACTCACAACTCACCACACACTCCCAAATACAGTCTCCCACACAGTACCTTCTCAGCTAAATCATCTCAGCTGAAATTAAATAAAAATCACTCACCCCTCTAGCAGCTCTTACTCCTTGCTCCTTCTCAGAGCTCAGCTGGGTCAGCTGGGTCCTCTCCCGACAACAGACACCCTGTGAGGTAGGTGGGGTTGAGAGGGCTCTGAGAGAACTGTGACCAACCCAAGGTCATCCAGCTGGCTTCATGTGGAGGGATGGGGAATAAAACTCAGTTGTCCAAATTAAAGACTGCTGCTCTTAACCACTACACCAAACTAGCTCTTGTAAATTGGCAAGAAAAAGCTTTCTGGGGAATGCTAACTTCCAACTTCACAAAAACATTATAAAGTACCACCATTTCTGTATCATTTTTATGGGCAGGTAGATCATCCATCTGAGCACAAAATATTTTAGGCTCCGGTTAGGATCCCTAGAGTGTATAGAGGCAAGGCACTCCTGTAATTGCTTAAAACTGGTTCACCATTCTGTGTATCATATAATAAGAAAACTCTAATTTCAGAGAAAAGTGACCATTCAAAACACTTCAAAATATCACAACTAATATATTCTTCAAATCCAGATTATTTTCTAGTGCAAGACAATCATCATGCTATGGTGTGGATTCATACATGTGTAAATATGAGAAACTACAAGGATAGCCAGTTTCCTCACCACTGTTTGCTCATGGTCAATGCCACAGGATGGCCCAGGTGCAATGACCCACCAATTTTTTTATCTGATATAATTGGAATGAAACTAACATATTTTGCTCCCCAGTTGTGCCTCTCACATAAACAAAAGATCTCATCAATACAAAACATAGAGCAAAACTGAAGGACAAGTCATAAAGTCATTGAAATGGAAAATGAGAAAGCACATAAATAGGCTCTTTGGAGGAAAATAGGTGTTCCCTGCTAGAGTAAGCATGAATAAACAATAAAAGCTCATACCAACAAGGAAAATGCACTTGCTACAAAGGGTCTTGTTAACTTTACCTTGCAAAAAAAGTTAACCAGGCAGAAGTTTCAGTCAGGCAAGCAATTAACCTCACTAGATACCTCCAACCTTATCACACCTTAAAAGATGGTGGCAAATTTGGCAACTTTTTTATCAGCCTCAAAGAACACCCTCTATGTTAACAAGAATGTCAAACCAGAAAAACCAAAGACTTTTTATTAATAAACAGAAGGCTGCGATCACACAGAAGGGGAAAAGGCGGGCAGGAAGCAAGGCTGTTTGCCCCACCTGCAATGACGCGCGTTTGTGCAATCATACTTCCTGCCGTGCACCCGCAGTTCCCAATAATACTGAGTTTTCGGCAGTAGCTTTATATCACTGCGGTGCGAAACAACGCCCCACCGACGACTCCGGGACGCCAGACAGATGTGTCTGTCTGATCGTGTCCCTTTAATCCGCGGGGAAATTGCATGTCTACCATGGCTTCCAGCATGTATGATCACACCCAGAAGATAACCTGTTCCCCCTACAATAATCATCCAAAGGTCAACAGACAAAAAATTAATTAGGAATATTATTGTCAAAGTGAACATGACTGCGGTCATTTTGTGTAGGACTGTATGAATATGCCAGTTTTTGTTTCTTTTTGGTTTTGTATCTATTTATTGTGTTTTCATCCTACATTAATGTCATCTTTCCTCATATCTTTTATGACAACTTTATGACATTTTACAGTGTTTAACGGCATTTTACATCTTGTATATGCAACAAGTGTTATTTTAACCACAACCTTACATCAAATTTCATTATTTCAGTTGAGAAAAAGACAACTACAATTCATCCTAAATTCTAAGGAAGTCCAGCTTTGTAACTGAACCAGAGTAGTTACAATATTTGGTAACATTCCAAATTCTTTAGCTGGTTCAGGGATTTATTTACAAATATAAAATTGAATACTTCCTGTGATTATCTACAGTTTGGATTATTTTAGTAGAAAGCAAGCTGAACTGCACACCAGGAAGTTCATAACAATCATGGGCTATATAACTCCCTCTAATGGATGCATACTGGGAATGTCATCTGCTCTCTTCTCTTTTATAGTTCAAAAGAAACATATTCAATTTAGAAATACTTAGGAGTTTGCACTGTGGAGTCGTCATGAAATGCAGATATATTGCTTTTCTCCAGTACTTTGATTGGCTCACTTGTCATGAATGGTCCAATCTTCTGTTTCCTACACTGTTCTATGGCTGGGTAGGCTTTAAAAGACTCTAAGCTGTTTAAGGCAGAGATCATGGTCTAATCTACATTTTCTAAAGGTAAATTGAGAATATTATGCAAATATCTAATACTAATTCCAACATTATTCTCAAACACTACTTCTGGTATTCAGGGTTTTTTAAAATCAGTGTCATTACTTGCTAGAGATTATTTTTCAATTTTGTAACAACAAAAAGATACTGATGATAGACCTTCTTAATTAATACATCTAACATAGGTTATACAGGGGTTCTGAATATGTCAGAGCTGCCTTTTGTAACATCAAGTCAGTATAATCTGTCAGAGCAGACTAGCAACAGTTCAGGCAAATCAGGATAAACCCTAGCACATGTGTGTGCACTCACGCACACACACACACGCACAATTGAACCTAGGACTTTCTGCATGCACATTTTATATGCTATCACGGAACTATATCCCCTCAAAATTGCAACTGAAGCCACAATGTCTACCATGGCTATTCCAGCAATTGCCTTATCATATATTTGCTAATGTAAAAAAGGATATTAGAACAGATATACCATTTTATTTTGCAGTCACAGCACTGCCCTTTCCTTTTAAGGTTCATGAAATCCCTATATGCTATAGATACTGATTCAGGTTGTTACCTTCAGTATGTGAGCAAGGTGAGTTAGCATTAGGATTGCCAGGGTATGGGGGAGAAGGGATGCCAGATCCAGGCTGGAAAACTTCTGCAGATTTGGGGATGAAGCCTGAGAAGGATAGGGACCTCAGTGAAGTATAATGCCATAGAGTCCACCCTCCAAATAATCCATTTTTTGCCCAGGGGAATTGATCTCTGTAGTCTGGATTTGAGCTGTAATTCCTGGGGATCCCCAGATCCCAGCTTGCACACATGAAGGGCACTTCTGCTCATGGGGGGAGGCTTTCCAAAATTGCCATGAATTTCCCCTTCAAGTAGCAAACTCTTATATTATCTCACATAATATAAAGTCCCCTGACTGCCAAGTGTAGCTCGTTGGGTGATGTGGGATGTGCAGAAGATGGGGTGGGGGTGGGATCACAGTGAGTGGGATCCATCTCATAAATCTTGGTCCTGTTCCTTCCCTTGCTTTTAAAAATATATATTAAAACAATTCTGGATCTACTTGAGAAGGGCAGCACATCTTCAATAATAGAAAGCAATTCTGTCTCAAGTTGTATGCATTGTTAATAAAGGGCTAGATAGAAATCCATTAATCAGCTACATGACTGTTGAGAAGCAGAGAATGCTGAGGAGCCTTCAGTTCCATGAATGAACAACCCAGGGATTGGTCTCTAGGAAGCCCGGCTCCTCATCATCACCTTGTGATTTTCTTTAGTGAGAAGAAAAGATGAAAGGAATAGAAAGCATTTCTTAGGATGATAATGAGAAGTGTGGATTGTAAGACAGAGCACGGGGTCAAGCTTTAGGCTGTAATGAAAAGAGGCAATTTTCTCTTCTCATTACATCCTTTTCATGAAAAAAGGCTTTATTTTTCAGTCCTGGGTAGAGAAATTTTGTTCTTTCTTTCCTTGAATGACTTTTGTCTCCCCCCACTTATCTCTCTCTCTCTCTCTCTCTCTCTCTCTCTCTCTCTCTCTCTCTCTCACACACACACACACACACCCACACACACACAAACAAAAGAAAAGGAAATGAAAGTTTAATTCCCCCCCCCCGTCTCTATCCCATAATTCTGCCCTCTGGCATCATGGTATTTGCATGACTGGTTTAGACTGGGTACACACTTCATCCTTAGAGAAAAAAGGATGGCATCCCCTCCCTGCTTCTTCCTCATTCTTACAGAGACAACAGACTTGAGTGGTAATTTTCCTCCTACTGCAACTCCTGTTGTCTTTAACATAATACCACTCTGAATAGCCATGACTGCTAACGGTGCATGCAAAACACAACCATGATTTAAATCTGCATTATACTACTTGGAAAAGCATTCACACTTTAGAGTAGAGAATGCAGAGTTCAGCTAATCATGGGTGTTAATAATATGTACACAATACACAGACAATTCGAGGGGGGGTATGATGGCCGCATTCTTTTCCTTCTCTCAGAGGCAAGATTTTCCTTACATTTTTCTTTTTCTTTCTGACTGAGCAGCCCTAGTAGTCTGTTTTCTTCTTTCCTGAAGAACTCTGGCTTTCCCACCCTCCCTCAGTATGATATTTTACTGATGGCTCAGCCTAGGATCCCGAGGGAAGGGTCAGAATCATCCGCTGAAAATGGCACTTGAGGTATTTTGAAATTCAAAATTAACAAAATATTTTATTCAAAAATAACAAAATATTTTCTTTAAGGTCAGGTGAAATCAGAGGTTGAAAGTTCTGAGGTAACTCAACACAGATAACTCTGAGGTAAAACTAGTACACACAGAGATGTTAGTTCTTATATTCCACACTAATGAGCGTTTCTTAATCTATTCGCAGTTAACTTAAAATCTTTATTCCAGTGTTTCAAAATCTTTGTTCCAGTGTTTTCCAAACACTCCAGTACATTTTAAGTATTCTCTAACTCTTTTGGTTTCCAGAAGGCTGGTACATTCTTTCCAGTACCCAAACCCCTTCTCTTGAAACACCAGTACTCGTCTTGAGTTTTTAACTGACTCTTAAGGTTTCTACAAGGAGTTTCTAACTAGACCAGACCAGGGGTCTCTCCACTCTTCAGAGTTAACTCCCTGTTTGACTTGGTAGGGAAATTCTTCTCTCACTCCAGAAAATCTATCCTCCTTCCTTGGCCTGAATGATAGTCTTTGCTGAACTTCCCAAACTTCCTTGCCAACTTTCCCCCAGTACTCTGTCTGTGTAAAATTGCTCTCAGTTAAGGCTGAAATCAGACTCAACTTAGTCAAGGCAAAAATATGACTGACTCTTTCCTCAGCATGCAGCTCTCAAGGCTCTCTCTTTCTATGAAGAATTAACCCTTCACAGTCCTTCAGCCATTTGTACAGCACTTCTAAGCTTCTTTAAAGTGCAGTCCATCACAGGGGGTGAAAAATAGATTACTACAATGTATCACAAAAACACATAAATTGCATCTTATATGTATCTATGTATAAAGTCTTTACTAGAAGCCCTCTGAAACAGAAGAGTCTTATCTGCTTAAAAACCAACAGTGCCAAGCTTTTATGGATCACTATTGTGTTCCAGAGTTGTGGGGTTTCTATGGAAAAAACAAACGAGCCAATAGTAGCCAGATTTGTCATTATCAGGGAAGGGTTAGTTAACAGATTTGAGGAATGCAGTTGCTGTGCAACCTACTACAGGGAGAGATGATCATTTAGATGTGCAGGTCAGAGATCATTGTGAGCTTTAAAGCACCTTAGAAAGAGCCAAGAAGCAAATAGGAAGCTTTAAAAGTGGCATAATGTGATGGATTTCCCCCCCGTTAACAGCAGCAGGTTTGTTTTGAACTAGCAGAACCTCCCAAAGTTTGTTCAATGGAAGCCCCACAGAGATTACCTTACAATAGTTCAGCCCAAATGGATTGGGAATTGCCAACCACCTGGTAATGTCTGGAGATCTCCTGGGCTTATAATTAATCTCCAGACAACAGAGATCAGTTCACCTGGAGAAAATGGCTGCTTTGGAAGATGAACTTTATGGCACTATACCCAATTGGAGTTCCTCCCCTCCCAAAACCCCACCCTCCTCAGGCTCCACCCCCAAAATCTCCAGGTATTTTCCAACCCTGAGCTGACAATCCTAATTGGGATATAAAGGTCAGCCCCATCCAGGAGGCTTGATGGACAATGTATTGGGCTTGTGTAAAAGCAATCTTACCCACCAGGGCAACTTGTTCTTGTAGCAATAAAATGAGGTTAAATAAAACCCCTGGATTCTTAATTTAGGCTATAGTCACAAACTAAATAATCCACTTTCAGTGCACTTTCCAACAGTTCACACAGTAAAATCCAGTTGGAAAGTGCAATGAAAGTGGATTATTTAGTGTGTGATCACAGCCATAGTGTACTAAGGATGACTTCCCAATGTCATGAAAAGATAGATGAATCCCATCCAAGGCATCAGACTTCATTACCAGTACCACATTTCCAGAATCTTGCTTAAGCTTTCTCTTCTTCATCACTCGACCATAGCACCCAGTCACTGGCCCAGCAGAGAGACTAGAGATGGGGGGGGGCATGGGTTAGGTCAATGCATTCATAGCTAGGTGTCATTAACATTCCGTGGATGGCATCCAAATTCAGAGCAGTGGATGACCGCATTTAAGAACCCACACAGTAGTTTAGTAATGCTTCTCTGAGTTTGTTTAAATAAAAACCTTGAAACCAGTGAGTAGCCTGTCAATATCTCCAATCTCTAAAAGAACAATAAAAACACTCTAAGTCAAAGGCAGCAGACAGATCCAAAAGGATCAGCAGTGATGGATGCCTTTATTCAGTTGCTGCTCTTCCACTGTCTGCTTAATCGCCTGCCTAAAAACAGGAGATTAGATACAGGGTTATAATTGGCCAGATAATCTTTGACCATGAGGATTTCTTCAACAAAGGTCTAACCACTACCTTCTTTAAAATGAAGGGAAATTTCCATCTACCAAAGAAGAATTAATGATCCTTGCAAAAGGTTCCTGTAATTTCTCTAAGAACATTTTAATTAGTCAAGAAAGACAAGGAACTCTGTTGTGGGATTGGCCGGTCCCCCTTGGCCATCAGCAGGGACTAAGGTTGCCAGATCTGGCTTGGGAAACTCATGGAGATTTGAGGATGGAGCCTGGGGAGGACAGGGACCTCAGTAGGGTACAATGCCATAGAGTCCACCCTCCAAAGCATCCATTTTCTCCAGAAAAACTGCTCACTTTAGTCTGGAGATGGGTTGTAATTCTGGGGGATCCCCAGGTCCCACCTCTAATAAGGGAAAGGGAAGTCTATTGAAAGTAGGGAGATGGCATTGGACTTAGGTTGCCAGCTCCTCGCTGGAAGCAGGAAATCCCCAACCCCCAGGTCCTGCCCCGCACTGCCAGGGGCAGGAGCAGGAGGGAATCCCAGGCTATGTCATTGGCAACATGGTGATGTTACTTCCAGAATGTACCATAAGTGGCATCAACATGTCAGCAATGTCATGGTGATGCTTTGATATTTGGGCAAAAACTCTATGGTAGAAGACATTTTTTACCATAGAGTTTTTGGCCAAATACCACAGCATCTCTGTGACATCACAACAAGACAGTGTCACTTCCAGTGCAAACCAGAAGGGATGTCACCCCTTAGCCAGGAACATGGCATGGGTCTCTTTCCCTCTCCAGGAAAGTCCCCACCCCACCCTCTGCCAATTGCCAGGAGGGAACTGGCAAGTCTACATTTGGAGAGCAATCCTTAGCCCCAGGTAGTTCACTATTCCACATTGACTCCAGGCTTTAATAGCACCACTGCTGTAACTGTCAAAATTCACTACTGCATCCTGGAATCTAATATGCTGTGCAAGTCTCCAAGGATGAAACATTCAAATTTAGTTCCTGCCCATGTGGGCGGGGGCAAAGAATTACAAACCCATCCATTCCTTCAGTAGGTAGTGTTCTGACCACAACTATGCTCTTAGCTCTTACCCATTCACCTCCATAAACAAAAGTAAATTCAGTGTATGACATTTTTCATACACACTGCATGTTGTTCAGTTGCACAATCGAGTTTGCCTCTTCGTGACCCCATGGGCCACATCACGTCAGGCCCTCCTAAATAGGCCAATACCATTTTGTACAATCCAGTAGTTGCTATGGTTGACATGCAGTCCTGAGCATAATCAGATGAAGTAAACTTGGTGTGAATGCTGAAGTCTCCCAGAACCACCGTCACAGAAGTCTTCAGTACCAGGCCCAAGCTCACTGCTACCAACTTAGCCAGGGTATGGTCTGGAATGGTACACAACATAAGGAACATGCAATCAATCCTAGCCAGGGTTTGTAACAGATACCTGCACAAGGAGAAAACCTCAAGAAAGATTATGGCCACTTCCCATCCCCAGTTTGAAGATGATGAGGGAATGTATACTCATTTGGCATCAGCTGTATCAATGTAGAGGCATATCTTGTCTGGCTAGGTTTCAGTGAAACAATCCAGGTCAACTTGTCAATCACTAATTGATTAATGAAACAGAGATAACCTTTCCCCCCCAAGAGGCCCATCACTTAGGTCAAAGTGGGGGAAAGGAGTCCCTCCATTCATATCTCTTTGAATAGAATGAAACTTATACTTTAGTGGAGCAGCATCATGTCCCCACCTGCACAGATCCTCACCAGCTCTTCTCTCACCACCATACCACTCATCCACAACCGAGGAATCATTTTGCACCAGACAACCATTACATATAATGATTTCAGTAAACAGAGCTCAAAATACACAATACGTCAAATTAATACCTTACACCACTTTAAAATTTCCATTCACTCCCATTCCCCCTAATAAAAAAGAGGTCTGTTTTAAAATCCTGCCCTACCAAAACACCAGGGTTCCGCACTGGACAAATATGCCCCAGGAGATGAAATCTTAAGTTCTGCCAGAATCAATCAGTCTAGGAGGACAACCCAACAAGCACAGAGGGGGCAAAAAATTGATACAGCACACTCTTCTCTTGCTGATCTTCAAGGTTGTAAACTAGACTGTTCCTTAGAAAACATAAAGCCACAGACTAGACTATGATTGATGGATTAATTAATTATCTAAAAATGTTTATAGCCCCCCTTTCAACCTTATAGGATTTTCAACTTGGATTACAATGTAAATAATAAGAAAAGACAATAAAAACATAAAATGCATACAAGCCACTAATTAAAATCAATAATTTAAAACTACTAGTAGACAGAAGAACTAACCAAATACTATTATAAATAAAACCATCTTTAGCTGCCTTCTGAAGATCGAGAGTGAGGGGGAAAGGCACAGGTCCCTGGAGAGGTTGTTCCATAATTGTTGGGCTGCCACTGAAAAGAAGTTCTCTCATGTATCCACCAGATTAGCCTTTTTTGCCAATGGGACAGTCAAAAGGGCCTTGCCCTGTGATCTTCGTTCGATGGCAGAAATGTACGGGAGAAGATGGTCCTTCAGCAGGGGCCTGCAGGGGCGCCAAAATGCCCCCCCCCATGAAAAGCCCCCCGGGCTGCCCAGCGCTGGCAGCAACGGCTTTCCTGGGTGCCTCGCAGCTGCAAGGCACCCAGAAAAGCCGCCGCCGCCGCTGGGAGGGAAGGGGCAGGCGTTCTAAGCCCGCCCCTTCCCCGGCTCTCCCGGGCGCCTCGCAGCTGCGAGGCACCCAGGAGAGCCACGCCACCACCGCTGGGAGGGAAGGGACAGGCGTTCTAAGCCCACCCCTTCCCCAGCTCTCCTGGTGCTGGGCCATCTCCAGGCCCCACCGGGAAGTTGGCATCCCCAGTGGGGTGGGCGCCCCGGGCTGTCCTGCCTAGGGCACCCAGACACCTGGGGCCAGCCCTGTCCTTCAGATACCCTGGTTCCAAACTATGTAGGGCTTTAAAGATCAAAAACAACACCTTGAATTGGGCCCAGGAGTGAATCGGAAGCCAGTGTAATGGCTGTAAGACTAGAGTCACACAATCCTGAAAACTTGCCCCAACTAGCAGTCTAGCCACAGCATTCTACATTAGCTGTAGCCTCCAACCACTCTTCAAGGGCAGTCCATGTAGAGCATATTGCAATAGTCCAGTATAAGGCATGGATCACTATGGCTAGATCTCACTGAACCAAGATCTCACTGAACTGGTGCACCTGCCAAAGCCGGGAGAAAGCACTATGAGCCATTGCAGCCACATGATTTTCTAAGGTGACCACTGTGTTGAGCAGTACTCCCAAGCTCAGTCTGCAGATAGTGCTACACACATGGAAAAAATGTTTATTATTAACGAAGAAAGGACGTTGTAATTCCTATTAGAATGCATGCCATGGAGCTATGAAATTAATTAATATTATATGTTAAATTTTATAAAGCTCATATACAGAAAACTTGGGAGAAGTCTCATTGAATAAAACGGGACTTACTTCCAAGGATACCTGCTTAGGAGGAATACTCCCCAAAGATCTAGTTAGTTCCGTACCCTTTGATCTACTAAGCATCAGTACCTTCAGCCTGATCAGGAGAATGGATTGGGCCACTCTGAAAATTCTGTCCCTGTTCTCCTGCTTTATTTTTTCCTCTCTGAGGAGGCAGCAAGAGGAGAGGATGGGACAGGACAAGATGGAATGGCATGGCATGGAAAGAGAGAGCTGGAGTGTTGCCCTGCAAGGTGCACATCGCGCTTTTATGGATGGGAAATCCATAAGTGAGAGAAACTGGACTTTGTGAATAATATGAAATAGGAACTGAACTGTGTAATAACCTGATGCCAGCTAAAGACACACACCCAGGAGAAGAAAACCTTCCTTTTAAGGATGATGTGCCATGGTTTTTGAGGCAGACCAGAGACATGGAATCCAGACTCCATTAAGAGTTCTCTTCCTGACACACAGGCAATGTTCTCTCCCCCACCTAATCGCTCACCTATCCATAATTGCAGCCATAAGACAATCAGGGAAAATGGGCCCACCACAATCCTTCTGGTGCCACTGCCCAGACATGTTTGTCTGGGCAGTGGCCCAGGGATTGGCAGCATAGTACCAACACTGTCCACACCCTTAGACTCTTGCACCCAGTTCCAATCAACATGCTTTTGGGGATGGACCAACAGGAGGTATGCCAAAGGTGGGGGCCAAGCCTATCCCATCCCTTAAGCCACCTCATAAAAGAGGACACCCAGCGCTCTTTCTCTCCTTACCTATCTACCCGCCCCGTCTCTACGACTCATGGTTCAGCACTACCAGAATCTCCACGTGACTCTGCTGGTTTCAGGACACAATCCCCATACCTTATAGTCTCCCCTGTTTTTCCGGAGGATCGCCTCATCCCCCTGGGGACAGGTAAAGTATCACCTCTCAACAAAACATCCTGCTAATGCGGACGTGCTGTCTATCTCTCTCTAATTTTCCTAGCTCTGTATAATTGTGAGTGTATTTGTGTTTTGTATGCTTGTGATACAACTCTTAGTAAAAGAGACCATTTTATACTAAGCCAGTCTTTGTGTCTATTTCTGGTGCATCTGGAAGAAGTGGGACCTCTGTATACACAGGTGCTTGCTCCCTTATATGCTTATTGCCTTATAAACAGCCATAATTCCCCAATATTATTAAGAACACATGGCAATTAGGCTAACAGGAGCTAGTTGGATTTTAGCATTTGAGGATTAAAATCACTTTCTTAATTAGTGCAGGTGCAGAAAGATGAAACTGTCTGGAGACTTGTCTTACCTGCTTCCTCTCCCCAATTTTTCTTTACCCATTAAGCATCCCATGAGCCTCTTTTTTGGAGGGTGGGGTGGGGGGTTAGTAGAAATATATTTTTTGTATTTTTCGTATGTGTGTGTGTGTGCACACACACCTGGAAGTCATGGTGACTCTGGTGACTGACCCCTGTTGGGGGCCTGGAGGATATTCAGAGAGGTGACTGAATAAAGCCTGCTCCCACTTCCCACCTCTGGTATTTCAAGGAGGTCTCCCATCCAAGTACTTGTCAGAGTCAACAGTGCTTAGCTTCCAAGATCTGATGAGATCAGGCTTGCCTGGGCTACCAGGTCAGGGCAGTAGAAATGTTTTTAAAGTCTTTTTACTGGTTAGTACTGCTGTTTCACCTAATTAATTGGGGTTGTTTCCTAGTTAACAATTATTCTTCACAATAATTATTATTCTGTTCACAGTAACAGATAGCTAAGTGATTTGTTTTGGATCAGGGTCACAGAATGTGCATGCCTCCCTTAAATAAAACAGAAGCTAGTCTTTCTGGCCTTGAAAATTCTACCACAAGTCAGCTACAACTTGATGGAACTGTCCACCACTACCATTGATAGATCTTCAACCGAAACATGCACTTCACCTCACTACTGGGAGAAGCACAACATCACATGTCAAAACACTGAAATGAATGGGCAGAACTCTCTCTTGTCTAGAAGTCTGTGTGTGTATCAGAAACACAGCCATTGGATCACCAGTGGGACTGAAAAGGAAATTAAAAGCATAAGTGAAAGTCTATAAAAGATCTGCATTCATTGGATAATTTTGCTGTGATAACTGCCCAGCTGTGAGCTGGAGCTTTCCATGCATGCAGAAGAAAACTGCTGCAGAGTACTTTGAAGTGTGCACATAGATTCCTGCTGCTATTGAGCCTTCCCAGCCAGTTCCACAGCATCCCATTCATTGAAAAGGACTAGAAGTAGAAGATGTGAGCTTAGAGCTGTTCTAAAGGCTCTGCTGTTCTACCTGTCGGAGCATCTTTGTGCTTTGATCGTTTGGACTGCCATATATATGGAAAGAGAACTAGCAGAGACTAGTTGCCATATACTTGGATGCACACCTATCTCATTCAGATGCACACCTATCTCATTCAGAGATTTCCTGGGAAGGCATCTTAGGCCATTTATTCATCAGATTTTTAAGTACTGAAGCATACACACTAGTGTTCCATTTTCAAATTGGGTAGGCTAGAAACACCTTGGGCAAAAGACACTGATCTCATTGCACCAGGGCAGTGCTTTTAAGGGCCTTGACATCAACACCAAAATATTACAGTAAGGCTGGCATCAAACTGTCAGGCCTGATGTTTTTGTGTGCTTTTTGGAAAGAAAGAATCTCCTCACTTCTGAGAATACTCCATTTGAGACTGACGGTTCATCCGAGAATCCCTCTGGGAAATTTATTCCGAATCTCACACATTACACAAGTAAGACGGGAAACAGCTGCATAATAATATAGCTGCATTCGAACACCATCTGCTTCAAATGAATCCCTGCTACAAACCCTGACTGCTGGCGGGCCATACATTTCTGAAGCTTCAGCCTGTTCAAGGTTCCTTCGGCAAGCTGAAGGAATAAATCCCTGTCATGTTCATCCACAGCAAAGCATTAGGCCACCGGCCATCTGTTGTTTATTTGCAAGGTTATCTTATCTCTTTGGAGCGTCTACATTCTGGCACGCAGTAGCACTTGACCACATTCGTTGTCCTCTCCTTTCCATAATGGGACACTAAAACGTCTTGTTAAATCAGATCAAGCCAGGTAAACCCCTTTGTTGGGGGAGAAGATGCATCTCAAATGCAGCTTTTAAAAATAGACTCAACCAGCTGTTATTCCACTTTAAGCAAAAGAACAGATTATTTTAAAAAACATACTTGTGGATGTTTAATGGTTGTGGAAGGCTGTACCTTTTTCATAGTGCTAAAAGGCTATTCCTCCCCATGCATACAAAGGACAAATACAAGCAAAAGGAGTGTCAGAACTGCACAGGTAATGTCTAGATTCCCTGGACTGTTTCCACACCGGGGAGATCTTCCTTGGTAGTCTGGTTGCCAATGTGGTTCTATGTGAAATCGCCCTTACAAGTAAGATTCCAGACATCCCAGGGTAATCCATACTCTCTCTATTTTTAATGGTGGTTTCCCTTTCACAGGTGTAGTGCATTCCCCCCACTAACTCTTTGCCAAAGTTTTACAGTTGTGCTGTTTCCATTTCTAACTGAAGGAACTGCTCTCATGAATAGTGTTCTGCCCAGGAAATAGCATTTTTATAAAAAAGGATTAAAATAAAATAGAGTGTGTGTGTGTGTGTGTGTGTGTGTGTGTGTGTGTGTGTGTGTGAGAGAGAGAGAGAGAGAGAGAGAGAGAGAGAGAGAGAGAGAGAGAGAGAGAGAGAGAGAGAGAGAGAAAGGGGCCGTTAACAGACTTTGCAGAAACAGAGGACAACAGGTCATGTGGAACTGTGGGGGAAAATGCCCCAGTCCAGTGGCTGAAATGTGGGAAATCCTTTGTGTAGAAGCAGCCTTGGTTATGGTTTGTATTATAAACTGAGATCGAGGCAGCTCTTAAACAAATGATTTCTTTATTCAGCTCATTACTTAACACAGGACACAAATGCATAGAACCAGGCTGACTTATATATGATTAAAACGGGCAAAACTACACCCAATAAACAGATAACAACCAATCGGAATACGGCCCTTGGAACCAATGAGATTGTTTCCTGCTCAAGACAAAGGCTTCTCTGATTTGCCTGTTTGTCAATCCATGTAAGCTAAATTCTAATGGAGCTGTGTTCAAGCTCATGCAATGCTTTATTGACCCAATACATAACACCCCTCCCCCCTAAATCAGCACTCATAGTCCTGTAATTTCGTGGGCCAAGTCTTTATTCGCTGTGAGTGCCTTGATCCCACCACAGTTGCTTCTGCCCCTTGATTGGTGTTGCTTGGACCAACGTTCTGGTTTGCAACCGAAACATGAGTGCTGGGAGTTCCTGGCTCACTGGGCGGTGCTGCTATGAAAGAGTTCTCAGAGCCTGTGTCGGGAAAGGGCTTGCACCTAGCATTGACAGGGGGCGCTGCAGTAGCTGGCTCTGCCTCTGACAGAATCTGGGGTGCAATGCAATTATCACAGTTCTCTCTCTGGTTATCTGGGTCTGCTGTCTCTGTCTCTCAAACCCAACACCTCCGGAGCTGATCAAGGTGCTTGCACAGAGTTTGCCCCTCAGCGGTGGAAACCAAATATGATACTGGTCCAGTACTGGCTGTTATGGTTGCTTCCACCCATAATGAACCCTCACTGTAGTTTCTGCCATATACAAGGTTGCCAGGCTGGAATGAGTGGATGGGGTCTGGAGCCTCCCGCTGTGGCAGCTGGTTGGCTGTGAGGTCAGCATGCAGGCGATCCAACACAATTGTCAAACGGCGGTGCATAAGGAGCTCTGCTGGATTGCGACCTGTTATTGAGTGTGGCGTAACATGTTGCTGGAGCAGGAAATCAGCCATTCTGTGATCCCAGTTACCGTGGACGATCTTCTTCAACGTGTCCTTGGTCGTACGGACCATTCTCTCAACTTTACCATTGGTGGATGGATGGAACAGGGCAGCTGTGATGTGCCTGATTGAGTTGGCCTCCATAAACTGCTGGAACTCAGCTGAGGTAAATTGAGTTCCATTATCGGACATGATGGTGTCAGGCAGACCATGTGTACTGAAAATGTGGCGTAGAGCTTTAATTACAGAGGCCGAAGTCATGACAGACATAGTAGCCATCTCTAGCCCTTTGGAAAATGAGTCCACAATGATCAGGAATGTTTTACTTTGGAACGGTCCTCCAAAATCAATGTGCAGTCAGGACCAGGGCACTCTGGTACTCTTCCAACTTTGCACTGGTGCTTGCGGTGGCTCAGGACATGTCTCCTGGCAGGCTCGGCAGGTATGGACCCATTCTTCAATGTCCTGGTCCACACGCAGCCACCATACATAACTGTAGCCCAATGCCCTAGATGACCACACCTAGATGACCAGTGTGCAGCACTTCTAACACTTGGTGACGTAGTTTCGAGGGAACCACCACATGATTTCCCCACAGCAGGCAACCTTTATGCACAGACAGTTCATGTTGCCTTGATTTGTACACTGCGAACCCGGGGTCTTACACGCCCAATGGCCACCCCCTCCACACCCAGTTCAGAACCTGGGGTCCTTTCTGGACTGGGCTACAACATCGGATGCATGAAGTGGGGGCTGCAGCAACTCCTCAAGGGCCATCACCTTGTAAGTCGATGCAGGATCCTCTGCTGGGGTCTGAAGCAACAGTGTGCTTAGTGCATCAGCATGTCCAATGGCCTTACTGGGCCTACGCGAAAGCTCGTATGTGTAAGCCAACAGGAACACCGGCCAACAGAGCATGCGAGGGGACATGACCTGTGGAGTTTGGCGGTCCGGAGCAAAAAGTCCCAATAGCGGCTTGTGATCAATGATGATCTCGAAGTGGTGTCCATACATAAAATCATGTAATATCTTGATGCCTGCAACCAGGGCGAGCGCCTCTTTATCAATTTGTGCATAGTTTCTTTCAGCAGGAGCCAGAGTCCTTGAAAAATATGCGATAGGAGCTTCTCTTCATCCGGCAACTGATGACTCAGGATGTCCCCAATGCGATAGGACGAAGTGTCAGCAGCAAGCAGCAATGGCAGCCTCTCATCATAAAGCGTGAGAACGGACCTGGATGAAAGCAAGTCTTTGACAGTGGTGAATGCTTGGGCGTTGCTCTGGCCCCAGTTCCACTTAGACTTTTTCTCCAGAAGGCAATGCAGAGGTTCCACCACCGATGCTTTATGCAGCAGGAATGTGTGATAAAAATTCACAAGGCCTAAAAAAAATTGAATCTCCTTCTTCAATTTAGGCATTGGGGCATTGTGGATTGCCTGGACCTTACTATCAGTCAGGTGGGCACCGTCAGTGTTGATAAGGAACCCTAGGAACTCGACCTGCTGCACCCCTATCTGGCATTTTTCTCATTTAACTTCCCGCCTCCTGGAACCATTGGAGGACCTGTCATAGGCACACACCCAATTCCTCATTTGATTTGCCAGCAATTAACATGTCATCAAAGTAGGGAAAGACTCTGGAAATGTTTCACAGGATACCTTCCATAAGGCCTTGGAAAAGTCCTGGGGCCACACTGACCCTGAACTGCAAGTGGTTGACCTTGAAAGCCCTGCGATGTGTTACGATTGTTTGGGCTTCCACTGTTTCAGGGGTGACAGGCAGCTGCTGGTAGGCCTGCATGAGATCAAGCTTGGCGAAGACCTTTTCTCCAGCTAACGAGGCCAAGATGTGACTTACAATTGGCACCGGGTAGGAGTGTTGCTGCAGAGCCTTATTGATTGTGCATTTATGGTCTGCACAAATTCATACCACTCCGTTGGACTTGACTGGTGTCACGATAGGCGTTTCCCATCTTTCATGTGAAACGGGCTCCAACACTCCCTGTGTAATGAGGTGATCCAGCTCCTCATTGATCCTTGCCTTCACTGTGAATACCACCTGGCATGACTTCAGGTGAACCAGCATGATGTTTGGGTCGAGGTCAAAGGAGACTGGGGGTCTGGTATAACACTCCAAAGACCCGTCAAACATGGCAGGAAAGTCCTTGCAAACAGAGTCCAAGCTGTCATGGGATACTTATTGTATTCCCACTACGTGAATGCCTAGTGCCTCAACCAGTCAAGTCCCAAGAGGCTTGCACGATAGCCCTTGACCACGATCACCTTCAATGGGTCGTGGAACTTCTTAAAATACACCATGAACCTGCCAATCTGGGCAACTGGAATTCGCTGCTTCTGGAAATCGATCAAATGGAGGTCACACGGCTCCAGACGTCATTTATTCCATCTAGGAAACAGCCAGTGAAATGTCTGCGATGATATGATTGTGAGTGCCGATCCCGAGTTGACCTCCATCTCGCAAGGGGCACTGTCTAACACCACTGCCACTCTGATTTTGCTCTTGATTTTCACTTGTGTCTGCACCACTGACGAGTGGTGCAAGTTCGTGCAGGTTGTATGACACTCTGTCTTTCTGGGCATGTACTTGGGCGGAGGGCAGAGTCTGTTTGGAGATGTGTGAGGCAAGCCCTTAGCTGTTGATGAGCAGCAGGCTCAGGCGATGTGCTCTGTTTTCCCGCATTCATGGTACTGGGCCTCTCAGAAAAGGCACCAACGATGCTTGTGATTGCCCCCACAAATGGCACAGTTCAATTTGGGGGCTGGCTGCTGGCGGTAGCCCATACGGTTGTCGAGTCTCGTTTGATGGATGCAGTCGTCTTCGCTATCAGTCTCCTCCACACTCTCTTGGTGCACTGGAAGCTGTTTATGGGACTTTGGCAGCATCCTTGACTGTCACACATCTCGGGTGGACTGCTCCGCAGCCGTGGTGGCAACCACTTCCTCGTAGTTCAAATTGGACAATTCCTCGAACGGTTTGAATTGGACTGCAGTGAGTTTGCGAACAGCCTTTGTTGTAATTTCTCATTCTGTAGGTCGTAAACTAGCCGGTCTCAGAGTCTGTCACTTAAATCTGTAAAGTTGCCTTGCCTTGCCATTTTTCAGAGCATGGCCACGTACTCAGCAATGGACTCACCCTTGTTCTGGTCTCGCTTGTGGAAAGCCTGCCTGTAGGCTATTTCAGACAGTTTGGGCATGAAATGGTCATTCAGTTTCTTAATGATATCAGCTAACACGGACGTTGAGAGTTCTGCAGGCACCACTAGTGTCTGGCCCACATCAAATATGTTCTTCTCGCAGACTCTCAGGAACATAGCCTTCGTTACCTCAGGATCAATGATCTTGGTCGCTGTGACATAAAACTCGAATCTGGACACGAAGGTATCCCAGTCTTTGGTGCTCACATTGAACAGTTTGAATTGGACCGCGGTGGCCATTGTAGTCTCGACTGCAGCTGGTGGCGCTTGTTCGCCGGTGTCACTTGAGACCAAGGCGACAATTCCTTGGTTGTCCGCCGTGATTAGCTCTGAGGGGTCAAGACAACAATTCCTTGCCCGTGCAGTGATTCAGCTTGATGGTTCTGTGGGGCTGCCTACCTATTGCATCCCATCTTCATCGTCAGTATCATAAACTGAGATCGAGGCATCTCTTAAACAAGTGATTTCTTTATTCAGCTCATAACTTAACACAGGACAAATATGCATAGAACCAGGATGACTTATATATGATTAGAACAGGCAAAACCATACCCAATAAACAGATAACAACCAATCGGAATATGGTGCTTGGAACCAATGAGATTGTTTCCCACTGAAGACAAAGGTTTCTCTGATTGACCTGTTTGTCAATCCATGTAAGCTAAGTTCTAATGGAGCTGTGTTCAAGCTCATGGAATGCTTTATTGACTCAATACATAACAGTTTGCTTGAGAATTCTAACCTAGCCAACAGCTTTACTTGCTGTACCATAGACAAAGATGTCAAAAGCATTTATTGACCAGGACTGTCATACACAGAAGGAAAAAGAGCCTTCCCCTCAAAAAATGCTTGTATTTATTCAGACATACCTGTGATTTTGGCCAAATCAATGCTGTACTATGTCATGTGGCGTATACAGATACATGGTTCATGCTAGGGTTGCCAGCCTAGTGACACCAGATCACTCCCTCCGTTTCCCCTGAGACACCCTGTTGAGCACTGGCAGGGAATGGAGGATCCAGGTGGGAGGTCTCCTGCTATTGCAGGTGACCTGGCCACCCTAGTTTGTGCAGTGGGTTTGTAATAATAATTTAAAAAGCCTGTTTATTTTACAAAATCTCTTTACTAAAACAAATATTAATTTTTGGTCTGTGTTTGTAGCCCTCATTAAATGCTTGGCTACAGGTTCACTGAATATATGTTAAGCCAGTGGGATTGTGCCTGCTGTCCCCACTTCTAAGGTTCCCTACCTCAAGGTGGGGCTTGGAAATCTCTCAGAATCACAATTGATCTCCAGATGACAGAGATCAGTTCCACTGGAGAAAAGAGCTGCTTTTGAAGGTGGACTCTGTGGTATTATACCCAATGAGGTCTTTCCCCTCCCAAAACCCTCCCTTCCCTTGGTTTCACCCCAAACCTCCAGTAATCCCCCAGCCTGGAGTTAGCAACCATATCCACTTCCCAACATCCATGTATTTACATGAATATCTGCAGTAAATCTATACTCTCATTGGCTTCTCCATAGGAACAAGAATGACAAAAAAGCAGGGTTCTGATCACACAGATCCATCATTTAGGGTTTCCAGGCTAAGCCTGGCAAGCAGCAAGTATGTTAGGGGTGAGGACATTTGGGGGGGGGGAGCTGATGCCAACAACATTACTGACCTCACTACATCACTTCTGGGTATAATCTAGAAGTGACAATGGGTAGCTCTAGGAATCACTGAAAACTCTATAATAAATCCATAGATTTTCTGCAGTTCCTAAAGCTACCCATTGTCACTTCCTGATTGTACCCAGAAGTGATATACCAGCACAGAGGCTTGCAGCATTTTATTTCTAGTTTTCTCTTGCTGCCACTTGGAGCATTGGCAGGCAATATCAGTTAATGACAGGAAGCTTCCCAGTATAATGGAAGGCCTAGCAACCCTAAATATAAGCAAACATGTAATGCACAAGTGGCTTATTGTAGACTTTTGACGAAACAGTGGGGTGGGGACAAGTGGGAACGATCCTGCTCTCCTCTACACATGTTCATCATATAAGTGTTAGAAAAGGATTTATAATGTTATTGTAATATCAAAATGTGTTAAGTATGAGACTACAGTCAGCTCTTAACAAGTGACTCAACTTTATTTGAACATGACAGAAAACAAACACAAAACAGGAGAGCAGAAAGCTCTCTTTTAAACTTTCCAGGCTTGGATAACCACGACCTTTGGTGGGTTAAGAACAATATTCAATATTCTTGCATAAAGGCCAACAGCATTTGTTCCCTCCGAAACCTTTCTTAGTCTCTGATTGGTCTATTACGCAGAATAGCCAATCAGAACGTTTCATTTATAATTAGGTTTGCCAAGCCCCCGCTAAGGGCGGGGGAACCCCCGATTTTGACCCCCCCTTACCCGCTTTTTGGAAATCCGGCACCGGGGGACAAAATGGCGGCCGGAAGAGTAACGCTCTGGCATTTTAGTCCTCCAGATCTCTATGGTTATGAAAGCCATAGAGACGAGGGCTAGAGCGTCAGTTCCACTTCCCTCTAGTGTGCGCTGCTGAGTGGTTTTCCTCCTGCCAGTCCCGCCCCTGTTGTTTGCAGCAGGAGCAGCCTGAGCCTTCTCAGAGCCCAGAAGAGTCGAGGGTCCAGGAAAGTAAGGTTTGGGCTGGCCCATGGCTCTGCCTCATGGTCCTGTTTGTTTTTCCTTCCGTTTTTAAAGCTCAGGCAGTCATTTCAGAGCTCCATTCCCCCCCCCGCCTAAAAGTGGGAAGGAGCAAAGGGAGGCTTGCAGTGGCTGCCTGCTCTTTACAGCTACCAGCCCCACAGTCCAGGTCCACCTGCCAGCTGCTCATTTTAAAAGCACAGGCAGTCATTTAAGAGCTCCGTTTTGCCCTCCCCCCTCCCAAAAGCAGGAAGGAGTGAAAGGGAGGCTTTTACGTGCTTCTTTCTGTCTTCCTTCCTATCATTTTTCTGCCTGCCTGTCTTTCTGTCTTCCTTCTTTCCTTCCTTTCATTTTCATTTCTCTCTTTCACTCCTCTCTTCCCATATTTTTTCTACCTCTCCCTTTCTTTCTCTTTTTCTCTCTTTCTCTCTCTGTTTTTCTGTCTTCCTCTCTTTTTCTTACTTTGTCTTTTTTCTCTTTCTATCTGTGTTTCTGTCTTGCTTGCTTTCTATCTCTCTTTCTCTCTCAGTCCATTTTTTGTTTCTTTTGGTGCAAAATGCCTTCAGCTCACACACAGAATGCCACTTCTGTCACCTCTTCCAGATGATTCCTTAAAGTCCATCTTTTCTATGGTTTGGAACAACTGCCTGATCCCCATTTTCTGCTGAAATTGATCATTGCTACTGAATACTAAACTGCCTATTTATCCTTTCTAACTTTGTCTGGTCAGTCTTTCTTTCTTAAGGGAAGAGAGAGTATATTTGAATAGTTTCTATAATTAATTTAAAAAAAAAACAAAGTCTGTCTGCTCACAATTTTAAAACTAGTTCCATAGCCAACACGTGGTAACCCTGTAGGGTTTTCAAGGCAAGAGACATTCAAAGTTGGTTTACCATTGCCTGCCTCTGCATAGCAACTCTGGGCTTTCTTTATGGTCTCCCATCCAACTACAGACCAGAGCTGACCCTGATTAGCTTCCAAAATCTGATGAGATCAGACTAACCTGAGCTATCTGAGTCCATGACATGGTGTTATGTAGGCAGGGCTGCTGTGTGGGTACCTCCCAGGCTATCATCTCCAACCTGTTCTTAGAAGCCACAATCATTAGGGAAGAGCTACGGGACAGAAGTGTAGTTTGGTGCAGTGTGCTGGAAGTGAACATCATCAGAAAGGGTGGCGCTTGAGAAGTCACATTACCTGCCATTTGACCTGGAAGTGACATCACAGGAAGTGACATCACAAAAGTCTCCCAGCTCCGCCCCCAAAGTCTCCTGGCTCCACCCCCAAAGTCCTCAGATATTTCCAAAGTTGGACTTGGCAACCCTATTTATAATACCTTAGCTCCTATGCAGTTATGGCCCAAGCTAGGCCTTCAGTATGTATGCACAATACATAACAAAATGTATGAAAAAGTGCCTACAAAACTCTCCTGAATTGTCAAGACAAAGGTAGGTTTTTACATACTTGAAACAAATAAAAAATGCCTTAGTTTTTGCAGTATAGAATTTCACTGAGAATCTTGTCCCCCTCAATTGAAATCTGTTTCACACCTCCTGAAATTTGAAGGGCCAAACTACAGACAACTCAACAACACCATGAGTTTTGACTTCAAATTTAAAGCAGTTTTCCTTGTCTGAACTGCTTCTGACTCTTCCCTCCCTGCAACCGATTCAGCAACAGAACCTGGAATCCATTGACAGTGTCCATCAAAATGACTGGCCTTTCCTCCCTATTTTCAACTTCTCCTGTCATCAGTTTAGTGGCTCTTTATCCCAAACAGAATTACATTCCTGATGTAGTTCTAATTCCTCCCAGAAACTGGCAGAGGTAGCTTTCTCACATATGTCACTCTCCTGATGCTCTAATACCTGGGAATTTCAAAACTGATAGCAATTCAGGACTCCAGACACACTTCCAGACCGTCTAGGCATTGGTTGCACCTTGCTGTTGGTCTCACTGTACAAAACTTTCATATAGTTGCCCTCAAAAATTTCACAGATGAAAGCAAAGATCCTTGTGTGCCTTGTCACACATCTATTCTAATGACCAAGGATCACTGTTTCAGTTTTTATTCTCCTGCCAATAGTAAATGAGGAAGCTTCTGCTACTTCAATAACTTTATCCTGCACATACTTCTAACATCAAGGCTTGGATCCAACAATGCACAAGTGGAAACATAAAATGACTTTGTGTAGTTCCACATGTGCAAGATCTTGTGCAATCCATAGAGCTTCCTTCCCTATTTGATTAGCCCCCACTTGCCTCCAACAAGGAATCCTACTGATAATGATCTTAAAATTCTACTGTCCAATAAGTACCTGGCAACTACTCTGTCTGTTGCAGAATTCTTAGCCTATGTTTGGAAGTTAAGGGTTGGGGTGTATAAGTCGTAATAACTTTTTTATGTTCATTGGGATTGTTATAGCACTAACTGAGCTTACTATTGCTGAGAAGTATATCTTTGGCCGGTGTAGCTTGTGTTGTTATATCAACTTGTCCCATTATCTTCCCTACTGTTGATGTGTCACGCCAATAAAGGTCTATGTATGTGTGTAAATAGTGCTCAGGAATTGGTAGCACAAGATCTTGTGCGAGTAGAAATACAGATAGGGATACAATGAGTTTGACTTCTTTTTCTTGAAAGTACAGGTGGAAATTTTGTGCTGGATCCAACTCCCAATGTTTACATTCACAAAGAAATATACTAATACCAGGATACATCTAGCTCCTTCCTTAGCAATTTAACTCCTAGAGTCCCAAGGAATGGGTCAAAACCCAAACAATCACAATTGTGCTGTTTTCTGTATAGTGCTATTAATTGTGAACTTTGGTTAGGATTTAATTGCACATTCTCATTCACGCTAGCCTCTTTGTAGGTTCTTTGTAATCAAAATGTGTGAATGTATATTTTTAATAAATAAAGAAGTCCTACAACATTTTTGAACAGCAGCCAACATTGTTCTGGTACTAGTCCAGGTATGTTGCAGATGGAAACTCCAAGAAAGAGAGGCGTGGAATAGGATACTCAAGTAATGAAAAACACAGACTTGCTCAAACTGATGACTATCTAGAGACTAGGATCACAGCTGTGGTTGCCTTGGCCTGGGAAAAAAAACAACCAAAGAAACATACATTTTGATTTGGAATAATTAATTCACAGCGATTCTGAGGTATGAGGGAAAAGGATTTAAAGCACGTTGAATATTTACTGCTGCCAAAGAAAGAAATATGGTGTCATTCACTAGTAATATAGAATTTGAAAGGCTGGCAAATCTTTGAACATAAATATCAGATGCAAATTAGACAAATGGAGATTAGATAACTAGGAGCTAGAATGCAGCCGTGCTGCAGCCCATGTGTAACAGCTATGGGATTAACACACATTCAAATTAGATGAAGTATGCAGTTGTCTAATTAGACAGAGGAACCTGGTTGGGATTATGGTTGTGGCCAATCTATCCCATAGGCATTCCTGAGAAACAGAATCAACGATGGCCTGCAAAACAATGAATATGGCATAACATTTCCAATTCTTGTTCCGCAAGGTGAGTGTTATGTATTGAGTCAATAAAGCATTGCATGAGCTTGAATATAGCTCCATTAGAATTTAGCTTACATGGATTGACAAATAGGCCAATCAGAGAGGCCTTTGTCTTCAGCGGGAAACAATCTCATCGGTTCCAAGTACCATATTCCAATTGGTTGTTATCTGTTTACTGGGTGTGTTTTTGCCCATTCTAATCATATATAAGTCAGCTTGGTTCTATGCATTTTTGTCCTGTGTTAAGTTATGAGCTGAATAAAGAAATCACTTGTTTAAGAGCCGCCTCAATCTCAGTTCATAATACTGGTAATGAAGGTGGGATGCAGTGGGCAGGCAGCCCCACAGAACCATCAAGCTGAATCACTACACCCCAGGGGGAAGGGGGAGGGCAGGCGGGTGAGCTCCACTGTCACCTCCTGCACCACGGCCAGCCTGGGTGCTCAGTACTGGTGGTGGCGGGGAGTCCCCGCTGGCTACTGTCACCATGCCGCCCCGCCTCCTCCCCCCAGTGGGGAGGGGAAGGGCAGGCGGGTGAGCCCCAGCCAGGTGCTCTGTACTGGCAGCAGCGGGCACCCGGTTAGGGCAGCTGGGGGGCTTTTCAGGGGGGTGCGGGGTGCTGTTTGGCACTTCTAAGGGCCGGCGTGCCCTAGGCGAGCACCTAGTTCGCCTAGTGGGTGAGCTGGCCCTGCTGGTCCCGACTGCACCTCGATTTTGGGGGACCATTTCAAGGTAAAACGTTCCTGATCATTTCCAAATGGCTAGAGGTGGCTACTATGTCCATCATGACTTCAGCCTCTGTAACTAGAGCTCTACACTATATTTTCAGGACACATGGTCTGCCTGATACCATCGTGTCCCATAACGGAACTCAATTTACCTCAGCCGAGTTCCAGCAGTTTATGGAGGCCAACTCGATTAGGCACATCACGGCCACCCTGTTCTATCCATCCACCAATAGTCCAGCTGAGTGAATGGTCCGTACAACCAAGGACATGTTAAAGAAGATTGTCCATGGCTACTGGGAGCACAGAATGGCTGATTTCCTGCTCCATCAACATGTTACACCGCATTCAATAACAGGTCACAATCCAGCAGAGCTCCTTATGCACCACCGGTTGACAACCACGTTGGATCACCTGGACCCCAACCTCACGGCCGACGGCCACCACAGCGGGAGGCTCCAGATCCCATCCGCTTATTCCAGCCTGGCAACCTTGTATATGCCAGAAACTACAACGAGGGTCCAACGAGGGTCCATTATGGGTGGAAGCAACCGTAACAGCCAGTACTGGACCAGTGTCGTACTTGGTTTCCACCGCTAATGGGTGAACTCTACGCAGGCATCTCGATCAGCTCTGGAGGCATTGGGTTCAAGAGACAGAGACAGCAGACCCAGATGACCAGAGAGAGAACTGTGATAATTGCATAGCACCCAGATTCTGTCAGAGGCAGAGCCGGCTACCACAGTGCCCCCTGTCAATGCCAAGCATGAGTCCTTTTCTGACACAGGCCCCAAGAACTCTTTCTCACCAGCACCACCCAGTGAGCCAGGAACTCCCAGCAGTCACAGTTCAGTCGCAACCCGGGACATTGGTCCAAGCGACGCCAGCCAAGGGGCACAAGTGCCTGCAGTGGGACTGAGGTGCTCACAACGAGTAAGGACTCAGCCTGTGAAATTACAGGACTATGAGTGCTGACTTTGGGGGGAGGGGTGTTATGTATTGAGTCAATAAAGCATTGCATGAGCTTGAACACAGCTCCATTAGAACTTAGCTTACATGGATTGACAAACAGGCCAATCAGAGAAGCCTTTGTCTTGAGCAGGAAACAATCTCATTGGTTCCAAGCGCCGTATTCTGATTGGTTGTTATCTGTTTATTGGGTGTGGTTTTGCCTGTTCTAATCATATATAAGTCAGGTTCTATGCATTTGCAGGATTCTTTCTATCCCCTTTCTTATAGATGGAAACAACAGTAGCCTGTTTTCAAATGCATGGAATTATCCCTGAATCATCAATGACTGTATATAAGGTTAAATTAAGGGGGGCCACCAAACTCTAAATAAGCCTGGATGAATGTAGGTTGCAGTGAGCCTGCTGGCCTTGCCTGCTAGCACTCCAGTGGCCAGCAGGAGAAAGAAAATACTTTAAAAAAATCACTGTCAGCAATGGCATGCCATCACTTCTGGGAAAACCTAGAAGTGATGTCACGCCCTCTCTAGGAATGGTCAGAAACTCTATGATAAACCCATAGAGTGTCCAGAAATTCCTTGACAGGTGTGATATCAATACTGGGTTTTCCTGGAAGTGAGGTCACACCATCACTGACAGCCATTCCCCTATGCCTCAGCCCCATCAGATCTCCTGCTGGGCCTGGCAACACTAGGGGAATGGTCAGGCTCAGCAGTCTTACTAGATTTTAAACAATTGATCAGTAGAATACATCATCTATAGAAACCAGTCCCCAAAGTGGAAGATATTTTAAGTCAATGAAGTTAGCAGAGGGAGAACTGACTATTAAACAGATCTGTAAAGTGTTGTTCCCAGTCTGTGTTGTATTGGAAGCATTTTTAGATACAATGTGCAAGAAGGAAATAAATAAGTTAATAGGGAAAGTGGGATCATATAAGCCACTTACCCAGGTTTCCAGGCCCTTGTAAAAATTGTCTCCTTTCACTTCCCTTTCATGATCTCTAAAAATAATTTAGTGGGAATTATACTTCAAACAAGATCTGCTATGAAACAACTTTACTAAACAAACATTTAATTATAGCAAAGATACTGGGGACTTTTGTGATATTTCAGTTTTTAACAGGCATCATTTCAGCTCTTACAAACTGCCCTTTGAGCACAGGGGACACACAGTTGAAAACTTTGCCATACCAGTCACCCATGTTCTCCAGTCTGGTGAAAGAATGGAGCTAATTTCCAAGACAGGGATATGATTGCAAATACCCCTTCTTTTGAAGGGTCACCTAGCTCTTATACTGTGAGGGGAAGACTTCTATCTGAATGTGCATATTTGGATGTATGTGTGTATAGACACCATCGCTTTTCAAGATCACATCTCTTGAGCATATCAGAGAGGGGACTCTTGGGAACACATCTGTCAGTTGCATAAGGTCTGGGATCAGCTTCTGCTTCCCTTCCAAGTATTTAGCCTGGGTGTGGCAAAAGTGATGGGCCTCTGGTGTGAGTGGAAGAGATCTTAAAAGACCTTCAGAGAGGTCTTAACCTTTGAATCTTAGCCCAAGGTGACAAGGTTTTTGGCCTTGAGTGAGCTGGCCAGAAAGTCCAGGACCTGCCCAAGAGTAGGTGCACAGTATATTTTGTTGTTGTTTCTCCACTTGTCTAAATTATATTTCTACAAGTGGAGACCCGCAAGAAACTTGCAGGATGGTTATCTCATTCATCACATCTTTGCTTTCTCTGCTCACCCCCTATCTCTCTCACACTATTTCTCCCCTCTGCCCCCTTTTTCTTACTCTATTTCTGCTCCAGCCTTGTGACTTCCTCTCTCTTTCTGATCTGTCATCTTTCTCTTTGTTTTTCTGCCTCCCCACTTCATCACTCTTTCTCTCTCTTTCTGCCCCCCACCCCATCATTCTTTCTTTCTGCCCCCATCACTCTCCCAGCCTCCTGCCTGCTTCCTCCCTCATTCCACAGAGCAGCAGCAACAGCGGTGGCAGTGCTCTCAGCCACCCACCTGCTTCCTCTCCCCCCACAGCAGCAGTGGCAGTACTCTGGGAATCACAATGGATCTCCCAGCTACAGAGATCAATTCACCTTAGGGCTGCCAGCTCCAGGTTGGGAAATTCCTGGAGATTTGGGGGTGGAGCCTTGGGACAGTAAGGCTTGGGGAGGCAAGCAGCCTCAGCAGGGTATGATGCCTTGGACTCAACCCTCCAAAACAGCCATTTTATCCAGGGGAACTGATCTCTGTCATCTGGACAACAGTTGTAATTCTGGGTGATCTTCAGTCCTCACCAGGGGGCTGGCAATGGTGGTTCTCATGGAGGAAATGGCTGGAGGGTGGAATCTATGGCATTACACCAGTCTGAAGTTCCTCCCCTCCTCAAGTCCCACCCTCTCCAGGCTTCACCCCTCAAATGTCCAGGGATCTCCCAACCTGGAGTTGGCAACCATATTTCCTTCCCAACCAACAGTCAATCTACCTTTATCTGCCTCTCTGTCTTCTGCTTTCCATCTCCACCCCGCAGCCTTTACCTAGGGAAATTACAGTTTTTCTCCACAGTGGGGACCAAAGCAGCTTTCATTATCCCTCCTCCTTTTTATCTGCACAACATCCCTGTGAGGTTGGTTAGACTGAAATATGTGACTGGTCCAAAATCACGCAGTCACCTTCCACTGCAAGATGGGGATCTGAACCTGGGTCTTGCAGACCCTACTTTGAAGCTCTAACTGCTGCACCTCACTGGCTTTCACAGGGTGGCTGCTGATAAACGGAAGCAAGCAGCCAAGGCTAAGTGAGTTATGCAGATCAGGGGGGACCTGGCAACCCTAGACTACTGCCAGGCTTAGAGTTGCCAACCTCCAAATGGGACCTAGAGAGCCCCCAGAATTACAACTGAACTCTAGACAGCAGAGGTCTGTTTCCCTGCAGAAAATGGCTGCTTTGGAGGGTGGACTCTGTGGCATTATACCCAGCTGAGGCCTCTCCCTTCCCAAACCCAGCCCTCCTTAGAGTCCACCACAAAATCTCTAGAAATCCCCCAGTCTGGCACTGGCAACTCTTGTGAGGCCTGGCCCCAAGGCTCCCTCCCTCCCTTCCCCCTCCCTAAAAGGCCAAAAGAGGCCTTGAAAGGGCCCTTCCCCCACCCTTTTACTGACAGAGCCAGTTAGAAGCCTACCTCCCCCACAACGTTCTAATCTCTCATTGTTGATGCCTAGAGTTAGGTCCCTGCAGAGGCCATTTCAAAAGGGTTTTTTGGGAATTCAATGGTCCCTGAAAGGATTTTTTTAGTTTTTGGATTTTTCTACACACCCAGGAAGTCTACTGACTATGTAGGAAAAGCTGTTGGGGGAGAGTGAGTCCCCTGTTGGTGGGAATAGGTATCCACACATTTTGACAATTAGAATAAGGATATTTCTATTTTTCTTTATTTATGTTATTTATAATCCACCTTTCTCACAAGGACTCAAGGTGAATTATGCATAGTGAGTCAGTACTATCAGCAAAATGGGACATTCGATAAGCAAAGTGGTAGGACTTTAGAAGTCTGGAACCACAAAAAAGAACTGAAGTGTAGCATAATTATTAATGTGGCACATTAAACAGTACACAAATTACATAATAGGAATGTATTTACAGCAAGCTATACTTAGCGGTATAAAACAATCTCCAATCATTCATCCAAGTAAGTTTGTGAACCATTTTGTATGGTGTAACCTTTCTAGCTGCTCAGAAAAACCCTCTTGAATAATTCAGTTTTGTATTAGGTATTTGTGTTTTTGTTATATTTTTGCATAATCTGCTTTGAGTCCCTAGCAAGGAGAAAAGCAGGATAGAGAGAGAGGGAGAGATAAAATGGAAAGCCTTTGCTAATAATTTACCAGGATATAAGTATTTAAAAAATCACAAACAGCAGAATAGCATAAATGCTGCAATCCAGTGTACAGTTTGATAGCAATATCAATGCACATTAGAATTTATACTGCATTTATGACTAGGTTTTACACATTAAACCAGGTGCTGTGGTTCTCTCTGCCTTATGAGGTAGACAGGTCAGACTAAACAGTATGAATTTGAGGATCCAATAAGCCTAAAGATCATCTGCTTGACTTTTCCAAAAATGTTAATGGTGCTTTTGTGATGTTGTGTGTGTTTAATGTACCTTTCAATAGGTGATATACATGAAGTTTCCTTATTCCAAGTCAGAACATTGGTCTATCTAGTTGAGTACTGTCTATGCTGCTATTGTCTCTTCAGAGTCCTTTCTCCTCCTTGCTAGCTGAGATCATTTTAATGAGTCAGGGATTGCACCTAGCAAGTTTCATACCAGAGTTGTGTAGTAGTTAAAGTAGAATCTAGGAGACCTGGGTCCAAATTTGCCATGAAGATTGCTGGGTGAGCTTAGGCCAGCCATTCTCTCAGCCAAAGAACTGTTGTAAGGATGGTGAGAAAGAACCATATACATGGCCTTGAGGTCTTTGGAGGAAGGGTGAGATAACTGTGAGAGAGATGCATAACTTAATACAAGTCTTCTAACTGATGAGCCTTCCCTAAAATATTTATATGTTTGTGTTGTGTTTTCCCCTCCAGCCAGGCAGCAGGGGCTTTAGCTATCACTCTAGCCACCCACCTTTCACTCTGTCCAATGCATTGACAAATAATGTGCATGCTCTGCATGCTAACATGGCTGTTAAATGTGCACATGCATAGGTATCCTATGACAACCCTTCCCCCCTACCCTCCAGTGCAGCTTTAGTTTTCAAAGATAGCAGCCATATCATCTTTTTCTTGCCTGGCTTTCGCTTCTAGAGTTGAATAATAAGGGTTGTCTGTTTTCATTTTCTCTCAGCAGGGGATCAAAGAAAGCTAGCGGCAGCTCTGACACCTTGCCAAGAGTGTGTGGGTTGCAATCAGCTCACACTGGAGCTTAGCATTTGCAATGCATGTCGGGATGCAAATTTCATTATGCCGTGATCCCCCCTCCTCCCAAAAAATTGTTTCTTCCTTCTCACACATACGCACACGCACACATCTTACTACATACAACTCGCTGATGCGAGCGACAATGACAAATGACCACCTAGCATGTATGCATAGAGGCTCTGAATGAACCTGCAGAAGTAGAAGAACTGCAAAAGAAAAGACCTTTCCATCCTCCATCAGTGCAACATTCAGAAAAGAAAGCAATCAACACTTTTTATATATCAAAAGAATGATCATTCCAAATGGTACTTTAAAGCATGCAGGCTACACAACGCTGCACTGTAGGTCAAGGTTATTTTTAACTAGCACAAAATAAGTGACCAAGGATTTTGCCTTATTTGTTCTGCTATTTTATCCAGGAAAGGTTAATAATAAATCCATAAAAGTAAGTGTCTGGGGAATTTGGGGAACTCCTGAAGCAATAAATCAAATGGCTTTTGTAGTCATGTATTATTGTTTCAAATCCTCTAAAAAACAAACAGGGGGGAAATGCTGTGGTTTTTGTTTAAAACCAAACAGTGCAACCAAAAAAATATGAACATAAGCAACAGTCGCTGAACCATGTGCTTCATCTTTTGGTACTTATGGTAAGGCACCATGGAGAGCATTTTTCCCAACTTCAGCAGGGGGAATAGCTATATTTTCATACTGCATCTACAACATTTTTCTTCTATTGTACATTTTAGCAAAGCCTGTTTACCATGCATCAGCCAGATATTGCATTCTTTTTCCCAGCTTCATATTTGAAAAGGTGTAGGAAGGAAAAAGGATGAAGCTTAAAATTTACTGTCTAGGAATGCCATATAAGCTTTATTAAGACAATCTTATTAGTTGGGGAGGGAAGGAAGAAAGAGATCTGAGAACTGGGTCTATGTCTGAATGGACTTCCCGGTCTTCTTGTATTCTATACAACATATACATTGATAGTGCTATATAAATAATACAACTGCTGGTTTATCCACTACTCAGTAGGAAGCTATCAAGTGACAACATTGGTCAGTGGAGGGTGGTAAGCAGTGGGGTACCACAGGGATCAGTACTCGGTCCGATGCTTTTTAACTTGTTTATTAACGATTTGGAATTGGGAGTAAGCAGTGATGTGGCTAAATTTGCAGATGACACAAAGTTGTTCAGGGTGGTGAAAACCAGGGAGGATTGTGAGGCACTCCAAAGGGATCTGTTGAGGATGGGTGAGTGGGCGTCAACGTGGCAAATGGGGTTCAATGTGGCTAAGTGCAAAGTGATGCACATTGGAGCCAAAAACCCTAAATATAAATACACGTTGATGGGGTCTGATCTGGCAGAGACGGACCAAGAGAGAGATCTTGGAGTCGTAGTGGATAACTCGCTGAAAATGTCTACACAATGTGTAGCTGCAATAAAGAAGGTCAACGCTATGCTGGGGATTATTAGGAAGGGAATTGATAACAAATCAGCCAGTATCATCATGCCCCTGTATAAATCATTGGTGCGACCTCATTTGGAATACTGTGTACAGTTCTGGTCACCACATCTCAAAAAGGATATTATAGCATTGGAAAAAGTGCAGAGAAGGGCAACTAGAATGATAAAAGGGTTGGAACACCTTCCCTATAAAGAAAGGTTAAAATGCTTGGGGCTCTTTAGCTTGGAGAAACGACGGCTGAGAGGTGACATGATCGAGGTTTATAAGATTATGAATGGGATTGAGCAGGTTGAGAAAGAAGTACTTTTCTCCCTTTCTCACAATACGAGAACTCGTGGGCACTCTATGAAATTGCTGAGCAGTCGGGTTAGAACAGATAAAAGGAAATACTTCTTCACCCAAAGAGTGATTAACATATGGAATTCACTGCCACAGGAGGTGGTGGAAGCTGCAAGCATGGTCAGTTTCAAGAGGAAATTAGATAAACATATGGAGCAGAAGTCCACCAGTGGCTATTAGCCACAGGGTATAGATGGGAACTCTCAGTCTGGGGCAGGTGATGCACTCTATTCTTGTTGCTAGAGGGGGCAGCAGTGGGAGGGCTTCTGGTGCCCTGGCCCCACTGCTGGACCTCCTGATGGCACCTGGTATATTTTGGCTGCTGTGTGACAGAGTGTTGGACTAGATGGGCCATTGGCCTGATTCAACATTGGCTTCTCTTATGGTCCAGCTAGCACAGTATAGTTTCTTCTCACTAAAGTTGCTCACTAGAGCATCAAGCAGAGAAAGTTCATTCCTAATATCTGCTACCCTAGGGCTGGAGATGTGAGGGACTGAGCATGAGACTTTACTCATGTGACTCATGTCCTTTACTCCTAAGCAAAAGACTTTCATATACTATTGTATACAATGTGAAGGGGCAGAATGGCACATCAATTTATCCACCATAGAGGTGAAAAAGTGTGCAAAGTAGCCTACCTCTATCATATTATCAGTGCATTGTTTTGGAATGCAAGTCTTTGGAATGTTCACCATGATGGCAGGCTCTCATCTATGAAAACTGGTCTTCCTAGCAATTTGCCAAAGCCTGAGCCTGAGGTTATTTCATAAGCACCAGAAGTTTTTTTTTTTTCAGTTGGGTTGTCTTTAGGAGATGGAAGTTAAGGTAGAGGTGAGATTTGCCATCTGCTTTTGGCTTTAGTTGTCTAATTGGATTTTGAATAGGGTATTTGACATTTAATTTTATATCTATTGTTACTTGCCCCAAGTCAAGAGAAGAGACAAACCCAAGACATTGGTGGTGGGGGGGCACTAATAGAAAGGAACATAACAAAGACACATTTGAATTTGTCATACAAAAGAATATTCTGGATTTATTCTTATAAACTCTGCTGTTCAGTGTTAGATAATCCTTATTGATTTTTCCAAATTAACAACTTCCCTGCAGACTCTCTGCTTCAGGTTTACTGTTTTGTTCTCTGGATTATGATGATTGAGGACTGGCAGTGTTGATCAATGTTAATGGAAGAAGAATATCAGAGCCTTGATATGCCAAAGCCATTTGCCCTGTGGTGGTGATAGTGGAAAGTGCCATCAAGTCAAACCTGATTTATGGTGACCCCCATAGGGTTTCCAAGGCAAGAGACTGAAGTGGTTTGTCATTGCCTGACTCTGCATAGCAATCCTGGGAATAGAAGTACTAACCAGGACCAACCCTGCTTAGCTTTTGAGATTTGACAAAATTGGGCTAGCTTGGGCTATCCAGGTCTGGGCATGTTCTGTGCAGATGTTCAGATCTGAACATGTCAGAAAGCATGGATTGCACCTACTAGCCCTGGCCCTCCACCACACCCAACTACCACCGAATGGAGTTCCCATCTGCACAGTGGCCTATGACCATTGTTTATACATGCGTAGTTTCTAAACATGTATTTTTTTCCTCTGCTTGTTGTAGACTCAAAGCATGTGATCCATGCCCTGGTATAATAGAGAAAATAGCCCATGCATTTAGAACCCATGAATAGCCCTGTCAAGATGGGTTCTCCAATTATTTTTTCCCATTGGATTATACTTGAGAAGTAGGCAAGGTTGATCAATACTATATGGCCAAGCAGCATCTAAGATTTGTGCCAAAGCCATAAGCCCTGTTGCAGGCATGTGATATGGGTGTGGGATGGCGTGTGGGGGACAAAAAAGGCCTTCTCTGGGCCTAGTCCCCTCATAGAAGGTCCAGGGGATGGTGTGGGGGGGCAGAAAAAGGCTTCTCTCACTTGCCTCAGCCTTGAGGGCCTGTCCCTGCGCTCACACTCCAGACAGTGCTCTCCTGTCGGAGGACTGGAGCAGACTGAGCTGAAAACACTGACTGGGGCTGACATGGGCGGGACTTTGCGAAGCAGCCAGTGAGCCCTGGCCAGTGTCTTCTGACTGCCAGTTCTTGAGCCGAATCAATTATGGCAAGCATAGAATGTTGTGGAACCAAAATTCAAATATATATAAAGACAGGTTAAAAACCACCAATGCAGTTTGTATTTCATAACAGTAAATAAGCAAGTCAAAAATCAGAAATTATAGGTATTTAAAGGGCCCTCTTTCTAATAAGGCAGGATTTTACAAATGAACAACTAATGGCTGAGGTCAGACTGGCAGTTTGAAGCGTGAGGGAGTCATGGCAAAAAGATCCGGAGTAGGTTTGTTCCAGGTTTTCCTGGTCACACTGCACCGACTGATGCGGGAGCATACTGGGGAGGAGGTGCAAGGGAGCATTCGCACTGTTGGCCCGCCCCTGGTGGAGGTGCGGCTGTAAGCAGATCAGCTTGTTCATGTTCACACTTCTGGGAAGCGGGATGAATGCGCTCTCCAGGGTTTGTTACCACTTTCACCTGGTATTTTTTAAACTCGGGAGGGAAGTGTTACAAGATGGGTTGAGTATGGCTGGGGAATGCCTGACAGATGTGCCTGTGTGAACTGGCCCTTTAATCCATTTGTGAAACGTTTCTGAAACGTTCCTATATCGGGCCAAACTGCCAGTCTGAACTCGGCCAATATAAATTATTAAATTTACCATGCATGTAGAGAACATTATAAAGAGGCCAGTTCTACAGTTAAGCCTCTCTTAAGCCCTTTTAAAGGGTATTAACGTGGTTACAACATGAAGTACCCTGTTTTCTATAGTGGGCATACATTTATCTAATCAGAAAATTGATATAAATTAATTGCAGATGCAACTGGCTGACTGTGATATAGACAATAGAAGATCTTTTACTTAGGCTTCATGGAGATAAGTTCTGGAGGATGTTTGCTCGTCTAGGAGAGGTAATTCAAGAAACTCATCCTAAGAAATAGCAGGCAAATGCAGCTGTACCTTTGCTAGTGCTTGATTACACAACAGAGACAACTTTACTAAGGTTTTAGAGGATGACAATGATGCTGATCAAACAATGGACTACAAAAGAATGTGGGAAATGTGGAATGACTGATTTGTAACTAGGGTCATAATAACAAGGATAGCAAAGACTTCCATGGATCGAGGGCTTGTAAAATGGAAAGCCTGTTGTGTGTATGCATATGATACTGGCTAAGGCTTGCATTACTACATATAACAAGAAGCTGAGAGTTAGACCAAACACTCTCCTATGTTTTTTCCCCCTCTCTACATCTGGAAGTCCATGAAACTACCGCCAGAAATGGCATCAGACTAGACTACTTAATTACTAATTGTATTTAAATTGTAATCCTCAGTAGAGTTCTAGTGGTGGAAAAGGTATTAAAAGCCATCTAGTGCAAGTAGAAGCTTGGGGGACAGGGGCTGGTGCACCTTCCCTTCCCTATGAGGAAAGGCTGAAGAGTCTGGGACTTTTCAGTTTAGAAAAGAGGCGACTGGGGGGGGCATAATAGAGTTTTATAAAATTATGCATGGGGTGGACAGAGTCAACAAAGACAAAATTTTCTCCCTCTTCCAAAATAATAGGGCAGAAGCTGATGGGCAATAGTTTCAGGATGGACAAAAGGAAATACTTCTTTACACAGAGAGTGATTAAAATGTAGAATTCATTACTAGAGGATGTAGTGATGGCCACAGGCATAGCTTTAAAAGCAGATTAGATAGACTCGCGGAGGACGGATTTATCGATGGCTGCTAGCCATGGTAACTGAGGGGAGCATCCACATTCCAAGGCAGTCAGCGTCTGAATCCGAGAGCCAGGAGGCAACATCAAGGGGAGGTCTTGGCCTCTATTGTTAGCCCTCCAGAGGTGTGAAACAGGATGCTGGACTAGATGGACCACTGGTCTGATCCAGCAGGGCTCTTCTTATGGTCTTATGGACACGTAGGGCATACAGTGTTGCATGCATTTTGACAAAACCCAGAAGTAATGTTGAGTAGTTCTAGAAAGAGCCAGAAACTCTATGGTTTTACCACAGAATTTCTTGTGATTCCTATATCTACTTGATATCACAATGCTGATTTTTTAAAAAACACATTTCTCCCACACATGTTCTAAGCAGCAGTGGACAATGAGGGTTGCCAGCAGGAAGCCTCCTATCATAGCAGAAGACCTGGCTGCCTTAAATGGAGTTTAGGAAATATAGCAAATTGCCAATGGATGGCTATCCAACTTCTGCTTGAAGACCTCTAGTAAGTTTTAATCCCCACACCACCCCATAATTGGTTTCATTATCTAACTGCTGTTGAAATCAATGGGTTTAGACTTAGCCCAGGTGGGGTTGAGGGATCCCCCTCACCCCAGGTCTCATTTCCCACTGCCTCTCCCACTGCCTCTGGAGAATTTAAAAACAAAACACTGCACCAGAATTTCTTACTGGAAGTGACAAAGGGTAGCTGGATTACTAGAAACTCTGGGGTTGCTATATGAATCAATGGAAAGTCTGGTTTTACTATAGAGGCACTGCCCCGCAACCCTAGTTTAGATTGGAATAACTTTGCAAATAATTGGACTGATAGATTTGTAACTCCATCCACAGTGAATTTTCACAACAAATGTGTGTTGGAAGCTTACAAAAACTTCTAGTTTAATTGTATTAATGAAACCAAACAAATGTTATTTAAAATTTCACACTTGCTAATTTAATCCTGAACCTCAAATATCTTTCTTAGGGGAAAACACTGGATATGAAAGTGTAAAATGAGGGGGGTTGGTTGTTATTTTTAAAGGGGAGATATTGAATGTAAGTGAAATAGATTGAAATAGATTCATAGGATCACACATTTGCTAAACACAGACACACACGCCATCTAGGAGTTCTCTGACCCTTCTCTATATTTCACCCAAGTGGAAATGATCGCTCTGAAGGATAACATGAAGGACATCTATTGTGAGTTCACTGTTTTGTTTTGCTGCCTTCACATGGAAACCTAGCATGTCAGGAGGAACAGTAAGCTAAATGTCTACCCTTACATGGGTAATTTGTTTACACAGAAGTTCATTTAAACTATGGAAAAGAGTATTTCCCCAGTCTATTCCATTATTGTTCTAAGAGTTTGTTCTGCATTCCAGTCCTCCTGAATTCTGGAGAATATCTCAAACAAATTCTGGTATGGGGCCACATACAGTGTTCCACAGCTTGCAATTTTTGTGGCTCTTTTAAATTTTTCACACACACATGATCAGCAGCTGTGCATCAATAAAATACTCCAAAGAGCAATCTTGATGTGATCCCAGACATGATTGTACCGAGATTGTTTGTGTGTAATGTTTTACTGATGTGCGTATGTTTTCCTACATATTTGTGGAATGCCATCAAAAGGATCTTGAGACAACCATACATGTGATCACATGGAGTTTCTTTTCTTTTCTTTTGGCAGGATCTTATTGTTGAGCCTCGGGGGAGGGAAAGACAACTGAACTGAATGAGCTGAGCAAAACTGCACATCCACGTTGCTTTGTACAAAATTCAGAAATGAAAAAACAAACAATGGAGAATTCGTAATATAGAGATTCCACTTGAGAAACAAGACCAGTGGTACAGTCTTTACCAGAGTACATCCTTCGCATTAATTTCAACAGACTTAGATGGAGGTAACTCTCATTAGGACTGCATGGTAGGTGACTTGGAAATCCAAAATCTAGGGGCAAATATCCCTGATGTAAACAAATAATCTCTTACTGGCAGGGCTGGCTCACTCACTAGGTGAACTAGATGTTCACCTAGGGTGGGCCGGCCCTTAGGGCGCCAAACCCCCCCCGCGGTGCAGCAGCGCCTTCCTTCCTCAGGGCGGAGACCTCCGGCACCATTCCCTGAGCCTGGGGAGGCAGCGAGGTACTGTGAGGAGGGGCTCCTTCCTGGGGGGGTGGGCCAGGAGCCTTCCCTCCTCCTCCCCCTCCCTGTGGCTGCCTGGGGGTGGCCCCCGATTGGGGAATTTGAACTGCAGGCAGGGCGACCCCACTGTCGAGCCTGCTGGGGGAGTGAGGCTGGCTGCACCACGCGGTTCTCCTCCTCTGAGTGGACTGACTGCAACAGCTGCTGCCTGCCTGCCTGCCTGCACCTCTCTGTGTGCCCGGAGCCCCGCCTGGCCAGCGCCGCGCCTTGTCACCTGCCAGTGAGGAAGCGAGTGAGCGAGTGGCTGCCCCCCATCCTCCACTAGCCTCGTCCCCGTCCCTGGGCGGGCAGCCGGGCTTCTACCTTGTGGCCTTCCTTGCAGTGCACAGGACTCCAGCAGGTGAGTGGGTGAGAGCAGCTCCTCCTCGAGCTGTGTAGGTGTGTTGGGGGTGGCAGGAGGTCTTTGGGTTTGGAGGGGGGCCCGGCCTGGTCCTGGTTCTTGCCAGCTGGCATGACCAGAGGGGCACGTTTCCGACTCTTCCGGGCTTCTCTGCTGCCACCTGCCCTCAACTGGGCCCCTGTCTCCACTGTCTGGGCTGGCTTCCTCCTGGTGGGACAGTGGCTTTGTGGCTTCTCCATTGACTCCCCCCCACACACACACCCTTTTAAAATGATGTTCTCCTCAGCTGCTGTGTGATGGTGAAGAAAGTGAATTGGGCCTGAAAAACCCAGGCCCAACTTATTAAGGCTGTTTGTGTGTGTGTGTGTGTGTGTGGAGAGAGAGAGAGAGAGAGAGAGAGAGAGAGAGAGAGAGAGAGAGAGAGAGAGAGAGAAGAGACTTGGCAGTTCAGGAACTTGAATACAGAAGTTTAGAGAAGCGGTGCTGTACAAGAATTTAAATTAGGTCTTTAAAAATGACTTTCTGCTCCTTTCCTATTAGCTTTTTTGTTTTTGCTATTTTCCAGGTTGACTTTTGAGTAGTAGTTAGGCAATGTGGGGGGGGATCCATGCTTGTGAACATCTGTGTGATTGTGCATTCCTGAGTATTTCTGTACAGTTGGAAATATATATTTGGCTTTGGTTATGTGATATGTCTGGCATATCACATCATAACCAAAGCCATTGCTCATGTTTACTATCATTATTGTTATTCTTTCCTAAAATGCATTTATGTTTGAAAATTGGTGGGTGAACCGGGGGGGGGCACCAGAAGGTAGCCTCGCCTAGTGCACAAGAAACCCTGGAGCCGGCCCTGCTTACTGGCAGTATGAAATGGAGGGCTACTTTGGATTGCTTCTCACATAGTAAGAACAGGAGATAAATCTTGTCAAGGATTTGTTATGCTGAAGGAACAGTTCACCTCAACATGGTATTAAGGGGATAAAATACAAAGTGTGCTTACCTAGAAATTATTGCAGAAAGCTTCCATTTAGCTGTGAATAGTGCAACAGTGACATTCACAAGAGAGAATTCACCTAATTAAAAAAAGAAACTCCCACTAAGCCCACTTTTCTTATAAGAAGACTATTGTCTTATTCACACGTGTCACGTAATGGCCATAAAAAAAATGTAACAAAGAGATTTCTTTAAACCCCACAGGAAAAAAGTAAAATGAAACATTCCTGTGCTCTTTCACCTTTAATATAACATTTTGCTTTCTCCTTCCATGTAGTGTTAGTAGAATAATTAAAATGCCCCAGGCTGTTTCTTAGCTTTTGCTAGAGAGATGCTTAAAGGGGAAACTCAGATACAGCTTCTAGAGCAAGCATGAACCCAAAGGTTTGATTTCTTGCTGACGTACCAGAGCTGATCTGCCCAAGCAAAAACACACTGTACACAATCTGGGAAATTGCATTCCATGTCTAAAAGTTAATGCAGGATGATGTGAGCCTGGCAGAAATGTCTCTGTAACGTATGTCAAAGGGAAAAGGAGGAAGGTTCTACAGTTTTGGGTTTTGTACAACATATTCTCCCTGTTTGATGTTCTAGTGCTGGCAATGGGCTCATATAATCTAAATAAAGGCTATCTTAACCTGAAGATAACATCTGCACATATACGCACACATACCACTCTACAGGGTTGTTGTGGGGATACAATAGAGGAGGAGAGAATGATGTTGTAAGTCAGTTTGGATCCATAACCGGGGGGGGGAACTGGATATAAAATAAAATTGACACTTTTTATGTCTCTTTCCTTCTTTATGATCCAAATGGTTGAAGTGACCATTGCTAAATAGACCCTATCAAAACAAAGGAAAACTGAAACTTTTAGTTGATATGGGAGTATGCAGCCTTACAGGATTTTTATTCAGGCATAATGGAAAGTTATAGAAAAAATAATAATTATGGAGCTCAAACAATTCTAGTATTTCTATAATTATCCTAGCAATAACCCTGGGCATGGATATAACTACAGACAATGATAGCCTCAAATTATTATTATACTGTAATTTTATACAAGCCCAACATTGTTTCTACTTAATTTGACCTTTCTGTGTCAACAGTGAAGATAATAAGCCAAAAAAATTCTGCTTTGATTTGTACATGCCCTGAATGTAGAGAATCAGCTAACAAAGAATTGATGCATATGACTTTCAAGAACTGTTACTAAGAAGAGATATGAACAGATCCAAAGCAGACACAGAAAATAGGTCTTCTTGAACAGTGTATGGGTCAGTTCCCAGCATGAATGGAAAAAAAAATAGGAGGACATGTTTAATTAACAATCTCTGCACTAGGACTACCAATTTCTAGGTGGGATTACGACTCATCTCCAGCTAACAGAGATTGGGTGAGGGACAGCAGCTTTGGAGGGTCCCTCTAAGGTCCCTCACCTTCCCAAGCCCCACCGTCCCCAGGCTCCACCCTCCCAATCTCCTAGTATTTCCTAAACTGCACCTGGCATCCCTACAAATCTGGACAGCAGCTGTGCCACTCCAGAGTGACCTCTTTGTAACATTAATTGGCTGTTGCTTCAGCACCATTGTGACATAGCCAATTAGATCTGACAATACAGTAATGCCACTAAAAAGTAGGCCACCACTGAAACAAGAGCTAATAAGTGCTGCAAACATCTCACTGTAAACGCATTGCTGCCTTCTGAATGCTTCAAAGTGTGTGTGGGGGCACTGTGTCCCACCAGTACATATGTAGGTCTCAGTGAGTACCACAGGAAGTCCCTTAGAGAGCTTCCTTCTGAAAGGAAGGCTGATTTCCCACTACAGCTGCCTCGGTGTTGTGCCGCCGTTTGCCCCGACACTATTGGTCAATTTCACACCTGAAGCCGCGGGGCTGCATTTGACCCACGGCTTCGCCCGATTTCCTCCGCAGTTTCGTAATCCTCAAAAAACAGGATTATGAAACTGCGGAGGAAATCGGGCGAAGCCGTGGGTCAAAATGCAGCCCCACTGCTTCGGGTGTGAAATTGACCAATAGTGTCGGGGCAAACGGCGGCGCAACACCGAGGCATCTGTAGTGGGAAATCAGCCGAAGAATCTCACAGGAGATCCTCATGAAAGTATGTTCGGAGGGAGCCAGTTTCACTTCATGAACACTGTTATTTTTTCCTGAAAAAAACAAACTACAAAGTAGGAAAGTATATTCCATGGAGAAGAATACATTGATTACATATACCCCCTCCCCTGTTTCGGCTCAGCCTTAATATATTGTGCCAAGGAAAGAAAACTGGGAGCATAATAAAATAAATGTGTTCTTGTCTTCAGTCAGCAAACTTGCCTGTTCTTTAGAATGGGAAAGCAAAAGCCCCAAGCATACCCATGATCACAGGTGCGGGTTATATTGTTTGCATTTTGTATCTCCAAAGGGAAAATGGGAAGTGGGAGAAAAATAAATAAATGAAAATCGTACATTTAAAACAAATCAAACAAAGAAGAAAGTAAACATGAGAAATTGTTTTGCAGCTGCAGCCCTGAAATTATATTTATGAGATAACTGGAATGCCACTGAGAAGCAGAGTTGTATAGACAGATTGAATTGAGCTCTCGTCTCCAGACAGATATGACTTTGCCACTGAAAAAACAGAAGAAATGCATCTTGGTTTAGATGCTCCACTGGCCTTGTCTCTGTTTGGATTGCCTCCTTACGATTGCCTCAGCAATGGTCGTTGGAACCTGGAAGTAGTGATCCTCAGCTCACGCTGGGTCCACACATGACGAGAGCTGCTCCCTCTTCTCTCCCTGACAGTCTCAGCAATTACATTACTCTATGAATAGTTCTACATCTCTTGTCTAGATCTCTAAAATGTCTGTAATATTTTTTGGGGAAAACAAGAAAATATGTGCAGTATTTCCTTGTATACAATCAGGGCCAGCTCTATAGAGAGGCAACCTGAGACAGTCACTTCAGAGAACAGGTATGGGGAGGAGGCATCCTACTCTCTACTAGCCTCCAGCATCTGCCAGCCACAGAACAACTGCTGTCCAAATGCAAGCTGTACCCAGGAGTCAGAAGTGACAATTCTCATTCCCTTGCCTTTTTTTTTTTTAAGTGCAACAAATCTCACATACCAGTTCCTAAGATTTTTTTTTTTTTGAGCTCCCATGCTAGGGAATGATAAGGGTGATTACTGTTTGCAGAACATAAGAACATAAGAGAACATAAGAACATAAGAGAAGCCAATGTTGAATCAGGCCAATGGCCCATCTAGTCCAACACTCTGTCACACAGCGGCCAAAATATACCAGGTGCCATCAGGAGGTCCAGCAGTGGGGCCAGGACACCAGATGCCCTCCCACTGCTGCCCCCTCCAGCACCAAGAATAGAGTGCATCACCTGCCCCAGACTGAGAGTTCTCATTCTATACCCTGTGGCTAATAGCCACTGGTGGACTTCTGCTCCATATGTTTATCTAATTTCCTCTTGAAACTGTCCATGCTTGCAGCTGCCACGACCTCCTGTGGCAGTGAATTCCATATGTTAATCACTCTTTGGGTGAAGAAGTATTTCCTTTTATCTGTTCTAACCCGACTGCTCAGCAATTTCATAGAGTGCCCACGAGTTCTTGTATTGTGAGAAAGGGAGAAAAGTACTTCTTTCTCAACCTGCTCAATCCCATTCATAATCTTATAAACCTCGATCATGTCACCCCTCAGCCGTCGTTTCTCCAAGCTAAAGAGCCCCAAGCATTTTAACCTTTCTTCATAGGGAAGGTGTTCCAACCCTTTTATCATTCTAGTTGCCCTTCTCTGCACTTTTTCCAATGCTATAATATCCTTTTTGAGATGTGGTGACCAGAACTGTACACAGTATTCCAAATGAGGTCGCACCAATGATTTATACAGGGGCATGATGATACTGGCTGATTTGTTATCAATTCCCTTCCTAATAATCCCCAGCATAGCGTTGGCCTTCTTTATTGCAGCTACACATTGTGTAGACATTTTCAGCGAGTTATCCACTACGACTCCAAGATCTCTCTCTTGGTCAGTCTCTGCCAGATCAGACCCCATCAACGTGTATTTATATTTAGGATTTTTGGCTCCAATGTGCATCACTTTGCACTTGGCCACATTGAACCCCATTTGCCACGTTGACGCCCACTCACCCATCCTCAACAGATCCCTTTGGAGTGCCTCACAATCCTCCCTGGTTTTCACCACCCTGAACAACTTCGTGTCATCTGCAAATTTAGCCACATCACTGCTTACTCCCAATTCCAAATCGTTAATAAACAAGTTAAAAAGCATGGGACCGAGTAATGATCCCTGTGGTACCCCACTGCTTACCACCCTCCACTGAGAGAGTTTCCCATTTATACTCACTGTCTGTTTCCTATTTATAAGCCAGTTTTTGATCCACAAGAGGACTTGTCCTTTTATCCCATGACTATTGAGCTTACTTAGGAGCCTTTGATGAGGAACTGTATCAAAAGCTTTCCGGAAGTCAAGGTAAATAATATCTATTGGGTCCCCCTTGTCCACATGTTTGTTCACTCCCTCAAAAAACACTAACAGGTTAGTGAGACAAGATCTTCCCTTACAGAACCCATGCTGAGTCTGCCTCAATAGTTTCTGTTCATCAATGTGCCTACTAATTCTTTCCTTAATAACAGTTTCCACCAACTTACCCGGTATCGATGTCAGACTGACTGGCCTGTAATTTCCTGGATCTCCCCTGGAGCCCTTTTTAAAGATGGGAGTGACATTAGCTACCTTCCAGTCCTCAGGAATGGAGGCAGATTTTAAAGAAAGATTACATATTTTTGTCAGGAGATCCACAAGTTCACATTTGAGTTCTTTCAGAACTCTCGGATGAATGCCATCCGGGCCTGGTGATTTATTAGTTTTTAAATTGTCCATCAGTCGGAGGACTTCCTCTCTTGTCACCGCAATCTGATTCAGGTCTTTCAAACCCCCTCCCGAAATCAGTGCTTCTGGAGTGGGCCCAAAAAGAAAATTGGCATATAAATATTTTAAATGAATGAATGAATGAATAAGGGGCGGCTTTACACATGCTTGCATATCACTTCATTTGATTCTTGTCACTTGGTTGCACTGATGAAAAGTGTTACTTCTGAGGAGATGTGAAGTGAGATTTAAAATTGCACAAGAAGTGCTTGATCTGGGATCAGCTCATTCATACATGCTGATGTCATCATCAAGTATTGTATTGAAATATGTGAAGCAAAGAACAGAACTCAATATCTATGATTACAATCCTCACACACAAACACACAAGCACACATACAAGAAGGGAGTAAATCCCATTGAACTCACTGGGACGTACTTTCAAATAAACATACATGGAATTGCACTGTTAGTCACAGTGGTTTGATGTGACATAGACTTTTAACACCTTGTCTTCTCAAAGGCTCACTACATTGACAGCTAAGAACCTGAAAACCTCTTTTTAAATGGTGCCTAGTGGGAATTCACTAGAGATTAGTCACTCTCTGCTGGAGTAACTGTTACAATTGTATAATATAATGTCAGAATTAACAGCAACTGGTACAGAGTGCATGCAATATGTGCATAAATTCTGGTGTATCCTCTTTTATATACGGTTTTCTCCATATCACACCGGACCCCAAAGGCATGTCTATGTCACACAGGCCAATCCATATCCCTGATCTGAACTGTCATTCAGGGCCTAATCTAAGACTGTAGAGATAAGCTCTTGATCTGCTGCTGCTGTGTTCTCAGTGGTTCAGCTCCAGCTAATCCAGTGTCAGCATAAAATTAGCTTTCTCATTTGATTTAGGGAAACTTTCAGCTACTTCCAAATGAATTCAAGAATCAGGTTCCATGAAATGTAGGTTCCACTCTGCCTGAGGGGACAGTGGGCGTACAGGTTTCAGTGGCCCTTGGGAAGCAAAACACAACCTAGTTGTTTAAAATGCTTTGAAATCTTAAAATCTCATCTCCATATACTCTAGGAGAAGCAGAAAAACCCAGGATGTGAAGACTGGCTGGTAATCAATGACAATCCTGTTTTTTTGTATTCCTGATAGTATCACTCGTTCAGCTTCTGCCAATTGCTAAAGATCATTCATCCTCCTTAGCAGAGACAGTAAAACAACCCAGGAGGTCTGACTCGTTAGTCTGGAGCTCACCAGTACATACCTCATAAAGGTATCTTTATGTAGCAGCACAAAAGGGAGGGGAGTGTTCATCTAGCTAAGCTCCTATGCCTGGGGGTCATCCTACTGGCTGTTACCTATGGAATAGAAGCTGCTTACAACCTGGCAAAAGAATGGTACATTCCAATAAGCTACTAGTGATTATCAGTCCTGCCTTGGGCACTAGATTCAGATAAGCACCGTAAAGGTCAGGTGACTATCAAAAGCTAATCTGGTACTTTTGGTACTAGTGAGCCTTTTGATATGACACTAGCATTCTTCCCATTCAGGGTTACAGCTGAAAAATCCTGGAGCGAAAATGCCTCAAAGGTGCTTTCCCATACAGCTGTTGTCATGATAGCCAGATGTTCCATTAAAATATGGTAAAAACAGAGTTTGTACCTCTGTGTTTTGTTAGCAGCTGTATAGATCTCAGCATGGGGTGAAGAGATTGTGCAACTGCCTTACCACCACCCAGTTTAAGCTTTTACCATATACATAATATGTAGAGTTATGTGCTTATCTTCCTTTGATGTGTATAAAGGTTCAATGTGCATAGAGTCTATAGGGTTTTATACTGTTTATGGCCTCTCATATGGATTGTCAGTTATTTTTAATGTGGGGAGAGAGAAAAGGGAGCACATGGCTGAAACTCAATGTTGAACCACATCCTTTGCCTGTAGAAAGTCACAGGTTCAGACCTTGGCAACTTTACTTAAAGGATCTCAAGGCTCAAACTGATGAAAGGACATTTATGTGTCTTGTTCAGTCCATAAAATATAAGTTGCAGGGTTGTATTAGGTTAATTTTCCCAGGAACCATTCTGGCAACACAGAGAGAATTTGATACTTCAACCTCCTACTCTCATTTCACCCTGCTTTGGGCTCCCTGCTTTGTTATTAGCATTTTGCAGGGTGCATATTTTAAGGGACACATCTTTTGTCCTATAAAATGCTAATAATAAAGTGGGTAATGAAAATTAGTGGAGGTGAAACAGTTAAACCTCCTCTCTTTGCATGACTCTAAGGCGTGCTATATGAGGCTACACTTTGCATTTTATGGACAGTGATGCATGATCTTCATTGCATCTCTTTGAGCACTCCAGGCACCAGTGTCAGGAGAGAACTTTCTAGACCTGAGTCTGATATCAGCTCCCAATCATAGGAGATATATTGAGCTAGATGGACTGATGGTCTGACTCAGTATAAGATAGCTTCATATGTTCATGGTAACTTGGCAAGATCCAAGACTCATCATTGGATGGACTCAGAAGAGCATTTTATTTCACTCAGTTTACACAGGCTCATTTGTGGTAAAAGCCTCATTAGGTCAATACCCAGAGAGTGGCTGAAAATTGAGAAACAGATGAAACTAGGAAGATTCCCCCCCCCCCCGCTGCACCACTAGTAAAATACAATCTACCTCTCAAATTTGGGGAAAGAACAAAGGGGGTCAGTTGTATATGCTAGCTCTCTTTCTTTTTACTAGAAACTGTTTATTGTGTTTAATTTTTCTGAAAATTTAAACCTGGATTTTCTATTTTTTTTTTTGGCTTCAATAGGTGAGTTTGGGAGCATTCACTAGGGATGTGCATTCGGTTCATCTGAACCAAATGCACCCCTGAAAAAGGCCCATTCAGGCCCTTTTCAGGCTGCTGAGGGCCAATTCAGATTCTCTGATTTGAATTGGCTTGCCACCGAATTGCCACCGAAATTTTGGCCCCATTATATCCTACGGGCCATTGAAGTCAATGACAAAAACATAGGGTATATTCTGGGGGCTGGAGGGGAGGGAGTTTGAGAGAGGGGCTCCAAACTCGCAGGGTAGCTGCTGGAGCCACTCCCCAAGATACCCACCATGTTTCAAGAACATTGGACCAGGGGGTCCAATTCTACAAGCCCTCAAACAGGTTGCCCACATCCCCTCCATTGTTCTCTATAGTGCGGGGGAAGTTACTTTTCCCCCATAGTGCTGTTAGTGGCTCTGGGGGGGAGGGGGTTTGAGGGAGAAGCTCCAAATTTTCAGGGTAGCTTTGGGAGCCTCTCCCCACATAAGCCGTCATGTCCCAAAGCAATTGGACCAGTGGGCCCAATTCTATGGGTACCCAAACATGTTACCCCCCATTACTTCCATTGTTTCCAATGGGGAAACCCAGCCAGCAGCACTTAAGGCAGGCAAGCAGGCAGCACCCAGCAGTCAGATTCTCCCAGAGAATCTCGGGGAAAGTGAACTATCTTGGGAGGTGCTTGTTTGCCATGAGAACAAGTGGCACACTCCTGAACAAGTGGCGCTGTGGCAGTGTAAGCATGCCACAGTGCCACACAGAAACCCCAAAAGACCAACAGGAACAACATTTATACAGGCCCTGCCCTGTATAAATTGATGGTGCAACCTCATTGGACCCCTCACACCACACTCACCTCAAAAAGAATATTTATAGCACTAGAAAAAATGCAGAAAAGGGGTTGTACCATCAATTTATACAGGGCAGGGCCTGTATAAATGTTGTTCCTGTTGGTTTTTGGGGGTTTCTGTGTGGCACTGTGGCATGCTTGCACTGCCACAGTGCCACTTGTTCTGGAGTTTGCAACTTGTTCTCATGGCAAACTTGTTGTCATGGCAAACACCTCCCAAGACAGTTCACTTTCCCTGAGATTCTCTGGGAGAGTCTGACTGCTGGGTGCTGCCTGCTTGCCTGCCTTAAGTGCTGCTGGCTGGGTTTCCCCACTGGAAACAATGGAGGTAATGGGGGTAACCTGTTTGGGTACCCATAGAATTGGGCTCACTGCTTTGGGACATGACGGCTTATGCGGGGAGAGGCTCCCAAAGCTACCCTGAAAATTTGGAGCCTCTCCCTCAAACCCCTCCCCCCATGTTCTTGAAACATGGTGGGTATCTCGGGGAGTGGCTCCAGCAACTACCCTGAAAGTTTGTAGCCTCTCCCCCAAACCCCCTCCCCTCCAGCCCCCAGAATATACCTTATGTTTTTGCCATTGACTTCAGTGGCCCAAAGGATATAATAGGGCCAAAATTGACATTCGGCTGGCAGAAAGACTCCTGAATTGCTAGTACTGCCGAAATTGACATGCGGGAGTCTTTCTGCCTCCGAAATTGATTCTGCCCAATTTGGCCAAATCCGAATTGGGACAAATTATTATTATTATTATTATTATTATTATTATTATTATTATTATTATTATTATTATTATTATTATTATTATTATTATTATTATTATTATTATTACACACCCCTAGCATTCACCACAGGACCTAGAGTTACTGGTGAACTTAATGCTCTCAACACTTTTCACAAATGTGCTATAAGAATGCATTGAGTTGAGAAGCAGAGAAATAATCATACAATCATTTCATCACATTCCATATTCTCTGCATGGATACACTAAACAATACACTAATACAGCAATGCAAATTGACCTTGAAGTTTCATTGATGCTGGAGAATTCACAAACAAATCTGATCCTGTGGAACTATAGTTACCATACATATTATGGCACTGAATCTGCTGTACATGTGCAAAATAAAGTAGCACCTATATGCAATTTACAATCTACATGATGTGTAAGAGACCTATGGCCTCCAATATTTCATGTACATGTATTGACTAACCTGTGTGACAAGATGCGTCCATCTATCCAGTGATTTAAATTTTAGGGACTTTGAGTAGTAAATTGAACACCAAAGAATGACAAGGCTAGTAAGTCACACTAATACAGTTTTAACAAGACTCCTGCCACTCCATAAAGATAAATTAGGCACATGGTAGGATTGCCAAGCTCCAGATGAGGTCTGGAGTTCTCCTGGAATTACAACCAGGGTAGTCAGACAGTGCCTGGCAACCACCAGGAGGGCCCCTGCATCATTGCATGTGATGCTACATCACTTCCAGTGAAACAAACAAAGTTACAAAGTAGCTCTAGGAATCACTGGAAACTTGATGCTAAAATTATGTGGTAAAACAATAGAGTTTCCAGCGATTCCTACAGCTATCCTTTGTGGTAAGAACTTCTGATGTTGTGTTTTTTTACAAAAATAAAATAAAATAAATCTCCCCCTCCAGTGCTCAGAGTGGTAGTGGGCAATGAGATCTGCAGGTGGGTGTGACAGACGGCACTTTAAAAGCTCATATGTGCTGTATAAACATGTAAAGGACTGTGAAGTATTAATGCCTCACAGAGCCAGAGAGCCTTGAGTGACAGGTTGCTCCAAGGGATTTGATTGGTTAGTGTCAGTTGAGCAGAAAGATTCCGGAACTGACTGCTGAAGAGAACTCAGTTTAGCCCTGACTGAGAAGAGTTTTACACTGACTGAGAATTGGAACAGTTTAGCCCTGACTGAGAAGAGTTTAGCACTGACTGAGAACAGTTTAACACTGACAGAGGACTGGGATGGTTGGCAAGGAGGAGTGGGAAGATTCGTGAAGACCTCCATTCGGGCCAGAAAAAGGGACAGATCTTTTAGTTAGAGAAGTGATTCCCTGGCCATTTGGAAAGACAGATAGCTCAAAGAGTGGAGTGATCCCTGATGTGTTTAGAGAAGGAACTTGGGTACTTGGTAGTGCATCCTTGCCTTCTGAAACCTGAAGATTCAGTTAAACCCAAGAAAGTGAACTGGAGTGTTTAGGAAACACTGAAACTAAAGCCTCTTACCTCTAAGAGTCTAAGACTTTGTGAAAAGCTTAAAAACTCTCACATGCTGGAAACATATGAATGTGAAAATACTAAGTTACCTCAGAGTTCATTATTGATTTACCTCAGATATTTTACCCCTGATTTCACCTGACCTTTTCTCTTCTATGTTGAATAAAATATCTTATATATTTTTGAATGTTTGAAAGCCTCTTGTGTACCATTTTCAGAAATTTAAGTTAAAGAGGTGATCATGACTCTTCCCTCAAGTTCCTGGGCTGAGCCAGTATCAGAATATAATACTGTCAAAGGGTGGGACAGCCATAAACCTTCACAGAAGACGAAAACAGAAAAAGGGGCATATCAGCCAGAAGGGAAGAAAAAATGGAGGGAAAATCCTGTGTCTGAGTCCTCACAACAGGGCTAGCTCATCATAGTTGGAGATGCCCCACCCACACTGGAGGCTTGGCACCCCTAGTTACAACAGATCTCCAGCCTACAGAGATCAGTTCCCTAGGGGCAAATTACAGCTTTGATGGATGGTCTCTGTGGCATTACATCCCTATTGAATTCTTGCCCCTTTCCAAACTTCACCATACTGAGACATCACCCCAAAATCTTTAGGAATTTCCCTAAATAGAGTTGGCACCCCTAAGAGACAATGATTTGTACCGATAGGTACTAGAAAAGGGGGTATCTCAAGTAAACAAGGACATTTAGAGAATTTGCAGGCCTAATACACTCACTCATACACAAACATAGTACACACAACAAGAATAAAAGGCATGGATCAATTTGTGCGCTATAGGCCTCAGGAGGTTCACTGTGACCAATTCCCAGAGTTCTTTAAAAAGTCTTTTAGAAGTGGTTTTTGTTTTGTTTTGTTAAAGTTCTGTGGGAGAACCAAAGGTTGCCACAGATCACAGTAAATTTCTCTGAAGTCGCCCTCAGTAAATTGCCCTGTGACTTCTTCCTGGCTCATACCCCAGAATGCATCCTGATTCACAGCTTGTGGAGAAATCTTAGGTATCCTCACAGAATAGATACCAGGTCTGAGAATATTACATTCCACCTGTTTGTAATTTTCATGATATCTATTCTCATCCTTTGAGGAGAAGAATTTCTCCTGGGAGCTACTAGTATTCAAACTTGCATTTATGTACTTATTTGCTTACTTTAAATAAGCAGTTTAAATAAGTGGTCTCACTCATGTGGTTAAAGATTTCTGACATTAAATTGTGAAACATCTGTGAAGTGATAAACTTGCAAATTTAGAACAGGAGTCATCGGGAAAGTTGGAATGGGTCAGAAGGACCTTCTGTATGCCAGCTGTTATCTGATCTCAGTCATTTCTCGGCTTCAACCTGTTAAAGCATGCTGCAGCCCTGAAGGGTTGGGGGGGGTGCTTGTATCACTGCGCTCCTCACACCTCTGCAATGCTAAGTCTTTAATCATCTTGGAAATTAAATTATTGCTGAGCACAGCTCTAGGAAAAGATGCCCTCTCTCTAATCCACAAATGGGCTAGAAAGCTTTGATTAGCTGGAATTATGCATGAAATGAAGTTAATGTGCGTTGTGGCTGTATTAAGGCCACACTTTTTCATGTTTTGGAAAAATTCTATCCAGGGCTAGAAGCATATTACTTCCACCCTCCTGCATCTCCACTGATTTTCTATTATCCACCAGGCAAAATTCAGATGACTGATTCTGACCAAGGCTGCAAAAACTTGCCTGGGAGTAAGCATATTGAATGCAATGCATAGGATTTAGCTGTTAATGACCTATGTCCAGCATACCTTAAGAAACCACCTCCAGTGCAGTACACTTCTTTCAGCTGTGGTTACCTTCTTATCTTTCACATACCAAATTTTCACCATAGCTATGGATTTCTGTTTCTTTACAGTCTCACCAAAGAGTCTGAACATGAATATTTTGTAGAAACACACCTAAGACCTTCCTATTTGCACTGGGGTGGAATTAAGCTAACATAATTTCAATTTTGTGTATTCAGACTTATATCCTGATTTTCAGTCATCAAGTCCGCAAAATGGATTACAGCATTCTAAAGTACCATTTTAGCTGCTTCTTATCCCTCTTTTACAGTTCTTAGTCATCACTGGGGCATGATTCCATCACACAGTTCTTACACTGGTTTCCCCTTTTCCAACCCAATAAAGTTGTTTGGGCTACGGAAGAACAGTTGACTCAAGGTCACCCAGCAGACATGATAGCCCCCTGCCCTGTACCAGTCGAGCATTTTAACGTACCATTGACTTTTTTCTGTCTTCTCCAATATTCTTTCCCCAGCATTTTGCAACTGACTAAAGAAACCCACACCATTATCCTCTTGGTTGCAAAGTACAATTGTAAACTCTCTCTCTCTCTCTCTCTCTCTCTCTCTCTCTCTCTCTCTCTCTCTCTCTCTCTCTCTCTCTCTCTCTCTCTCTCAATTATGTTACTTTGCATACCCTCAAGCCTCAACAGCTGGTGCCCTTAGGCACCTATCTTTCTTAGGCTGCTGTCCACCAGGACTGCAGGGCTCTTTTCCTATCCCAAGAGACAGAGCAAGGAAAGCACTGTCAAGCTATACTTTAATACGGATTTTATTCACTGGTTGTATTGTATTGTTTCCTTTAGTGGTTTGATCCATCCTTAGCACTGGAGAGAGAGCTGTCAGGGTATACAAATCAGGGAAACAAGTGGATGGAGTGCATGGATTTAAATTCCTAACAGTGTTAATTCTCAGTTTTCAAAAGCAATGTTCTAGCCCTCAAGCTTGAAGAGATGAACATGAAAGTGATGCCTCAAAAAAGTGCTGTGTCTCAGGGCTGAGCTTTTGTGTGCTGCACTGTTTCCCACTCCTCTCTCTGAACATCATTTCTTTGCTTATACACTGCAGCTATCCCTTTTCCCTGCTGCTGCACTAGTTCTTGCCTCAAATACCACATTCGACAAAAACTCAAATGCTGGATAGTCAAATTCAGCATATTTAAATTAAATAAGTAAATATGTCTAAATGGCCCCCTAAACACCACTTGAGTTCAGAGTTTGTTATTTATACCTACTTTAGCAGACTATATGAGTGGCCAATAGACACACTGCAGCCAGGGGACATTCAAAGCACATAAAATAATGGCCTTACTCTTAGGAAGCAGCTTATTTACTGCAAGATCCCTCATCTTTCCCCAACAACAGTTATATTTAGGTTAAAAATGCTTCTATAAAGTACACAAAACAAGTGAATATACTTATAAGATATCATACTTTGGGGATAAGCTTTTAAGCTACTTCTGAAGCATCAAATGCTCATTGTTGCTAGGGGTGAAGTAGCAGTAGATTGAATTCACTAGTGATTGCTCTGTTGGTATAATACATCCTGTGTTCTTTAATACATGATAACTCATATGAAATTACCACATTTATCTTCCAATGTCTATCTTCAGGGCACGATCCTTATTTTTTTCCCCATGTTGTACACCCTTTGCCTGCCACTTCCATGTTACTCAGCGTCTACAACTGCTATTTAACATTCCTTTATATCCTTCATTATCTGAACAAGTGCTGCATCCTGTATGGTGCTCCCTCCCCTCCATCATGCACATGACTATGAAATGAACAACTACACCAATGTGCTATTGCATGAGTGCTCCATTAACACTATTCTTCCTCTCAAAAGGGGATTGCACACAGCCCTGACCTCAGCGGCACCTGAGGGAATCTGGTGTTCTGCAGGGAGCAATTCTCTCCCCTATGTTGTTTAATATCTATATGCACCCCTTCACCCAGATTATCCGAAGGTATGGGCTGGGTTGTCACCAGTATGCAGATGACACCCAACTCTACTGTTGAATGGCTGCCCAGAGATGCCCCCGGGGATCTGGACAAGGCATTACAAGCTGTGGCTGGATGGTTGAGACAGAGCTGACTGAAATTAAATCCATCTAAAGCAGAGGTCTTGCACTTGAATTGTATGGGAATGAGTCAGGGAATCAGGCTCCCAACCTTCGATGGGGCTCCATTGCTGCCAATGTATTGGGTGAAGAGTCTGAGGGTGTTCCTGGATGCCTCCCTTTCTATGGAGGCCCAGGTCACCGCCACTGCCAGGTCTGCCTTTTTTAAATCTGAGGCAGATCAGGCAGTTGGCCCCATATCTCATCCTCTTGGGATCTAGCTACAGTGACCCATGCAATGGTCACTTCCAGACTGGATTATTGTAACTCCCTCTATGTTGAGCTGTCCTTGACTCTGCTCCGGAGGTTGCAGCTAGTGCAGAACATGGCTGCACAGGTGTTGACAGTGATGCCTGTGTGGGCTTGTATCAACCTAGTACTGCATGAACTGCACTGGCTGCCTATCGAATTTTAGATTTGGTTCAAGGTGCTGGTGCTTACCTTTAAAGCCCTATATGGACAGGGGTCAACATACCTTCAAGACTGCCTGTCCCCATATGAGCCCTGGAGGACACTGAGGTCCACAAATCAACATCTTTTAGCAGTCCCCGGCCCCAGGGATGTCTGACTAGCCTTGACCAGGGCCAGGGCTTTTTTGTCCCTGGCCCCTACCTGGTGGAATGAGCTCCCATATGAGATCAGGGCCCTGTGGGCTTTATTACAGTTCTGCACAGTCTGCAAGATGGAGCTCTTCTACTGGGCCTTTGGTTGAGGCAGTGGATGTCTCTCTTCCCTCCTGGCTATCTCCCCTTTAGTGGCCTGGATCAAAATAGACATCAGGGTACCCATTGCTGAATTTTAAATAATGTGACTGACATTGGAATTAACTTGTTTACATGGTATTTTATGGTTCTATTGTTTTAAATTGGTATTTTGATAGTTGTTTTATCGGTATTTATTAGGATTAATGTAAACCACCCTGAGCTCATCTGTGGAGATGGTGGTATATAAATCAAATAAATAAATAAAAATTACTATCTGAATTCACTCCTAAACAAATGAGCATGGCTATTCAGGTAATATATGATGAAGGGCACTGGATCAATGCCAGCAGTGTGCAGCTGCGACCTGAGAAATGTCAAGTGAGTTCAGCATGAAACTACAGGATAAAAAGCTGGCAAAAAAGTCTAGACTGAAAAATTCCAGAATGTGATGTGTCATTTGGCCTGATCTACAAGAGACATAATGTAAAGGTATTCATACATACATTAAGCTGCCTTATAATGAGCCAGACCAGTACTCTACCATGGTCAGCCCTGTCTACTCTGACTGGTAGCAGCCCTCCAGGGTCTCAAATGGAGGTCTTCTATAGTGTTACCTGTTACCTAATTCTTTTAACTGGAGACACTGGGGATTAAACCCAGGACTTCTATAGGGTTATCTGTTACCTAATTCTTTTAACTGGAAATACTGGGGATTAAACCCAGGATTTCTATAGGGTTACCCATTACCTAATTCTTTTAACTGGGGATTAAACCCAGGACTTCTGCGTGCAAAGCAAATGCTCTGCCATTAGTCCATGATCCCTTCCCCCAAAAGGGAAAGGATGTACCATGCATGCGTAAAGTGCCGTCAAGCACAGCCAACTTATGGAGACCTCAACAAGAGGCTTTCAAGGCAACTGATTAAGCAGAGGTGGTTTGCCATTGCCTTCCTCTGCAGAGTCTTCCTTCGTGGTGTCCCTTCCAAGTACTGACCCTGCTTAGCTTCCAAGTTCTCACAAGATTGGGCTATACCATGACACTCTCCCTCAAAGGGTATACTAGCGGAGGGGGACATTAAGGACCCTATCCTGGAGTTAGAAGATGGAAGATAAATGTGGGGATTTTATAAGGCTTATGTGTTAAAGAACACAATGTCTGGATCTCTAGAAGAGTGTTCAGGTCAGATTTGTTCTGCAGTCTGAAACATCAGTTACGGCAAGAAAGGTTTTGCAGATGGTTACACTCTCAGATCCCCTGAAGAAGCCATGTGTGAAATGCATAGGGACATTTCTTTCAATATAATTTATTAAAAATCAACTTTCATTTTCCTATGACAACATCAGTTTTTTGTTATTGTTGCTGTGATAATTGTCAATACGTCCACAGAATGTACTTAGAATGAAAGTAAGACAAAGTAGCTTTGGATGGTATGTGGTATATGGAAAGTAATATATGCTTCCTGTTCTGTGAATATTATAGTAAAATTTGAAATGTTAGCTTTATGCCTTACATCACAATAAGGGCAAGTAACTGTGGCTTTGGGAACAGGAGTCACACTTTTTAAAGGGAAGTTACAGAACTTTGTGACAGCCCTAGTTTGATTCAAAAAGGTTTTTTCAATGGCTTCTCCTCACTCAAGCAAAAGACTGTTGTCCCCTTCTTTCTGACCATATTCACAGAAGTATCATCATTAACATTAATGCATGTTTTGCATTAATTGTATTGATGGCATAAAAATAGTGTATAATATAAAAATGGTGCAGAAATGGCATAAAAGACACAAACAAATCTGGGAAATGTTCCAAAGAAAATTAAGTAGGATGAAAGAGGTCTTCCTGATCATGCATAAAAAATAAAAGAAAATACATATCCAAACATATTTAATTTTTTTAAAAAAGTAAAGAGCATGGATAGTAATCAAAGCTTGATGTATATGTAAACTAAGTAAACTACAGTTTAAGGTCTGAATTACAAAGGCCCCTAAATAAAAAATACCCTTACCTTTTTTAAAAAAAAGAAATGGTATGGGGCCTCTTAAATATGGCATAGCTTAGGGACTTAATTAGGCCTTGGAGTAGGGATGCCAGCCTCCAGGTGGGACCTGGGGATCCCCCAGAATTACAACTCATCTCCAGACTACAGAGATCAGTCCCCTTGGATAAGATGGATGCTTTGGAGGGTGGATTCTATGGCATTGTACTCCACTGAGGTCTCTGTCCCCCCTAGGCTCCACCCACAGGATTTTCCTGACTGATCTGGCAACCCTATGCCCCTGCCATTGACCGGGAAGGACCTGGCAACCCTACCTTGGGGCAACTTGTATTGGAGCCCACTGCACAATATAATTTTCCAGACCTCAATTGTTATTCATCAAGTGGGGGAATATGTACCAATATGCAAGCTGACTGAGGTTGGAAAATGGCATGGGGGGGCAGGAAAGCTCAACAACTTTTTTTTCCACCAAGACCCAAGTCCAAATGAGGGGTCCTTGCATCTGTTATTTACACTTAAAACAATAACAACAACCTGCACAAAATCCATTCATGGGTCTCTCAGTTTTATGGTTAGTTTGGTTCCAAAATATACATTCCATCTATGCATGACCAAAGAGAACAGTATTTCAGAAAGGCAGACAGAGCTCTAAATCATTTTTCTAAAGGGGGAAGGCCCACACTAACTAGGCCTCCACATGACTGGCCATTCATGAGGAGGGATCAGTTTACTATTTGCACAATGAAAAGAAAAGGGTTGTACCACCCTTCCAGTTTAGGCATCACCACTGGTTGTATGTTTGAACTCTGGAAGTCATATTTAAATCAGAGATGATTCACTGTTCACAACACAGCTGTTCAAAATTATCTTGCTTGCAGTACGTATCTGCTGATGAGTTGTGCACTTCATATGATTGCCTCAACAATTTGCTCGCATGAGTATTTCAAGTAGTATGTATTTCAAGTAGCATTTCATCTGTGCAATGGCAGCATTCATAGTGGTAGCTGGCAGGGTGGCCACGTTAATACACGCTCACAGTTTGTTTGGATTACAAATTGTTAAGTATGAGACGTCAGTCAACTCTTAACTAGTGATTCAGCTTTATTCAAACAGACAGTAAACCAACACAAAAATAAGAGAGCAACAGGCTGTCTTTTAAACATTCCGGGCAAGTAAAACCACGCCCCTAAATGAGTTAACAACCAATAGAACTGCTAGGATAACAACCAATAGTTTCAGTTCCCTCCAGAACCTTTCAATAATCTCTGATTGGTCTACTGCGCAGAGTAACCAGTCAGAATGTGTTCACTAGGATACCAGCAAGATGTTGAAGCTCAGGCATGTTTAAACACAAAACATAACACAAATGTTTCATCCTGTGTATCATTCATTGTTAACTACTTTATAACGTATGTGCAGCTTGTAGTATGAACCTGTGTAGTTGCAGGCTTGCCATTCCCCTGGACACTTTCCCACCACCACTCAGCTGGCCAGTGGGGAGGAAATGGTGGGAACTGGGGGAATGTTGGCAACATCCTGATGCACTGATGTCATGCCCTGTGCTCCTGGAAGCGACATCAATGTATGGCTGGGGATCCCAGGGATGCTCTGGCATTTGGGCAAAACTCTATGGGTAAACTATAGAGTAGAGGTGTCAAACATGAAGCCCGTGGACCTGATCAGGCCCTCAGAGGGCCCCAATCAGGCCTGCAAAGCTGTTTCCTACTTCCATTTGCAGTTCTGCCGCTGCTGCCATTATACAGCTTGCTTTACCAGGCTCTCTCAATCACACAGGAGAGATCAATAGGCAAGGCTCTCCTGTAGATTGAGAGAGTCTGGTAAAGAACTGGTTGAGGCTCCTCCCCCTCCTCCTCCCGGGGGGAGGGAACGACTAGAGCTCACTTCCTGGCCAGGCTGCAGGAGACAAAGGGCAGCCTTTCTTTTCTTTCAGTGGCTGAGGCTCCTCCCTAAAGGGAGGAAGGGAATGAGGGAGAGTTTATTTTGTTGAGCCACCTCAATCGCAGGAGACAAATACTAAGCACCTTTAAGACCAACAAAGTTTTGTTCAAGGTATGTGCTTTGGTGACCCTTGATACAGTGTGTGTGTGTTTTGTTAGGCTCTTTATGCCAGGGCTCTCCTGGGTACAACTGGATTCCCTCCCCCTTTCCACTGTATTCGTGCCCTCATGATCCAGTTTTTCTCAGTAAGAAAGCAATGTGAACTATTTTAGAGGAGGAATAACAACAAGCCAGTGAGGTGGATTAGATTGAGAGTGTGTGTCCAGACCAAGTTCACCCCCTTTGTAGAAAGTAGTAGTTATTTCTCTGAGGAAGAGTATAGTTTTGTAGACAAACACATGGTCCTCAGTCTCTGTTAGGATGTCTTCTCATGTTCTGGACCAGCACATGAAGCAACTTACATACAAAAGGTTGCAATGCCCAGCCATGTTTTCCCCTGGGTCCTAGGCTAGGAACACTGAGCATGAGATTTCTGTAATTAATGTCAATAAATCAAAAGTAGGCTTGCAGTTTACAGATACACACCTGAACAGCATACTCAAGATTGCTACAGCACAGACATTCTGATGCAATAATTTAGAGTAGAGGTGTCAGTTACCAGAGACTGTTGAATAGACAAAATATTGCAAGATTGATAGTGTTTTAAGCATTTATTTAAAGTTTAAAAAATCTTTGTGTTTGTCTGTGTCCTTTATAAAGTTTATATCTCTGCTACCTGGCATTACATTTTATGACACACAAGGCCTGGCTCAACAAGGTCTCATTTATGTCAGATCTGTTCCTCATAACAAACAATGTCGACACCCCGCCATAGAGGTTTTCCAAATCCTGATATCACTTCCAGGTGCAAGGATACTAGCATCAGCAAATGTCATTATGTCACCAGTGAGGGCCCATGCCACCATTAAATCTCCCACCAGTTGGCAGTATTCATCATGTTGGCACATGCTCAAAACTTGCAGAACGGAACTACAATTCCCAGACACAAGTAAGTGGGAATCCAACTCACTTGAAATTATTAATCCAACAAAACAAGCATGGCCTGAATGTTAGAGAGATGTCACACACCTACCTCCCAGGACTAAGACAACCAAGAAAAACACTTTTTAAAAACACTTTTTTTTTTTAGGTGCTTTTAATAGATCAGAGGAGGAAGAGAATAGGAACAGCCACAGCAAAGCAGTGGATGATCATTCATCTGCAGAATATCTGTGAGCTGGTGCCAAACACTCCCAAGAATGAACATAGAATCAGACGAGGCATGACCCACAGTCCTGTATTCCCTGCATAAGAGCCCCCAGGGGCAGGGTTGTTTCCCCATATTGACAGGACTCCTTCAAGAAGGTGGAGATTGCTCTTTAAAAGAGCAGATCCAATATGTATGGGGGCTGGAAGAAAGGAAAGTACCCAAGAATGGGCATAGGTGTGAAAATTAGCAGAAGACTCAGCATGGCAGCAGCACAGCTAGATTTGCTGGAGGGCAAGGAGAGGAGAAGGCAGGTAGAAGACAGCAAAAAGGAGGAAGCAAGGAGTGAAAAAGCTTCCTATTATGATGCCAGAGTGAAGAAGTGACATCAGATCTCCTGAACCAAAAGGGGGGATGAAGCTGAAGTAAGTTCTGTGCACCCAGTTTGGCTGTGACCCTGTGTCAATAAAACTGTTTATGTTGCCATCACTCTATAACATACCACCAGGGCCAGCTCCAGGTGTCTGGGTGCCCTAGGCAGGACAGCCTGGGGCGCCCCCCCCCACCGGGGATGCCAACCTCCCAGTGGGGCCTGGAGACCGGGGGCGGCGGCAGAGCGCTGGCTTTCCTGGGTGTTCCGCAGCTGCGGGGCCCCCAGGAAAGCCAGGGAAGGGGGTGGGGGTTCTAGCCCCCGCCCCCTCCCCCCCAGACCAGCTTTCCTGGAGGCTTCATGACTGTGGTGCCCCCAGGAAAGCCAGGGAAGGGAGCGGGGGTTCTAGTCCCCGCCCCTCCCCCTGCAGTGGCGGCTTTCCTAGAGGCTCTGTGGCTGCGGGGCCCCCAGGAAAGCCAGGGAAGTGGGCGGGGTTTCTAGCCCCCACCCCCTCCCCCCAGCGCCGGCTTTCCTGGAGGCTCCGCAGCTGCGGAGCGCCTATGAAAGCCAGGGAAGCGGGCGGGAGTTTAAACCCTCGCCCCTTCCCTCCCAGCACCGGCTTGCTTGGGCACTCTGTGGCTTCGGCCCGCCCAAGCAAGCCTGGGAAGGGGGGGGCTTTTCGCAGGGGAGGGGGCACCTTTTGGCACCCCTGCGGCCATTGTGCTCTAGGCGAGCCAGCCTTGCATACCACTCCCCCCAAAGGCATAACACAAGAAGAACAGGGCATGGCTAGAATAGTGGGACAAGCCATGAAGTTTTTTCTACTTCCCCATAGGGCTGTCAGTATTGCCTTAGTAAATGCCAGGAGATTTTGCAGGTGGTGCCTGGGAAAGATGGAGTTTTGGGGAGGATGTGACTTCCAGGTGATGCCCTAGAATTATCCCTTTATCTCTGTGGTAAACACCATAGAGATATGGAGAAATGCCTACAGCATCACTGCAGATGAGCAAAGTATTTTCTGATTCTATACTTGCTCATTTTGAACATTAGAAAAACAAACTTTTTTGAATGTTTGAGGTTACTAATCATAACTGCAATCAAGTTGTAAGTTTGCAGGCTGAACAGAGGGGTGACTAAGTACTCCTGATTTAAATATGCTTGAAAGCATAGGTGCATTTTTGCATGAGGAACAGTTATGTCTCACCCTGTTGGTTAGCTATTATTATTTCATTACCTTTGCCTTGTCTATCTTAGTGATTATCCTGGCAGCACTGCATTGTTGAAACTGAGCCTTTCATGGATGTTGCCGGTTCAGATCTCTTTGAATTTTGCTTCTTGTACATTCTGAATAACAATGTAGAAATATTCAAGAAAAAGAAACAGTAGGAACCATTGGCCTCCTGATGCTAACAACAACATCAGGTAGCTAAGAACACCATGACCAGTGTGCATGAATTGTTAATATCTAGCTGTGTTCAAGCACCAGATAGAAACGTCCCTATCTCCATTGCTATTTCATAAAAATACTATTAATTATTTAAGGGTTTAAATCAGTATTATTCCTTCCATTGGACCATGCACATCATGCAACATAAAATGAAAAAAAGGAATATGGAACCCCAAATAATCTCTGTTTCATAATTCTTCGCACACACAATATCATTCCAGAGTATATATACTTTTAAGCATTGCTAATTAATCAAATCTATGTATTTAATTCTGTACCTGGCTACATTGTGTGAATAAAAAAATCTGTACAGTGGGGCCAGGTATAAAAAGAAAAGGTATTTCTTCAAACCAGCAGAAACTCAGGTTTGCAGAAGAATCTTAAATAAAAAGAAGAAGACGAGTTGGTTTTTATACCCCATGTTTCACTACCCAAAGGAGTCTCAGAAAGGCTTACAATCACCTTCCCTTCCTCTCCCCACAACAGACACCCTGTGAGGTAGGTGGGGCTGAGAGACCTCTGAGAGAACTGTGACTGACCCAAGGTTATTCAGCTGGCTTCATGTGGAGTAGTGGGGAATCAAACCTGGTTCTCCAGATTAAAGTCTGCCAGCCATTCTTAACCACTACACCAAACTGGTGTCGAAATTATTAAAACTCCTCACTCTATTGTCTTCCCAGCCTGCCTTCATCCTTCCCAGTCCACCCCACCTCTCTTGCATCAATCAGCCGTAGAGCAATTCAGGTGGGGGACCCCCAGTTGTCCTACTGAATGCCTGCTCCCCCAGTGTACACATCAGTGCAAACTGGCAGGGAAGGATGGGAGAAGAGGGAGGCAGACTGGGAGCAGAGTATGGAGTCACAGTGGCAAAAGCAGCAATTAAAGAGGCAAGACCAGAGTTAGGCTGGGAGGAAAATACAACAAATATCCTGTGGCATGCACCTTAAATGACTGGGAGGGTAATGGGTTGTGCAATCTCAGCACCAGCAGGGCAATAAGAGAGGCAAGGATGGAGGCAGCAGCCCCATGCCTGACAAAGACCTTTGCCATGTGGACAGAAAGGAGATGTCTTTCCAGCCAAGCCCCAAATGAATGGCTGGACAGGCAGGCTGGAGGAGGGCTGGCTCTCGGGGCTGCTCATGGGGAGGGGCAGAGGAGTACAAAATTCCTGAGGCCCAAGTCAGGATGGGGGCCCAGAGAAGCTAGAATCATCTTGCATTCAACAAATGTATTTTATTGCAGTTCTGCACTGCAGCCACTAGGGGTGCAGGCAAGGCAGAACAGGAGAGATTATCTTCCTGGCTGGTGCTGTTTTGCAGCCCTTTTTTAGCAGCAATTTTTAAGAAAAGCTCTCCATGGCTGCAAACTTATTAACTATGAGGCTGTAATGTTTCTAAGCCCATCAATCAACCTGGTTGACTTAATTTCTCCCCCACCCTCCAATCATCTAATTCTGTGCTTGTCCCCACTCCCCCTTTCCAGCCATATTCCTTCTCATCCCTGCCCTTGTTGGGGAGTTAAAACATGCTTAATAGTAGAACAGAAAATCTCTGTGCCAAGTTAATAGTTCCCAATAATCTATCAAAGCAGTGAAAGGGTGATCCCCCATACACTTTACATGCATTGTTAACCTGTATTAGAGGTTATAAAGTGGAATAGTGGATAATTTAGCTGAATTCCTTAGTTTCAGTTTATATCACATGCTGCGTAATTAATTCATTGATTAAACTTCTATGATGTAACATCCCACTGCATTCTCTGCACCTGTAAGTATGCTACTGAATTATTTAACTATGTGGGAAGAAAGGAGATTACAGTTTTTAAATGTTGAGGGAAAGACATTCCGTGCATTCCCAGAAGTATTTTTCTTCCAGAACTCAGCTAGTGCTGAAAACAAACTCTAAGGCTAAATCCTAGTGATGTCTTTGTGCAAACTGAATAATTAGAAAAGATAAATTCTAGAGAGGTAGCCTGCTAGTCTGTTGTGGCAAAAACAAAAAGGAATCTTGCTTCACCACAAAAACCCCCCAAAAAACCTGGAATTATGGATAGAGTCTATTTCATCAGATGCATGAAGTGAATTATTAGTTTGCAGACATTGCTACACACTTGGGGAAAATGTTTGTTAGTAAGGAAGAAAAATTAAAATGCATGCTATGGAGCTATAGGTAAAGGTAAAGGTTCCCTTGCTCGAAAGCCAGTCGAATTCGACTCTAGGGTTGCGGTGCTCATCTCCGTTTCAAAGCCGAAGAGCCAGCGCTGTCCGAGGACGTTTCCGTGGTCATGTGGCCGGCATGACTAAACACCAAGGTGCACGGAACGCTGTTACCTTCCCACCAAAGTGGTACCTATTTATCTACTTGCAATTTCTTGCTTTCGAACTGCTAGGTTGGCAGGAGCTGGAACTAGAGACAGGAGCTCACCCCATCATGCGGCACCCGGGTCTCGAACTGCTGAACTACTGACCTTCCACAGCCTGCAGTTCAGCATCTTAACCACTTGAGCCACCGCAGCTCCCTTATGGAGCTATGATACCTTGTAATTAATTAATATTATATGTTAATTTTAAAAAGTCCTTATGCAAAGGAAACAGTAAATGGGGGATAAGCCTCATTTAGTAAAATTGGATTTAATTCTAATGATACCTGTTTAGGATTACTCCCAAAAGATCTACTCCCTTTGATCGGCTAAGGATCTGTACCTTCAACCTGATCAGGAACATGGATTGGGCCACTCTGGGAATTATTTCCAGGTTAAATTCACTCGCCCAGTCTGCCCCTGTTCTCCCGCTTTCTTTTTCACACTGCAGCAGCAGGAGAGGAGAGGAGAGGATAGAATGGGAACAGAGAGCTGGAGCTAGGTGGATTTTAGCATCCGGGGTCTAAAATCGCTTTCTAAAGTTAGTGCAAGCGCAGGAAGAAAACACCATCTGGAGACTGGCCTCATCTGCCCCATCTCCCTGGATGAAAAAACCGACTTCTCACATCTCCCCAATTTTCTCTTCCCCATTAAGCATCCTGTGAGTCTGCCCCTCCCCAGTTAATAAAATATATATTTAGTCTTTTTGTAGTTATTACTGTTTGAGGGAGACTGATGTCTCACTTATTTCAATAGATATAGATCAAGAAGGGTAGCTTTGTTAGTCTATCTGTAGCAGTAGAAAAGAGCAAGAGCCCAGCAGTACCTTAAAGACTACAAAATATGTGGCAAGGTATGAGCTTTCATGAGTCACTGCTCACTTCTTCAGATACAGCTAGAACAGGGGTCCATCTGTCCTATTTATTGAATTTCAGATTCTGAATGACATTAGCAGTCAAATTTCTAATTCTTTCTCATCTTCCCTAGGAGCCAAGTTTGCAAGGTATGAGAAGATTAGAAAGAGGGACTGCTGGAATGCAACTGATAATGAAGCTCAAGATCATCTATCCACCTAGATTGAATCGAGACCTAGGTTTCCTGTCTCATTACCAATGCTGATTTCTCCATGCCTATTACCCTCTGCATATCTCACCTAAATCCAATCATGGCTGCTATTGTCATTCGCCTGTTCTTGTCATTTGTCTTCTATTGTCATTTGGCATCTGAAATAGTCATTTGGCATCTCTCCACTTTACATTAAATAGGACAGACTCCCACTCTAGTTGTATCTGAAGAGCTGAGCAGTGACTCACGAAAGCTCATACCCTGCCACATATTTTGTTTGTCCTTAAGGTGCAACTGGGCTGCATGAGAAGTCAGCCCCAAGCCAAGCTGACAGGGACAGTCTTCTCTCCCAGCACAGCTGATCATTGGGCTGATCCTTTAAACTTTAAAAAGACTGCAGTAGAAGCGCAACAGACAGCTGAGAGGTGGGAGCAATCTGCACTTGCCTCTCAGCTATTTTCGGATCTACCAGTAATTCCTGAATATATCCGGGATTTTCTCAGGACCCCCCCCCCGGTTTGGGAAGCTGAAATATACCCAGAAAATACTGATAAGGTATATTTCGGGTATATTTTCAACTCGGGTAGATCTGAATGCACACCCCTAATCAGAACACATGCAGGAGTACTGCATTTTCACAGTAAATCTGAGTTGAATTGTGAGTTTGGTTCATGGTGATTTGAAGAAATCACCCATAGTCCTTCCTCAGCAGCTGAGATATAGGGGGAGGGGGGAGAGTGTCAGTTGAAATTATAGTTCCCTCCATTGAAATACTGGTAACATGAACAATCAATAATGAGATCAGTCAAAATTAAAAGAAATTACCAGGAAAAGAAATCAATGAAGACAATTTCAATTTTATGTGCAAGCCCAAAGCATTGCACAGAAAATATCAATTTTAAAATAAACATGATTTATGATAACAAATAACCAAACAAATCATTTGGAAGGGAAAGAAAATAACTATTAACATGGGAACGGGAAAAAATGCACATTCCAGTTTATAGCTGTAACATAGCTCTTCTGACCTTGAAATCTGCATCTTCAGTACTTATTCTTATACTACACATGACTCTAAGAAACAGCTTAAAGCAAGGGTGTCAAACTTAGGCCCATGGGCTGGAAACAGCACACCCAGGGTTTTAATCAGGCCCCTGGCTCTCTGCCCCACCCCCACCTGTCCTCACCCTTCAGAGGGAGATCAGGGGTGCAGAACTTCCCAGCTGGCTGGACCTTGTCTTCACAGTTTTTCCTCCAGCAGGAAGCTCCTCTGGGCTAAAGCACAAAAAAGCTGCAAAGAAAATGTGGAATGGATTTTTCTTTAAGGTCTCTAGGCCCAGATAGACTACTCTGGTACTGGAATGACAGCCCTCAGAGTGGAATGAAGGTCTCTGGAGTAGCAGCTGCATTCTGGGAATGGAATCACACTCTGGGGGGTGTCATTCCAGTCCCAGAGTAGTCTGTCTGGGTCCAGAAACTTTAATGGAAAATTCATTTCGCATTTTCTTTGCAACTTTTTTGAGCTGTAATGTATTTCAATGGAGTGGAGTTTCAGTTTCCAGTGTTTGTATGACAGTTGAATTTGTCTGCTTGCAAATAAAAGGCTGATGTTTTGAGCCAGCTTGCCTCTGCTGAATGGACCTGAGAACAGGTGTTTGAGTACTCTAACCTGGGAACGCACAGCCAAAGGAGGACATTACACTGGAGAGCCCCTGCCATTCTGAGCATACCGGGGGCGGGGGGGGAGCTGGCAATGCCCAGCCGTTTCAGGTTTTTCTAGGCTCAGAGCATTTGATATTTTTAGTTTTTATTTTTAGTTTCTGTGGTGATCCTTGTGCTTTTTTCTTGATGTTTTATTTAAAAAATTGCATTGCCAAATCCCACCTTTCCATTTTAGGTAGGCATCTTTTAAGGGGGGGAAGGTTTGGGAAGTGTCAATTATCAACAACTGTTAAATAAAATATGGCAAGAGTGTTACTGTTTCAAGCATGTTTGTATTTTAAGTTTAAAAAAACCTTTAGTTGTGTTTGTTGGTGTCCTTTATAAAGTTAATATCTTTGCTACCTGGCATTACATTTTATGAAACACATGGCCTGGCCTGACAAACTTTCTTGTAACAAATGAATTTAACACCTCTGGCTTAAAGGATGAAAACTTCATAGATTAGAACATAAGAAAGTCCATCTAGTGAAGCATTCTGTTTCCTACAATGGCCAACCAAATGTTTCTGGGAATGTGGTGTTCAGATGGAGTAATACAATGAGATAATTTTTTTATGGTGGACTTAGTGCTCATGCTTTAGATTGTAAAGTTCTATTTGAAATGCAGAACTACAGCTGGCTTTGACTCCCCTCCTCTGTTTATGAGCTGAGGCCCTAGAGCTGTTAAACAAACTCTATAACTTTGTCTAATCTTCTTTTGGAAACCAGCTAAAGTGGTGAACAACACCACAAGATAGGGTTTGTCTCTTCATTCTTGAATATATTTATGGCATTTTTTCCTCCTTACTTACATGCTTATTTGCCTTGGTCCTTTATTTATCCTGGCAAATACAGTTCTTAATTTACTGTATTTGATGAAACTGGATTCAGATAAAGTTTAATTATGTCAGTTTGCACTGATAAAAATCTAAGCTAATTTCATTGACTTCAGAGGAAGTCGCTATGTAGGAAGATCATTAAAAAAGGGCCAACAACAAACTAAAAATAGTAATTTGAAAAGTATATGCCCATTTTAGAACAAACAGAAGGAAAGAACCTGCACGGTAAAGACATCTGGAAAATGATAAATAAACAAACTGATAACACGCCTCGATATATGTGTCTATATGATTTTAATGTGAAAATACAAAATCCAAGATAACAATGCAGTATGTAATATGTGACAATGTCCTGCTCAACTTAGATACATATACGAAGATTAGATAATTTGCAGATGAGCTCTTAGGTACTACTCATTTCAAAAACTATCTTCTTCGGTTAGTTCTAAACCTTCCCATTATTTGGTTCTGTTTTGCCACATACATCTTGGAATTAATCAAAAACAACAACAAGAAGAAAAGAGATTGGATTTATACCCTGCCCTTCACTCGGAGTCTCAGAGCAGCTTACAAACTCCTGTCCCTTCCCCGCCACACAACAGACACCCTGTGAGGTAGGTGGGGCTGAGAGAGATCTTTCAAGAACTGCTCTTTCAAGGACAGCTCTGACAGAACTATGGTTTGCCCAGGGCCATCCAGCAGCTGCAAGTGGAGGAGTGGGGAATCAAACCCAGTTCTCCCAGATTAGAGGTCGCGCACTTAGCCAATAATGCCTCATTTTAGCCAATAATGTTTTCCCAGAACTGTAATCCTCAATGCATTAAAACTGTGAGTTTAGGATTATACTGTAAAAATCCTGTTTTATAGAAATGGGAGTGGGACGCAGCAGTATACCCAAAGTCGCTGAGATGTTTCATGGCACAGTTCAGATCTGAACAGGAATCTTCCATGTCCAAATCCAACACTGGCTATTGGACCACACTGGCCTTCATTTAAATGCTGATCATCATGCATTTTAGGTTGGTTCACATATGAATGTTAATCACTTGATGACCACCACATTGGATGATGAACTGCATTGGTCAATGAGCCATCTCAGACCTACCACAGACAGAACTTTCATATCATCTTATATTACCTGGAACACAATGCATGTTCACACGATAAATTGTGAATATTGCATTGAAGTGGATGGTAACTAACAATGCAATCCTAAACACACTGACTCCACTGGACTTAGAAGGGTATGCCTGAGCTTAGGCTTGTACTGTTAATTACGTCCGTGCATATATGAACCAAGTGCAATCGTCATATAGGCTGAAGAATATCCTCCTCCTCCTTCCCCTTTATACTAAATTGCATATGGCATGGGGTGTCTAGATACACAGGAATATATATTCATTATAAGTCTACTCACATATTCTGGACATATTCACATGTTTAAAAAACCCTGCTATGTGAGAGTTGTTCCATTTGCACAAATAAAAAGTGATGGCTGACACTGTTTTATGGTCATCTGAAAGCACACCTGCTCATCTGCTACAACAATCTGTATGTGATCTCCCAGTGCCCGGTGAAACAGGACATATTAGGAGCTTACACATGCCAAACAGCCATGTCACAGAGGGGAAGTGCCTATGTATACTAAAAGGCTCAGAGGATATGGCTGATTTTCAAATAGCACCATGGGATCAGAGTACAATCCTAGTACGACACTTGATTTTCTTGCTGTTTTATAAAGCTAAGGAGTCTTCCATTTTATTTTCAGGGAAGAAATATTGATTTGGGAGAGGACAATGTATTCCCCTTGGTGACTCAATTTTCCATCAGTCTGAATGACTGATGGAACATTGGCACAAATGAGAGGTAGCTAAGCAGTGCACCTTCTTAAGACATTTCTATGCAGGATATCTGCTTCCCAGACAGGTCAGTTTCATGTTTTAAATGAGGTCTTAACCATGTTGCATTCTGAGATCTGTTATCTATCCAAGAAGAAGGGTAGTTTAAATCTGAGACACAGTACACAATCCAAAAAAACCAAGCTGAAAATTTAAGACAGTTCATGTCATCTGATATCAGTCTTTTTGTTCCTTATTGGATTGTATCTAGCAATTCATCTTACAAAGATCATTGATATTTCCCACTATCCCCTCCCCATTGGAGTCCTTATCTACCCCAGAAGTCACAGGAGACACATGGTGTAATATATGGATAAATTTTAAGGTTGCAGTGAGAAGAAAGAGGCAAAATTGCTCCTTCCGCTCTCCTCAGACATCACAAATCTGCTAGCAGAATAGGCAGGAATGGCAATTTTGCCCTCCTGTCTTCACTGCAACCCACATGCATGGTTGTTACTATAAACTGGTAACCTGACCCTGGGAATCAACTTTCCTGGGGCTGGAAGGGACTGTTGGAGGAAGGGGGAAGTATGGAAGAACTGCAACCACCAACACCATCTGCTGATGGATCTCTGGATGCAGTCCATAACTTAGCTTCCAAGTGCATGTTGTCTTTTCAGTTTGGATGCTGTTTCCATGAAACTTTCTATAGTATGTACATATGAAGCTGTCTTATACTGAATCAGATTATTGGTCCATCAAGGTCAGTATAGTCTATTCACACTGGCAGAGGCTCCCCAGGGTCTCAGGTAAAGGTCGTTCACATGGTCCTTTTTAACTGGAGATGCCAGGGATTAAACCTGAGACCCTCTGCATGCCAAGGAGATGCTCTGCTACTGAGCCAAAGCCCCCTCCCCAATTAATGTTGTTTAATACAAATATCTCCAGTCTGAATTTGCTCCTCCCTTGTATATTATTACTACATCAACATTAAAGGTAAAGGTTCCCTTGCTCGAAAGCCAGTCGAATCCGACTCTAGGGTTGCGGTGCTCATCTCCGTTTCAAAGCCAAAGAGCCAGCGCTGTCCGAAGACATTTCCGTGGTCATGTGGCCGTCATGACTAAACACCAAGGCGCACGGAACGCTGTTACCTTCCCACTGAAGTGGTACCTATTTATCTACTTGCAATTTCTTGCTTTCGAACTGCTAGGTTGGCAGGAGCTGGAACTAGAGACGGGAGCTCACCCCGTCATGCGGCACTCTCGGGTCTTGAACTGCTGAACTACTGACCTTCCACAGCCTGCAGTTCAGCATCTTAACCGCTTGAGCCACCGCAGCTCCTAAATCAACATTATCAGTACATTAATAAATTGACATAATATATTATATATGTATATTATGTACTAGTGATGTATGGAGAAATTTCATATGAATTACATTAAAATGCATTTAAAAAGGATACATCAACACCTGCAATCAAAGCAAAGATGCATGGAAACAAGAAACAAAAAAGGGAATCTTCCTCCCTTCCTAGTTCCTACATTACACTTCTCATGCTTAGCAATGTATCAGTAATATTAGTAATATGTATTAGTAATTAGTAAAATATTACTAATACCCACCTCAGAAAATGGAATTGTAAAGAATAGCCAGCACTGTGGTAGCCACACTCTTACTTCCATCTTCAGTGTTTGTCTTTCCATAGAAATGTGCTCCAGTTAAAAAAAAATGTAAATGCCTCAGCATGCACATTTATTATTACATCTGTTGCCAATAAAGAATCGTAACAAAAGACTATAACAACTATTTGGAAAATAATGACTTCTAATTAATGTCTACTCTCCGGTAGGGCCTTGTCCATCAGAAGAGATCTTGAGTCATACGAGATGGAGATAGTTGATGTGAAACCAGACAAGACATTTTCTTTTGTACACTGGCCATTAATGACCTTACAGCCAAAGACGTATGTTGTATCCAACTAGAAAAGAAGCAGGAGCTGCCGAGTCAAAAGAAAAACATGTCCTTTATTCACATGTTTGAATTAATCGTTTTTTGCAATGGTTTTAGCAGTTCTACTGCCTTAACTTCAGAAACATTGTCAGAACACCAACTGACAAGATTTCAGATGCAATCTTAAGGCCAGCCTGTAAACTCTTTAAAACAGGACCTCAGCCCCATGTGAATATCTAACACTTACCCAAAACAGACAGTTCAGCAAACTTGGGGGACAAAGTTTTTTTAAAAATACAGTGGGAAGTTAAATCCCTCCCCTCCAAAAGAAAAGTGCCACATTTATTGTCTGTGCACGCACAGACAATGAACCTACCCCCTTGGACAACTCCAACTTTGGGGTTGATGGCTGCTGTGCAGGGCAGGCAGCAGAGGCTGGGAGCCATGCTGGGTTTGCCAGGCTTGGAGGTGGGTAAGTGGGTGGGAAATGCAGCCAGCCTAGTAGCAGAGGCTGGAAACTACACAGAGCTTGCTGGGAATGGAGGCAAGAGGCATTTTCAGAGATGTAGCATACCAGTCAGAGGAGACCAGGAGCTGCACCAGGCTCCCTGCTGGTACTGGAATCACTTGAAGGAACTGGAAGTGTGCTAGGCTTGATGCCAATGAAGGCAATGTGGGGAGGGGATATGTGGTGGGCCCAGAAGCACTGTAAGGGACAGGGGGAGCGAAAGATGTGGCAAGCCCAGCGGTGTAGATAGTAAGCCGCACTGGGCTCACTGGGGGCAGATGTGTATTCCACCCTTGTTTAACCATCTCCCATATGGTAGGGTGGGTGGCATGGGGCAATATCTCTCTGGCCTCAGGTGAAACACACTTTGAGCAGACACATCAGGAATTTTGTTGATGGGAACACAAGAGTAAGAACATTATGGAACACTTTGCTCAACCATCTGCCAAACCCGCTGTGTGACCAACAAGCTGAAGTGCCCAATATGTATTCATGGCAGTGACCAATGTGGCAACCAACTCTCTTGTTCCAGCCTGGCTTCTGCACCATTGCAAAGCTGCTGAAACAACAGTTGTCTGATCAGCACTTATCATGGGCATGTATTGATAGGGACTGTTCTACCTGCGATTCTGCTGCCTGTCAGTGCTACTTTCAAAGGCAAAGGAGCCTTGCCTAATCTTGTTCATCTAATTTGTTTTCAGACACCATTCCTGCTGCTGTTCAATAAATTGCTTGTTATGTTTCACAATCGTGTCTCTGCGGCTTTGGGATGCCCAGCCTTTGCTTATGAGTAGCTTCACTTGTCTGTAGCATACGACTTGCCCTGGGAGATTAGCCACATTCTGCAGAAGGGAAATCCCTCCCCTTTTATTATTTATTTATTCAATTTATACCCCACCCTCTCTGCCGAACTAGGCTTATACTGTCCAGCTCAAAGAAACCCATCTTCCCTCCTTCAGTACATTGTACACAACATAGGAAAGAAACATGTCAAACACTCCAGTCTATGTTTGAGCTACTATTGAGTTCACAACAATGGCTGTTTAGCATATAATCAGCATCTGCAAGCTTGGGGGCGGACTCTGTTCCCCAACGTACTAAAGAAATACCTTGAAAGGGTTTTTTGGGGGGAGGGGTATTGCATAGAAGAAAGAAAACATTATAAGGAACAACAGGGGGAAAAACCTGCTCCCCAACAGCATGGTATTATTAACTTGTTTTGTAAACTGCTGAGGGAAATGGGATTTTAATGTGTAAACCTCAATTTGCCTTCCATTGTAAATTTCAGACTAATGAAGTCTCCCCTTTCAAAGGCCAACAGACCTTTCAGGGTACAACGGGGCCCTTTATATCGGTCTGATATAAATAATTTGCAAGATGTGAAAGGGGCCTGCAGCAATTTTACATCTTTTTAACATACCCAAGCTTGGCGTTCTATGACAAACAAGGCAGTGTTTGCGCTAGTTGAAGGCCTACACGGACTATGTGCAAATATGAAAAACTTAGAAGCCTCTTTTTTATTGGTATTTATTGCCAGAGGAGAAAATTTCATGGCCTGATTTCCATCTTCAGTTGTGTTGTATTTATTGGGCAGATTGGTTGCTGCTGCAGAAATATATGACTGCGTTGGAACGAAGTTGCCGAAACCAATCAGTTGATTTACATCACTTAGCAGCCTTCTGACAATGGCAGGATAGGCCTGGATATAGTGGGTGGTGACAGTGGCAACGAGGAATTTGTTCTAAATCAAGGACCTTAAAAACCTGCCAGCAGAACATCACTGTAAAAATCTGCCGGATTTATATTTTGAACGACTCCCAAAGCCCATCTTTCCACACCATTGGGTTGTATTTACTCGCCTCTATTTTATATTTCAGGTTCAGAAACATTCGACAAAGGTTCCTCTCTTGGCTGATAAATCTCCTGAAGGAAAGCAAAACATCTTTCACTGACTTACCTAAAATATATTAACATTGCTATTTTCTGGTAACTCACAAGCATGAACTACTGTTGGTTGGGGTCTCCCTCACCTGCTATTTTGACTGACATAGTACTTGGTCGTGCATATGAATCAAATTATTCATATCCATACTACTCCTATGTGTCTCCATTGCCTAAATGGAAAATGTGCTGAGTTTGTCAAAGCTGTTCTGTTCTGACACTAGAAAAAGTACACCCCAATCCAGCTATTTGATACAGGTGTCAGTGTTCCAGTGCTCACACAAGGATTTGTCCCATTCTTTTCAATAAAGAGCAAAACTGCCTTGTTTGCTATGCTGACAATGGTTGCTGGACAAGAGATGGGGGGAGTGTAACCATGTTGATCTCCCCTAAACTTTACAACAGCCATCAATACTATCAGCCATGGTATTCTCTTAGATCAATAGTCAGACATGAGACCTGGGGCATTCATTTTTATTAAAAGACAGGGTTGCCAGCCTACTGATGGGGCCAGGAGATTTCCCAGAATTACAACTGGTCTTCAGACTACAGAGATCAGTTTGCCTTGAAAAAATGGCAGGTTCAGAGGGCAAGATCCATAATATATACTATAGATTCTAGGGGAAGTCTCTCCCCAAATTCCCCCTCCACAGGCACCACTGCCAAATTTCCAAGGATTTCTGAGGCCAAAGTTTGCAACCCTAGGCACCTGTGTACATAAATGATGGGATGAAATCATAATCCCCAACCTTAACCCAGTGGCATCCTAGCTTTTATCTTCTGCAAAGAACTGTACAAGAACAAAGCAGTTTGGAACATACATAGGCAGATTTTAATTTATGTTATTGCCTTTTTATTATACTGTGGATTACAGATAAATTCCATTTTAAGGTGCTTTATATCACATAATAATCCTGCTAAGGAAGACCTACATAAAAATGAAAATCAAGAACAGAAGCATTAGCAGTTTTTTCTTCTCTAATGGGCCCATGCTCACCCTACTGTGAAGGCTACAAATGTGAAGTGATTCTGAGAATTACTGAACAAGGACAACACCTGACAGTTTGACATAGTTTTGTTCACTGAGCCACCTATCTCTCCTATCTGTCTACCCATACTGCCTAATAAAGATGTGATGTTGTTGTACCTCCGCCCATGGCCCTTTGAACTGTAAAAGGGAAAGGACTGAACTGGCCCCAGACTTATCATGCCGGCACCATTCCCACTGAAGGCTTCTTCCCAGCCGCCAGCATCAGAGGTGGCAGAGCCTGCTCCCGCAGCCAGAAAATGGCAGGCAGACTGGTGGATTTGCGGATTGCCATGAGGCTTGGCTGTAGGGTTACCAACCTCCAGGTAATGGCTGGAGATCTTCCATTACTACAAATGATACCCAGGTGATAGGCATCAGTTCACTTGGAGAAAATGGCTGCTTTGGAAGGTGGACTCTATGGTATTATATCTCACTGGAGTCCCTCCCCTCCCCAAACCCCACCCTCCTCAGGATCCATCCCCAAGATATCCAGATATTTTCCAACCTGGAACTGGCAACCCTATTTGGCTGTCACGGTGGCCATCTCCCACCACAGGGAGCTTGTACTTTTTTAAAAATGGCAGTTGAATAGCATTAGATATAACAGTATAGCAAGACATGTTCCAGGTTTTCTGAATTCCTAGCTTTCATTTTTTAAAAAAAGTAAATCTCTGGCCTTCTCCATTGTGAAAATATAAAGAAATGGGCATATCTCTGCAACCAACGGGCTGTGATTTAAACAACAGCAGCAGCAAAAAGCCAGGGCAGGGGCAGGAAATGACTGCTGTGGCAGCCAAGCCTCCTGGGAGGCCTGGATCCTGTCTGTCAACTTCCAGCTGTGGAGAAGACTCTGCTGCTTCTGATGCAGCAATGGGGAGAAGCCTTCAGCAGAGAAAATGCTAGAGCAGTCAGCCCAAGACCAGCTTCCTCTCATTTTCCCCCTCTTTCTGCGCTTTTGCTGCCTCTGGAAGGAGGGAATGGAGGAAAATGACAAAACTAATGGTCCCAAATTTGGAGGACCTGAAAATAATACCCCTCCAACCCCAAAACAGTAACAGCACTCCTGAAAAATCAGGATGATGAAAACTTTGCCCTACCTGAAATCCAAATCCAGAATTGATACAAAATGTTTTGAAGCACACACCGCTAGTGTGTCAGATATTAGCCCTTTCCAGACATTACATCCATGTGTTCCAGAAACCTGGCAAATGCACATATCCAGAACACTTGCTATTTTCAAGGCTCTATATGTGGCTATTGTGCCAATGTTTGGGCTGCTAGTTGAAGCCATGATTACAAACATCGTCAGATATTATATCCATTGGTAGCAGGAGCCTCCTAACTATGCATAGATCCTTTCAACACACAGAGTCATCATGCTGTCTGAACATGCAGCTTGTATATTTTGCATGCTTGTACAGCATCAATATGTACGAACCTGAACCCTGAAATATCCAGTGGTCACTCTATGCATATCAGAACCCCGCCTCCCTTCAGCACTCAGTTCACTTTTTGGTCACTGTTTCCCCAATTTTTCTGAGAGTGGTTTTGTGCTGGTTTTTCTCTTGGCTTGCTTGTAAGACCAAAGGTAATTCAAAAGCATACATATTCCCTTGGATTTCTTCCCCTGCCCTTTTCCTGTCCCTCAGAGGCTACTCCACCACCCACATCAAAGTTGTTCCACTCTGCACCTTCCGCTATCCTCCCTCCTTCATCAGTGTACAAGCTCTACTACTGCTTACTTTTTCCATTGTTAAAACATTAAATTTTTTTACAAGCAGAATGAGTCTAGTGAAATAAGAAAGTCTTGGAGTGCTGAATAAAAAAAATTAAAATGACAAGGGGAGTTTAAAAGGAGCTGCAGAGGTTTAGTTCCCCGCTGGTATTGACCTGAAAGGTGGATTAGAGAGGAGGCAAATGGCAGCATCCCCAGTGAAAAAAGAGAAGGATTTCAGTGTTGAATGCAAACAAAAGGGGAGGGGGTCATCAGCATGGAATGAAATTGACATGAGATGGGGAGAGAGAGAGAGAGAGAGAGAGAGAGAGAGAGAGAGAGAGAGAGAGAGAGAGAGAGGGATGGAAAGCCTGACGTTTTGAGGACATTTCTCCCTTTCATGCTTCAGTGAACAAAGATTTAGGCAGACTCCAGAAGCCTAACATTAAAATGGCACCTCATCCTTTTACTTTTTTTTTTTTTTTTTTTACAAGCAGCATGAGGCGAGCGAAATGAGACTTTCACAAGTCTCAGATGACTGTGGGAGAAATTACAGGGGGGAAATATGCTTCCCTGGCAGCTCTCAAAAAGCCTCTTCACAAGCTCTGTAAGGGGGGAGGGAAAGACATGTTTTATGTGGGGAATGGCAGAGGGTGGTGGGTGTTTCCCATCAATCACAGTGGCTGATAACACAACAGAGAATCCACTAGAACTTGGCAATAAGAAACGGGCGCTTCATCGCTGCTCTAGTCAATTTCAGATATAGTTTAGTCACTTTCAGAGGTTTTGGGTTGGGTTTTGTTTTTGTTTTTACTTTGTCTGTGTTCCTTTGTGTTCCCTTTCATCCAAGGAACTGAACTGCGAGGATTTAAATGTAAGGTGGCACTTACTTTATGCTACTGCCTCAGCTGCAATAGGGCCGCCACCCCTCCCCACATGTCACAAGTGATGTTCCCACCCCAATTAAGAAAAACTGCAGTTTTTGGTTGTAGCTGCAGAATAAATAGACAGAATACAGAATAAATACACTGAAGAAAAAAAAGAATGGTGCATACCACAGGTACACAAATTTGAAGTCAATCTTAAAAGCTTAATGTCTTGACTGCTCAGATTCTCTGCAGTAATCTGTCCATGCATAATGGGCCATAGTCTTTTCAGCATTATTCTGTTTGCTCAGTAATACAACCAGATGTCTGCTACAGTTTGTTTCTATATGTCTCGAACACTTAGCCCTGCACTGCTTTAACAAACTGAGAGAATGCAGAAATCCCCATGAGTACAATCAAATAAGAAGCCCTGTAGAACAAGTTTTACTGAAATGAACAAAAGTTTCAATTCATATGTAGGAGAGGCAAATACCCATTGGTTATAATAAAAAAACACTAGGATAAAATATATCAGGTGGAAGAGAACCCTGTGACAGACTTTGCTGTAAAAGCTCATAAGCAGGCCCATAGCTAGCCAGGGGTGAGGAGGGTTAGGCCCCTTCAGATGTGCCCAGCCCCCTCACGGTGAATGCCAGACCCCCCCAATGCTCCCTCTAATTTGTGGAGTCTTGTGAGCAAAAATTAAAGTTGTGAATGAGTGATTTGGCTACTGCATAAATTAGTTTGCTCTGTAGCCATCCTTCCTGAGCTAAGGCAAAAACTGTGAGCTAGCTCACACTAACTCAGTTTAGAGAGAATACTGGTCGTGGGGGTTCGATTGCGCTGCAGTTGAGCCAGGGAGGAGCTGGCCTGAGGAGCAGAGCTCCTTTTCACACATACTCATGTTGTATGTTGTAAGACTATCTTTCAGCTACGCTCCTGCAGAGTGCAGGGGGTTGGATTAGATGACCTGCAAGGTCCCTTCCAACTCTAACATTCTATGATTCTATGTGTGTTGAGGCTTGATCTCTGCTTGTGGTCTGGCCAAGCCTGCTGGCCCAGCCTCTTTCCTCCTCCCTGGGAGTGGCACACAACCCCCCCCCAGCTTGTTGGCCTTCCTGCCCTGGCAGCTCTGGAGGTGGAGGGAGGAAATTAAACAGTCAGGGGGAAAGAGGGGAGAGGGAAGCTGCCATTGAATATTTTCTGTCACCCGTCAGGCTTGGCCGCCCCACCCACCCCCCGCCTGCCAACAGCTTCACTTGGCAAAAAAAAGTTCAGAAAACTGCAAGACGGAGGAGCGGGGAGGTGGCAGAGACCCACCAGGCTAAGGAGGACATCTGGCTGCACTCAGGGAGCCTTGAACCTGGCCTAGCAAAGCTGCTGCTGGGGAAGAAGTAGAGGCATGCCTTCTTGTTACTAATAAAGGAAGCAACTTGTCTTGATGGAAGAAGGAAGGTTCTGCATCTCTCTCTGTGTGTGGGGGGGTGTATATAAAATGATGGAGGTGTTGGATGCCTTGCAAGGGAGCAGCAAGTGTGTGTGTTTGTGTGAATGTGTGTGTCTGAAAGGTCCTAGAAATGAAAAGGTTGGCTACACCTAGGGCTATTTTTGGGTGGGAACACACAAGAATGGAGTTCCGGCTGGCTTCTGAGTTGGCCATGCCTACAGCCTCCCCCCCCCCTTGGGTTCCCCAGGCACCTCGAAAGCCGCAGGGCACCTGGGGAAGCCAAGCCAATCCAGGGAAGAAAGGCAGTTTAAACTGCCTCCCCTCCTGGGGAAGCTGATCCAGAAACTGCCTTCCTTCCCTTGGGTTCCCCATGCATCCTACAAGCCGTGGGGCACCTAGAGAAGCCGATCCTGGGAAGGAGCTGTGCTGTCAGGGGTGTGGCCTGATATACTAATGAGTTTCTGATGCTGGGTATGGCCTATTATGTTAATGAGTTCCTGCTGGGCTTTTTCTACAAAAAAAGGCCCTGGCTATACCTATGGAGCTTGCTGGGAAGAAGGAAACAGAATTTGCCTCCCTCCTGTTGGGAAATGCTCACAAGCAATTATCTTGCAGCCTCCCTTCCCCATCACTCTGCTGGTTATTAATTAAATTACCACTAAGTAGATCACTAATCTAATTAAGCTCCCCAGTCTCAGTCTTTTTCTCCCACACAAAAAGCTTCCTAGCTACAGGGCTGCTCATAAGTTTTGTGTAAACATGAGAAGAACTGTGAAGGGTTAATGTCTCACAGAGCCAGAGAGCCCTGAGTGACAGGCTGCTCAAAGGGATATGATTGGTCAGTATCAGTTGAGTAGAGAGAGTTGGGAACTGACTGTGAAAGAGAACTCAGTTTAGTACTGACTGAGAACATGAGCAGTTTAGCTCTGACTGAGAAGAGTTTAGTCCTGACTGAAGAAAGTTTAGCACTGACTGAAAGCTGGGAAGGTTGGCAAGGAGGAGTGGGAGGATGACTGAAGATCCTCAATTCAGGCCAGAAAGGGATAGATCTTTCTAGTTAGAGAAAAGAAATTTCCTGTCCAGTTGATAATGGAGATAGCTCAAAGACTGGAGTGATCCCTGAAGTGTTCAGAGAAGAAATGTGGGTACTTGATAGTGTATTCCTGCCTTCTGAAGCCTAAAGAATCAGTTAAACTCAAGGAAGTGTACTAGTGTGCTTATGAAACACTGAAACCAAAGCCTTTCAGCTCAAAGAGTCTAAGACTGTGTGAAAAGGTTTAAATTCTTACATGCTGGAAACATAGGAACTGGAGTTTGTGATTATAATAAACTACCTCAGAGTTATATTTGATTCACCTCAGACATACTACCCCATAATTCCCCCTCTATGTTGAATAAAATATATATATATATATATTTAACATTATAAAGCCGCTTGTGTGTCATTGCCAAAGTTTAAGTTAACAGGGTGATCTTGTCTCTTCCCTTAAGTTCCTGGGCTGAGCCAGCATAAAAATACAATAACGTGACAGGGTGGGGCAGCCATAGATCTTCAGGAAAAAAAGAAAGTAGATAAAGGGCTGCTCAGTCAGAAAGGAAGAGGAAAACAGAGGGAAAAATCCCACATCTGAGGGACGGAAGAGGGCAAAGTCATCATAAACCCTATCAGAGTAGAATCCTTGACACTCTCAAATTCCACTTAGGATTGGGAATGGGTGTTCCTAAGAAGCTGTGACTAACTGCATGTGAAATAATAGCAATGATGCAACACACAAGCATGTAATCAGCACTGCAGATAAGGCATACCATCCAGCAAAAGAACCAAATACATAACATACAGTGGCTTCCCCACCTTCTCTTCTGTGTTGGGCTACTTGGGGGGGGGGGTTGTTGAAAATACAGACAGGAAACTCTCTTTACATTCAAGGGATGCTCCCTTGCTCATCAAAACAAAACAGAAAGGACAAATCCCTAAGCATTTCGGATTTAGCATGAACATCTGGATGACAGCCAATATTTTATTATGCTTTCCCTGGAGCTTCTTCAAGGGCAGGTGTTTTGGATACTCTTCTGGTTTCAAAACTATTATTCTTACATGGGCTGCCCCTCCACCCACAGCAGCCCCCCCATCCTTGAAGCAATATGGGAGTTTATATTAATCTATGCCTGTTTTAGCACATGTTTTTGTTTCTTTCTGCGGGGCTTTTTTTTTTTTTTTTTTGCAAGTTTTATTTGAAAGAAGACTGAAATCCCTGCCCTAAGGATAATGGCAAGGGAGGATAATAGAAGGGGGGAGGGTGACAGCTGCCCATGGAGCTTCTACATTGTGAGCAACATAATATATAATGGTATTTTCATTATGAAAATGGCATCTCGAGCAATATCCAGCCATTTGCAAAGCATTATGTCTTTCTACCTTCTTGCTTGGAGGGACAGCTAACCCCATTCACAGTAATGAATGCAGTTCACTGCTTACATGCTGATTTCCACCCACCCCCCATACGCACGAGTGGCAGCTGCATGTGGCTTTTGATGCAAACCGCGTTTTTAATAAATGTAAAATAAAGTCTCTACAAGTATTTCTAGGTCCAGACCTTGCTGCCTGTAGCCCACTCGAGGGCATGGTCTCTTTAATAAGTTGCAATTAACTTAGAGCTCCTGCCAGCAAGGGCCTCTCTACCAGTCAGGAGGAGGCTGATGGTGAAGGAAATCACCCTTCTATCTGAATATTCATTTGCCTAGAAAGCACTTGCTGTTTCCAAGGATCCTCAAAACGAGGGGAGCTGGTGAGATAGAACAAATGAAAACTTGTTTAGGTATTTCATTCCCCTCCCCCAAGTCTTAGGATGTGTCTGTGGTGGGAAGGGGAACTAAAGGGAACTTCTTTCCAGTGCTGGGGGGAAACATCAGAGGAAGACTCTGGCCTCTATGCCCTTGTATTGGCCCTTCAGGGTAGCCAGTCTGATCCAGCAGGGCACCTCTTATTTTCTTATGACTATTTTGAAACAATATTCAATGGAATACTGTTGTGGACAGGGCTTTTTTCTGGAGGAACGTGCCAGAACAGAGTTCTGGAACCTCTTCGACAAAATTATTTTTTAAATGTTTAAACGTTCATGAGTTTTCAGTGTATAGATTGAAAACTTCATTTCCCTCTTGAGAGTTCTGACACCTCTTTTTTAAAAAAAGCCCTGGTTGTGGACATGATCCTTGGTTATTCAAACTGGATTTTTTTCTATCTAATTGTTTAGATGACCTAGCTGTTGATTGGTTATTGGGGGGGAGTGCTCAATGGCAGAGCACATGTTTTACATGCAGGAGATCCCAAGTTCAGTGTTCAGAATCTGAAAGTAAAAGATTTCAGGCAGCAGGTATTGGAAATAATCTACTCTGCTTATGACTCTGGAGCCCCAATCGAAGTGGTTGATGTTATGCTCATCTGATCAATGGTCTGATGATACAAGGCAGTTTCATATGATGAAAGCTACTCCAAACTTTCGAGATTTCTCTGTTTGTGTAGCTGCATGATGAGGGAAACAGTTTTGCAATTGGATTCTGCCTGGAGAGAAAGGAGAACATTTGGAATGTTTGAAATGGTTGGCAAGAAGCATCCATATTGCTATGCCAGTGGCATTTCAGGACTTCCACTCCATATCTGAGCATCTGCCTGCTCCCTCCACTCAACTTCTATATTTGTAACTTGTAAGATAATATCAAAAACACTTCAATATTCTATACTTACTGACCCTATGAAAGGGCACTTTGAACTACATAGATACTAGATTCAGTGATTCTAAATGATGGGAAAGCATTTATTTAAAATATAATAAATTGCTATATTAGCTGTTTCTCTCCTTTTTCTTACAGGCCCTTTCCACACACATATTTTACTTTGGATAAACAATCATATTACGATGATTCTAATTTTTCACTCTGCAACATATTTTCTCCATGTCGGGTCAATGTTGGAGTTTTGTTTTGTTTTTCTGTTTTTTTCAGAGCACTTATAGGGTTTTATTTTCAAGCTGATTGCAAGTTGGCTTGATTCCATGTGCGAAACACTTGAATTGTTATTTTTCACAGCAGTGATCTACGCCCCCTTTGAACATCCTCTTCTGTATCCATGCCCCCTTTGACTTTTTCCATCTCCCTTTCCCTTCACCTCCTCTCTTCTCTGGCATTACACACACATACACGCACACATATATATATTATTATGGAGATTAGTGATGGTACGTAAATTATAGCTGAACACTATTATTTTTAAATGATCATACATGCAATAGTGCATTAGTGTGTTATTTAAAAGGCAACCGTCCACCTTGTGACAATTTTTTATTATTCTTATTCTGAGTTTGGATTATTTTGATTATTTTCTGGTAAACTCTGAGCACACCCCCCAGTCATGCCTTCACTTGCATTGTACCAATGGTATCAATGTTTGCTAATGTTCCCTGCTGTGATATGTTCAAAAAGTTCCTACTTTACTACCAGTTTCCTAATTTCTTCAGCAGCACACACAATTTCATGTTCTCCCCATCCCCTTGCCTTTCCCCACCTTTGATTTTAATCCCATTCACACCAAACTATTGAACTTCCTTTACCTACCTTTGCCCAGGATGATTTTTAGTAGGTGGCAGTGAGAATTTTTTTCATGTTATTTTCTGTTCACATCACTCTTATTTGTGTTTCTTTTCGTTTATTGCAATGGATTTTTATTGGTGTGTTACTCAAAATGGCACAGTAGCCATGTTGTAGTGGCCTTTTTTTAAACAAGTGATGTGTTGGATGATCAATCTCAGTTTAGCGTTAGTGCACAGTATTGCTAGTGCACCTGTACAAATAAAAAAAGGGGAAAGGGATCTGGTGGTAGCAATGACAATATCACTGACATCTACCGCCCTCAGACTTTAAAACCCAGTGTGAACAGAAAAATAATGATTCTAAGCCAATTAAAAAATTGGGAGATCAACCACAGAGAAGATCGGGAGTAAGGTCAGTGTGTGGAACAGGCCATAGTTCCTAAACAAAGTCTGGAAGGCACATGGTATTAATGGCCATGAAGAACTGCATTGTCGGTTATTAGTCATGGTAGTGAGTAGCACAGTCTTCATATTGAGACAACATACAAAATCTTTCAGATGGAAGCTGTTGCCACACCCTGCCTGAAAAAAATACCCCTCTGGCACATGACTCACCAGCATACATTAAGCTAGATGGACTCCAGATCAGCATAATTTATGTTATCTTCTTAGCCTGGGGAAAGGTAATTCCAAAGATGAGAAGCGGTAACTTATACTGGTACGAAGACATACAAGACTTGAATCCATCATTCTATCCAGTTACTATAATCACTCTACTTTCTGAAAATGTCTTCCTTTCTGTAGAGCTGTCACACAAATTTTAGCCAAAGTAACACTAGCAGGTAGTTTGGAAGTTCTTCCTTCAAAGAAATTTCAAAGAAGCAAATCCTTCTGGGTTTGAACCTCAGATTCTTATGTTTTTGCCTAGTCTTGCCAACAAATGTAACAAAAGCAATGAAAATATAGCTAGACAACATGTTATAAATGGATGTATATGTTCAGCGATCACATAAATCCATATCCAGCTTTCTTTCCTGCTCCATCAACAATGTGATTATTTAATATTTGTATCAAGGCCAAGCTAAACAGGACTTTTCTAGTAAGTTGGGTCCAGTTAGGATTCGGCACAAACTGGCTCATGATGAATATTATGATGAATTTTAGCCAGTTCATGGTTTGTGAACTGAAGACCTGCTACAAACTTCCACAATTTTTAACACAGTTCATGGTAGTTCATGAAGAGCAGAAAGCACGAGTTTTAATACCTTCAAGTCATTTTAACATCTGTTTTCTGCTCTTCACAAAAAACAGCTGAGTGGCATGAAGCAAAAAGCAGAGGTTTAAATTACTCCGATCCATTTAAACCCCTGCTTTCTGGTCCTCATCACCTAGCTGTTTTTCACTGGAAGCAGAAAGCAGGGGTTCTCACGAGCCATTTAACACCCTGCTTTCTGTTCCTCACTGCAAGGAGCAGAAAGCAGAAGTGTAAATGGTTCGGAGCTCTTTGCAGGAAGAACCCATGCTTTCTGATCCCAGTGAAAAGTGGTGGGGACCAGAAAGCAGGGGTCACAAACAGCTACAAACTGGTTAGGTTTACAAACCAACCTTCATGTTCATATTGGTTCAGACATGAACCATGAACTGAGACAAACCACAAAAATATGGTTCGTGCCCATCCCTAGTCCAAGTTCCTTAGACCTGACTCACTTTCCCCACAGCCCCACAGTAGCTGTGGGGAATGTCAGTGTGAGTACATTTGGATCAGAACCAGGAAGAGGAGGGGCTCATATCTCCCTCCAGGCTGTTTCCCCAAACTGATACAGCCCAAAGGGGAGTTATTTGTCCCATTTTGCAGCTGTACATGAACAAAATATTGCACATGCAAAACCAACAGGGTTTCCGGGCATGGTATTGCAGCCAGCAGGAGACTGGGAAGGAGAGAACATGGGGGCAATCATTGGTAACAGCATTTCACTTCCAGTGGAAACCCAAGAATTGACATAACACCCCTCTATGACTCACCAAAAATGCTATAGTTTTTATAGATAGGGTTGTCAACCTCCAGGTGGTGGCTGGAGATCTCCCAGAATTACAACTGATTTCCAGGCAATAGACATCAGTTCACCTGGACAAAATAGACACTTTGGAAGGTGGACTCCATGGCATTATATCCCATTAAAGTCCCTCTCCTTCCCAAAGTCTGCTGTCCTCAGAATCCACCCCACCAAAAAAAACCTCCAGGTATTTTCTAACCTGGAACTGGTAACCTTATGTCATGCCACTGGCCTGATACTGGTATTCTAATTTTTTCTCTCACCACCACTTAGAGTCATAGCAGGAAACAGGAGCTGGGGGTAGGACATCCCCTGCCCCAACTAGGGCGTGCTGGAAACCCTGAGCTCCCAAGAGAGGCAAATAGCTCCCTCCCAGGCCATTTCAGGTCCTCCCCCTGTGCCATATTCCTAAGCCTTATTGTCAAGGCTGATACATCTCATTGCTGCCATTCAGGAAGACAAACAAATCAAGCTCAGTCCTGTTTCAGATGGTAAGCTCCTTTGGGGCAGAGAATTGTCAATTTTATTTGGCTGTAGGGTGCCGTATACAGCATGCTACACTCCACATATAGCAATGAGAAGTCAGTCACATAGTACAACTCTCACATCAGGAACAGATGTATTTCTAAATCAAGCACACATCAGGGAAGACAAAGAAACAGGAGATTTGGAGGGAGGTTTCAATGAGTTGATGAAAAATTGCTGAATCAACAGCTGGCAAGTCTAAATCCTTATATGCACAGAAAAAAACCCACTATATATCAATGCTAACGGCCCCAGTGTACCTCTGTTATAACTCAGAAGGTTCATTCCAATTTAGCAAATATTTTCTCCCGGCCCAAAGAATAACTCGGGGTCATAGTTCTCACATGGTATTTGAAGTGAGTCACCAAGACAGCACAATCTTCAAGGACCTCACTAAAAACTGTAATAGCTCATCATGAACTTACCATAAGACATAGTTGGTCATGAGCCATGAAACTGCTGAGATCCATTTATCAGTCAAGTCAGTCAGGAGTACAGAGATCCCATTTCCTACTGCCTCTCAGGTCACTAGTCCTATGTCATAATCACAGTATAGTACAGAAAGTACATTGGACATTTCCAGCTGGCTTCAGAATAGGAAATAGGGATAAATAGGAAGCAATGTAACATATCTACGCTCACATCATCCCCTTATGTTTGAAGACTTCAAATGACAAACTGAAATTAAAATGAAAGTAGCACCAGCAGTGGCAGTATATCCCCCACTATTAGTAGTGGTGCTATTTACACATCATTTCTTTAAAATTTGGTTTTAAGTCAAAGCCATGGCTGAACGTCTACTGGAAAAGTCATTTGAAGGAGAGTTGACAGGTTCCACCCCAGCTTGCATTTTCCACTACCCCTGGAATCTGAAGGGAAGGGGGGAATTAAAGATCACCATCAACTGATGGTGTTACTCGACTTCTGGGAGGGGAAACAGAAGTGACAATTTGCCTTATGGATCACTAGAAATTCTGTGGTAAAATCACAGAATGTTCAGCAATCCCTAGAATGGACTGATGTCTATTCTGGGTTTTCTCTGGAAGTAATGTAAATTCATTGGCTGACAGTGCCCCCTCACGTTTCCACCCCCTGATTGCCAGTAGTTGTCAACCAATGTCTGGCAACCTTACCTGAAGTTCAGGGCTCAGAAAGTCTTTGCACTTGGATGGAGCAACTTCTGCTTTCTTGAATCCCACAGTCAAGGCTGCCAATAGGGTTGCCAGCTTTGGGTTGAGAAACACCTGGCAATATTGGAGTTGGAGACTGGGTGTGGGTTTGGGGGGAGACCTCACTGGCATATAATACATAGAGTCCACCCTCCAAAGCAGCCATTTGCTCCAGGAAACTGATCTCTGTCAGTCGTAATGGTGGGAGATCTCCAGGCAGCACAGTGGGATGCACCACAGAGAAGGCTGTGCAGTGCCTTTCAAAGGCTCCCACGCCTTCATTCAGCAGTGGCGGCAGTGCCAGGGGGGTCTGGCCTAGAGGAAATGAGCTGAGGCTCCTGGAAAGCTGGTTCTCTCCTGAGGAAAACACTTCTCTTGGCTCCTGAGTAGGACTAACTGTCCCCTCAGTGGCTGTTGGTAGGCAACCAACTTCTGTCAGTAAAAAAACAAAGGATTTTCAGCATAACCTCCTCCCCTGCCCACTGCCAGCTTTGCTACTTTTCTGTCAGAATAAACTTAAAATGGCTAAGTCTCCTTTTTGGCTCCACCATGGCTGGCTGGCTAATGAGGTGGGCCAGCGACCATCAAACCATTCTCTTCAACCCCCTGCTGTGCGGCTGACTTTCCCTTAGGGTTGCCAATTGCCAGGTGGGACCTGGAGATTGCCTGTTGTTACAATTGATCTCCAGATGACAGAAATCAGTTCCTCAGGAGAAAATGGCTGCTTTGGAGGGTAGACCCTATGGCACTATCCCCTGCTGAGTCCTCCCATCCCCCCAATGCTGCCCTCCACAGGATCCACCCGCCAAGTCTCCAGGTATTTCCCTAATGAGAGCTGCTAACTGTACTTTCTCCTCAGTGCCTGTTGCTAGGCAACCAGGTTCTGTCAGTAAAAAGCCCTTTCCACATCTATTTTGGCCTTTGGGAGAAAACTCATTGGGGCTAGGTTTGAAAGGGTTGCCAACTCCAGGTGGGAAATTTCTGGAGATTTGAGGGATAGAGCCTGGAGACGGTGACGTTTGAGGAGGGGTGGGACCTCAGACAGGTACAATGCCATAGACTCCACCCTCCAAACCAGCCATTCCCTCATGGGGAACCATTGCTGCCAATCTCCAGGTGGGGGCTGGAGATCACTCAGAATTACAACTGCTCTCTAGGAGGTAGGGGGAGGAGATGAAAAGCTGAAGCCAGGGGGCAGATAACAGTAGGTTGATGGTTGGCTGGGAAGGAGATAGGGTTGCCAATTCCAGGTTAGGAAATTCCTGGAGATTTGAGGGATGGAGCCTGGAGATGGTGAGGTTTGAGGAGGGGTGGGATCTCAGACAGGTACAATGTCATAGACTCCACCCTCTAAATCAGCCATTCCCTCATGGGGAACCATTGTTGCCAATCTCCAGGTAAGGGCTGGAGCTCACTCAAAATTACAACTGCTCTTCAGATGGCAGAGATCAGTTCCCCTGGAGAAAATGGTGGACTCTGTGTCATTATAAACTGCTGAGGTTGCCACAGCCACTGATGCTGAGTGCCCAAGGCTGAGGCACTCTCTCAGAGCCTCTTTCTAGAGCTCGTTGTATTTATTTCCACAACTGGCCTTATTCCTAGTCAGAACATAAAGTTGGGTGTTTGAAAATTGCCCACCAACTTCATGATGGCAGTTACAGTGTCAAAAATGAAGGTAACTGGAACATCCTGGACTTTTAAGCAACCTGTCATGTACCTCTAACACCAGAATCCTCAATCTGCCGTGGAAGGATGCTGGGTGACATTGGGCCAGTCACATACTCTCAGCCAGACTTACCTAACAGGGGTTTTGTGAGGATAAAATGGAGGGGAGGAGACAATGGAAGCAGCTTTGGATTTCTATAGGAGAGAAAGGCAGGGTATGACATTTGTTAGAAATCTGTTTTTCCTACAGTTCACTAGTAAAGTATGATAGTATGTTTTTCCTACAGTTCACCAGTAAAGTATGGTGTTGCTTCATCAAGCATTGTTGCAACTTTCTCAGCAGGCGTTAGAACTATTCTGTCAGTCTTCAAAGTACAATTCAATATTGTGAGCATAATGATCAGGGGTCAAACCTGAGTATCTATATTTAGGGATGAGCATGAACTGGGAAAATGGAGGTTCATCATGGTTCATAGGATCTCATGAACAACAAACAATGAACCTTCATGAACCTTCCCAATTACCAAACTGGTTTGTTTTGTGAGGTTTGTGATACGGTAGAATGCCCCCCCCCATGGGCTAGAAATGCCAAACTCACAGTGTGTCTCCAGCTGACTCTCCTCTACCTGCCCTTCAAGTCTGAGGAGGATTGGATTTAGGGGGCCTGTGTAGTGCCCTCCCCAAATCAGGTGCCCCCAGGAAAGTGCTCTCTGGGGAAATCACAGCTCCAGGTTCAAGAGTGTGTCAAATGCCCCTCTGCAAGCTAGAGGCATTGAACTCACAGAGGAATTCCCTGGAATGCCCCTCTACCTGCTCTCCAAGTTGTGTGCAGATTGGGTTTTGGGATCCAAGTAGTGCCTCCCCAATGCAGGTGCCCCAAGGAAGGTGTTCTCTGGGAAAGTCATAGCAGGTTCAGGAGTGTGTCAGCTTGAATGGACCCTTTGCAAGCTAGAGACATCAAACTTACAGTGGATTTCCTCGGAATGCCCCTCTACAAGAGGGGGGAGGTCTAGCATGGGAGTGGGGTGGTAAGTTGGAAAACTAAGTTGATGGGCATGTACAGCAAGGGCAGCTTGTGATGCCAAGTCCATTCCCCCATTGCTTTGACAATTAATTGATTGGCACCAGTGTGTCTGGCTCACAAACCACCACCACAAACCTAATGAACCTCCATGAAAAACATGGCAGTTCATGGGTGGTTCGTGGGTAACATGATCTCATGAACTGAGGCCTCATGAACAACGAACTGGCCATGTTCATGAAAAAAAAATAGGTTCATGGCAAGGTTCATGCCCATCCCTATCTATATTAGCCTCCAACATTGAGTAAAATAAAAAGCTGGAGGAGTTTCCTCACCTCTTTCTAGCCAAGCAGTTCTGCCAAAAATGCCCTGCTAACATAAGAAGAGTCCTGCTGGATCAGACCAATGGTCCATCTAGTCCAGCATCCTATCTCATACATTGGCCAACCAGTTCCTCTGGATAGCCAACAACAGGGCATAGAGGTCAAGGCCTTCTTTTAATGTTGCCTCCTGGCTCTGGGATTCAGAAGATTAGTGCCTCTGAATGTGGAGGTTCCCCTCAGACACCATGGCTAGTAGCCATTGGTAGACTTATCCTCCATAAATCTACCTAATTCCTTTTTAAAGCTATTTATTCCTGCAGCCATCACTACATCTTCTGGCAGCAAATTCCACATTTTAATCTCCCTCTGTGAAAAGTAGTATTTCCTTTTGTCTACCCTATCAGTTTCATTGGATGGTCTTCATCTTCCCAGTTGCCACAGCCTGTGCCTCTCAGTATTTTTCTCTATAGCCTTGTGTCTAATTTTTAAGGTTGCCAGGAGAAAGGCCCAGCCACATGCAGTGATGTGCCTACATCACTGCCCATGTGAACTGGAAGTGGTGTCATCACATTGGAGTGACACTCTAGTATTTGGGCACAAACTCTATGGTAGATTTGGCTTCTACCATAAGTGTCTTTGCTCAAATACCAGAGCATTGCCCTGACATCCCCAACATGATGACATCATTTCCGAGTCATGTGGGCAGTGATGCAGACATGTCACTGCATGTAGGCTGGATCTCCCTCTTTTTCGGTGTAAGTTCCCCCCAGCTGCCAACTGATTGGCAGTGGGGCAGTGGGGCTTGGCAGTAGGGAACCTCCACCTCCACCAGGGATCAGGCATCCCTACTAATTTGGTAATTTTATATTTGCACATACATACACACAGACACAACTTCATGAGATGTAAGAAGTGTATTATATATTGGTAGACATGTGTGTGTGTATAAATAACACTCCTTGCATCTCACAAAGTAAGCTTTCGTCCACAAAAACTTCATGTCACAATAAATCTGTAGTGACTAAATCAGTAAGAAATCTATTTCCGTTTACCCTTGTACCTTTACTGAGTACCAAAGCAGGGGCAAATATGGTTATGTACTCTACTGGCATCATTGGGACTGATTTTGCTCTCAAAGATCAGCAAAATTATCATGTCATTTGTCATATAACATGAAGCTTAGTGCCTAGCAAAGTAGCAATTACAAAAGGATATAAGATGTTCCACCAATACAATAAGAACAGTATTTAAAATGTGTGTGTGGGAGTTCTAACGTCTGTTTCATATTTATAACCACTAAGATATAGTAACATTCCATTGCATGTTAAGGGTGTGTAGGGGGAAGCAGCCTTTTACTATTTTGATAGATTATAGAGAAATATTAACTTTTATCACCCACCCCCTTCTGTTCATAATATTGAAAAAGGTTTGCTGCTATACTACTTCTATGTATGTTCTAAATTGCCAACTGGGATAGGAATGAGGAACTGAGATCAGGATTGGAAAATAAAGGGGGTGGAGAAACACTGAAATTAGAAGGTGGGGTGGGGAGAAGTAAAGGCAGATCATGAAAGGAAGAGAGCAATATGAATGATGAGGAGAAAAGTATGGAAAGACGGACCCAGCTTAACGAGAAAAGAACGCATGTTATTTTGCTACAACACTCTAATGCAGGATCTTCCTAGGCAGACAAAAGTATGGTGCTAGCTGGAACAAACTTCAGGGCTTTGCTTGAGCTTTCTTTTTCAAAATCTGAATTCTGGCGACAGCAATGGGTATGTTAAGAAGGCACTAGGGGAAAAACACAGGTGTCAGACAAGACAAGAGGGAAGAGAATTCACAAGCTTAACTGGTGACTGGATTGTCTCCTGCAGTAGCAAACAGCTTTGAAAGGAATTTGCGGCTGGAGGCAAGGACTTTGCTCCAGACTTCAGCCTGGCAATTATTGTTGCAGCAGCCATCAACTATGCTTGACAGTCTTGTCTTGCTCCACTGCCAGCTTGGTTGATGGGCTTAACAATATCTTGTGGTAGGTAACTGTTGCCCTTAGCCTTGCTCTGTTAAATGTTGCTTCCATAAATTGGCTCACCCAGCCTTACTGGGGAATAAAGAAGGACTAGCTAGTTGTGTTTATGAGGCCAGGAAGAAATTTTTTTGGCTTCTTTCAGATTTGCTAGGAAAGGAAACCTCCCCCCCACCATTTGTTCCTGGTTAGGGGGTAATTATAGTTATAGTGATTATCTTTCCTTATAAATATTTATCTTTTGGTTTCGCAAGATTCCATGCGCTCCCATTGGCTGTAAAATGCCCTCCCTCAGCCATTGGCCCATCAGCCGCCACTCAAGAGTACTCGCGTGCCATTGGCCGGGTGCTGGGTCTGCTCCTCTTCCCCACCCACTCCCCCTGGCAGACAGCTCTGTCTCCTGAGGAAGACAGTTCTCTTGACTCCTGTGAGGGATTGCCCCCTCAGTGGCTGTTGGTAGGCAGCCAAGCTTGGTTCTGGGAGTAAAAAAACAAAGGACTTTCAGCATAACCCCCTCCCCCACCCATAACCCCCTCCCCAACGGCCACTTTCCTGTCAGAATAAATGGGAAAAGAATCTTTCTCCTGCTTAGCTTCAGCATGACTGGCTGGCTAACAAGGTGGGCCAGTGACCATCAGACCATTTTCTTCAATTCCCTGCTGTGCAGCTGACTTTCCCCTAGGGTTGCCAATCTCCAGGTGGGACCTGGAGATCTCCCACTGTTACAATTGACCTCCAGATGACAGAGATCAGTTCCCTGGGATAAAATGGTTGCTTTGGAGGGTAGACTCTATGGCATTATACCCTGCTGAGTCCTTCCACACACACCCCAAATGCTGCCCTCCACAGGATCCACCCCCTCAAATCTCCAGGTATTTCCCTAATCGGAGTTGGCACCTGTACTTTCTCCTTTGTCAGTAAAAGGCCCTTTCCACACCTATGTTGGCCTTTGGGAGAAAACTCATTGGGCCAAGTCCTGATCAGGTTGCCAACTCCAGGTGGGCAATTCCTGGAGATTTGAGGGATGGAGCCTGGAGAGGGTGAGTTTTGAGGAGGGGTGGCACCTCAGACAGGTACGATGCCATAGACTCCACCCTCCAATCCAGCCATTCCCTGATGGGGAACCATTGTTGCCAATCTCCAGATGGTGGCTGGAGATCACTCAAAATTACAACTGTTCTGTAGGAGGGATGGGGGAGGAGATGGAAAACTAAAGTTAGGTTGATGGTTGGCTGGGAGGGAGATAGGGTTGTCAACTCCAGGTTGGGAAATTCCTGGAGATTTGAGGGGTCGAACCTGGAGAAGGTGAGTGTTGAGGAGGGGTGGGACCTCAGACAGGTACAATGCCATAGACTCCACCCTCCAAACCAGCCACTCCCTCCTGGGGAACCACTGTTACCAATCTTGGGGTGGGCTGGAGATCACTCAAAATTACTACTGCTCTTCAGGTAGCAAAGATCAGTTCCTCTGGAGAAAATGGTGGACTCTGTCATTATACCCTGCTGAGATTGCCACAGCAAATTGTCACTGAGTGACCAAAGCACTCTCCCAGAGCCTCTTTCTAGAGCCCGTTGTATTTATTTCCACAATGGGCCTTATTCCTAGACTCTGTATAAATATAAAAGCCATTTGGGGTGGCAAAGTTCTATGCCTGGCAAAATCAGTTGGTTCTCTGATGTGTCATTCAGAAGCTGTCCCTATCCACTAGCTGCACTGCCTGAGTTCTCTCCCACCCACTGCAGCCTAGGCCACTCTTCTCTGATTGGGCCAGGATTTCAAGGTCATTTGCCTATGGAAGCTGATTGGACTTCACTTTATTCCACATCTCAAACTCCCCCCCCCGCAAGACAGTTGGAACTGTCAGTTGCATATGCGACCTGATGTATTCTGAGGTAAAATATGTCCTCACTCACAGCAGTTCCCCTTCAAAAGAAACAAATCCAGTAACACAACCATGCCACACCACAAAAAAGACAGATCACACCACAAGTAGAATACCACAAGGCAAAAAAAAAAAAGCTCTGGTACTAATTCAAAATGCTGGCGATGAGTTGTGTTCTGACAGGGGACGCTGTGAGTGTAGAAAATGATTTATCGACAGAGTAGTGTTTTGCAAAATCTTTAGGAATTGTTTGGCACATTCACACAGAGCCTCTGGCATTTTCTCACTCTGCTGGCATCAAAACCAATTTAAGGCAAAATAGAGATATGGAGACTTTTCCATCCTCCTCTGCATCAATTTGTCTTTGTTGGCAATGGCAACCCTAGGTCTACCAGCACTCTCAGGGTGACTTCATGCTTCCTGACTGGCATGGCATTACTAGCCCTGGCTGCTTGCTCCTGTTCAGCAGGACCATCCCTATGGAAGCTGCCTGGGAGATTTCAGACCAGCCACAGACTTTCTGCTTAATCTACCTTACAGGGTTGCTGTACGGATCACAAAGCAGAAGAGAATGAGGTAAGCTGCTTTGTTCCCCGCTAATGAGAAAGACAGAATTTTGCCTAGGAAGAGGCTGCTGAGAGGGGAGGAGATAAAGTTGCCAACTTTAGGTATGGAAATTCCTGGAGATTTGAGGGGTGGAGCCCAGAGAAGTGAGGTTTGAGGAGGGGTGGGACCTCAGACAGGTACAGTGCCATAGACTCCACCCTCCAAACCAGCCATTTCTTCCTGGGGGACTATTGTTACTAATTTTGGCCCAGCAGCCATCAAACCATTCTCTTCAACCCCCTGCTGTGCAGCTGACTTCCCCTAGGGTTGTCAATCTCCAGGTGGGACCTGGAGATCTCCCAGTGTTACAATTGATCTCCAGATGACAGAGATCAGTTCCCCTGGAGAAAATGGCTGCTTTGGAGGGTAGACCCTATGGCATTATATCCTGTTGAATCCTTCTGCCCCCCAAAGCTGCCCTCCACAGGATCCACCCCCCAAATCTCCAGCTCTTTCCCTACTTAGAGCTGGCAACCCTAGTTTCCCCTCAGTGTCTTGTCACCTATTTTGGCCTTTGGGAAAAAAACTCATTGGGGCCAGTCCTGATAGGGTTGCCAACCCCAGATGGGAAATTCCTGGAGATTTGAGGGATGGAGACTGAAGAGGGTGAGGTTTTAGGAGGGGTGGGACCTCAGATAGGTTCAATGCCATAGACTCCACCCATCAAACTAGCCATTCCATCCTGGGGAACCATTCCAGGGCTCTTTTTGTAGCAGGAACTCCTTTGCATATTAGGCAACACACCCCTAATGTAGCCAGTCCTCCAAGAGCTTACAGAAGCTCCTGTAAGAAGAGCTCTGAAAGCTCTTGGGGGATTGGCTACATTAGGGGTGTGTCACCTAATATGCAAAGGAGTTCCTGTTACAAAAAGAGGCCTAATTGTTGCCAGACTCCAGGTGGGGGTTGGAGATCACTCAGAATTACAACTGCTCTCCAGGAGGGAGGGGGGAGGAGATGGAAAGTTGAAGTCAGGGAGCAGATAACGGTATGTTGACAATTGGCTGGGAGGGAGATAGGGTTGCCAACTCCAGGTTGGGAAATTCCTGGAGAGGGATCTCAGACAGGTACAATGCCATAGACTCCACTCTCCAAACCAGCCATTCCCTCATGGGGAACCATTGCCAATCTCCAGGTGAGAGCTGGAGACCACTTAGAATTACAACTGCTCTGCAGGAGGGAGGGCAGAAGTCAGTTGAAGTCAGAGGGGCAGATAATGGTAGGTTGATGGTTAGCTGGGAAGGAGATGGGGTTGCCAACTCCAGGTTGGCAAATTCCTGGGGATTTGAGGGGTGGAGCCTGGAGAGGGTGGGGTTTGAGGAGGGGTTGGACCTCAGACAGGTAGAATGCCATAGACTCCACCCTCCAAACCAGCCATTTTGTCCTGGGTAACAATTGTTGCCAATCTCCAGGTGAGAGCTGGTGATCACTCAAAACTACAACTGCTCTTCAGGTAGCAGAGATCAGTTCCTCTGGAGAAAATGGTAGACTCTGTCATCATACCCTGCTGAGGTCACCACAGCAAATTCACACGGTGTGCCCAAAGCCGGGGCACTCTCCCAGAGCCTCTTTCTAGAGCTCGTTGTATTTATTTCTACAATGGGCCTTATTCCTAGTGTTATAATAATTATAATTCAGCCTGGTTAGGCCATAGCTAGGATGGAAGGAAATATGCTGGTAGAGCAATTAGCAAACATCCTGAGGCATCTAAGGATGAAGGAATGTTCACAAACCATAGCTTGCAGTAGCTGAGTGGGCACCCATGGTGCTGAGCAGATTACCCAAGCCCTTCATTGCTTGAGCAGCGTGTAGGGGAGAGAGATGAAGCTTAATGCATTTTGGCACTAATTTAGGTGAAGGCTAGGATAAATGAAGTCAGCAGGAACTTGGAACTAGGGAAGGATTGCCAGCCTGAGGGCAACAACCTATGGGAGACTCACATTCAAGGGAAGGGGACCCTCTCCAGTGACATCATTACATTTGGTCAGAACTCCCTAATTTAATACAGAGTTTTGTGATGAATGCTAGAGCTTTGCCTGATGTGATGCCATTATGCCTAGTCACTCTAAAAGTGCCATAATGGCATCAGAATGATGACAATTGCACAGGCATGGCCTGGTAACCAGAAGGAGTTTGGGAAGAGCAAAAACATAGGGGGCACCACTGACAACAGCATGATGTCACAATCCTCTCTAGGAAACGCTATGGTTTCACTGTAGAGTTTCTGGTGACTCCCACAGAGGTGTGGCATCATTTCTGGTTTTCCCCCAGAAATAACATCATGCCACCGGGTTGATGGCATTTTGATTTTATTTTTTTTTACTTGCATCACCACTTTGAGCGTAACACTGCTCTAGGTATTGTTGGAAAATCTATGGTAAAATCACAGTTTCTGCTGATTCCTAGAGCAGTACAATATCACCTGAAGGTTTCCCCCAGAAGCGAAGTCACATGGCATGTGATGCCAGGGATTTTAAAAATATATTTTTTTCCTCCTGCAACCTAAAAGACTAACTGCAGGAAAAGTGGATTGTCAGCAGGATGTTCCCTGCCATGGCGAGGGACTCACCAACCTGTACCGCCAGCACTCACTGCTGCTCAGATGAACAGTATGCACAAAAAGGGAGGGGGAAATGATATCTCATGATTCTGAGACATCATTTCTGGATGATCAGTCCCACAACAGAACTTCCAGTTGATTTCTCTGATCAGTTGTGAGACACAGTGATGTCACTTCTGGGTACTCTCCCAGAAGTGGCATCGTGATGTCACACAATGCTTTTTTCTGTCTGTCTGTCCCCTACCCCATTCCTGCCAGATGCCAACAAAGCATTCACAACTCTAGTTTAACACCATCTAATGACCAGGTCCAGTCCTTATACCATTGCTCACAGTTCCACAGCCATTGTTCTGATATGCTGGTAAATTTAGCATAGTTCTTACTACAGCTAGCCGGAATCCATCTTTTATTAGCAAATATAATTCATGACCATTGGGGAGGAGGGAATCATAGAACCCATTGCTTGCAAAATGGTGGGGGGAAGGGTTCTTAAAATCACAGGAAGGATTAGAAAAAGAGAAATGAAGGCCCATGTGTAAAAGGAGAATTTTCCTGAAAGCCTAGACTGAGCGCTCCTTGAGGAAAAGCACTAACTGCCTGGGGAGAGGATCATTCTTTTTACCTCTAAAGAGCTGTAATAAAAGCTTCTCGGCTCATAGAGTTTTATAGAATCTTTATGGAAAGCATGTACACCTGGCACTGAGCAATGTTGGAAGTTGATGTTGCAATACAGGGCAGGATGGCTTTCTTCAGAAATATTGGGGCTCTGGGCCGTGGTCAGATGAAGGGCCTATTAAAGCTCAAAATCCATTCATTTAGGTACTTAGGAGCAATCTCTGCCAAGCTACATGGTTAACAGGAAGACTTAGGAAGAGAAAGATGAACAGCTTCAGACACACTTAAAGCCTCTCCAGAATATCTATCATATTTTTATTATGTCCTTCTTCTCGGGACTGCAGACATGATTTTCCCCTCCTCATAAAACCCTAGCAATAATCCTAGAAGATTGGTTAGACTAAGAGAGAGTAACTGGCCCTTGGTTATCCAATGGATTTAATAGAAGAGTGGAGAGGGAACCTGACTTTCTCCAGTCCTAAACTGACATTTAACCACTACACCAGCAAGGACAGTGTGAAACGTCAATTCCTTGCAATTAGGAATATAGGAAACGTTCCAATGGAGACAAGGCTTTTCCCTGCCCTTTCCTTTTGAGCCATCTAATTTGTAGTATTCTAGACCAGCCCCTACTAGGGTTGCCAACTCTGGGCTGGAAAATTCCCAGAGATTTGGGGGTGGAGTCTGGGGAGGTTGTGGTTTGGGGACGGGCCTCAGTAGGATATGATGCCACCTTCCAAAGAAGCCATTATCTCCAGGAGAACTGACCACTGCAGTCTGGAAACCAGTTACCATTCTGGGAGATCTCCAACCACTATCTGGAAACTGGTAACTCTCGCTCCTGCTGCAGAACATTGCCAGTATATTTCTGCCAGTCAGAATCCAAAAGCGAATGGAAATGATGGGAACAATCAATTTGTTCTGCTTTTAACAGATCCAGAAGATTCCAGAATAAAGTAATGCTCTTCTCCCCAAGTTCCAGAATGCATTGCAGAATCTGACATGGTTTCCATAAAAGGTTCTGCAGATGTTTGGTAAAGCCTATCCCAAGCACAGTGTGGGGCAGATATTACACATAAGTGTGAAAGCTTGAGGTGATTGGGTCCTCTGGTGTTTTCAGTCCAATACCAATCCTTGCAGGACCCCTCCATTGTGAGAACTGTCCACTGATTCCTACTCTTTGCTTCCTGTCATGTGAAGAAGATCTTGACTTGAAACATGCTTAAAGTCCAGGATGCATGTAGTTTACCACCTATGTTGCTTGATCATCATTAATTATTTGTTGAGAGACTGTGATGTCTTCTTGAACTGACTGTCACTACTGTGATGCCCTTTTGAATTGACTGTTACTGTTGAAATTATTCATATTAATGTTGTTGGAATTTTGATTGGAATATATCGCTAAAAGTTGTAATGTTCATAAGGATGGTTTATCTGGCTGTATGCTGATTTAGTGAGATATGTGCTAGTGATTCTGAAATAATGTTTATAAAATTATGATACATTATTGTATTGATTTAAATAATTATACATGGTGTTTCTTCCAAGTTTGTTAACCTCCAGGTGGGGCCTGGAGAGCTCCTGTTTTTAATGTTGATCTCCAGACTACAGAGATCAGTTCCCCTGAAGAAAATGGCTGCTTTGGAGAACAGACTCATTGGCATTGTATGCTGCTGAGGTCCTTCCCTTCCCCTAACCCCATCCTCCCCAGGCTCCAAAATCTCCAGGTATTTCCCAACCCAGAGCTGGAAACCCTAAGGGTTTCCTAAAGTCTTCCAGATACAATCTGAAATGTTTTTAAACATTTAATTTTATGAACACCACAGGCATTACCTTTAAATTCTGCTGAGTGCACTCTATTTATGGTGACCACTGTCTGGGAGGAAGAGGGATATAACCAAATTTTGTGAACATACTAGTTTGATTTGAAAGTTCAAGTTTATTTATAGCTTGTCCCTTTCAGGGACATCTTGTTTCATGACCACATGAACAATATCCAAAAGAAATATTACTGTTTAAATTGATGCCTGGTTTTGCATCAATTGCACATAAATAGCATATAAATTATGCATAATGTAAAAATGACTCAAAAAAGAGATGTATACTGTATAAATGGCTTACGAATGGTATACAAATGCCATAAAAGTAGGGGAGAACAGGAAATTTGTCACAGAAAATAGCTCGGACAATACTAATCCAAAAATCAGAAGAAGCAACAACAAAAACATATTTGTGCACCTTAGGAAAAAACAAATTATAAAGCATTCTTAAACGCATACAAAGAGCTCTGCTGGATCAGACCAATAATCCATCTAGTCCAGCATCCTGTCTCACCAACCAATTCCTTTGGAGGGTGAACAACAGGACATAGAGGCTGAGGCCTTCCTCTTATGTTGTCTCCTGGCTCTGGAATTCAGAGGATTAGCGCCTCTGAATGTGGAGGTTCCCTCAATCCCCATGGCTAGTATTGATAGACATCCTCCATGAATCTCTCTAATCCCCCTTTAAAGCTGTTTGGTCCTGCAGCCAGCACCACATCCTCTGTCAGTGAATTCCATAGTTTAATCACTCTCTGTATAAAGTAGTATTTCTCTCTATCTGTCCTGAACCTGGTGCCCATTAGTTTCATTGGATGCCCTTGAGTTGTGGTATCTTGGGAAAGGGAGAAAAAAAATGCTTTGTCTACTCTTTCCACCCCGTGCATAATTTTATAAACCTCTATCATGTTCCCCTTTAGTTGTCTCTTCTCTAAACTGAAAAGTCCCAGATTCTTCAATCTTTCCTCATAGGAAAGGTACTCCACCCCCCTAATCATCTTGGTGGCCCTCCTCTGTACTTTTTGAACTCTGCAATGTCTTTTTTGAGATATGGTGACCAAAAGATCTTTTCCTCTCTCATTCTCAGCAAGTTCCCATTAGCCTATACTTCAACATGCATCACCTTACCCTTACCAACATTGAACTTCATTCACTACATTATCACCCACTCACTCAATTTGTGGAGGGCCTCTTGGAGCTCTTCACAATCAGCCTTAATTTTCACCATCCTGAATAATTTGGTGTAATCTGCAAATTTGGCCACTACAGGTCTCACCCTTAGTTCCAGACCATTTGTGAAAAAATTAAATAGTACCAGCCCCAAGCCCCAATACCAATCCTTGCCGGACCCCTCCATTGTGAGAACTGTCCATTGATTCCTACTCTTTGCTTCCTGTCATGTAACCAATTTTTAATCCATAAGAGAACACGTCCTCTTATGCCAGGACTGCTAAATTTATTCAAGAGTCTTTGGTGAGGTACCTTGACAACACAATTCAACAGCCCACGGCCATTCTGGCCATTGGGCTGGGGGGGCGCCTTTGCCTCCAGCTGGAAGAGGCAGGCTGGGATTTAGGTGCCAAAAGCGCCACATACAGGCATCAGGAGGGAGCGGGGCCAAGAAGGATTAAAGCCTGGCCCCCTTTCTCCTCCTCAGCAGTCCCGCATAGTTGTTGGCTGAGGAGGAGCTCTGCAGCGTGGCTTCGGTAGAAGGCCTACCTGCATTGCAGAGTGTGTGGTGGATGCTCCTCTTCAGACTGGTGACCAACGATGATGCAGGCTTTTGGGCGGGCAGAGAAAGGCGGCGGGTGGGAGGGTGCTCCGGAGATCTTTCTCTGCTCACGCGCCTGCATGGGCAGAGAAAGGCGGCGGGGGAGGCACTCCAGAGATATTTCTCTGCTCACATGCCTCGGCGTATGGGCAGAGAAAGGCGGCAGGTGAGGGGCGTTCCAGAGATCTTTCTCTGCTTGCGTGCCTTGGCGCATGGGCAGAGAAAGGCGGCGGGTAGGTGGGTGGGGCACACCGGAGATCTTTCTCTGCTTGTGTGCCTCGGCGCACTGGCAGAGAAAGTCAGCGGGCAGGTGGGTGGGGTGCTCTGGAAATCTATCTCTGCTCACGTGCCTTGGTGCATGGGCAGAGAAAGTGGGGGGGGTGCTCCAGAGATCTTTCTCTGCTCATGTGCCTTAGGGCATGGACAGAGAAAGGTGGTGGCGGGGGTGCTCCAGAGGAAGCCAGAGACCGGGCTGGAGGCCTTCTTGGTGTGCCACACCTTGGCGTGCCCGAAAAACCAGGGATAGGGCAGGAGGCAAGAAACTTACCTTCCTTCTTCTGCCTCCTTCCTTCTTCTGCTGGGAGCAGGAGGGGTGGGGCTTGGTCATGTGCCCGCCCCCCGGGTGCCTCACTCCCAGAGCACCGCTCCTCCACACTCCAGCCCCATCTGAAGCCTGCCCAGGAGGTACAGGTTTGCTCCACAGAGACAGACCCACCTCTGACCATCTCTTGCCTTGAGAGCAACTACAGGGTCAACATAAGCTGGCCTGTAGGCAGGATTTCCATTTTCTCAGGCCATCGGTCAGTTAGCCACTGATGCAGCCAGGCCTGACCTGGATTGCCAGGCTGACCTGTTTCAGTTGGATTGTGGAGGCTGGACTGGGTGGCTCTGGTTTGTGCGTGGATGGGAGGCCAGCAGGGAGGTCCGGGGTTGCTGTGCAGTGTTCCGTATTCCCTCTAAGCTGTGGAGTCTTTTGAGCAGAAGATTTGCTTGTGAGCTGGCATTGGACTGGAGGGAGAGCCACCTAGCTGCTATCAATTAATTGCTTTGGAGCCCCCCCCCCCTTCCTGGGCTGTGGCAATGGTGTGCGAGCCAGAGGCTTACTGGCTGTGTGTGATCTCACACTGACTTCATGCTGACGGAGTGCTGCTGGCTTATCTCCTGGATTTCACCAATGGCCTGTACCATGGGCTTTGGGCTGAGAAGGAAAAGTGGTGATTTCTCCCTCCCCGTCTTTCATTAGCTTGGGGTGGGGTGGAGGGTAAGACTTATGCATAATGCATACTCATGTTGTTCTATGACTAGCAGGGCCTGCCCCTACCTGTTTGTGACTAATTGATGCTTTCTGGCGGGTATGAATTCCCGAAACCTGCTGCAATGATTTATCGATTGCTATATTTAATTCATTTGTGATATACCACATATTTCATGGATGTATTCCTTTGCTTTCCTCTCAATCAGTTCAGTTGAGCCATTTGATATAGTATGCATTTACTCATTTGTTTTTTCCATTCTGTATTTCTCTTTATAGATCGCAAGAGAGAAGTGCCTCATAGTAGCCTCTGGACCTTCACAAGAAGTGACTTTTGCTGGGAGGCTGGGAGTGCATAGTTTGGCCGGAGCAGTTTAGGCCATGTGCCAGGCCTGTGGCATGGTCTGATATCCCTTAACAAACCCCCCCCCTTTTCTCTGTTTAATACGGAAGGATTAAGGCTGGGCAAGTCTCGGCCTTTGCCCAGGCATTTTGGCTGCCTTGCTGGCGGTCTTTTGTCTGCCCGGCGAACAGGTGGGTGGTCGGATGGCCACTGTTTGCTGTGTCCCATCAGGTCTAGAATATGTTGTATGTTTGCTATTCCACATCCTTTTACACCTATTTTTGCCACTATCTGTTTGTCAAGATACCCGCCTTTCATCACTGGTGCCAGACCCATCCAGGTACCCATTGCGGTGAATGGTAAGCAGTTTCATCCTGCCACACATTAAGGAAAGTATTTTCTCCTCTGCCTGATACCAGGGAAACATTGGGCTGCTCTATTAGTCACAGTGCATCGTCCATCAATCCATTGTGAACCCAGAGCCACACTGTAACATACCTTTGGGCAAGGGCGTAGACTTTCCAATTTCCCAGGGGGGCTGGGGCTGGGCCAGAGGCATTGCTGTGCTAGGTCCTTAAAAGAACCGAGGCCCAGTGACATCATAGGGAGGAGCCAGTGACATCACAGGCCATTGTCACTATTTATGGAGGCGGAGCCATGTGGCATTCCTGGCTCCTATTATCTCCAGTGGGCCTTCAAGTCTCTCCCATTGTTTGTAATGGGCAATCCTGTCATTTCTTTTATACATCCCAGTTAGTTGTCCCTTTGAAACTGTACCACACGTATAGAGTGTACATTCCTTGCCAATGTTCCTTCTGGACTGCACACAGGGCAAAAGGAAATTTTAAAAGGCCTCTGATCTGCATGCCAATCAAGGATAATGATGTGTGGCATAAACATGAGTTAAGTGTTAAGTGTTCTCCCTGGATGGTGTACATACCAAGAACATATCTGTTGCCATTTCCCTCTCTTCCTGCTCACCACTCGGAGAAACAAAAGCCCTGTTTACATATTACAGTGAACATATGTACATCTTGCATGGACATATGTTGTTAGAAAGAGGTAATATACTTTTGCATTACAAATAAAAGCAGCCCGCCTGCATCCTCCCCCCCCAGCCCCAATGGCTCAGAAACAAAGCACGGCATGGGCAAAATCCTCTGCAAAGAACCCTGGAGAACCACTGCCAGTCTGAGCAGACAATGATTACACTGATGGACTGATGGTAGAGAGACCATGCTTTGCGTGCCAAAGGATAAAGGTTTAAACCGAGGAGGTCTAAGAGAACAGCTGTTGGAAAGGATCTTTCTCTGTCTGAGCCTGTAGAGCTCACCTGCATCAGAGCAGACCATGCTGAAGTAGATGGACCAATGGCATGAAGACCAGTGTGGACTGAGGAGACCCATGTTCAGATCTACATTTTGCATGACACTTACTCGGTGATACTGGGACAGTTAGATTTGAGTCCAGGAGCAGATTAGAGACCAACAAGAGTTTCAGGGAATAAGCTTCCAAGAGTCAAAGCCCCCTTCATCAGGCTGGGTGATATTGCCATTGTTGTGAGGTCAATATAAGGGAAGGGAGACTGGAGGAAGGGTGGAATAAAGAGGGGACTGACAGACAACATGTGAGCAGCAGAGTCCATTGGGATGGAAGAGGATTTTACAGGAAAAAAATAGCACCAACTGATGTGACCAAGAACACAGATCTTCCCAAACTAAAACATCATAAATTATAGCCTGAACATGAACCTATATTGTAATGCATTAAGTGATGTAGCAGTGGTGACAAAACCTCTAGTGGCATTTAGTTGAACTTCCTGGACAGACAGATGTATTTTCGGTTGCCACTGGCCAAACTGGTCTGACTTTAGAGAGTTGGGACAAGCAGCAAGGCTTGAGGAAGGGGATGTAGATCCATGGTTATAGAAAAGAAGGGGGCTAGGAACTGAGAAAGCAAAGCAGTCCAAATGAAGCACAACATAGAAAGCTGTACATAGTTGAGAGGAATTAGAAAGGAATGGAGATGCACAGTTGGTGTGAAGTACATTTGAGAAATTATAGAAACAGCATGGAAGTTTCTTAGTTGGGGTTAGCTACAATGCTATTGCAAGGTCCACAGAAACCTGTATGACATTTTCAGACATTCTTTCTCAGTGTCCTCAGGATTGGACTATAAAGAGCTCTATTCAAATCCTTAACCACTGAGCTTGCTAATACTTTCTCTTCTTTCAGTTCCTTAGATCAATTTGCCCAATCCCCCATCAAACTCAAATCTTATTGGCTCTTGCAACTATGAGTAAATTATTATTACACTTCTATCACATGGCTCTTTCCTAATGATTGTGGCTTCCAAGAATAGGTTGAAGATTATTGCCTGGGAAGCACCCACACAGCACCATGCCATGGACCCAGATGGCTCAGGTTAGCCTGATGTCATCAGATTTTGGAAGCTAAGCAGAGTCAGCTCTGACTAGTATTTGGATGGGAGATCTCCAAGGAATACCAGGGACATGATGCACAGTCAGGCAATGGCAAATCATCTTTGAATGTCTGTTGCCTTGAAAATCCTACAGGGTTACCATGAGTTGGCTATGACTTGCTAGCATTTTACATCACACCAGGGCAAGTGCGCTTTAATGCCCAGAACCATTTGGGCAAGGTGTAATGTATAACTACTGTCAGTAGCATGAGATGGACCCACAGCTCAATTGGCTCTCATATCACTGCCATAGCATACAAAATAGTAAAACACTCAGTAGCACCTTTAGGACTAACAAACTGTATTGTAGCATAATTATTACTGTAACACAAGAAAGCCACACAAACTTTTCCAATCTCACTTCAGTGCCAGTTCCAGTCCTCAAACTCACAGAGAAACCCAAACACTCTCATTTTTGGTAGAATGACACCCCTCCCCTCCTCCACCTGGGTGGTTTGGCAAATGTAAGCCAATGCCAGAGGTTTGCATGCACCAAGTCACACAGCAGAACCAGAGCTTCCAATTTCAGCACTGGAGCTAGGGATGCCAGCCTCCAGGTGGGACCTGGGGATCCCCTGGAATTACAGCTCATTGCCAGTCTAAAGAGATCAGTTTTCCTGGGGGGGAAATGATGTTCTGGAGGGTGGACTCTATGGCATTGTGCCCCACTGAGGTCCCCGTCCTCCCCAGACTCCATTCCCAAATCTCCAGGAGTTTCCTAACCTGGATTGGGCCACCCTCCCCTCATCCCCCAGAGGTGGCCAGGGGGTACCTGGCAATCCTAACTGGGGCTATTTTAGCAAGGGAGAGGGGGGAAGCTGGGGGAAAAAACATATAGATTGGGAGAGAGAAATGAAAGACAGAGGGAAGGGAAGGGAAGAAAGTCAGACTGGAAGGGAAGCAGCCTGGAGTGGGGGTGGGGCAGCTTCCCAGCGTTTCCAGCTCTCACACATCTCAAGGGAAAGGGAAAGAGAAACAGAAAGAGAGAGAGGGACAGAAAGCGCAGCCCCCCCCCTCCCGATTACAGGAGAAAGTGAGCCCAGGATTTTCTGTATCCTGGAGCAATGTGCTCCGTGCAGCACAAGGGTTCCTGGGTTTTGTTTTCTCCTGCAGCCCAGTTTAAACTGGACTGCAGGAGAAAGCAAGCCACTCACCGATGGCAGGGGCAACCAGAGGCCACAGAAGGGCCCCCCACCTTCCCCTCCCTCCATTCTTGCCCAGCTCCCCTCCCCAATCCTCCAATCCTCTCCCACCTCCCCTGCTTGGACTTGCAGGATGGCTGGGTGGCTGCAGCCCTGGGCTCCCACCCACCCCACCCCACCTGAAACAATCCCCCACTCCTTACACCCCCACCTACTTACCCTTCAGGCTGGTGGCGGCAGCAAGCAGAGGCAGCATGTGCTGCCTCGAAGCTAGCCTCCACGTGCAGCTCTCCACGTTGAACTGAGCGGGGCTGCTGGGAACTGTGGGTGGAGCTTAGCTTCCAGGAGGAAGCAAGCCCCCACCCCTTGACTTCCCTCCCAGCCCAGCCGAACAGTCTCAGAAAGCGGAGGGGAAAACCCTCCACTTTCAAAATGGGGTGGAGGACGGGAGGGGGGGTAGCAAGGCTCTGGCTGACACCAGTTGCCTCCGGGGGGGGCTCAGTACTTTCGGGGAGGCTTGAGCTCCCCAGCCCCCCTGAAGATGACGCCTATGCCTTTGGGACGCCTTGGGGTATAACCATTTCAGTCCTGCATGCCAGGAGGACTTTTGTTGGGTGTGCACACAGCCAGCATTCTGGGCGCACCTCCGGTCCTCTTGATCTTGTTGGTGGACCACACATCTCCTCCCCTCTTACCTGGATTCTTTCCTCTTTTAGGACGGGTGGTATTATCTGACATTTCCAACCCCCTCTGTTAGGCTGCAACCACTTCCTATATACTGTATGTTGCAGCCTCTGATCTGAATGTAACTATCTAGATTATTAAGTTTAGTCAAAAGGACTAGTTTTGTTACATTTTGGAATGGTTATTGTCAAAACTAGGGGATAAGGGCATCTCCAGTTAAACTGATGCGATCCACTATACCCCAGCCCTTTCTGCCTCGGCCTTTGTGCTAATTCCTCAGTGAAGCAAGGGCAAGATGTTCTTAATGAAGCTTCCTGGGCTGCAGATTTTGCGGACTAAGATGGGGCAGTTAACCTTTATTTCTGGACCTGTGTGTTGACCACATGGCCTGGATTTACTATGTAAGGAAAGGTCCCTGGCAGATCCTGCCAGAGGTGGGAGGGATGTTGTGTGCTTGGAAATCCTATGGGGGATCCACTTTCCTTTTTCATCTCTACAGTCTTCCCATTTCCCTGTGCGTATACCAGTCCTCTGTGTTGGCAGGAAGCTGCCTCTAACTGAGAAGCGTGCTGTATGGAGGGCACCCCTGCAGTGATCGATAACCCCAGTGAGGATAGCTGGGGAAGTAGTGTCCCAACTTCTAAGGTGAACAGCAGTATGAGTAGTAGCCCAACTGCAGGAGGTATGGAACAGACGGTGGAAGGTCCCAACCACTGACAGGTTGGTAGAAGAGTAGGCAGGGTAGCCAGTGTTACCCTGCTGAATTTGTAAATATGAGAGCAAGGTCCCAGCTACTGCTAACTTGGGGAAGTAGCTAGATTTCAGCTAAATCCTGCATAGATTTTCAGGGTGCTTGTGCACAGATATGGTTACCCTTGACTTGGTCAATTATTGACAAGGATCTTCATGTACTCGAACCCAGGGTGTATATCCCAGCTAGAGAAATGGAGTCGTAAAGGGGGACAATCCATGGGGTGTAGTGTGACTTTGGAGGGCCCTACCTGTGCCCATCCTAGATGCCTTCCTTTAATATCTTAAAAGCTCAGCTCATCCCATACAGGCAGATGCTAGATGGGGAGGTGGTTGCACTGGGAGACTCTGTGGCATTTACTGGTGCATGCAGTCTTGATACAAAGAAACTGCTGAAGGATTGGAGGATCAAAGGAGAACAAGTTGTGCCATGGGGCAGCCTTGGCCGCCCATGTGGTGGTCACGGGTTTGGGCTGGCTTGCATTTCAGTGCTAGGACAGCACTCCTTTAATGTAACGCCAGTTTAGGTAGCCACCTAGGTCATTGATGACACCGGGGTTGGCTGGGCGGCTCTGCCCAATCCTTCCACTTGAGCTGTCCCAACAGTGGCATGGGATTCCCTGTGCAGGATGCTAGGTGGCTGGGGAGCTGGTCCTCATCATATAGGTCCTACTTGTGGCCCTGGTGGGGTGCTGAGGGGACACTGGGGTGCCCGTGGGGCAGGTGAATCTGTTTCCTTGCCACTGTTTTTTGTTACAGGCTTGCTTTGCTGGCAAGAGTAGAAGAACATTTTATCAGTGGACTTGCTCATCTGGGTGGCTCATTGCATCAAGAGTGACACCTGTAGGCTCTTAACAGGACCTTGGCAGTGGCCTCAGTGGACTGGCAGGTGTGCCGGGGCCTGCGTGGCTGGGCCTGCTGCACTTATGCCAGGGGAGAGTCAGCCCTCTGCCTCAGGTTCTGGTGCTCATTGCAGAGGCACCAAGGTCAGCCTGATGAGGCCCAGGCTGATTCCAGTTATGCAGGCAGTGGCCTGACCACTGCTCTGGGTGGTTACAATACTTTGCCAGGTTGGCAGAGGGTTGGGAGCCACTTGCCACCAGAAAGGCTTGCTAGGGAGAGAATACAAGGCTGCAGCGACTTTTGAGGGAGATTGGGGATCATTTTGCTACACCCGAGCATTCTGCTGGGCAGGTTGAGCTAGACCGACAGGATGGTATGCACCTTTCAGAGTCTGGCATTGACATCTTTCTGGATGACCTATGGCAAGGGCTTCGGGGGCCTTGAGCCTCCCGGTGGGGCACAGAGGCCTAAGCAGAGGCTTGGCCTCGGTGATGTCAGGTTGCTATGCGGTATACAGATTGCGGTCCAGTGAGCATCAGTTGACACCCCTCATTTGGGGTTGAAGGGGTCCTGTGAGTAGTCTTTGTGCCTTGCGACATGGGGCGGGGAAAACAGACTGCCTTCAGGACAGCCCTGTTTAGGTCCTCTCTTTGAACCTTGCAGCTTGGGGGATGGGGCTACAGGGTTGTCCTGCAATGGCTAGCCGGCCAGCTGGGTGGAAGCCCCTGCAGTAGGCTCGCATCTGGGGCAGGGTGGCTTGCCTTATTGAAGAGGTAAGGGAGGGGTCCTCAGTCTCTGGCCTTGACCATACCACAACCTGTGTTGCCCTTGCTTTTGGTTCCAGTTAAGGTTGTCAATTAATAAAGTGGCCCTGTAGTTAAACCCAATATTTGTGTCTGCCTCGTTATTTCAGCTTGGGGGGCAAAAGCCTTTTGAAGGTTCAAGCATATAACATCTACCAGGTCACCCTTATCTACATGCTTGTTCACTTTCTCAAAGAACTTCAAAAGGTTGGCGAGGCAGGACTTCCCTTTGCAAAAGCCATGCTGGTTTTCCCACAGCCAGTTTTGTTCCTCTATGTGCCTAATAATTCTATCGTTGCAATTTCTACTAATTTGCCTGGCGAAGACAAACTGCTTCTGTTGGAGAGTTAATTCCCCTGATGTATTCTAACTTATTTGATTCGATGTGTCCTACCTATAGCCAGGAATGACTGTATCCCATAGATTTTCCCCATTCCACCATGTTTCTAAGATACCTACTATATCTAAATTGTCATTGAGCACCAAGCACTTCTGCTCTCCCATCTTGGCTCTGAGACTTCTAGCATTGGCATATAGAAACCACTCTAACAACCCTTTCCTCCCTCAGCCTGCCCTCATGTCCAAGTACTATTACACTATTATCAATATTACCATGAGTGTTTATGCAATCATCCCTTTAGACTGACTTGTTCCAAACTGGAGGCTTCCAAGCTCCTGACGGCTCCCTCCTGGGATTAGTTTAAAAGCTGCTCTGCTGCCTCTGCCATCTCTTTTGTACAGGTTTGGCTTGTCCCAGAAAGTTCCCCAGTGCCTAACAAATCTAAACCCTTCCTCCTGGCACCAATTTTTCATCCATGCATTGAGATTCCTGATCTGTGTCTGTCTAGTAGGCCCTGTGCATAGAAATGGCAGCAATTCTAAGAATGCTATCTTTGAGGTCCTGGACTTTTAACTTTTTAGCCCAGTAACTTAATTTTTTTCTCCAGGAGCACATGACTACATTTTCCAATGTCATTAATGCCAATGTACACTATGACTTCTGACTCTTTCCCAGCACTGTCTACTAAACAGTGCTGCAGGGAGGGCGGGGTATAAATTGAAATAATAAATAAATAGACAGCATCTGATATCTGCACACTTCCCATCAGGCAGGTAAGTCACCATGTGGTCAAAATGCCTGTCACAGACTTCACTCTCTATATTCCTAATGACTGAATCACCTTAGGGTTGCCAGCCACCAGGTCTAGGTGGGGAATCCCCTAGTTTCTAGGACTTCCCTCCACTGTGGACCAGCTGGCAGGTGGGGGGAAACCCTCCCTTAAACACGGAAGTTGCGTGGGGATGCTCTGGTATTTGGGCAAACTCTATGGTTACGAGGGCAAAAAACCCATGGAGTTTCACCCAAATACTAGAGTATCCCCCATGTGACTTCCTCAATGTGACGATATCACTTCTGGGTGATGTCATCATGTCAGGGACATTGCCCAGAAGGCCCCCCAAATCCCCCTGCAGGAGGAATGAAGAGACCTGGCAATCCTAAATCACCCACTACCAAAAACCTCCCCCCAACCCTCAAGAGGTATCTTTGGTACAAGAGGATATTGGTCTGTTGCCCAAGGAATGGGTCCCTTCTAAGGTCTCTCCTCCTCAGACAGATGCCCTCTGACTTCAAGGCTCACTCTCCACAACAGCAGAAGAGCTATCACACAGGAGTGGGACTGATCCAGTAAGTGCCTGAGGGTCTCTTCCGCAATGCTCTCTCTCTGCCTCAGCTTCTCCAGGTTGGCAACCCCAGGCTCAAGGGAATGAACCTGCTCCCTGAGACCCCTGAGCTCCATGCAGCAAGCACACACCCACAATTTCCACCCAGTGGGTAGATAATCATACATGGGGCACTCTCTGCAAAACTCTGGATAGCCCCCACTCCCCTGCTGGCTTTATTCTTAGTGTTTGCTTGTCAGATCTGGAGTACCACTGTTGGGGGAAAAGCCCTAAAAATTATCATAAGCAAATGCCATATCTCTGAAGCAGAATATATGTTGGGACACCATCCTTGAGCAGAAAATTCTTGTGATAGTATACTGGGTTTAAGTAATATATTTTAAATGATATATTGCTGTGGATAATGCCATCTATAAATCATTACATTATTCATTCTTACAGTATCTCTTTGACTATTTGTCACATTTTGGGAGCTGGGAATGAAAAACAGTGCTAAAAAACAATCAGGGAACTGAATCCAAGTCCCACATGTTAGTCACTAGATCACATGAGCTATCCAAACAAAAAAATGTTCTAGAAAACAAGGATTTTTGCTTCTGGAAATGTACATTCTGCAGATGTTCCAAAAAGCTTTGAAAGGCAAACAACTGAAGCATTTCTGCTGCCTAAAGAAGATGGCACCATGGGTAATGCATTATTCCCTGTCATGTAAACCAGCTGTAATCCTTTAAGCAGAGGCGAATAACAGATCATAAACTTAAAAGCAGGAAGAAACCCAATCTTGTTCCTCTATACCATATCTTTCTTAAGCAAGAAGACATTCCTTCGGTAGGAGAAGTATCAGATCTTAATTCTTTTGTGCACTTTACAACAAAGTCTTGCTTTCTTAAAGAGGTTGAGCAGCCAAAGCATTCATCTAAAAATGGGATCAGGACTCTCCACACTTCTCAGATTCAAGGCTTGAGTACTCCCCCCCCCGTCAAGGATATGGCTTTTCCTCCTTCAGATTGTTGATAACCTTCATTTCTTTAAAAAATAACAGATAATAACACTGATTTTTATAAGTGCTTTAGTTGTAAAAGATGGTCAGATTCAAAAACAACAAAAGGGATTAAATGGGTGTGAAGAAATACATAGGAAAAGATGAAACAGTACCAGGTGCATGGACAAATATTCTTTAATTCCCACCACTTTTCAAAGGACATTCTTTCTGCAGGGGAAACTTGTCCATCAAATAAGTAGGTAGTTGGGTCTGCTCATCATCTGACAGAGTACAATCTCTGGTGTCATTTTTTCCCCTTTAAAATCTTATTAAAGCAGTACAGCTTTTGAACACCCTTGGCATTATTCTTGGGCACTTTCTTGCACAAGGCATGGACAGATCCCTCTACACATCTCAGTATTAAAACAAATGTAAATTGACCATTTAATAGGCCATTTGTACTTTTACAAATGTAAAAGGCCATTCGTTCATCATTTGTCAAAAACTGCACAACTACAACCAATGACACAGACAACTCTGAAAAGAACAGTCCTGCCATCTCACCAGGGAGTAAATGTTGGCATATTTTAATTTAAGCAACCTGTGATTATATGTTGTCGAAGGCTTTCACAGTCGGAGTTCATTAGTTGCTGTAGACCTTCCGGGTTGTATGGCCATGGTCTTAGCATTGTAGGACCTGATGTTTCGCCAGTAGCTGTGACTGGCATCCTCAGAGGTATAACACAGAAAGATGTAGTACTCTCTGTGTCAAGGTGAGCAGAAAAATGGTAGGCAGGTAATCTACCCTGGAAGGTGGGGTAGGGCTGAGTCATTATCTTGTAGTAGTTCTCCAGGCTATGAACATGCTAATGGAGGAGCTTTCCTGGGGAGGTTCTTTTGTCTATGGATTGTTTCCTGAGGAGCTTTCCTGTTTCCTGAGGAGGTTCTTTTGTGCGTGGAATAGCTATTGAAACTCTACTCTTATCTGTAGTGCTATTGTCAGCTGTAGAGCATGTTGTGTTTTTTAGGACAGGAAACCATGCCCTATTTATTTTTAAACTCTCTTCTTTTCTGTTGAAATTGTGTTTATGTTTAAGAATTTCAATGGCTTCCCTATGTAATCTGCAAGACGGATATGTGAACCACACTTTCCCAATGATGAACTAAACCATCTTAACCACACACTTCAAGCAAATGGCTACTCTAAGAATGAAATCAGAAGAGTGATTAAACCAAAGGTAAAACAAACAACTGAGGAAAAACAGTCTCCCACAGGAAAAGTGTTTTTGCCATATATCAAAGGAATCACAGATCAGATGGGAAAACTTATGGAAAAACACAACCTACAAACAGTATTCAGACCCACCAGAAAAATAAAACAGATGCTACGATCGGCAAAAGACAGAAGAGACCCCCTCACTTCTGCAGGAGTATACCACATACCATGCAGTTGTGGACAAGTTTACATCGGGACCACACAACGTAGCATTCAGACAAGAATAAAAGAACATGAAAGACTCTGCAGACTTGGCCAATCTGAAAACTCAGCAGTGGTTGAACATAGCCTAACCCAAACAGAACACAGCATTTTGTTCCAAAACACTGAAAGACTGGACAACACTTCCAATTACCATGTCAGATTACACAGGGAAGCCACTGAAATTCATAAACATAAACACAATTTCAACAGGAAAGAAGAGAGTTTAAAAATAAATAGGGCATGGTTTCCTGTGATTGCTCCTGTCTTTTAACTCTGATACTGCAGTCCTCTCCGAGTCTGTTGGATAGTGAGATAAGGACAGTTGGTCTGGCAATTATGCTAAGGTTGTAGAGGGCTTTCCTCATTATCAAAAGGATGATGATGGAACAATTTTACCTAAGGCAATAAGAGAGTAGATTTCCCTTTGACAGTAGGTATGTAGAATCATTAGACTTCTGTCATCTTTTGAAGCTGGGCGACTGACCAAGGTAACTTTGAGCCCTACCACTCCATGCAAAGAGGTCCACTGGGGAAGGAGGAATGATATAATTATTGGCTATCTCTCCCTTATATCCCTGTCTCCCATTTCTCAGTCCATTCCCTCCCACCCTTTCACTGTGTCCAAAGCTGTTAGAGCTGCTGCCTCTGAGTACTAGTTAGGGTTGCCAGCATGAGGTTGGCATCCAGCAAGAGACTGACCTGTTGGGGGTGGCTATGGTTTACCCGTACAGTTTTGACTGAATACTAGAGCATCAGTGGCTATGCAATGTTGCCAATTCTAGTCACAGTGGAAGTGACATCATTGCCTCCACATGGTGGTGACTGCCTTCCTCCTTCTCCACCCATTTTTCTCCAACTATCCAGCAGAGTGGTGGTGGGATGGGCCCCCCTGAGCCAGGAGATCCCCTGTCCAAAGCATGAACCTGGCAACCCTAAAGATAGCACTGATTCCGCCCCCTTTATTTAGGACAGCCAAAGCAAGGGGATGTTGCAGGGTTCTGAGTACTACACTCCACAATCTCTGTTTCAGCACCTTCATGCAATTCTCACTTTATGTATCCATCAGATTATTCTCTGTTCCTGCCATGCAGAATTTTAACTATATTCTTGAGGTACAAAGTAGCCTGATCCTTTAATCCATCTCACTTTCCAATATGAAAAAAACAACCAGAAAAGACATTGAACCACCCCTACTTACCACCCCTCCACTTTTGCAAACTGAAAAACCCAACCAGTTTAGCTTCTGAAGTTTTCTCATTCTCTTCCTGACTAAAATAATAATGGCTCACATTCACTTTGTACCTTTCACCTTGCAAAAATCTTTGAATGCTTTATATGCTATGAAGTATAATGGAGCGACAGCAGCTACAAGCTGGGAAGGTGTTGTGTTAATCAGCCTCCAGACTACTGAAACAGATTTTTTTTTTAAAAAAAAACACACATCTGACACTGCCAAAAGATGTTAAGGATTGGCTCAAAAGTCTCCTTAAAAAGGCCAATTATCTTGTTAGGTGGGGTTGTGTTTTCTTTCACATTAATGGAAACTATTCCCCAATATGTGCATCATAGAAATAGAGAGTCAATGTAGTAGAGCAGGTGCTGAACTTGGAAGGTCTAGGTTCAAATTCTCCCTGAGGCCTCGACTACATACGCACCTCAATGAGGCGATCGAATCTTGAGGAGGTAGAATGGGCTGTACACATTCAGCATGAGGCAAGCCATATTTTTAATGTTTGCCCCAGTAAAAATGTCTTCCAAATTAAAAATAAATAGCATTTTAGGAAGAAACCAGTCTCCTTACCTAATGGGAGCATGGGGCTTTTTTGTTTTTTTGCTGCATTGAGAATGGAACAGAAGGCTCCATTGGACAGAGCTGGTCTGAACACCTTATGCAGCCCTGTTAAAGAGAGAGAGGAAGTGGTTGTTTAAGCCAGTTCTGCCTCCCAGACCTAGACTTGTGGCTGCTACCTGCCCAACCATCTGCCTTTGGATTGGCTTTGAAGGGAACCATTTTGTTCGCTCCACATTGTTTTTCATGGTAGGCTGTTTCTTATTACTGGGCCTAGGCCTTGGTATTAGTTAGGGCATAACTAGGAATGACAGGACTAGTGAGCATTGCTATGGATGACTGATTGTTCTGGATAATTAGCTTGCACCCTGAGGAAGAAAGGAGGTTTCCCCAAGCCAGCTGCTCACTGGCTGTGCTGTTTGAGGGGTTGGGGAGATAACGTCCTTGACTTGCTTGGTGTTGAGCAACATCAGAAGTTGTGTTTGGAGCCAGGCAGGCTTTGTCCAAATGCTGGCAGTCATCAGAAGCTGCTTAGGGATACTTTTCAATTATGGTCTGTAGCAGAAGAGCTAGAATCAAGTCCAGTAGCACCTCAGAGACCAACAAGATTTCCAGGGTATATAAACTGTCGGGAGTCAAAGCTGTCTTCAGCAGAAGACCTCTGACTGTAAATCTTAGATTACCTCATTGGGTTGTAGGGAGGATAAACTGAGCTTTCATCCTGAACTCCTTGGAGAAAAGACAGGATAAAAATTGAATGAATAAAATAAGAAGCACATGGGACACTAGCTTTTTTCAGATGTCAATTGAGGATGAATGAAAAGGATCTGGAGGAGCAGGACTGTGCCACCACACCTAGTGAACGAAGCCTACTTAAGTCTCAATATGTGTAGGTCTGTGTGTCCTCCAGTCAGAAAACCTGCTGATTGCAGTGACCCTGATGATCAATTGTATGGCTATAGGCTCTGTTCAGAGCTTTGGATGAATGCATGTAGGCTGGATGAAGAGCCTGTGACTGTGTTGCCACCACTATCGCCCCATCTATTTTTTTCCATTCGTGCTTAGTGCTTCCCCCAAAAGGGTTACTAATCTTCAGTCTTGGCAGTTTCTATGATCTGCCAGAGATCATGAATGTTGTTGTAGTGGAGATCTATGAGCAAATCTTGTGAGCAGGCTCCCATGTTATGCAGCACATGAAATCAGCAACCTTCTGTAGGGGAAAAGAAGCCACACATCACATGGAGAGTACAACATATGTATGTGCTGTTGAGTTACAACCAGTTTATGGCAAACCCTGTAAGGGGCTTTCAAGGCAAGTGAGAATTAGATGTGGTTTGCCATTGCCTTCCTCTGCAGAGCCTTCCTTGGTGATCTCTCATTTAAGGAATGACTCTGCTTACCTTCTGAAATCTGACAAGATTGGGCTTTATTTACTTACCTAATTCATTCATCTGTATCCTGCCTTTTCCCCCAGTGGGGACTCAAAGCAGCTCACATTGTCTTCCTCTCCTCCATTTTATCCTCACAACAGCCCTGTGAGGTAGGTTAGGTTGAGAGAGGATAAGAACAGAAAGAAGGGCTCATCATTTGTCCTTTGTGTTAGGTCACTGATAAACTATGGAAGACAATAATTTATTTAACCCTCTGGCAGATCTGACCACTTGCGAGGAGCTGTGACTTAACAGCAGAGTGCATGCTCTGCCTCCAGATGGTCCCCAGTTCAATTTTCAGTTCTTAGCATTTCTAGTTAATGGATTAGTTAACTCGAGTATTTATACCCTGCCTCTCCACAATGCCCAAGGTGGCTAAAAGTAGCGGGTGTTGGGAAGACCATTCTCTGCCTGAGACCCTGGAAAGTGACTGCCAAACAGAATCAGCAGTGCTAGATGGAGCAATGTTTTGACAGATAGTTTTTTTTACAAAAAAAATCTCAAAATTCATACTGTAAAATAGCCACAGCTTCCTTAAGAAGAAGCATTTACTTTGCTAGCTTCTGCCAACATAGCAGCCTTTACAGCAGGATCTCTTGCTCCCAAATGTAGAGGCTGTAACTGGCCTGGTTTCAAGGTAAGCTCTTTGTAAATGAGTGACACCTGTCATTCATCAGTGGTCAGGATGATTGAACAAACAGTGTTTCTCAGCTTGACTAGCATAAGACACACACTTCCTTGGTCCTTTCTGTCAGATGGAGGGGCATTTCCCTTAATAAGAGAATAAGTTACTTTTCCTGGTTCTATGTAGCAAAAGCAGAAAGGCATTATGAAAAGAAAAGAATCCCGCCTGGACTATGTCAAGGTGATAAGCAAAGAATATTTCCTTTGTTCCCAAAGTTCTCTTTGATTTCACAGGGATTTTTATTTCTCTCTTTTTTGTTGCTGAAAAGGATTCTACATGGAGTTTCTTTATATTATGAATTCTGAGCGGGAGCAGAGGAGCACTTTGGTAGATTTAAGTCCTCTGGTTATGCTACAAAAGAAAAAAATACATGCTGTTGGGAAAGGTTGAATCATTATCCACAAGCATTTACCAGACTTGGAATGGTTCCTTCTACAGGTAAGGAGTAGGTCAACTCTTGAACAAGTTTTGGTGATTCCTAGAGAGGACTGACATTATTTCCTGTATTGATTTAAAGATGGCTTGGTGGACACTTAATTTTTTCCCTTTCCCCCACCATTTAGACAGCAGTGGGGAATGGGAGCTGGAGGTAGAGGATTCCCCTTCCCCAGAGAGGTCCTGGCAACTTCTCTCCAGAAGCACCTGTCACAGCTGGGATGATCTCCCATTTGCTGCTGGGAAGGCTGCCCTCAAGAAGCGCTGCATGGCTCTTTTGCCTTCTTTTAAGCTCCTGTTGACTTCTTTTGTGCTGAAGGGTTTGAGCTGTGCAGAACTGCCCTTGTGCTCCCTCCTTCAGAACAATGTTGTGCACGTGTGCACATATGAAGGGGGAACATGCTTAGTGAGAAGCACCCATTGGGGACATCATGCTCAAGTAGTGTTGCCAACTCTGGGTTGGGAAATTCCTAGGCATTTAGGGGTAGAGCCTGGGGATGGTGGGGTTTGTGAAGGAAAGGGAGCTCAGCAGGGACATGATGCCATAGAGTCCACCCTCCAAAGCTGCCATTTTCTCCAGGGGAACTCATCTCTGTAGTCTAGAGATCAGCTGTAATTTTGGGGAGAAATCCAGCGACTACCTGTAGGCTGGTGACCCTGTGCCCAAGGCCCACTGAAACCTGTAGATGACTTTGTTTTTAGCCTAGTGTTCAGCTCTTTAACAAATGAAAGATGACTTTAAAAAATTGTGTCATTGCCATTGCTCCCTGGAAGGCCAGAACCTGAAGCTGAAGCTCAAATACTTTGGCCACCAAATGAGAAGGGAGCACTCACCAGAGAAGACCCTGATGCTGGGAATGATTGAAGGTAAAAGAAGAAGGGGACTACAAAGGATGAGATGGTTAGACAGTGTTATTGATACAATGAACATGACTTGACTGTGAGACTGAACAACAACAAAAATGCAATTCTAATACTGCAGCATCACCAACCCCTGCTTTCATATGACCCAACCTCCTCATCTCAGCATGCCCAAGCAGGACTGGACAGAGAAGACCAAACTTACAGTGGTCCCTAAGCAGGGCAGGCCCCAGGGTTTTTTGCACACTAGGCGAGGCTACCTTTTGGCACCCCCGTGCCCCTTGTGGCCACCAATTTTCAAACAGCAGGATTCTGCACACTTTTGAACAGCCTTAGAAACACCCAATTCTGTGTCTGGTATTAGTTGATTGTGGGGACCCCCACACACAGACACATGCACACACACACACAATAAAACCCTCCAAAATCCTTCAGCAAGGGCCCCAGGAGACAATCGTGGCAGTGGAGGGAGGGCTTGATAACTTTGCTCCCGTGCGCGGGTTCGCCCCCCAAGCAGGCCTTTCCCAAGATGCACGCCCCCCCCCAATGTGCAGTAATCTGCTTCCTGGGAGTTGGCAACCATGGCTGAGAGTGATCCCTGATTTCTTTCTTCCTTCCCTCCCACGATCTCCAAGCTCGATACCCCCCAGTGAGCGACTCACCTCCAAGGACCCCTCCCCACTGCTGCTACCCGGCGGCTGCTGCTTGGCCGCTCCACGTGGCTTCTTCTCTGCAGCCCTTCCCCAAACCCGACTCTTCCTCAGCCCCCCCTTTCCGCCCTGCTCCTCTGATTGCCCACCCCAGAAAGATGGACAGGAAGGGGAAGCCGGCGGAGCCCGAGGAGGGCCGGGCAGAAGGCAAATGGGCACCAGTCACTGGCCCTTTGGCAGGCAGGCTGGCTGGCTGGCCAGCTGTGGCCGCCTGCCTGCCTGTCCCAGAGATACCTGTGTAGGAGGAGGAGTGCCTTCCCAGAGCCGGCCAGGAGCACCTTGCCAGGTGGCAGCCGCCGAGGTTTCCAGTGTGTACAGCCACAGATGCAAGGCATTTAACATGTGGGATTTCCCACTCGGGGGTGCTGATTGGCACGGCGGCGAGGTGGTGGCAGCCCCATGGACTGGCTCACTCGCTGCCTGCCTCACCAGGGGCCCCACTGGGCTCAGGCTGCGCTCCCCTCAGCCCCCTTCCCCTGAATCCACCTGGCTGGGCTGCTGGCACTCACCATTGCTGCAGCAGGGAAGGTGAGCTGCTCCTAAGCTGGGGGCTCTGAGGGACATGCAGCAGAGCAGCAGGGGCATGCATGCACCGGCGCTGCAAAACGAGTTTTGTGAGCTGCAGCTTTGGGTGGGGGACGGGGGCTTTTGGCGGGGGGGGAGGGTGGCAGGGCAGTTCGGCACCCTCTCAGAGGCCCGCCCTAGGCAAAAGTCTAGTTTGCCTAGTGAGTGAGCCGGCCCTGTCCCTAAGTAAGTTTACACCCTCCAAAGCCCACTGCCTTCAACAGACTCAGAAGGATGAAACTCTGCTTAGGATGATGTTAATTAATTTCTAAAATCTGTACTGTAAGGTCAATTCCAATCAACCCGCAGTAGTATTGCCAAGCTCCAGGTAGATTGCCAAACTCCTGGAATGTCAACTGTTCTCCAGACTACAGAGATCAGTCCCCCCGACCCCTCCTTCCCCAGGCTCCTTCCCCCAAATCTCCAGGAATTTCTCAACCCAAAGTTGGCCACTCTAACCTGGAGGGTTCTGTGTTTCTCCACTGCAATTCCCATACCGAATTGTGCCTGACAAGCTGCACCTTCCCCCTCTTGCACAAGGTTTATAGTCCCTACTTGGGGAAACACAGATAGGGTAGAACCCAGGACTTAATATGTAAAAGAGTTTTGTTTTGAGTTTACCATTTTTCACACCATTGCATGTCAATGCTTTGTATTAAACAGTGAGTCACGCAGACACTTTGAGAGTGATACTGGCAAACGCAGCAGCAGCCTTTCTATACTCGACAATAGCTCATAGCCACTTCCAAGAATCTCTGCCAGTTTTACACAGAAGAAAACAAATGAGAGCCAGAATGCTCAGGCTGTCCTCAAATCAATACAGAGAGTGTCGGTTTGTGTTCCAAGCTGCATGGGCAGGCTAAGATTTAATGTGACTCAGCCACTTTGTTATACTGTGGCCTACTTTGTTTTGTCAGTTGGCAACCTGAGACCCAACACCTGGTATAGGGAGGAGCACTGATCAGGTTGCAGGGGTCATCACTTGATACCTGATCTGGCATAGCTGACATTATTTTATTTGCTGTCACCATAGGAGAAATGCATTTTCCCCGAACAGGTAGCTGATATTTAAATGCACAGATACAATGATTCCTGTGATTGTCAGAAGCTGAACAATGTGGATGATCACGACAAAATCAACCCCATAAAAAATAAGCACAGAGATCTGTCAGCTCACAGTAGATGAAAAGGGCTAGAGAAAGTCCTTTGCTTCAACAAGGTAGCAGCAGAACCATGCTTCTTTCCATAACATAATTAAAGTCTTCTAAAATGAGAACAAATGCCCTCAAAAATTAATTTGTTGTCTTTAAGTTGATTAAAATGCATATCTAAACAGAAAACAATTCAATTATAAATCACAAAACAATGCATATTAATTAACCTAGAAAATGGAGAAGAACTCAATTATACATCTGAACATCTAAGGCCTGCTTTTCACAAAAAGCAGATATGCTGTCCAAGACTGGGCCACTCCAGATTGCCAGTGGAGGTTCAAATTGTTTTATTTCCCTTCATACAAAAATGTTCCCAGCACACAAAAAATTAAGGTAATAGAAAAATAGTTCTTGCTGAGACTTCTCCCTAATATACTAATTGTGTTTTAGGGGCAGGGTTTTTGTTTTATGTTTGCTTGTTTGTTTGAAGGTGAGCAATAACCTGTAGTCCAGGCGTCCCCAGCCTTTTTGAGCCAGTGGGTATTTTTGACTTCTGACACTTCCAAAATGACTGCCACAAGAGGTGTATCCAAGCACAAAATAGCTGCCAAAGGAAGTGGGACCATCCAGATGAAGGAAGCCTAAATGCATGGGAAAATTAAAAAAAAAAAAATAGGAAAGAGGACTGAGGCAGAAGAAAACCAACACTGTGATGGCAGCAGCTGCTGAAACAGCATTATTTTAATCTCCCCAGCCAATCAGATCTCCAGTAGCTGGTCAGTGGCCTGCTTGGCAGCAGCCTCAACTAGCCCCATCCATTTGGTGGGTGTCAGGAAAGGTATTTGTGTATGCCATGGCACCCACAGGCACCATGTTTAGGGACCCTGCTGTAGTCTCAGGGGAAAACTAGTCACAATGGTAGTAGCTTCATGACTCAGATAATCTCTATATATAATTGAATAGTAGGGTGGCACTTTCTGAACATTCCACATACTCCTAAATCAGTTGGCTCCATGATGTGTCACTCAGAAGCTGTCCCTTTCCACTGGCTGCATTGCCTGAGTCCTGCCTCCAACATTCTAAACAGTTTGCTGTTCCTTCCCCCCCCCCACCATAGCCAGCCAGAACACAGAGGTCATTTGCATATGCGGCCTGATTGGCCTTTGCCTCTAACATTCTAAACAGTTTGCTGTTGCTGTTGGGAGTCATTGAATGTGTCCTAAGGTAAAATACATATCCCAAATGACCCTTAAATGGTCACTGGAGTTGCCAATCTCCCTGTGGGGCCTGGAGATCTTCCAGAGATCTTCCCCAGCCACAGCACATCATTTCCCCTACAGAAAATGTCACAGCTATTACAACTGATCTCCAGATGACCCAGATCAGTTCTACCTTAGCTGCCACTACATAGCCCCAAATTAACATAAGCCAACCTCCAGCTATTAAAATTGATGTCCAGATGACCAAGATCAGTTCTCCTGGAGACAATGGCTGCTTTGCCCAGTGGACTCTATAGCATTATACCCTGCTGAGGACCCTCCCCACCCCAAATCCTGTCCTCCCCAGGCTCTATCCCTCAAATCTACAGGTATTTCCCAACCCAGAGTTGATAACTCTGTAACTGGCTATGGAACCACTTTCCAGACCCTTGGAATCCAGAAGACATGGCATAGGAGAAGGCGGTTTTCTACCTTAGCTGCCACTGCATAACCCCAAATCAATGTAAGTCAGGGGTGGAGGGAACCATACTTGTTACCATGAGGCTGTCCTCCCATATTACCCACTTGGGGCAGCAGAATGACTTGACAGCCCTGCCTTATAGCTAAGCAGAAGGAAATAAACATCGCTTGCCTCCCTCTATTTACTCCTTCCCTCTGCCACCCCACCAGCCACAGCCGGAACACTCACCTGCAGGGGACATTTTCTGCCAAAGTGTGGTGCTCCAGCACTAAGGAGCCCAGGCCCCACCCCTCCCGCAGAGAGACTCAGGGAAGGGGGATTTAAATGCCTGGGTTCCCTGTACAATCTTCTCCAGGTGCCCCACAGCTGTGGGGCAGCTAGAGAAGATCAGGCAGGGGACCCAGGCATGACTGCCTCCCTGCCCTTCCCATCTCCAGCCAGTCCCCAGCAGTGTGTTGGCTGGTGATGGGAGGGGCAGGGAGGCAGACATGCCTGCCTTTCCCCCTTTGCCTCTCTGCTTTTGCAGAGAGACTTGGAGGGGATTTAAATGCCTGGGTTTGCATAACTCATTTTAAACATGCCTGCCCTTTGTCAGGGGGTGTGGCATATGCAAATGAGTTGTGCAAATGAGCTCCTGCACCTCTTTTTCTAGGAAATGACCCCTACTCACCCGGAGCTTCCTTCTAGAGCTTGTTGTATTTCTTCCCACAACGGGCCTTCCTCCTCGTTACTGAATAAAGTGAAACTAGTGAACAATGCAAAACACAGCGCAAGAGAGACATTCCATTTGGGTCTGAATTCCATTCAGTCTGTTAAACATTTTGGTTGGTGTAGTTAGAGTACACCCTATACACTGCTTCCATATCATGGATGATTTCATCTGCTTTCAAGCCTGTTACTGGTGCGATAATTTCTCTGAGCACTTTTTTCAGGTCCTCATTCAGTGTTTCAGGAACCCCTTGACATCTGAGAACCTTATTTGCCTTTTCCAGTTGTAGTTGCAGTAAATGGTTTTCCTGATAGTTCTGCTTATTCATTAATTCTCCCATCTTCTTCTTCATGTTCTTGTTTACGGAGTACATTTCTTTAACTATTTCCTCTGTTTGCTCCATCTTTTTAACCATCTTTGCCAGCTGGAGTTGCTGTGATGAAAAGTTTTGGTTAAGTGTGGCCAACTGCTGGTTAATACCAGCAAGTTGTTCCATCACAGGCTTGAGAGCATCCGCTAGGAGTTTTATGACATTGACCCCCTCTTCCGGCCTCAGACTTTGGCCACCTGCTGGTTTCAGTTTCACTCCTTTCTTCTCCGCGCCCACCATTATGGCTAATTGTTTCACCACCTCTGAAAAATAGCCTGCCTGGGGAAATAATGGTCAGGTTCTCAAGAAGACAGACCAGAGATGTAATTTTGAAAGCAACATCAGCAACTCCACTGAAACTGGGAAGCACAATCATTAAAACTCAAAAGGACATTCCATTTGAAATTCATCAAAGAAGAAATACCTACAAGGACTTGATTCTTTTTCTTCAAACTAATCAAATCTCATATAAATGGGCGGTGCCAGAAGGGGTCATTTTTAAATTTAATGATAAAAGAGAGAAGATTGACTCCATCTTTAAAGCTAAAGACTTTCTAAAATGCCACCTGGGAACAAAAGAAGAAGGAGAAACTGGGTCGAGTTGCTCTACTCCCTCAGAGACGGACGAAGACCTGGCCGAGAAAGAGGGCACTGCAGCCATTAAAGCATCTTATGATTTAAGAGACAGAAAGCCTAGATAAAGGCAGAAGGACTCTGATAATTGCCTTTATGAAGCGAGCTGACGGGGATGCTCTGGAATTCCCTTATAACAAGTAACAAATTAATACAGTAGCTGAGCTAGATAGGAACTTACAGTTTGCATTGTTTACTAACACTAGAGTACTAACATTTAGATTAACAGGGATAAGACCTCCTTCTCTTGGGTTTTTAGTTTAGTGTAGGTTTCTTTTCTTTATCTTTAGTTGTAGTTCCCCCCCCCATTTTTCTTTTGTAGTTTGTAGTGTATAAGCAAAAAAATCAATAAAAAATCCCCTTTGGGGGTGCCAAAAAACCCCCATTTTGGTTGAATTCTTAAATATTAAAACAACATACTCAGATTAGTTAATTCCAATGATTCCCCCATTTGGTTTCAACGGTAAACATTTTTTCTCCCCTTGTAACTTCTTCCAATCTATTGGGGGTGAAAATTCTCATGAGTTGTAGTTTTCACTCAACAGATACTCCCTCCCAAATTCCAAGTGGATTGGAGAAATCCTCCCTATGCAATGAAAAACACTCATCTTCAGTCTTCACACATCACAAAGTACATACGTTGGGTTTGGGTCCCCACTAAGGTTCCCAACACTGCCTCAACAAACATCAGGAGAGTTGAGTGGCGGTGCCTGAGAAGGATAAAGTTTGAGGGGATGTGCTGTCACTTCTGGATGATGCTCCAGGTTACCTCCCCTAGCCTCAATGATCTTTACTGTAGGGACTAGAAAAATTCCTAGAGTGTTACAGAGGCCATTTTTCACCCGCTCCTCAGGGGTAGGAAATTGGAACTGGAGGTGAGTTATAACCCCAATGAGAGGACTAGTCCCCACCTGGGCCTTTTGGAGAAACCCATCTGTATTCCAAAGAATGTGTGGGTTTCCACAAATAGTGCCCTTGGCACTATTTCAGGTTGAAGTCATTTTTCCATGTGCACCACAATCCTGATGCTAAGGCACTGCATGACAAAGAATTGAGGAGACCTCAAGTGGGGAGCCCAGACTTTGTGTACTACACCATGTGTGAAGAGGTGAGGTAAAGTTTTCAGGGACTGTAGCCCTAAGAGAAGGGACCCTTTCCTTTCAAACTGCAGGCAGAGGACCATTACAGTAGTCCTTTGCCAAGTAGGCATAGAACAGCAGTTTTTTTCCCTTGACCCTTTTGTTCTGCAGGAATCCTGATATGCTGTTTTTACACAGAAACTGTGAGGGCATTATATTCTTTACAAGAGGGGGCCTGCAACAAAATGTTGCATAATGTATTGTGACTTGTTTTAACTTGTAATTGCTGGTTACCTACCTACCTACCTACCTACCAGCCCGCCTGCCTGCCTTCCTCCTCCTTCTCTTCTTCCTTTTCCAAAGATCATAGCCTGGCATTTATATTCTATGCATGCAAGCAAACCCGTGAAAGAAGAAGAAAATGAAGAAGGGGAAGAGTGAAGGAAAGAGAGAAGAGCAAGACTCTTATTGTGCCTAAAATGAGGAGCACAATTTTGAGCAAGGGGTGATAATGTATTTATAAGCACAAATCAGTCCATTCCCACACAGAGGGATTTAGCTCCTTTTGGGAACAGGATGTTCGGATAAAGAGAATCACCTAGAGGTCCCCTCCCCCACCATTGCCCAAACCCATCCCTCACCCCAGCGTTATTACTGAACACCCCTTCTTTGTTCTCACCGGGTTCCAGCAAGCTCACGCCCCCACCCTTGTGTGATGGGGTTACTGCATGACCCGCATTCATCACCACCTCCTGCTCCTCTTCCTGGGAGAGAAGATGCACCCTGCCTAGAGTTGGAATCCCAGTAACAACCAATCAGAGTCAGAAAGAGTCTCTTTTCCCAGATATGATCTTGCCAGTATTTCCCAGTCACTTGGAGCATTTGGGAATGCAGTTGGGGGGGCAATATGTAACCTCTCTATTGGAGAGAGAAGAGGGTATGAATCAGTGGGAGCTGTATGATTTTGGAAGCCCTTTTCTGACATATTCATACCCTGCGGCACAAACACTGAAAGAGGTCTTATGCTAGCCCCACAGACAGATGAGTAGTGGGGGAAGGTGGTGGCTGCCAATGCTCCCTCTAAGCTGTGGGGTCTTGTGAGCAAAAATTATACTCTGTGAGCTACGGGCATTAAAGTTGTGAGCAAGTGATTTGGCTGCTGCATAAATCAGTTTGCTCTGGAGCCATCCCTTCCTGAGCCAGAGGCTAAAAAACTGTGAGCTAGCTCACACTAACTCAGCTTAGAGGGAACACTGGTGGCTGCAGTCCAGAGAAACCCCACGGTTTAAAATTAATCCTTGTTATCAGAGCTCTGCAGTTTAAATAGCATTCCCATGACTAAACTTTAGGCAATACCTCTTTGGTCAGGATGAAGCACCAAAGAGCAGCACCGGTTGGGGGGGGGGCTATATTTGAAGCCTCTGGCTTTCCATCTCAGGGAAGGAAATGGGCAGGCTTACCCACCTCTGGGCAAAATCCTTCTCTTCCAGACTTCTTTGCAAAGGGCCATGGAAAAGCACGCTGGCTCTACCATCTAGTATCTGAGAAAGAAGTTTGGCACACACACTCCTGCATTCTCCGAGGAAAAAAAGGTTTTCCTCCCTGCCCACTCTGTTTTTTTCTGTTTCTATCAGTAAACCTAAAACTAATTAGTGGGGAGGAGGCAAGGGAAAGAGGAAGAGCAGAGGCACCGGGAACTTCTGCCTGCTCCGGTTTCCCCCAGGGGTGGGGGTGGAGTGTGTGCGCGCTTCCTTCTTGCAAAGTGGAAGGAGCTGCCCGAGCACAGTGAAGAAAGCCCAGAGTTACTGTAGTTTGCTTTAAATCGCAACGTTGTCAGTTGAAGACCGTTTGGTGGAGGGGGCGTGGCCATGAGGAGGAGAGAGGGACGGGGAGAGAAGGCTCCTCCTCTGCCTTGGTAAGTCCTTTCTCTGCGCAGCCGCAGTGAACTCTGTTTTACTTTTTGGTTGTTTTTAAACTCCCCCCTACGTATTTTACAGTTTTTAGCTTTTTGTGCACACCTGGGGAGCGAGCCACGTGTGCAGGATAATTTCTTTTGCTTCCATGCAGCCCCAGTATGAGGAAATAAGTATCCGCACAGGGAGGGAGGCCTTGGGAATTAGATATATAGATAACTCAGGAACTCTGTGCCAGGCTCTTTCCTTTCGGCTCTTTTCTGTCATCTCATGCCTCACTTGACTTACTTTCCATTACGGGTTGAAGAGCCAGAGGGCTTGCTTGGAGAAAATCAAATGCTTCTAACAATGAAGCATGGCAAGATAAGGTGCAGGAAAGGTCAGGCTTTGTCTCCCTATGTCCACACAATTTGTAAAACAACAACAACGTACCACACATCTCACCCATTTTATACGCAAGGTCCTACCAAAGTTGCTCAAAAATGAAATCTTTGATCAAGGGTGGAGACAACTAAGTCTTCTTCAGTCAGTATCCAGCCCTGGAGGTACATGTCTCTCATTCCTTCTCATTTGTTTTTGTGTCAGAGGTAGGAAGTTCAATAGCCTTAAGAGGAGAGATGGGCTGCATACCACAAGGGGAAAAGGGAAGTGGAACAGATCTGAAGTAGCCTCTGGTTTTCTGTATACCAGGTGTTGTGTCCTGGGATCAGAAGGCAGAGCTGGCAAAATACAGCCAAGCTTCGCTCTCTGAGAACAATAGGGACTAGGTTCCTGAGCTCGCCAGTAGAGAACCAATGGCAGCATTGGCGGGCGATTCAAACCCGCCAATAGGAATATGGGGCCGTCCCCCCTAACTGTATATAGTTGGCCTCCGGCCGTTACTGTTTGTTCTTTGTCTTGTGTGAAGTACGAATAAACGCGTCTTCTCTTATGTCGTCGTCCGAGTCATGAGGCCCGAAACCCAGTACTTTACAGTGGCGACGAGGATGGGATTTCAACGCCTTCCGTGACTCCATGAGCGACGAAAAGGACACCGCCGAGCGCCGCATCGCTGACCCCGAGAGCAGCACCGCACCGCTCGCCGAGCATCGCATCGCTGACCCCGAGAGCAGCACCGCACCGCTCGCCCCGGCGCACGCCTTCCCAGACAGAACCATGGCCGCTTCTCATGTAACACTGGAGCACTTCGATCCGTCGCAGCCAGAAACCTGGGACGCATGGGTCGACCAGCTCATCAGCTATTTGGAGCTCAACGAAATCCGCCACCCCGACCAGAAACGAGCGATCCTGCTGAACGCCTGCGGCACCCAAACCGTCCGCCTCGCCAAGAGCCTCTTGGTGCCCCGCACGGCCTTGGAGAGCTCGTTTGGGGAGATCCTGGATGTCCTCAACGCTTACTTCAGCCCCCGGCCAACCTTCCTGGCCAAGAGGATGGATTTCCAGAGGCGAGTCCAGGCCCAAGGGGAATCCATTGCCACCTTCCTGGCCGCGCTAAGGGCGCTCGCGGTGGACTGCGGATTCCCGAAGGTGGAGGACAACCTGCTGACGCAGTTCGTGTGGGGCCTGGCGGACTCCAAGCTGCGGCGCAAGTTGGTTGGACACCGGAGGCTCTCCTTAGACGAGGCCCTAGACGCCGCAACAGCCCACGAGGCCGCAGAAGGGGAACGCCCGGCCGCGGCCGCCCATGTGGTCGGAAGGAGTCCAAGCCCCGGGAATGTAGATACGGAAGAGGTCTTCGCCCTCAGACCTCAACAACGCCGGCCGGCGCCGTTCCAGCAGGCCAACAGAGAGCCAGCCAAGCCTTCCGGCAACCGGATCGTCTGTGCCAGCTGCGAGGAAGGCCACGGAAGGAAATCCTGCAAGTTCCGGGATGCTGTTTGTCACGGGTGCGGAAAGCAGGGACACCTCGCACGGGTCTGCCGGTCCAAGGGCCCCAGGAATTCGAGATCGTCGGCTCCACCGCACCGCGCATCGTCCACCGCCTACGAGACGACGGAAAAGGTCGCCGAGTTGTACCATCTCACCGACCAGCCGCTGCAGGTACTTCGCCTCCCCAACCCCAACCTCTCCTCTGCCCCGAAGATCCAAGTAACCGTGTGGATCGAGGGGTCCCCCTGTTGCATGGAAGTGGACTCGGGATCGGCGGCGTCCATCATTTCCCTAGACACTTTAAAAAGACTTTGCCCATTAGGGGGACCCCTCTACGTCCATCGCCACTAAGCTTGGTGGATTTTCAAAAGAACCCTGTCCCCATCCGGGGAGTCGGCACTTTCCGAGTGCAGTACAGAGACTTTGAGGGGAACTTGGACTTGGTGGTGGTAGAAGGAAATCTCGTGAGTCTCCTGGGGCGGGCGTGGTTCGAAGCCCTAGGCATAACGATTGGGGGAGTGAATAAGTGCGGGGTGCGGGACTGGGGGGCGGTGTGCAAGGAATTCCCTGAGGTCTTTGACGGGAAACTGGGGTGTTATAAAGGGCCCCCGGTGTCGCTTTACTTAGACCCCACCGGGACGCCCGTTCGACGGCGCTTCCGCACCGTGCCCCTGGCCCTCCGCCTGAAAATAGAGGCCGAACTGGACCGGTTAGTGGCCCAGGGAGTCCTAGAGCCCGTCCCGAACGCTCAATGGGAAACCCCGATTGTGACACCCGTCAAGCCAAACGGGGAAATCCGCATCTGCGCGGATTATAAGTGCACCATTAACCAGGCACTTCAGGCGCACGCATACCCCGTACCCGTGGTCAGCCATGTCTTAGCCACACTGGCGGGGGCGCGCATATTTGGAAAGCTGGATCTTGCGCAGGCATACCAGCAACTCCCGGTAGATGAGGCCACGGCCGAGGCGCAAACCATAGTGACCCACTGGGGGGCCTTCTGGGTGAAGCGGCTGCAGTTCGGGGTCAGTGTGGCCCCAGGAATATTTCAAAATCTAATGGACGATTTGTTGAAAGGGATCCCTGGGGTGACGCCGTTCTTCGACGACGTCCTCATCGCCGCGACCACCCCGGAAAGCTTCGCCGCCCACCTCCGAACTGTACTGGAATGCTTCCAAGCCGCGGGGCTGAAAGTGAAGCGGGAAAAGTGCCTCCTCGGGGTGCCGGAGGTGGAGTTCTTGGGATACCGGGTAGACGCAACAGGCCTGCATCCGGCGAGGGACAAGGTGAAGGCCATCGTGGAGGCCCCCGCCCCGAAGTCCAAGGCCGAGCTCCAGGCGTTCTTAAGCCTCCTGAACTTTTACCACGCCTTTCTCCCCCACAAGGCCGCCGTGGCCGAACCCCTGCACAGACTGCTGGATAAATCGACACCTTGGGCCTGGGGAGCGAGGGAGGCGGCGGCGTTTCGGGGGTTAAAGTACTCTTGATTTCTAACGCGGTGCTCGCCCACTTTGATTAAAAGCTCCCGGTAATCCTTGCGTGCGACGCATCACCGTATGGGGTCGGGGCAGTCTTGGCACACAAGCTACCGGATGGAAGGGAAGTCCCGGTGGCTTATTACTCCCGCACACTGTCCCCCGCGGAGCGGAACTATGCACAAATCGACCGGGAGGGCTTGGCACTGGTGGCGGGGGTTAAAAAGTTTCACAACTTTGTGTACGGGCGGCCCTTCACACTCGTAACCGATCATAAGCCGCTCCTGGGACTGTTCGCGGCGGACAAACAAACGCCGCAGGTATTGTCGCACCGGGTGTTGCGCTGGTCCTTGTTTTTAGCGGGCTACCAGTACCAGTTGGAGCATCGGCCGGGCAAGGCGCTGGGTCATGCCGACGCCTTGAGCCGCCTGCCGCTGCCGCATACAGGGGAAGATCCGGCCCCGGCTCCCGCAGTCTTGTTAATGGAGGGGCTGCCAAACCCCCCCCTTCAGGCTGCAGACGTGGCCACCCGCACGTCCCGAGATCCCATTCTCTCCCGGGTCCTAAACTGGGTGGTGAGGGGATGGCCAGCGGAACAGACAGGGCCAGAGTTCACGGCATACAAAGCCAGGCGGGAAGAGTTATCCGCCTTAAAAGGGTGCTTGTTATGGGGGGACAGGGTGGTCATCCCGGGGCCCATGAGACAAGGGGTTCTAGAAACGCTACATGAGGCCCACCCCGGCATTGTACGCATGAAGGCTCTGGCAAGGAGCTACGTGTGGTGGCCCAGGATGGACGCCGAAATTGAAACCTGGGTCCGAGGGTGCACACGGTGTCAGGAAGTCCGCCCCAATCCCCCGAGAGCGCCAACCCAAAGCTGGGAGTCTACCCACAAGCCGTGGTCACGCCTACACATAGATTTTGCGGGACCATTTCAGGGGCTCCAGTTCATGGTGACGGTAGACTCCTACTCGAAATGGGTGGAAATAAGCCCAGTGTCTACCACCTCTGCCAAAGCGGCAATAAGGGCCCTGCGGAAAATATTCGCGATGCACGGGTTACCAGACACAATCGTGTCAGACAACGGGGCAGCGTTCACATCTGCTGAGTTTCAAGCGTTCCTCGAAAGGAACCTAATCAGGCACATACGATCAGCGCCCTTCCACCCGGCAACAAATGGACAGGCGGAGAGAACGGTACGCACCGCCAAAGAAGCCCTGAGCCGCATAACGGAGGGGGACTGGGAGTTCCGGCTGGCCCGCTTTCTTCTAACATACCGCACCACCCCAAACCCCATCTCCGGGCATTGCCCCGCAGAACTATTAATGGGCCGCCGCCCTACCACTTTATTAGACAGGCTCCACCCGGACCGAGCCCCAGAGAGAAAGCTGGTCGAGAACTAGGAGGTTCCCCGAAGCTTCCTCCCGGGGGAACCTGTCTACTTCCGGAACTACGGAGCGGGGCCTCAGTGGGTGGCAGGGCGCATCCTAAAACCCACCGGGCCAGTGTCATACGAAGTCCTAACAGATGGGGACCGGGTCCTCCGTAAACACGTCGACCAGCTCCGGAAGCGGCAAGACCCCGACACAGAGATCCAGTTACCGGGAAATGCCGCGGCCGCCCCAGCACCCGATCGACTGCAAGCACCGACAGCGGAGTCAGCGCCGGAAAGTCCACGGAATCCGGAGGGGGCCCCGGTGACAGCTGAACCGCCGCCGCCGCCGCCGTCACAGCCGCCACCGTCACCGCCTCGGCTACTACCAGAGATCCAAGCTCCTTGTGCTGGCGGACCACCCGATAGGGGCCCCGCCAGTCCGGTACCGGCCCCCCGACGATCGCTAAGGGAACGGAGGGCACCAACATACTTAAAAGACTACGTCACCTGATAGGAGACGAACTATGGGGGGAGGGGTGTTGTGTCCTGGGATCAGAAGGCAGAGCTGGCAAAATACAGCCAAGCTTCGCTCTCTGAGAACAATAGGGACTAGGTTCCTGAGCTCGCCAGTAGAGAACCAATGGCAGCATTGGCGGGCGATTCAAACCCGCCAATAGGAATATGGGGCCGTCCCCCCTAACTGTATATAGTTGGCCTCCGGCCGTTACTGTTTGTTCTTTGTCTTGTGTGAAGTACGAATAAACGCGTCTTCTCTTATGTCGTCGTCCGAGTCATGAGGCCCGAAACCCAGTACTTTACACCAGGAGTGCTTTTGCCTTTTTGCCCAAAGGTGCCAGATGGTAAACATGAGAGATGCCCTGCAAGATTAAGCCAGTGATCCATCCAATCCACCATTCTGTCTAGAATTGCCGTATACAGCCAACAAATGGGGCACGGAGGCCAATGCATTTCCCTGATGTTGCCTTCTAGCTTTAGCATTCAGGGATTTACTGCCTCTATATGTGGAGATTCCTTTTACTCACTATAGCTTGTAGCCATTGGTGGATCTGTCCTCCATTAATCTAATTTCCTTTTAAAGCTACCTCATATTAGTAGCCACATCGCTGCATTCACCATTCATGGGGGGGAATTCATGAAATACTGAAATTTTTTCATCTATCCCCCACTCTTTATCTTCAGCCACAGTTACATGCAAGGCATTTGTTCACTCCTAATATTTATTTTATTTATACTCCAGTCTGTTTTCAGGCCTGGTTATGGGACTGAAACAGCCTGGTGCATGGCATGTGCTAAGGGATGGGCAAGGGGAGTGCAACTCTGTTAATTCTCCTGGACCTCTTGGTGGTTTCTGATACCATCAATCATGGCATCCTTCTGGATCCCCTTTTGGGACTAGGAGACACTGTTCTGTGGTGGTTCTGGTCTTACCTCGAGGGAAGGTTTCAGACTGTGGTGCAGGATCCACAAGGTGGCATACATAAAAAACATTAAAACATTTAACCAATTAAAATACAGCTAAATTGTAAAATGATTCAGTTAAAAACACATAACTCTAGAAGGAGGGCCAGTAATCATTATTAGGGTATGCCAGATGAAACAAAAAAAAATGGAATTATAAAAAAAGATTAGTTCATTCTTGCTACTTTTAATCTTAATAAACTCTATTCAAAAATAGTGATTAAAATATGCATATGAATATATTTTGGCTGTCAGCCAGCACTTGCATCTATGAACCATGTTGTCACTTCTGGACAATTCTGGAAATTCTTATGATTCTTGGACACTTCTGCACCTAAGCCTCAACAAATTGTATTTACTGATAATGGGTTAGATGGCATCTAATCTATACAAGGCCATATAATTATGTTATGTCTTCTTCAAGGCCATTCTATTCTGGGTTGCTAGACTCCCTTCCTGGCATGCTTCCTTGAGAGGCCAGTCATGCTCTGTTTATGTGTGCAGCAACATCCTCTAAGATCCTTTCGGTCCAGTATAGCAATTTTATGAAAGTTAATAAACAGGGTTTTTTTAAGTCTATTTCCCCCTTATGTGTTTGGCAAGATCTGTAACAATTTTAACACACAAACTGTGCTATTCTAATACCTGTTTTCACCCAGTAGGGGTACTTTCCAAATACAAATCTACTCCTGTGCTGTTTGTAAAAACTCAGCCTTCGTGGTATCTAAATGTCATGAAATCAATGAGAAGGAGTCAAGGAGTCTCAAAGCACTCTCTACACATTGTTTACCATCTCTCATATTCACAGACTCCATTAATTTTGCCATGTCTGCGGATCTCCAAATGCTTTGCAACCGGTCTTTTATTGACAAAGCTATGGACTAGTGACATTTACTACCCATCAATATTTCTGCTGCAGTTAGTAATAAATCCCAGAAGTCGTCAAAGTGTTCTTCCATAACTGCTCCACTTAGATTCCCCAAGTAAGATATTAATACGATCAAATGGTAAATTGTACTTACTCAACAGACTGATTACACATAAGAATTTTTTTCCAGAAGAAAATGAATTTTGGTATTTGTGTTCGTGAAAGAAAAGGGAACCGTTCATACACTGATTGATTGACTGACTAGTCACAACTAGAGGTTTGGGTTGACTGAGAAAAGCTTCATGATGAACGGCAGGCCGTTTTTATCTCTCCTCTGAACCAGTTCTTCACTGCTGCTTCATTTATAAAACAAAGCCAACCTGTTTTAAAGGCTTATCAAGTTGAAACAACAATGTATCATTAGCAAATGGAGCGCATGTTGCCACAGTTGAAAAAGAAATTGACTGAACAATCTGTATTCTAGATCTCTTGCATTAAAGCTCCCAGGAAGGTATTGGCTGCATGCTAAGCATAGATCTGCTGCACTTACAGGAAACCCTGACTGCTGCTAATGAAAAGCAAAAGCTAGAATGACATGTTTTACCACGCAACATGTATGACATCATTTGAATCCTTTCACATATCATTTTCCGTTTCCACAAAACTTTTAAAAACTGTGGTGTTTCAGTCTCTCAATAAGTGCATTATTTCCTATGCATAACTTCTACTTGGTAAACCATTTACCAAGTTCAGGGCTGAATAAGCACGAATCTTAACTGGCCAATTATTATTGCATGACGTGTTCTATGCTGCTAATTGTTTGCAGATGTCCTGTCCTACCCTCTTTTAAAACAAATATCAGGCTCCTCCAACAGGTTTTTTTGCAACCACTTCTCTGTTCTTGTTCTGCTCCTCATCCTCCAACTTTACAATAGATTTAAAAAACCACAATTTTTTGTACATGACCTCATATCTAGCAATCTGCCTCTTTTATAGGCCTCTTTTATTTTTCACTGCTGTACATCACAATTTATCAATTAAGGTAACATTTATGCGGCCAACTCCAAGTATGTATCTGCATGGAGGATGTAACGTGTAAATGAAGTGGTCATGAATATTCCTGAGATCTGATAGTAATTATTGTGATCGTAGTTGTGCTTTCTCCAGCTGCATCAGTCAGGGGATAGCCTGGAAGCCTATAATGCAGCCCTTGGATGGCTTTCGAAGAAATGATCCATGGAAATGTCTCAGTTAATGTATGCCGCCCAGAGTGCCATAAAAGAAGAAGGCAGGATATAGATGCAATAAATAAGAAATCACAAGAAGTGGCATGTGTCTATGATTGCTTGGATCATGCTCTGAGGGGTTTTTTCCCCCTATGGGCAGTGCCCTGACCAAACGTCTTGTGCTGGTACCATGCAATGGTCTGCTACTGCATTGCAAGAATTGTGACTGGTAGAAGAAAGGAAGAGAGGAGTCTAACTAAGCTTTTCCTGACAATGATTTTATTTATTTATGTGTGTGTGCATGTGCAAGAGGTAGGGGTATCATGGGGTTATTGTGTTTTGCAATCCTCCAGAGAAAGCTTCATGGCACCTCTATTTATTATTGCTAATGAGGATATCCATCAAAGAAAGCAAATTTAGCTTGCAAAGCAAACTACTCCAAACTGCTCTATTATGCTTTGATGTTCCCTGCAATGCAGCAGATAAAGATCAAAACTTCTAGGAAGCAAAGAACAATGTGGTACACATTTCAGATTAGACTGGGCCACAGAAGCAAAGGACTCTGACCAAGCTATCCTGGGCTGCAGGTGACATCTCCCAGGCTTCCTTACTAGAAAGATCAAAAGTGTTTGCTGAGCAGCCTGTGTCTTTCCCCCTCCCTACAAATGCCTCTCCTTTTCCTCCTTAGCTGTAAAAGAGCACCCTGGAGCTAAAGCTCTGCTTATTCACTTCAGCTGACTTGGCTCATTTGGGGAAGGTCGGCAAGGGGTCTCGTGGAAATGAATCAGAGGCAGGCAACTGCAGTTGGACACTATCCAACATATTCTATTGAATATATAAAAGAAATCACTCACACAAGTCTTATCAAACCACAACTATAATATAAGAGGTGTTGCCAGTCACACTGAACCCCTGTAAGTGATACTGTTTTTGTGTGCTGCTGCTTCTACTCAAATGTATAGGGCTATCTCACAAGTGCAACGTGGATCTTTTTCACTCCCCTCTTCCACAAGCAGACCTCTGAGTCCCCGCCTCACTCTTCAGCAGAGTTTCTATTGATGCATGAGGCACCTTTAGGGGAGGATCAGTGTTACAGCACATGTTTTGCTTGCAAGGACTCAGGGACAGTCCTTGGCATGTCCAATTAAATGACTGCGAGAACCTAGCACTCGCTCTTTACCTTAGATCCTAGACAGCTTCTGCCAGTCAAACTAGACTATGTGGACCATTGGTCTGGCTCAGCACTTAAGCTTCATATGTAGGGCTGCCAGGTCCCCCCGGGGGAGGGGGTTTGCCCACTCTAAGGGCCCCCAACCTGCTGGCCCAGATCTGGGTGCTGGGGGGAACTCTGCCCCAAAGCACCAGGCACATTGTCAGGGGAAGCTCTAGCATTTAGGCTTAAAACTCTATGGTACCATAGAGTTTTAAGCCTGAATGCTAGAGTGTCCCTTAATGACATGCCCAGCATGATGACATCACTTCCATGTGATGTCATCACAAAGAGCATGCACTACATGTGCAAGGCTCCCAGATGCACAGCCTCTCCCTTCCACTGGATGCCAGGTAGGGACCTGGCAACCCTATTCATATATATGATAATCGAGAAGCAAAGGAAAAGCTCCTTCTGAGCCAAAGAGAAGTGGAGGAGATATTGCTAGGGTCGCCAGGTCGTCTTGGCAACTGGCGGGGGATGGGGAGAGACTTGCCAGGTGAAAGAGGAAGGCTTAGGCAAGAGCCAGTTTGGTGTAGTGGTTAAGTGTGTGGACTCTAATCTGGGAGAACCGGGTTTGAGTCCCCACTCCTACACTTTCACCTGCTTAAGTGACTTTGGGTCAGTCACAAGCTCTGGCACAGCTGTTCCTGAAAGAGCAGTTTGTGTTAAGAGTTCTCTCAGCCCCACCTACCTCACAGGGTGTCTGTTGCGGGAAAGGAGTTTGTAAGCCACTCTGAGATTCCAAATGAAAGGTGGGGTATAAATCCAATCTCTTCTTCTTCTTCTTCGGCAATGCCATACAGGAAATAACATCATCGTGCTGCGACATCATGCAACAGTCTGGTACTTGGGGGGAAACTCTATGGTAAAAATGGCTTTTACTATAGAGTCTTTGCCCACATATCAGAGTGTCAGATGTTGCCTGCACCTTTGTCTTTCTCCTGCTAAGTCCCACCGCCAGCCAGCTGATCAGCAGCAGGGGTGGGGTGTGGTGGCAGGGGACCTCTGCCTCCACTGGGGGGCTGGCACCTAGAAGTTGTCCAATTCCACCTCTTCATAGGTACTCCTCATATTCATTAGCTTTTTGTCTCTGGGAATCCCATGACTGCATCAATTTTTCAGAAGTCTCAGAATGTGGCAGGGGTAAAGGAAAAATGGGAAAGATCCACAGCTGTGAGCACATTCTCTGCATAGTTACATGACCCTACTCATGGAAAGCACTTTCTCATAAGGAGGAGGAGGAGGAGGAGATTGGATTTATACCCTGCCCTTCACTACTTGAAGGAGTCTCAGAGCAGCTTACAATCCTTTTCCCTTCCCCTCCCCACAACAGACACCCTATAAGGTAGGTGGGGCTGAGAGAGCTCTTTCAAGAACAGCTCTGATGAAAGAATTTATGACTGATCCAAGGTCACACCAGTAGCTGCATGTGGAGCAGTGGGGAATCAAACCCAGTTCTCCCAGTTTAGAGTCTGTGCTCTGAACAACTACACCAAACTGGCTCTCATGAAAAGCCCAGATTTGAAAAGCCAGATATGAAAAGCCCAGATTTGAAGAGCCAGATATGAAAAGCTCAGATATGAAGATCCATGCACGCATGCATACATGCAGTGAAATACATAAAAGTATAATCATCACTTTTGATACAGGTTTTTTCGGTGGGGAGGTCCCTTCAGGAAAGGCAAAATAGGTGTAGCAGCCTTTAGTCATATCTAAAAACTCGACTGCCTTAAAAATGCAGCAGGGAAGGAAAACAAGCTGTTAGTTTTCCATTTATCAGGTCAGATTGTGTCATAGTGCAGCATTCAAATCATGGCACTGAAAAACCTTTTTAAAGAGAAGAAAGATGACAGGAGGGGAGAGGAAGACGCTTAGGAGTGCTCATGGAAATCAATAATACTTTCCATTTATATATTAAAAAAGTTATTTTAGCTTTCATCTCGAAGAGACATAAAGCATGCTAAAGGTGTGTTAATGCAGAGATCTATGCATGCACACATGTACTTTATATCTGGCTTAGATAGTTTATTAATGAACTGGCAGGTGCCATCACCATCTTCTATGGAATGAAAATTGATATATGCATCTGGGTTTCATAGCCCACACACTGTACTGGTGGAGGCTCAGTTACAGCTTTAAAGGACATAGACTTTTATACTGACACAGCAATTCTAAACGTTTGTTTATTTAGATATTTATAACACAGTTCTATCCTGTGCACCTCAGCGTTTAATCATGCTGGCCACATGACCAAGGAAATATCTTTGGACAGCACTGGCTCTTCAGCTGGGAAGCAGAGATGAGCACTGCCGCCTACAGTCAGATTCAACTAGCTTTTGAGCAAGGGAAACCTTTATCTTTATCCCCAATGGGGATTCTAAGAGGCTTAGAACATTGTTCTCTCCTCCTCCTCCTCCATTTTATCCTCTTAACATCAACTCTGAGAGGCAGGTTAGGCTGAGATAGAAAGAGAGAGGTCAACCAGCCAGGTTCATGGCAGAGTAGGGATTCAAAGCTGATTCTCCTAAATTCTACTCCAATACTGTAACCTGGGATCTCCAGTGTGATGCCTGTGGGTGCCGTGGTGCCCACCAACATCTTCCTTGTTGCCTACCAAGTATTTTAAAGAAGTAGGTGGGACCAGGTGGGTCTCCTGCCCAGCAGAGCCTCCAATTGGCCATTGGATATCTGGTGAACTGTGCAGAATAACATAACATTTTTGGGGCGTCAGTTGCCACCACAGTGCTGGTTTCATTTTCTCTCACATTCCTTTTTCCCAGTGTGTTTTTCGTAAATTACTCCTCTTGTCATCAACACTTGGGCTTCCTCTGTGTGTATGTGTGTGGCTCTGCCTCCTGTGGCAGCCATTGTGTGGTTGCACCCTACACTGATTCAGAATTCCAAAGGTGCCCACGGGCTCAAAAATGTTGGGGACCCCTCTCTAACCACTACATTTAGAAGTTAAGTCTCATTGATTTCAATGAAATTTATTTCCAAATAAGTATGCTTTGGATGGCAGCCTATCTCCCAATGCGAATGCTTTAGTGTCAGTGTCGATGCCACCAAGAATGCAAGCTGCGTAGGTGCTGCTCCAACAGGAAGTCTTTTCAATCCACTAGATCTCCCAGCTCATGTTGGTTTTAACCTCACTAGCAAACCTCTTCTTCTTCTTCTTCTTCTTCTTCTTCACAAAATAAAAAAATAATATAAAAATAAAATTTTAAAAACTCACTTTTGTGGCATTCGTTCTCTGCTTGACTACATGGGGAAGCGAGCCACGCCTGGGGAAGGGGCAGTGGTGGGGAGTCCTCTGGGTGGCCCAGAGAGTTGGGGGGGCCTGGGGGCTGGATGGAGGTCAGGGGGCCATGGCAGGAAGTCAGGGGGCCAGGCCCCAAAATGCCCCACTGTAGCTACAGGCCTGAGTGGAAGCATGTCTAGAGATGCTTCACTATATCACTTTTCAGATGTTCTATCTGGGTAGAATGTGCCCACATTTGTGTACGGGAGGATGGCAAATGGAATTGCCGAGGCAAATTTCAGTCCAGCCTACACATATTGAATGGAACATACATATAGCAACAGAAAGACTGAAGAGAAGCAAAAGTGTGCTGTAGTGGTCAGAGAGCTTAGGAGACTTGACATGCAGCTCACTGGGTGGCCTTGTTTCTAAGAGCCCACTATAGCAAAAACCTGACTGTGACATTCACGTGTCATGAACTGGAAGTTAAGGTACCTCATGCTTCCTGTTCCATGTGCACTTCCAACATATCTCACCCCCTAAAAATAACAACTCCTACAACTCCCTCTGTGAGGTGGTCTGCAAGCTGCATTGCGAGCTTACTCATCTTTGCAAATGGGAGGATGTGACTTTAGACTTTACACTGCAGGCTACCACAAACTGAGAGCCCCTTCCATTTCTTGTGCCCTTGAATTTATTGGCATCCAAGGTCATTTTCAAATTGCAGGGATCCCCAAAATGTTATTGGGATAAAGATTCCAGAAGCATGGATTGGACTCTGTGAATGCACTCTGAGAATGACACAGTCATCCTTACACCAACAGAAGTTCATTTGGCCACAGCCAATCTTCTTGCATCAAATTAGTTTCTTTACACAAGATGAACAGTCCTGTGTCTTGAATATAGCAAAAGCCATACATTGTTCAAGACCTGGAAAATGGAACTCTTACACAATAACACCCTGCAAATAGGCAAGGTCAACAATCACCTGTACACATGCTTCCTCTGTTGAAGCTGCCACCCTATGGAATCGCCTGCCTGAGGAGGCTAGGAGGGCCCCATGCTTCTGTCACCCCACAAACTATGTAAAATGGAGTTGTTCAGGAGGATTTTTAGATAAAGGTACTATAATGGTGATACTATAATGGAATGCTTCAAGAAGGTGCTTTATAAAATGAAAGGGATTGCAGACTATACCACTGTGTATAGGATCTATTTGCTGTATGTATTACCATGCTGATTCATTGCATCTGCAGTCTGAATCATGTCTAATATGCTATGTTTATTCAGATTTCTGTAAGTCTTCTGATGTAGCTGAAGACTTCCCACCCTGAATTCTTTTCCCTGCTGCCACTCAATGTGGGGGGGGGGGGCAGGAGGGCAATTTGGCATCACAGCAGTGCCACAGCATCACTTCTGGCACAAACCAAAAGTGACATCATCACATCTGCGTGATGCTCTAGGATTCACTCAAAATTCTATTTAGGAAATACTACAATGTTGTGCTGACATCCCTTCTGGTTAATTCAGCCTATCAGGTGCATCACTGTCCTCTTGTAATCTTCCATCGTGTGCCAGTCCTGAGCTGGCAACTTTATTTCTAATCCTACTCAGGGCTTTTTTTGTAGAAAAAGCCCAGCAGGAACTCATTAGCATAATAGGCCACACCCAACAGCAGAAACTCATTAGCATATTAGGCCACACCCCTGCCAGCACAGCTCCCTCCCAGGATCGGCTTCCCCAGGGAACCCGAGGGAAGGAAGTCAGTTTCTGGATCGGCTTCCCCAGGTGCCCCACAGCTGCGGGTAACCTGGGGAACTCGAGGAGGGGAGGCAGTTTAAACTGCCTTCCCTCCCTGGATCGGCTTGGCTTCCCTAGGTGCCCTGTGGCTTGTGAGGTGCCTGGGGAACCCGAGGGGGGGGGAGGCTGTAGGCATGGACAACTCGGAAGCCAGCCAGAACTCCGTTCCTGTGCGTTCAAGCCCCCAAATAGCCTTGATCCTACTACTACTGCATTGTTTTTTACATGTCTCATCATATTGATTGTTTAGATTTATTCTGTGTAATCCACTTTGAGTCTCAGCAAGAAAGGTGGACTATAATTCAGATGAATGAATGATCGGGCCATTGTTTTGCCTTAAAGAAAAGCATTATTTGATAGGTTTAAAAGAGAGAACAAGTTTTGGGAAGCTTGTTGTGACAGACTACGCTTTTAAAAGCTTAGAAGTACTGTGTAAACAGATAAAGGAATGTGAAGAGTTAATTCTTCACAGACCTAGAGCGCCTTGAGTGACAGGCTGTTCTAAGAGATCTGATTGGTTAGCATCAGCTGAGCAGAGAAAGACTTCCAAACTGGATGCTGATTTCTTCCTTGACTGAGTTGAGTACTGACTCCCTGATTTCAGTCTGATTCCTAGTTTTGGAATTCAGCCCTAACTGAGAGCTGTTTAACACAGACAGAAGAACTGGGGGAACTGGAGGTAAGTAGGCAAGCAAATTGGGAAGTAGACAAAGACTCCCATTCAGGCCAAGAAAGGGGGATAGATTTCCAGAGAGAGAAAATTCCTTACTCAGTCAAACAGGGAGTTAGCTCTGAAGAGTGTAGAGATCCCTGGTCTGCTGTGATTAGAAACTACTTTTGAAGATCCTTCAGTTAAAAACTGAAGAGAGTACTGGTGTTTCGAGAGAAGGGATTTGGGTACTGGACAGATTGTACCAGCCTTCTGGAAACCAAAAGAGTCAGAGAATACTCAAAGAAAGTGTACTACAGTGTTTGGGGGAAAACTGGAGCAAAAGCCTCTCAACATAAAGTCCCTGTGAAAAGCTTAAGAAACTCCTATTAGCCTGAAATATAAGAACTATATAATAGTGTCCATCTGTTAAAAAAAAGCTACATATACATTCACAGTTAAAATAACAGAGTTCCTAATTTACATTAATATAACAGTACAAGCCTATAACCGATAAGATGGTGATAAGACTGCCAGAATATGCTACTGCCCCAGGGTGTGTGTGTGTGTGAGGCAGGAGAAACAGGAGTGCGAGCCAGGTGGAGAGCTGTCACTGTCCTCAACCAAATGCCTGGTGGAACATCTCTGCCTTACATGCCCTGCAGAACTGCAATAATTCCTGAGGGAAGGGAATTCAACAGAGGGTTCCACCAGATTGGGCCAGGGCGGAAAACAAGGACAGCTGATGCCTCTCAGGCCGGGGACCACCAGTAGGTTCTTATAAATCAAGTGCAGTATCTTCGGGGGGTATACCAGGTGAGCTGGTCCCGGAGATAGATGAGTTCCAGATCACTAAGGGCCTTAAAGGTTAATATCATAACCTTGAACCTGATCTGGTACTCCACTGGAAGCCAGTGCAACTCACATAGCACAGGCTGAATACGTGCTGTACATGGTGTCCACATAAGGACCTGTGCTGCTGCATTTTGGATCAGTTGAAATTTCTCGGTCAGTCTCAAGGGTAGCCCTATGTAGAGCAAGTTACAGTAGTCTAATCTGGAGGTGACCATTGGATGCATTACTGTAGCTAAGTCAGGACGGGACAGGTAGGGGGCCAGTTTTCTGACCTGGCATAACTGGAAGAATGCTGACCTTTCCCCTCTATGTTAAATAAAATGTTTTGTTATTTTTGAATTCCAAAAGGCCTTGAGTGCCATTTAAGTTGTTTAAGTTAAAGGGGGCTCCTGATCCTTCCCTCAGGTTCCTGGGCTGACCGAACAGCCAAAATATCATACTGTCTTCTGGTGAGTTTGGTACTCTTCCCAATTTGGTGTCATCTACAAATCTAATGGGTAGCTCTCCATACCCTCATCCAGATCATTTATAAAAATATCGAAAATACTGGGCCCAGAACCAAGTCCTGCAGCACCCCACTAGACACCTCTTTCCATTCAGATGAAATGCCATTGACATCTACTCTCTGAGTGTGGTTCTCCAACCAATTCCCTATCTACCTATCATAAGAACTTAAGAGAACATAAGAGAAGCCAATGTTGGATCAGGTCAATGGCCCATCTAGTCCAACCCTCTGTCACACAATGGCCAAAAATACCAGGCACCATCAGGAGGTCCACCAGTGGGGCTAGGACACTAGAAGCCCTCCCACTGTTGCCCCTCCAAGCACCAAGAATACAGAGCATCACTTGCCCCAGACTGAGAGTTCCTATCTATACCTTGTGGCTAATAGCCACTGATGGACCTCTGCTCCAGGGCTTTTTTTGTAGCAGGAACTCTTTTGCATATTAGATGACACACCCCTAATGTAGCCAATCCTCCAAGAGCTTACAGTAGCCCCTGTAAGAAGAGCTTTGTAAGCTCTTGGAGGATTGGCTACATTAGGGGTGTGTCGCCTAATATGCAAAGGAGTTCCTGCTACAAAAAGAGCCCTGCTCTTCTCCATATGTTTATCCAATTCCCTCTTGAAGCCGTCCATGCTTGTAGCCACCACCCCCTCCTGTGGCAATGAATTCCATGTGTTAATTACTCTTTGGGTGAAGAAGTACTTCCTTGTATCCATTCTAACCCAACTGCTCAGCAATTTCATTGAGTGCCCAGGAGTTCTTGTATCCTAGAGTCCAGTCCACAGTCCTCTAGTTTACCCATCAGAATTTCACAGGGAACCCTGTCAAAAGCTTTACTGAAATCCACGTAAACAGCATCAACAGCATTCCCTGGATCCAGTAAGCTTGTCACTCAATCAAAGAAAGAAATGAGTTTGGTTTTGCAGGACCTGTTGGGGACACAAATCTGTGCTGACCTCCACAGATCACCACATTATCCTTTAGATGCTCACAGACTGATCACCTTAAAATCTGCTCTAGTATCTTCCCTGGGACAGAGATCAGACTGACAGGCCTTTCATACACTTAATAGAGAGGATTTTCTGTTGACTCTTGTTTATGGGCATACTTGGTGATAAGGTCATTACACAAATGTCTATTTCAGTTATTAGGAAGTCAGGCAGAAAAGTCAGGAAGAAATCCAGGAAATCCAGGATGGAGTCCAGACTCATAATTGGTGTTAGCTTGGGGGGATCAGTCCACAAACAGATTACATAGATGATGATGATGATAATGATAATGATAATGATGATGATGATGATGATGGTAGATGGATGGATACCACCTCAGAAGTCTAGCATCTCATTCTGCTGTGTGTATAGAGTTGCCAACCTTCAGGTGGGTTCTGAAGATCTTCCAGAATTACAAATGATCTCCAGATTACATAGATCAGTTCCCCTGTAGAAAATGGCTGTTTTGGAGGGTAGACTCTATAGCATTTTACCCTGTTGAGGAATCTCCCCTCCACAGACCCCACCAATTTGCAGGCTCCACCCCCAAATCTCCAGGAATGTCCCAAAATTGGGAATTGGCAACCATATATCTAGACCAGGTCTCATACCTTCTCACTTCATGGCAGTAGAAACTGTATTATTGTATTGTCCACAAAGACCAAAGGGGCTGCCTACAGACATAAGAAACTGCATTTACACTTTATATTCTGGGCTTCCTTGTATCGTCACCGCCTAATAGTCCCAACATTAATTCTACTCTTTGGGAAACATCTTGCCAGAGGGAATACAGAACCAGTAACCAATCAGATTCCCATGAGGGAGATCCCACAGGGCAATTATGCAGAAATGAATTACCTATGCATACCATTCCCCCAGGGGGAATGCCTGCTTTAGGGGCCCCTGATCCATCGGCCCGGATCTGGCTGGTGGGGGAACACCGACCTCAAAGGTGACATCATTGTGTCGGGCATGTTGCTGGGGAGGAATGCTCTAGCACTTGGCCTAAAAACTCTATGGTACCATAGAGTTTCTGGCTAAATGCTAGAACATCCCCTGGCAATGTGCTTAGCGCAATGATGTTACCTCTGGGCTTATAAGTGAAAAGTGGAATGTAAAGGAGTGAATGAAGAAGAATGGTGAAGTACTACGCATGTAATTATTTGATAGGTTCCATGTAATGAAAAGATGTATGGTGTAAAGTGATTTCTGCTCTCACTTTTTTTTTATTCTGCCTTTTAACCTGGCAGTATATAGGCACTCTGCCATTGTAGTAATGCAATTAATTTGCCATTTTAGTAGTGCAATACAAATAGCAGGTTATTGTAAACAAAGGAGGGTATTTTCTTCCACCATTTTAATTGGCAAACAGATTGCTGGAAGAGGCATCATTAATGCTTGATTGCCATTTTAGCCCTTTACTATCCTAGAGAGCAGTTTTGATTTTTTTTTCCAGAGTGGAGATGACAGAAAACACTCATTGGGTGCGTTTAGACAGCGTGCTGGAGCGGTTTAAACTGCTCCGGCACGATGCGTTTTTTTTTAATCTGGAGAATCGCGCTCAGACTAACCTCCTCCTTCCGAGCGCCCCGCCGTCCTCCTGCAGGTGGGAGGGGTTTCCCCCTCTCCTTTGAGCATGCGCACAGGCAGCCCTCTTCCGAACAGGAAGTTTGGCCGGTGCGAAGAAGAGCGATCTCAACAGGTCCTTTTAAAGTTTAAAGGAAGAGTCCTTTTAAAAATGGCCTCCCCGAGATCCCGGACTCCTCTAAATGCCTAAACTAGGCACCAGTAAACCTTTTCTTTTTTTTAACTAAGTGCGGAGCTCCGCTCAAGCGCACACCGGTAAGGGGGAAAAAAAAATGGAGGACTAAAAACGGAAGCTGGAGGCAGCTTCCCAGAGGGGAGGGGGGGTTGAAGCACCCGGAAGTGGCTGGATGGAGCGATCAGACAGGGAAAAGTGCGGCTTGAAACGGAGAATGATGGAAAACACCACTTGGGTAAGTGGTGCCAAAATACTCCGTTTCAAAGGGGGTTTGCTCCAGAAAGTGACGGCTGGGGACAGTGGGCAGATGTTGGGCGTGTGAACGCGCAGGGAAAAGCCGTTTCTGAGCCGTGCTGAAAACGGCTCAAACGGCGCGTCTGAACGCACCCATTATATTTCTACAAAACAATTTACCCTTATTTCTTCAATGCAGACACTGGTGTTCTTTGTTGATACCAGAAAGTCTCTTTTCACTCTCAAACACATAATTTCGGAAACAGAAATCATGATTGACTGACATTTGGAAGAAGTTGAAGAAGATGACAAAGAAGCAGTAGTAGTAGCAGCAGCATCTCTATTTATGTTTTCTTCTTACAAACAGAGCTTCTTAACAGACACTGCTTTAGTTACCTAAACAGGCTCGTTTGGATAACCATTTAAATACCTAGTAGCCATTGGAAAAAAGTATCTCCCAGATGCTTCAGCCTGTAAAAAGAACACTAATGATGAGGATTCAGCTTTTTCAGGTCATTACAAAGATTTGGAAAATACAGAGTCTGTAGCATGTTGATGTCAATTGCCAAATCCTGGAGGATACATATGACTGGCTAATTCCAGCTGTAAACAGTTGGACATTGTGGCAAAGAATTATATAGGACAAGTGGAGACCCGCAAGAAACTTGCGGGATGGTCATCCCATTCCTCACACCTTTGCTTCCTCCCCTCTACCCTTACCTATCTCACACTCTTTCTCCCTTCTGGGGGTGGAGCCATAGACTCAACCCTCCAAAGCAGCCATTTTATCCAGGGGAACTGATCTCTGTCACCTGGACAACAGTTGTAATTCTGGGTGATCTCCAGCCCTCACCTAGAGGCTGGCAATGGTAGTTCTCATGGAGGAAATGGCTGGTTTGGAGGGTGGAGTCTATGGCATTATACTGGTCTGAAGTTCCTCCCCTCCTCAAACCCCACCATCCCCAGGAACCACCCCTTAAATGTCCAGGAGTTTCCCAATCCAGAGTTGGCAACCCTATTTCCTTCCCACCCAACAGCCAACTTAACCTTTATCTGCCTTTGGGTGCGTTTAGACAGCGTGCTGGAGCGGTTTAAACTGCTCCGGCACGATGCGTTTTTTTTTTAAACTGGAGAATCGCGATCACACTCATCTCCTCCTTCCCTCCTTCGGAGCTCCCTGCCGTCCTCCTGCAGGTGGTGGTGGGGTTTCCCCTCTCCTTTGAGCATGCGCACAGGCAGCCCTCTCCCGAACAGGAAGTTTGGCGGTGCGCAGAAGAGCGATCTTAACTGGTCCCTTTAAAGTTTAAATGAAGACTCCTTTTACATTGTCAAAATGGCCTCCCCGAGATCCCGGACTCGTTGAAATGCCTAAATTAGGCACCAGTAAAGCTTTTTTTCATTTAACTTAGGAGCGGAGCTCCGCTCAAGCGCACACCGCTAAGGGGGGGGGGAAATGGCGGGCTAAAACTGGAAGCCGGAGGCAGCTTCCCAGAGGGGAGGGGGGGTTGAGGCACCCGGAAGTGGCTGGATGGAGCGATCAGACAGGGAAAAGTGCGGCTTGAAACGGAAAATCATGGAAAACACCACTTGGGTAAGTGGTGTCAAAATACTCCGTTTCAAAGGGGGTTTGCTCCAGAAAGCGATGGCTGGGGATGGTGGGCAGATGTTGGGCGTGTGAACGCGCAGGTAAAAGCCGTTTCTGAGCCGTGCCGAAAACGGCTCAAACGGCGCGTCTGAACGCACCCACTATCTGTCTTCAGCTTTTTGTCTCCACCCCCCTCCCCCACAGCTTCTACCAAGGAAAATTATAGTCTTTCTCCACAGTGGGGACCAAAGCAGCTTACATTATTCTCACCTCCTTTTTATCTGCACAACAACCCTGTGAGGTTGGTTAGGCTGAAAGTATGTGACTGGTCCAAAATCACCCAGTCAGCTTCCACCGCAATATGGGGATCTGAACCTGGGTCTTGCAGACCTATTCTGAGGCTCTAACTGCTGCACCACTGCTGGCTTTCATAGGGTGGCTGCTGAACAGCAGCAAGCAGCCAGGGCAAGTTGAGTCATGCAAATTAGATGGTATCAAGTCACCCAGAGGGTGCTGTCTAGGGATGCCAGCCTCCAGGTGGGAACTGGGGATCCCCTGGAATTACTGCTCAGCTCCAGACTACTGAGATAACTTCCCCTGGAGAAAATGGATGCTTTGGAGGGTGGACTCTAGGGCATTGTACCCCACTGAGGTCCCTGTCCTCCCCAGGCTCCATCCCCAAATCTCCAGGAGTTTCCAGACCTGGAGCTGGCAACCCCACTACCCCCATCCCCTGCTAGTGCCCGTGGGGGGACCTGGCAACCCTAGACTGCTGCCAGGCCTTGGGGTGGCAACCTCCCTGTGGGGCGTGCTGGAGGGTGAACTCCAGAGATCTGTGAACAACAGAGATCTGTCTCCCTGGAGAAAATGGCTGCTTTGGAGGGTGGATTCTGTGGCATGATGCCCAGCTGAGGCCTCTCCCTTCCCCAAATCCTGCCCTCCTTGCACTCCACCCCAAAACCTCCAGGAATCCCCCAGCCTGGCCCCAAGGCTCCCCTCCCTCCAAGGCCGAAAGAGGCCTGGAAAGAAAGGGCCCTTCCCCCCACCCTTGACTGACAGAGCCAGTCAGAAGCCTCTCCTCCCCCTCCCCCTCCCCCCCAACGTTCTAATCTCTCACCGTTGATGCCTGGAGTCAGGGACCTGCAGAGGCCATTTCAAAAGGCTTTTGGGGGGAATTCAACTGTCCCTGAAGGGATTTCCTCACTGTTTGGATTTTTCTACAAACCCAGGAAGTCTACTGACTATGTAGGAAAAGCTGTTGGGGGAGAGTGAGGCCCCTGTTGGAGGGAATAGGTATCCGCACAGAAAAAAAAAAGTCTGGAATTAGAATAAGGATGATGATTTAAAAAGTTCTGTCAAAGCACAGACCATCTGCCTCCAGGTGGTCTTAAGGAAGAAGAGGAATTGTTTTTTGTTAAGATGGCTGATGGAGTTGTTGCCATTGAGGCCTCTAGGCCGAAGGTGTATTGTATGTAAACAAAAACCTGTTCAGTTCCTTAACAAGCAGCTGGGATCAGTTCTTTGTGTAACCATCTGGAGGATCTTCCTAAACTCCCATTGTAACAGAAGTCAGCTCAGAGAAAGCTTCCTATGTAGCCAGCAGTCACTGAAAATCTCTCATGTGACTGTTCCAGTATAGGGCCAGGATCAAGGCCAGGACCAGATTTTGGGTGGCTTTTGACAAGATATCCTCAGATACATCTCATGTCCTCACCACTGCCTCCTACCACACTTCCACTTACTCATCCAGTACACCACCCAGAGGTGAGGGTAACCAAGCAAGCAGGTGGTGGCTGCCCCTGCTGCTTTATTGTCATATTGTCATTCACTCACTTGCCTGAATAGATGTATGGCCACGTGAGGACAGTGGATAGAAACAGTCCCACACCATGCCTGCAGTGATTAGATGAGCAAGCAGGCAAGGAAGAAATGGAGAAAGAACAAGCAGTGGATGTTGCCGCTTCTCGCTGCCATCTCTGTTTGCTTGTCCAAACGACCATGGAAAGGAGCAGGAGCAATGTGCTCAAAAATCAGTGGTGGTTTCTCCTAGGGGACTAGGGCATCACTACTAAGCAAGCATGCTGGCCTCTTGGCATCTGCCTCTGGAGTAGAACATTACATGTTTGTGGGAACCTGAGTCTATGTAATCAGACTAGGTCCTAAGGTTCTTCTCCTCAGTGAAAGGCAATAGTAGGATATAGTTTGTTGTCAAGCCATTACTGCAACCACAAAAGAGGTCCAAAAAAGTTCCTCTAAAGTGCAGGAATTCCTTGTGAAATGATAAATCAGTTCTCATAAATGAAAGCATTTACATTTGCAGTGTAGCTTGCTAGACTGCCTGACATCATAATTTAAGATTTTTTACTGTTAGTTTATTGCTCTGTTGTAAATCCTGCTTAAGCAATCTTGAAAGGATTTGTTGCAAACATCAGATAATATTTGGAGTTCCAGATCTGGTTCAACAGTGTGCAGGAGTCCCTCAAGCTGCTCGAGTTAGATCTCATCCATATCCCCTATTGCACCAATCTAGTGGTACCTTACTCAGTGGCTGATTTTACTGCCCTTTATGAAGTCTATCACTGTGAGTTCCCTTAAAAAAACACACACACAATTAATTTCCCTATCCATATTTATGAACTCAGCAGTGGACATTTCTGGCATGTGATAGAATTAAAAGTTTGTCTGATATTTCTCCAGCATCCCAGGACAAAAATGTAAAATGAAGTATGTGAATTTTACCAACTTTATTGAGGCTGATCTAACAAATCACTTCTTCCCCACTTATCAGTGTGGTTACCCTATCACGGATAGCAGAGTGGCTAGTCTACCATCATCTGGGCAAATCCATCCAAAATTAAGCACTACAGTGTTTGCTGTACTTCTAGGATTGTCAGCCTCCAAGTGAAGCCTGGAGATCTCCTGGAATTAGAACTGATTTCCAGACAACAGAGAAACGTGGCTGCATTGTAGCCTGAGACACATGGCTGCATTGTAGGGTGCAGTCTATAGCATTATACCCAGCTGAGTTCCATCACCAAACCCTGCCCTCCCTGGGTTCCACCCCCAAATTTCCAAGAGTTTTCCAATATAGAATTGGCAACCCTATGCTGAGAAAGGAACTTTCTTAACATCTCCTCTGCTGGTCAGCATGTAGGGCTCACTGTTCAGTACCTAAGGAAGAATCCATTCAGCTTTGTATGGTTGGAATAGTATAATCTTATTTACTGCTTAGGTGCTTGTTTTTTAAAATTTTGCTTAAGCTTTCCACAGAAAACCATTACTGTTTCTGCCAGAGTTGGTTATTAGGGCTTAATCAGTCTACAAGACTCACCAATTTAAAACAGCCCCTTCACAGGCACCTTTGAACAGGTAAAAGGGCCAGTTTGAGAAGAGCCTCCCCCCAATTCCTTCTTGGCAACCAGATAATCTCACTTGGCCATTAAGGAAGGGCTGGAAGGGAGTGAAGTCATTCTCAATAGAAAATATGCACCTTCTCCATCTTTGCTAAGTTTCACAAGACTTATACATAAGGTGCCACCCACAAGCACTGTGTTCCATTCTGTAATGGAACAGGGGCGACAATGTTTCCCTTCCCTTCCATTCCTTTAAGGAAATCAGAATAAGTTAATTTTAGTTATTAGGGGGGAAAGAGCATTACCAAAATTTGCCCCAAGTGGCTTGTATGGTTATTATTTGGTAACTGCACCTTCTGTGTATTTTCTAGTAGAACAGGCAAGACAAAGGGGGGGAAATCCCAGCTGTATGAAATGATTAAGTCAGACACATAATACTCAGTTTATATCAAGACAACCAGGATGCACTGATATGCTAAGATATTCTTTCTTTCATCTTAGACATATCAGTTCTAAATAAAGAATGTGAGGAATAGTCTGTCAGAAATAAGCAAGCAAGCAAACAAACTGAAGTGGGGGAAAAGGAAATATACTTTCCCATTTGCATGTGTAATTTCATAGGTTCAGTTCCTGGCGCCTCTCCATTTTAAAAATGACTCTCAAGAAATAAGTGCTTAGAAAGACATATGGATATATGATGCTATCCTACTGAGCTAGATGTTTGGTCCATCTGCTGGTTACAGGCATGCTCAGACGTGAGATGACAGGCTTTGACATGCACATGATCACGTTCTTTGATCAAACTTCTCAATTACAAATAAAGTAAATTCCTGATCAGATTATCTGAGTGGTCCATTCTGAAATTCTTCTTGAGGATGATGCAAAACAGCTTTTATTTATGTTTATAGTCCATTTTTCTCACTGATACTCATGGCAGATTCTGCAATATAAATAATGCAATTAATAGGATGATACATCTAATAAGCAATGTAATAGGACTAAGACTGCAGAAATTTGAAACAGAGCTGTGGTTTGAGCAAAGCATAAGTATTAAATGTGACATGTTAAAGAATGCAGAAGATGATATTAAGTAGAAACACAGAGTCTGGTCATGCCATGGAAATAAGTAATAATAAGTTTGACTATATCTTCACTACAGGAGAAGCAATCCATACTCTCTCACTGGATCATGATCTAGTCATTAAAATGACCTACTTGTCAAACATGGAATCACTTACAGTTAATCTCTTCTTTGCACAGTGGGATGCATTCTTTAAATGACCAACCATGGATTCATTGTATTGCTTGCTTTCTGAACTTGCAGAACAATCGCCTTTTGATTTCCATAAAGTCCTGTTCTCTTTCTAAATGGCATAGGAGCATTTTTGCCCCTGAAGTGATCATAAGAACTGATTGCAGGACAGGCAAACACCAAAAGCACACACTGACACCTAAGTAAGTCTCACCTTATAAAGTTCAAATGGATCTTTTTTTTTTTTTTTTGCCTTCTTTATTGTGTGCCTTTTAGCAGTGGAGGATTATGGTGGCAAATAGGTGGGAAAAGCAGCAGCTGCAAGAAAGCCCTGCAATTTTATAAATGAACATCTAGATTTCTTTGGACAGATGTAAGCAGCTCAATGAACCATCAGCTCCCACATCACAACCAGAGAACAGGATGTGAACTGAACTGGAAGGTAACTGAGTATAATTAGCTGAGTATTGTATAACATAACTTGCAGTTTCTGCCAGGCGAAGAAAGCTTTCTCCCAGCATGTTGTGTTGCCAACACTGACTTGGGAAATTCCTGGAGATTTGGAGGCAAGGCCTGGGAAAGGCAAAGTTTGAGGAGGGGAAGAGCTCCAGGGAAACTCCAAGCCCTACCTGGAAGTTAGCAACTCTACCAACACCTGGTGTGTGTGTGTGTGTGTGTGTGTGTGTGTGTGTGTGTGAAGTGGCATTAAGTCACACCCAATTTATGGTGATGCCTTAGGGTTTTCAAGGCAAGAGACTAACAGAGGTAGTTTGCCATTGCCATTGCCTTCCTCCGCATGGTGACCCTGGAATTCCACAGTGGTCTCCCATCAAAATACTAAGCAGGGCTGCCCTGGGCTATCCTGATACCAAAGACCTAGTCTGGGATTGAAACTGAAGCCTTCTGCATGCAAAGTCCACAGCCCTTTGAGACAGTCATTCCAAGCTGGAGGAGATAATATGATCCTGATGAGGCTATGATCTCACTCCGTAGAAAGCATGTATTCACATGGCCCTTCTAGAGATGCTGAGAATTTTGCAGCCAATGTATTTGACAGTCAGACATGATCAGACATAAGCTGATCACCAGATCTGTTTGCTTCGGCACCAAACAACTTCCAAGCAGGTTTGCATTTGAAAACAAAAACAAAATTACACATGCATACAGCTAGACAATGTACATATGCACTTACTCGCACGTAAGGAAACATAGCTTTTTAGTTTTCTTAAATTTTAGCTGGGAGAGAGGGGGTTTAAATTGCAATTTTATTTTATTTAACTATATCCTAGTTTTTAAGCCACTTTGGAGCAAAAAATACAATGTATGTAGATCATACCAATGATGGCACTACCTACAGCTTTATTTTGTTTTTTGCTATGTGAAGGCACAGTCCATAGGGAAGCATCAGCAATAGACTTGGGATGTTCTGTGCATCAAATTATTCTCTGGCTTTGAACACTGTACTCAAAGTTACAAAATCAGGTACAATCTCTGACCCCACCCCCAGTTATATGTACCAACTACTTTCTGAATCTGCCAATTCTAGTTGGCTATCTTACATCAAAGCCAAAATTTACCCTTAGAATCTTTATTTTTGCTTTCTGAGTCTGAGGCTTTTAAAAAAATAAAATCTAGTTTATTGCAAACTCTCTATAGCTTGGCTAACAGAACTTATAGCTCCAAATTTGTGCAGAGTCATCTCCTTGGCCAGATTTAATGTTCTTCCTTCTGCTCTTCTCTCTGACAGATTCCAAGGGATCCTCTATTCTAGCAGGTGCTGTCCTTGTATGAAAGACTGTGTTGAAACTGTCCCCCACATTCTTCTGCAATGTCCCTTTTATCTGGCACCCTATCAGGATCTTCTGCACCTTATATCAGCTCAATTTTCAGAGATTCTTGACATTTTAAGGTTCTTTTTTGCTTGATAATCCAGATACGGAAATACCTGAAAGAGTAGCAAGGTTTCTTCTTAGTGCTATGGCTATAAGTCCTGATAAGTACTATTTACCACTAGGTTTTTATGCTTTTATTCTGTTTTTCAATGTTGTAGCTCAAAATTTTGCCCTGTATGGATTTGTATTTTCCGATCTGTATTTAATTTGATCTCCTATTGCAGGTATATACATATGCCAGTAAAGGCTTGCTAAAGAAAGAATTAGAGATAGCTAATGAATTGCAGAGTGGATAGATAAGTTCTGTACTCTCCAGTACTGAGCAGGTGAAAACAATGACAGCAGCTGAGTTAAGCAAGAAAATTGCTCACAACAGTAGCAAGTGTCAAAGCAGGTAAATGTTAACCTCAGATTGTGCAGTTTTCTAGAATGTGGTACATCTGTGCCACATACACCAAATGGCCATACTCTGCATTAATCAGAAACTGCTCCCACCTGCCCTTCTGGTTCCATACTCAGAATAGTTACCAGATCACAATTTCCAGTTCACCCTAGCCCTGTTCACATGTGACAGTGAACATACATACAACTTACATATACATGCATATGCCTGTTTGTAAGACAGAGCCAACACATGTTTACTTTACAAATGAAACCAGGGATCAGTACCTGGATAAATGTGAAGTTTAAATCACATAACCAGCTGTACCTATGTTGAATGTAACATGAGAATTACACAACACACATATAAATAAAAACCAAAGGAACACTGTACATGGATCATGCATTCACTGTAACTTGTGAACAGGGTTGCATGTGTACACACTGAGAAACAGAAAAATGCACTTTTTAGCTACTCTAGCTATCCAATCTGATTATGAGTATCACAGAGTAGATGGAACAGCAGAGTCCCTTCTATCTGCACTCTCACGTCCCATTATCAGATAGATGGCAACCAGAGACCAGTCCTTCTCTACTGTTGCACCTTGATCTTGGAATTCCCTCCCCATAGCAATTCACCAGTAATGAGTCTACTACTTTAGGCCTGCCCCTGATAAACCTAGAGATGCTGCCAAACTTTGCTGATTTGTAACTCAGAATCTGACTCGAATATATTATGACATTTACCTAAGACCTCTCCTGCTTGTAACTTTCAAGTGATCATTTTCCAGTCCGTTTTCATATCTGAGCTATGTGCACTGGAGGTCAAGGATTTTCCTCCTGGCAGGAAGCCTGACTTGTCTCACTAGAAGGATTCTCTGACAAAAGCTGCAATCCAGTAGGTACACATGCTTACCTGAAAGCAAGCCCCATGGGGGCTTACTTCCAAATAAACATTCATAGAATTGTGTTGAAGGAAGGTGGTGGGAGGAGACTAGGAGGAAAAGAGAAACTCTGGATGGTCCAAGTATTTTAATCAGTATGTTCTTTTAGCAATTTGTCAGAAGAGTGTACAGATTTTTTGAACTTCAATCTGAGGATAGCTGGAGAAGAAAATGCCCATCTCTTTATATTTTCCTAGGTATTATGTTGATTTGGTATTTTGATTTCTGCTATTTTGTTTATCTGACTTCAGCTCCTTTGTTAATTTTAAAGCAAACTTTAAAAGTGGAACTTACCTTTGATTGCTTAATTATGTGTTGTTTTCAAATTGGTTAAAATCTACATATTGGATTTTTTTAAAATGAGGTTTTATATTTTCTTAATATCTTTGAATTATGTTCTAAATTGCCTTAAGCATCATTAATATATCTAATTCTAATAGCCCCATCTGTGGATACTTAAATCCAGAGACTGGGGTAATGGACAGGCAACATATCTTTCTACAAACCCGAGAAAAGCCCCAGGACTGCAGAAAAATCTGAAATCTAATAAGAAAAAAATACATTAGGGAGTTAAAATCCTACAAAATGATAAAAGCACTGCCTGTAGCTTTAAGAAAGAGGCAATTGCTAGGTAAGCACAACAGTATTGCCAGCCTTCAAGCCTTGGTTTCTTTTATTAAACTAGGAATAAGGCCCGTTGTGGAAATAAATACAACGAGCTCTAGAAAGAGGCTCTGAGAGAGTGCCCCGGCTTTGGGCACTCAGTGACAATTTGCTGTGGCAATCTCAGCAGGGTATAATGACAGAGTCCACCATTTTCTCCAGAGGAACTGATCTTTGCTACCTGAAGAGCAGTAGTAATTTTGAGTGATCTCCAGCCCACCCCCAAGATTGATAACAGTGGTTCCCCAGGAGGGAGTGGCTGGTTTGGAGGGTGGAGTCTATGACATTGTACCTGTCTGAGGTCCCACCCCTCCTCAACGCTCACCCTCTCCAGGTTCAACCCCTCAAATCTCCAGGAATTTCCCAACCTGGAGTTGATAACCCTGTCTCCCTCCTAGCCAACCATCAACCTACCTTTAGTTTTCCATCTCCTTCCCCCTCCCTCCTAGAGAGCAGTTGTAATTTTGAGTGATCTCCAGCCCCCACCTGGAGATTGGCAACAATGTAGTGATCTCCAGCCCACCCCCAAGATTGGTAACAGTGGTTCCCCATCAGGGAATGGCTGGATTGGAGAGTGGAGTCTATGGCATCGTACCTGTCTGAGATGCCACCCCTCTTCAAACCCCATCCTCTCCAGGGCTCTTCCATTTTGAAGCGAACACTGATCAGAGCCAAGCCTGGCAGTAATTACCAGCTGACTTGATACTACATAATTTGCATGACTTACCCAGGACTGGCTGTTTGCTACTGTTCAACAGCCAGTGTGATATAGTGGTTAGAGTTTCAGATCTGAGAGACACAAGTTTGAATCTCCATCCACCATGGAAGCTCACTGGATGACCTTGGGCCAATTAAACATTCTCATCATAACCCAACTCACAGGATTGTTACAAGGATAAAGTGGAGGAGAGGAGAATGATGTGATCTGTTTGAGGTCCCCATTGTGGAGAAGAGCAGGGTATAAATGAAGTAAATAAGTAATAAATAAAGCTAATATTGGAGGGAGTATAAAAGGGTAGGAACAGGGGAAGGAAGCAGGAAAAGAGCAGAGGCTATGGGGGCTTTCAGAGAAGGTAAAGGAAACAGTGGGAGAAGGGGAAATGAGATGACCCCTAGGGTTGTCAACTCCAGGTTGGGAAATTCATGGAGATTTGGGGCAGGGCCTGAGGATGGTGGAGTTTGGGAAGGGAACTCAGCAGGGATATAATGCAGTGGTGTCCACCCTCTAAAGCTGCCATTTCTTCCATGGAAACTGATTTGCAGTCAGGGCCGGCCCCAGGTGTCTGGGCGCCCTAGGCAGGACAGCCTGGGGCGCCCACCCCACCGGGGATGCCAACCTCCTGGTGGGGCCTGGAGATGGCAGCGCCGGCTTTTCTGGGCGCCTCGCAGCTGCGAGGAGCCCAGAAAAGCCAGGGAAGGGGCGGGTTAGAACGCCCGCCCCTTCCCTCCCAGCACCCTCAGCGCCTGCTTTTCTGGGCGCCTCGCAGCTGCGAGGCGCCCAGGAAAGTCAGTGCTGCTGGTGCCGGGTGGGAAGGGGGACTTTTCATGGGGGGCGGGGGGCATTTTGGAGCCCCTGCAGGGCCAGCGCCCTAGGCGAACGCCTAGCTCGCCTAGTGGGCGAGCCGGCCCTGTTTGCAGTCTAGAGATCAGCTGTAATTCTAGAAGATCTCCAGGCTCCACCTGGACATTAACAAACCTATGCTTCTTGAAAGTCCTTGAGGGTCCCCCATTAAAGAAAGCAAGTAAAAAGTTTTATAAACAAATACATACTAAAAAAGTGTCCACACACTTTTAAAGCATATTCTGGCACAAAACATTCATTGGCATACAGTCTCCAAACACATAGATCAGGAGCAAGCCCATTTCATAATATGTTATCATCCTCCATTCACTTTGCATGTGTACCACCAATTAGGGCTGCCTGCCAATGGCTGGCCCCCAACAGGAGGTAGAAGAACAGGGAATGGGAGGTGCTGTCTCCGTATATGGCATTACATCATTTCTGGGCAAAATCAGAAGAGATGTCATGTCACTCTAGGAATTGCAGAAACTGTTTGGTAAAAATTGCATGCAACAGCTCCCCCCTCCCTTTCCATCCAACATAGCAGCAGCAGGAAGTACAGGTTACCAGTGGTACTCAGCAACCCTACCACCAGTGACGAATACTAAGGAATGTATTATACTAAATATCTGTGCCACTGTGAAAAAGACAAAGTGTTCCAAGACCTTAAAAGAACAAGTACAATCAATGCTACCACTATGGAGGAAGCAGCATGGGGGAGGGAAGAGTCTTTCTCTGTGCAGCTGCTACATTTGCTGTACAGGAGATTTCAGCATTATACTAGAGTCTGTTTCAAGGTCTTACATCAGCCAGATAATAACACACTGCCACTTCTGACATACTTCTGACACACATTATCAGCTGCGGTATCAAAATTAGCTTCATGTAGACAAGAATGGAGCCTCTGCACTCTCAAGTGATATGAAAAAGTGAAGAACAAAGTTGATGAGAACAAAGGGACTCCCAGTTGAGACAATTCAATGTCACTGTTGAAAATAAGTTTTTACTTATGCCTTTCGTGACTGTGAGAATAAAATATTGATGTGCCAAACTGATAGAGGAAATCTATTTTGAATATTTTCTCCCTATATTTGAGGAACAGATTTATATACACACACACACAAATCCTACCTCTTGGTCTCAAAAATGGCAACTGTTTCTTTCAGTTACAGTCCTGGACATTTTTGACTCTCAGTGGTGTTGCTTTCTAGTTTTAGGAATACATGAACAATAAATTGTTTGTTTATTTATTCATTAAATTATTTATACCTTGGTTTTCCCTTGTGGCTCCAGGCAACTTACAATTCCAAACTGCAAATCATAAAATGTCCATAAACGCTCCAAGTAACCTCATTCTCAGAGAAAATGCCTGCACCTTATAGCAAATAAAATGGTCTTACAGCACCTCTTAAAATAGCAATAACCTCAAGGATAAGAACATATGAGAAGCCATATTGGATCTGGCCAATGTCCCATCCAGTCCAACACTCTGTGTCACACAGTGGTCAAAACTCAGGTGCCATCAGGAGGTCCATCAGTGGAGCCAGAACTCCAGAAGCCCTCCCACTGTTGCCCCCCCAGCAGATGGGTGCCCCATCTGCCCCAAACTTAGTGTTCCATCTATACCTTGTGGCCAATAGTCACTGATGGACCTCTGCTCCATATATTTATCTAATCCCCTCTTGAAACTGTCTGTGCTTGTAATCACTACCACTTCCTGTGGCACTGAATTCCACATGTTAATTACTCTTTGATTGAAGAAGTACTTCCTTTTATCTGTTCTAAATCTACTACTCATTAATTTTATTGTGTGCCTTTGAGTTCTTGTATTGTGAGAAAGGGGGAAAGTACTTCTTTCTCTACCCTCTCTATCCCATGCATAATTTTGTCCCTGGTCCATAGGGGACTTTTCTACTATAGCAAAAGTGCTGGCCAAGCAGGCTACTTTAAAGCATGAGGACACCCAACAGATCTCAACCTGAAGACCACAGTTGGCACATGGGAACACAAGGAATGAGATGGCCCTTTAGACAGGTGAGTCCTAGGCCTTGAAGGGCTTTAAAAACTCATAACTTGCAACCTAAATTGAATCCAGGAACTATGTAGCTGCTTTAAAATAGAACAGATGTAGTATTGCTGGCTATTCCCTGACAATAATCAGGCTGCCACAATCTGAACCAGTTTCAGTTTCTGGTTCTCTTGAAGGGCTGCCCACCATGCATGAATGTTTCATTTGAAGAAACATTGCAACATGGGTTGCTTGAAAAAGAGCCTTGATTGCTCAGATCGCAAGATCATACAGCTCCCATATGGAGATCCAAATACACATGATCTCAGTCACATGACAAACCTGCCTTTGGTACTGTGTATTCTTGCAAGGGGATACATAAAGAGCCACTAAAGCATCTGAACTAGATATGGCCTTAAAACAAACTTGTTATTGATCTCTTGTCAAACTAAATAGGTTTACTTAGAACAAAGCTCTGTTTTAAAAAATTAAGTCTGGTGCAAAATAGTTAAAGGACTGTGAGAATAGTACTGCTGTGAGAATGCAGAATGATTTCCCCTGATGCTAAAAACAATAAAGTACTTCCCTAATAAACAAGAGCAGATGTGATGAAAGCAGTAGGTCTCCTCTCAGTTCCAGAATCTGTCACAATCCCAAAGTAATACTAACATAAAAATCCTCTCCTTTTTTTGAATTTTTGGACTTAATGTCACGAGCAATCTCTGGAGGGATGAAGTTTTTGAAAATTATGTAACTGAATCATTTTTTTAAACCCTGTTTCCAACAATGAGAGATTTTCAAGTCAGCTTTAGAACTCTCTAGACGTTTTGACAGATCTCTTGGCAAATTGAAGCAGGACTTCTAAGAGGAGGCAGAACTACCCTGAATCTCAGTGACACATCCTGAGAGACATATTGTACGGCTGGAAAACCTGCAGGCACTGATATACTTTCCAAAATTAAGAGCAATTAAATCACCTCCTTTTGCCAAAATGATTTCTCATGGCAATTGGGGGAGGGGGGAATCAACAAAAGAAATCCTTCAAACAGAAGCATTACCAAGATAATTATATCTGTGCCCAAAACAATGCTTATCTGTCACCTACAAATTCATCTGCGATTATAGAAACTGCATGAATTTAGCCCTATTTCAGTGTTACTCTTTGGATCAGGGATGTGTTCAGCCATCAGAGATCTGGAGTTCTTGGGCATGAAGTAAATTTTAGCCAAGCTGTCTGTTTGCTGCAATTAAGTTAAGCAAAATGGTGGCACAGAATACAAGACATACATGGCCTATCACTTTTTGAATGGGCAAGGCCACAGAGGGCTAAATGGTCCCTAGGCTTGTTCAACAAATCCTGTTTGCTGTTATGAGAGCATCCACAATTGACACCTCTATTTTTAAGGTTTACTTTGTTCAAATGTTCTCTGACTGTGACAGATATTGATTATAGAGTTTCCCCTTTGCTCTCAGAACTGGGAATAAAAACCCAAACATAGCAACACAACAGGCATTGAATCAGACAACTGCACAGACATAGAATGAATAATGATAATCTAGGACATTAGGCATAGCATCTGATGTCACACTACTGTCAGATATGAGTACAAGTTAAAAGTACAGGTAAAATGTGAGAATGGCTAATGCTCAGAGATGGGGAGTCAATGCTTTTCTTTTTGCTTCTCTTGTGCACTTGCCACTGCCCAAGAGACACCCTGGTTTTGAAAGCACATCACAGCTTGTCTCTTTAGCATAATCAAGGGTATTCTACAGGGAAATGCCTTGAAATTACTAAAACTGAAACAGAAAAAGCTACAAACTATCCCATTTAGTCTTTGTAATGGAAACAAATATTTTGAACCATGTACATTAATATTTTGATATGTGTACACACATACACCATGCAAAGTTGTGCATGATGCAAGGCCATGCCAAAGTCAAGCTCCATTCAGTTGGGAAAATAAACTTGTAGAATACACAGTAATGGTAAAATTAACAATTTATCTGAGAAAAAAATCAGTTACAAAATTCAAGGAGAGATGGAGTGTGTGATATGCAAGCAGGAGACAAATGTAGAATGGGAAGTAGTTTAAAATATTGTATACAAATATATCTTAATGAAGAAGCAGAATGAGAATCAGTTTTAAATATAACATCTTGAATATAACTGTGTGTGAGGAAGTGGATTTTGGAAGAATTTTTATTATTATCACTATCATCATCATCATCATCATCATCATCATCATCATTGACTTTCCTGCTGTATTTTTGTCATATTACCTGCTTGTTAAAAGTAATAGCAAGTATGCAGAAGCGGCAAAATATGTTACACTGGATATATAGTAATGGTGAATCTAATAATTTAGCTGCAAAACAGATTAGTTATGAAATTAGAAATGTAAAATGTTGAATATAAATGTACCCCAACAGGAGTAAGTATCATTGTCCTTTATAGACCGTGTCTGAAAAATTTTTCAATGTAACGAAGGGGGTGCTGGAGATATATACATATATGGTATGTAATTCTCCCACCCCCCTTTCTGTATTTTCTTTATATAATCTCTTTGTTTTTTTAAAATCCTCCGGTATATATAATTCTGTTTTGGTCATGAACTCCCCTGAACATTTCAACATGCTCCAAAATCAGTTCGCTCCCTGATCTGTCATTCAGAGGGTCTCCCTATCCACTGGCTGCTTTGCCTGAGTCCTGCCTCCAACATTCTAAACAGTTTGCTGTTCCTCTCCCCCCCACAGCCAATCAGAACACAGAGGTTATTAGCATACGTGGCCTCACTGGCCTTTGCCTCAGAACACAGAGGTTATTTGCATATGTGGCCTCACTGGCATTTGCCTCTAACATTCTAAACAGTTTGCTGTTGCTATTCTAAGGTAAAATACATTTCCCCTTAGTGCCTGTTGTGGGAAACCATTATTGCCAATCTCCAGGTCAGGGCTGAAGATCACTCAGAATTACAACTGCTTTCCAGATGGCAGAGATCAGTTCCCCTGGAGAAAATGGTGGACTCTGTGTCCTTATATCCTTGACTTCCAAAAAGCTTTTGATACAGTTCCTCATCAAAGGCTCCTAAGTAAGCTCTATAGTCATGGGATGAAAGGACAAGTCCTCTTGTGGATCAAAAACTGGCTTATAAATAGGAAACAGAGAGTGAGTATAAATGGGAAACTTTCTCAGTGGAGGGTGGTAAGCAGTGGGATCAGTACTCAGTCTGATGCTTTTTAACTTGCTTATTAATGATTTGGAATTGGGAGTAAGCAGTGAAGTGGCTAAATTTGCAGATGACACAAAGTTGTTCAGGGTGGTGACAACCAGGGAGGATTGTGAGGCACTCCAAAGGGATCTTTTGAGGATGGGTGAGTGGGCGTCAACGTGGCAAATGGGGTTCAATGTGGCCAAGTGCAAAGTGATGCACATTGGAGCCAAAAATCCTAAATATAAATACACGTTGATGGGGTCTGAACTGGCAGAGACGGACCAAGAGAGAGATCTTGGAGTCGTAGTAGATAACTCAATGAAAATGTCTAGACAGTGTGTAGCTGCAATAAAGAAGGCCAACGCTATGCTGGGGATTATTAGGAAGGGAATTGAAAACAAATCAGCCAGTATCATCATGCCCCTGTATAAATCATTGGTGCGACCTCATTTGGAATACTGTGTACAGTTCTGATCACCACATCTCAAAAAGGATATTATAGCATTGGAAAAAGTGCAGAGAAGGGCAACTAGAATGATAAAAGGGTTAGAACACCTTCCCTATGAAGAAAGGTTAAAATGCTTGGAGCTCTTTAGCCTGGACAAACAAAGGCTGAGGGGTGACATGATCGAGGTTTATAAGATTATGAATGGGATTGAGCAGGTTGAGAAAGAAGTACTTCCTTTCTCACAATACAAGAACTCGTGGGCACTCCATGAAATTGCTGACCAGTCGGGTTAGAACAGGTAAAAGGAAGTACTTTTTCACCCAAAGAGTGATTAACATATGGAATTCACTGCCACAGGAGGTGGAGGCAGCTACAAGCATGGACAGTTTCAAGAGGGAATTAGATAAACATATGGAGCAGAAGTCCATCAGTGGCTATTAGCCACAGGGTATAGATGGGAACTCTCAGTCTGGGGCAGGTGATGCACTCTATTCTTGGTGCTGGAGGGGGCAGCAGTGGGAGGGCTTCTAGTGTCCTGGCCCCACTGCTGGACCTCCTGATGGCATCTGGTATATTTTGGCCGCTGTGTGACAGAGTGTTGGACTAGATGGGCCATTGGCCTGATTCAACATTGGCTTCTCTTATGTTCTTATATCCTGCTGAGATGGCCCCTGTATGACAGCCAATGTGATGTAGCAGTCAGGGCTTCAGAGCACCGTAGAGGCTGCAGGTGGTGGGGGACTGAAAAGCTGAAGAGTGAGGAGAAAATAAAGGTAGGTTGATGACTGGCTGGGAAGGAGATAGGGTTGCCAACTCCAGGTGGGAAATTCCTGGAGATTTGAGGGCTGGGGCCTGGAGAGGGTGAGGTTTGAGGAGGGGTGGGACCTCAGACAGGTACAATGCCATACACTCCACCCTCCAAACCAGCCAGTCCCTCCCAGGGAACCATTGTTGCCAATTTCCAGGTGGGGGCTGGAGATCACTTAGAATTACAACTGCTCTCCAGGAGGGAGGTGGGAGGAGATGGAAAGCTGAAGTCAGAGGGGCAGATCAAGGTAGGTTGATGGTTGGCTGTGAAGGAGACAGGGTTGCCAACTCCAGGTTGGCAAATTCCTGGAGATTTGAGGGGTGGAGCCTGGAGAAGGTGGGGTTTGAGGAGGGGTGGGACCTCAGACAGGTACAATGTCATAGACTCCACCCTCCAAACCAGCCATTCCCTCACGGGGAACCATTGTTGCCAGTCTCCAGGTGAAGGCTGGAGATCAGTCAGAATTACAAGTGTTCTTCAGGTAGCAGAGATCAGTTCTTCTGGAGCAAATGGTGGACTCTGTGTCATTCTACCCTGCTGAGGTTGCCACAGCAAATTGACACTGAGTACTCAGGACCGGGGCACCCGCCCAGAGCCTCTTTCTAGAGTGTGTATTTATATTTTAGAGCTTGTATTTATATTCTAGAGCTCGTATTTATATTCTAGAGCTCGTAGTTATATATACATTCAATTGTAGCTTCACTGGAGAGATAAGACTTTATCATGCTTAATCTGGGAAATAGTGCTGATCTGTTTTTTATCTCTCTTTTTTTTTTGGAAGGGCGCATTACAGACCAGTGTTTTCCCACTCACCTATTGCATATAATTTCCAGAGAGGAGATATATCTGGGGTCTGTTTCCTTTTTTATATAGAGGGGATGACTTCAGTGACTGAGTCCTGTATCTGTGCACATATATTCAAGCAAATCATGTAATGGTTAAGGCTCATGACTGGTTGGTTCTTGGTAGGTCATATGATCTCCAAAACAATGGAATACCAGTGGTTCATGCATCTGTCTAGTAGCTGATCACATGCATTACTTATTCATACAAACATTTGCACAGTTATGCAAGCACAGGCATTACTTGCCAGATCTGCAAGTAGTTGCGAAGCCGGTCCCTGACAGAAACAAATTAAGAAAGTTGTGAAGCTAAGTAAATCAACACCATTTCCATTCTACTCATATATACGCATTAACAGAGGCAGTCTGAAGTTCTGGGGGGGGGGGGGTTGCTGGGAAGGAATCAGTATGGAAGAAAATGGCTGCTCTTTCAAGACTCCTAATCACTCATGACATACAATGATGGAGAGAAACAGCCAAACAATAAAAGTCAGATATATTAAACTAGCAAGATTCATTTATTACAAAATGAGGCTGTTAATATTAATTCAATGAGGGAAGCTCTCATTGCTAGAAGAGGTCATTCTCATATGCAGATGGCATCAGCCAAGCAAATGGGATGGGATGATTTGGCTTCTTGGGAAAGGGATGGCAGTGACTCTGAAAATTACAGAAGCAATTTAAAAATACGGAGTTAAAAACTCCTTTCCCACACAGCACACATAATTGAGCAAATATCATCACCTCATTACCAGAGGACACGCTGGAAGCTTTGGCAATATTTTTTTCCAAGAGGCACTCACCTCACCTGGAGAACTCTGAAGCCAAAATTCAATTTAAGGCCAAATTTAATTATTTTTTTCTGCTCATATGTTCTGAAGTCAAATGAATATTTTTTAAGGAGAACTTGTTAAGGCAGAACAGCAGTCAAAGCAGTAGAACTCAGCTAGAGTGGTCTGAATTTATGCAGAAATACAGAGTCGTAGAGGAGAAGCAGGCATGGCCATCATTATGCTAGGGAAATAAGTCACAAGTCACCACAAAGAAGCTGATCAACTATATGTGAAATCATGGACACTTGTTGCCCCAGTAATAATCAATTTGCTGTTGTGTTCAAAGGTAAAGGTACATTTATAATGCTACTTTTTTATATTTTAATTCACCTCATATTACAAATCCATCTCATTTTCACAGTAAATGTGGTTTTTGACAGTCAGATTTTATTTTTAAGAGAGCCGATGGTAGTATGATAGAACCATGATGTCAGTGATATACACCCATCATCTCTGATCAAATAGTTCGGGGGGGGGCGGTTTCATCCAGATTTTGAAGCATTACCTAGTTGGCCAGAGATAATAAGGGAATTGAGTACATCAAGGGTCATAAAGCTGCTATCACTCTACTTTAAAGAAAAAAGCTCTTCTGACACACACCATATTTATGTCTCTTGGGTGATTTCCACATGGCCTTTTTACTCTACTTTGAGCTCCCAACTACAGACAAGTATTTCCGAGCATCTATGCAGCTTCATTGCCCATTCATATCCCTTTATGGTTTCTTCCTTATATAGCTGAAGTACATTAGCCTTCCATCTGGAAGGTATGCTGTACTTTAAGAGGCACCAACCACGTTTCAACACCAGCATTTAGTGCTAGGGTTTTTTTAATTTCTATTTATTTATTATTTTGATTTATATCCTGCCCTTCCTGTGAATGGGCTCAGGGAAGCTTACAGCAATAAATAATCTCTCCTTATAATATATTTATCTTTTGGTTTCACAACGTTCGATGCGCGCCAACAGTGTTTGGCGGCTCGAACTGTCGATCAGGCCTCCCTCACTCCCGCCCCCCACCCGCACTGGAGAAAGCCAACGGCACAGCCAGGGAGCCGCTGCGCCGGCCTCGGTCCTGCCCAGGAGAAAGCCGGCCAAGGAGCCGCCGTGCTCTGGGATCAGGCCCTCCTCCCCCCAACCGCCCAGGTAACAGCCCAGCCAGCGTTGGCAGCGAGGGAGCTGCAGCGTGCCAGCCTTCCCATTCGCTTCTCCTTCTCCCCGCAAATCCGGGCAGACGGGAGAAGCTCCCGCAGGCCACCCCCCTTCTCCCACCGGCCTGTTCTTCCCACTCCCCACCCGCCCTTCACAGACAACCGCGGGTGGGGGAGGTGAGGCCGGCGGCTGCACTTGCCACTCCCCCCTTCAGGGGCAACCATGGGAGGGGGAGGTGAAGGCCGGCGGCAGCGCTGAGCTGGCCGCCGCGGGTCTGTTTCTGCTGCCCGTCCCCTTAAGAGGCAATCGCGAGGGGGCCGGTGATGGGTGGCAGCGCTGAAGGCCCAGCTACCACAGCCCCGTTTCCGCCGCTCCCCCGCTCTTTTGGTCTCTCTCCCCGTCTTTCATTCTCTCACTCTCCCTTCCTTCCTACCATCCATTCTCTCCCCCTCCTTCCTGTTTTCCTTCCTTCCATTCTTTTGCTCTCTCTCTCTTCTCTCTTTCTCTCTCTCTCTCTCTTCCTCTCTCTTCTTCTCTCTCTCTCTCCTCTCTCTCTCTCTTTCTTTTCACTCTTCCCCCCTCTACCTTCCTTCCATTCTCTCTCTCTCTCTTTCTTTCTCTCTCTCCCCCCCTTTCTGTCTCTCTCTCTCTCTTTCTTCCTGCCTTCCTGCCTCCCTCCCTTCCCTTCTACCCATCCATCCTCCCACCCTTCCTACCTTTCTAGGCCCGTTGTCTTCCAACACAACGGGCTTTGCTCCCTAGTATAATTATAAAATAATACAATCAGATAATGCAATAAAACCAATTTAAAGCATTTAAAATGGGCAGTACATTCAATTCCAGTTTCTACAGCCAGGAGATAAATGGGCCAATGCCGAGACAATATGATCTTATGCAGCAGCAATAGAGAGGCCAGCCAGTAGATGCCTGCTGCCTCAACCAAAGGTTGCGAACATCTAGGTGAGATATGGAGCTCTCCCAGAATTACAACTGATCTCCAGACAACAGAGAACATGGCTGCCTTGGAGGGTGCACTGTATGGCATTATATCTGGTTGAGGCTCCTCTCCTTCCAAACTCCATCCTCCCCAGGTTGCACCACCAAAATCTCTAGGAATTTCAGAACCTGGAACTGGCAGCCCTATTTAGTGTGGTGGCTGAGTTGCTGAAACCCTTTTTTAAAGGTACATATGAAAGTTACTTGATGATTTGAAAGATCTTTTTAAATTAGAATTTATTTTAAAATTTGTTGTTTTATTTAATACTAATTCATTGCTTGTTCTTATCAGTCACATATTGGCTGAGTTCAGACTGGCAGTTTGCCCCACTATAGCCACGTTTCACAAGCGAATTAAAGGGGGTGTTCACACAGGCACATCTGCCTGGAGTTCCCCACCTGTAGTCAACCCGTGCTGTTCCACTTTGCTCTCGCATTTAAAAAATACCTGGTGAAAGTGGTAGCAAATCCCTGAGAGCCCATTTATCCTGCTTCATTCTGTTGCCGGGAAGTGTGAACGCCAACACGAAAAGCCGGGAGCAACCTGCGTTGCGCATAAGGCAGCAGTGATATGATTGGCTGTGCTCTGCTCTACCGCCCAATGCGGTGCTGGCACAACGGGATCCTCCCCAAATTGGCTGGATGCGCACATGCACACATAGCTGAATTACCAGGGGAAAGCTGTTTACAGCTGCACCTCCAGGCCAGCAATCTGAACGCTCCCATGTGCCTCCCCCTGGTATGCTCCTGCATCAGTTGGCGCAGTGTGACCAGGAAAACCTGGAACAATTTGTTCCAGGGCTTTTTTGCCACGACTGGCTCTTGCTTCAAACTGCCAGTCTGAACACAGCCATTGTTAAGTATTTTCTTGGGTGTTGTTGTTTTGACTTTGTGTATGTATGTGTGTGCGATGAACAGCCAACCAGAGAGGTCCCTTCAAAGAGTCCAACTAACCAGGGACATTTCTCTATCACCTCATGGACCGAACAATGGGGGCAGTCCCTTTAGGGACCCAACTAACTCCTACAAGTTCAGCAGCAAGAAACCAATTGTCCAATCATGGCAAACTTGAAGTGGGGGGGTTGGCAAATCATCATCACCTAGTGGTATGTGTAATTGAAAGGGCATTACAAGAACAAGAAACAAGAAGATTAAGGGACAGAATGGAAGTTCCATCATCACAGAAGTAACATTCATATCACTTTATACAGAATACTTTTTATGTACTCAGTTCCCAAACTCAGCTGGGTATCAAGTACATAAAAATCAAATGACATGCATGCATGTGTGAATGAGCCACAGTTCAACCATCTGTCCTATCAGGATTCTTAAACCATTCTCATAGATGAGCATGCCATCTCCACTTTAAAAAACTCTACAGTGCCAAATGGTTTCTTCCAATTCCCAGCTATTCTTACATTTTGAAATGTAACATGACCATCTGCCCAGAATGAAGAACAGCTTCAAAAGGGGCAGAAACAGAACCAATTCAAACTTTACATGTTGACGTGGTTAAAAGCATTTTGGGATTATACTTACCTTATCAATTTCACATGATCACTTTTCTTAATGTGCTCACTTCTCCCACCCACACAGCACCAGCTGGTATTTACCACATCTATGAAAATCAGCAGTAGTTTCCCTGATAGGGTAAATACCTGGTGTATACTATGAACAGGGGCAATTTCCCAAGAAATGTTTGATGTGTGGAAATGATGAAGTAAAATCACCTCAGAATGCAAGGTGTGAGTGAGCTCTGACTGTGTGCTGTTACTACAGCAGAATTTAGCTACAATATTGGCAGAATATTGTATGAATATGTATATGCATATATGTCACTCTTAGTGGATGTCTGAGTGCAGACACAGGCAAGGCGGTATAGGAATTAGAGTGAGATGTGGCCTCAAATATCATGGTTATGCATAAAATCATCATTAATCTAACTATGAAGATGTAAAGATGTATCATTACTGGGAGCCTAAAAATATATTCATACAGTTTTTTTAAAAAAGCACACACATTAAGTGATAAAACAAAATAAGACCTATCAGATTTCCTAATGCATTTCCTTCTTCTCCAAAGACCTTTCCCAATGAAACATTTGTTAGTGATTTTCCTAGACTACCTTTAAAGCCTCCAGTCTCCTTAGGGAGACACACTCCCCCAGCCTCATAAATCTCACTGTCAGGAATATTTCCCCCCCTGACATTCTGCCTAAAGCTTCTGTTTACTTGAAAAACCAAGAGGATGAAAACAACACAGAAACACATCTGAAACCTCAGCAGAATAGTCTCCAAACATAACTGCATCTCCAAATTTTCTGGACGGTATCAGCATTTTTTAAAATAGTCCTATTAGGACGACAATCAGAAGACAATGTTCCTTTGGGCAGTTTGTATGTGCACATGCGTGTATCTATGTGGAAAGTGGGTGGACTGGCTTCTGATTATGAGAGCATAAATAAGCCCCCAGGTGTGAATGGAACTACAACATAAGGGGTACAGTTTGGACAAAGTGCCCAAGGAAGGTAAGTTGTCAGAGGACCAGTAAATGGGATCAAGGTTGAGACATGACTGTCAGTATAATGTCTGGAGTTGAAAGCAGGCTTCCCTTAGGGCTTCATTTATTCCAGACATCAGTGTCAGCCAGAAGAGGTTAGAAACAAAAGCAATGGAATTCTCCCTTGACCTTAGGATCACAGACTCAGTGACCTGAGTTTTCTTTAAGTTTTGTTTAGCAGGTAAATAACACCTCTAAGCTTATCTAGGAAGAGGGGGAAATGTCAATGAAATCAGAGTCACATGAGAGAAGGGGGTTTCAGTGGCATACTTGAGGTAGTCTTGTGCCATGGATGATAATACTTGGTCTCCAAAAGAAAAACAATGATCTGGATACACACTACAAAGAGTTCCAGCATGATTGTTCATGCTGACAACAGCAAGTGAAACAAGCCCTTCAGGGATAGAGCTGTTGGTTTCCCACAACAATTTCTGTAATCACAGCAACTGAAATAGGTGCCCCTGTGACATACCGAACAATCTTATATGAGTCAGACTATTGGCCCATCTGTCTCACTGTTATTTACTCCAGCTGGCAGCAGATGTTTTCCTGGGTCTCAGGAAGATTAAGGTCTGCCCTAAGTCTTGCTAGTAGACATTTCTAGGACTGAATGAGAAGCTTTCTGCATACAAAGCACATGCTCTGCTATTGGCCCATCATTGTTTCCAATCACCTTTGGATAAATGTGTGTTTGTAATGTTCTTAGCACCATGTCTCCCTCAGCCTCTTCATATACCTTAAAAAATTGCTGCAATGAAATTCCACTTTTTAGAATGCTGCACTGTATAGTACTTAAGCCATACCAACATATCAAAGGTATCCCAGAGAAGAGTACTAAGAAGCACAGAACCTAATTCAGGAGTTAGACATAGCATCCCATTCACAGTTGACTACAGATCCATTCTAGCACATCCCTGCTAAATGAGCTGTGGCCCAAATATTCTAAAGCCTCAAGAAGCCAGGAGTGGATCAGAAACCGGTGTGACAGCCACAGTACTGGGGTTGCATGCTCCCAGCAGCTGGCCTTAACCAACAGTATAGTCACAACATTCTGAATTAGCTGGAGCTAATGAACACTCTTCAATGATAACCCCAAGTAGAGCACATTGCAGTATTCCAGTCTTGATGTAACAGAGATATGTATCACATCCATAACACAGGTACAGATATGACTGAACTGGGAATAGGTGTAAATGATGCACCAGTTGAAGTTGGGTAAAAGTACTCCAAGCCACCACAATCACCTGGTTTTTAAGGTGACTGCTGCATTGAGTATCAGTCCCAAGCTGTGAATCAGGGGACTATAACCCCATCTAAGACAGCAGAGATCTCAGGTCCCTGGTCTGCCTTCCTATGTATCCAGAAAGCCTCTATCATATAACAATTAATGTTCAGCTTGTTCACCCTCATCCAACCTGTTAATGACTCCAAGTACCAGTTCAAAACATCAATAAAAAGGCAAAAGGTAAAGGTTTCCCTTGCCCGGAAGCCAGTCAAATCTGACTCTAGGGGCAGTGCTCATCTCCGTTTCCAAGCCAAAGAGCCAGCACTGTCCAAAGACTTCTCTGTGGTCATGTGGCTGGCATGACAAAATGTCAAGGCACATGGAACACTGTTACCTTCCCACTGAAGTGGTACCTATTTATCTACTTGCAATTTCTCGCTTTCGAACTAGGGTGTTGAACTGCCAAGTCTTCTGGTCTGCAGCTCAGCATCCTTCAAATTAGTTGAAAAGAAAGGCAGAGCCTCATATTGGTGACACCACAGCCCCACCCTCCTGATTACCTTTCCCAGTGGTTTCATATAGATATATAGATCCTACTGTTGTATTGTGTATAAACTATTCCAGTAGAAATCTCTGTAAAAGATTATAATGTAATCAGGCATAAAAAAACACATATGCAATGTACAAAGGTACTGTCAAGAAACTGGACCTCCCATTCAATTTCTTGTCCTTGCATTACACATTGATTAAAGCTTAATATTAAAACATAGGCCTGCATTATGGGTGGAGAGATCATGGAAAACATCTGGTGCTTGTCATGAGAAAATTAGCAAGTTGCCTTTGTACCTTTGGATAAACACTTCAGGGACTGGAACATTATTGGTCTACCAGAATGGCACTGACTTGCCAGTGCCTTCCTGCTTCATAATACCCCTGTAATTCATGCTGTGATTTATACTCTATACAGGGACGGGAGAGATTCTAGATTATTCTCCATCTCTCATAAAATGGCCTTTCCCTGAGCCATCTGTTATAACATGGTCATGTTAAGAAAATTCAAAGGTCTGACTTTGGGTTGGCTAGAGGGCCCCCAGCTGATTCAACTTTAGACATTAAGTAGGTAGCATTTTCTGTTGTTCTGGGTTAGTTGGAGCAAAGGCCACACCAGCTCTCCTGGAGGGATGGACTAATCCTGTGTTGGGTTAGGCCCTGGCCTGGTGGAAAAAGTAGGCTTGGAATGATTGCTTGATTTCACCTAAGAAGCATAACATGGTAACTATGGACTAGGATTTAACTCTATAGTTAGAACCTTAAACAGTAGCTGCTTTGTTTTCTTTCTCACTGCTAAATTCTTTTGACAATATTCCTGCACTCTTTAATAAAAAAATATCTTTTACTATATCTGGTTGTTCTGAACTTCAGAAGCTCTGATTATATTCAGTACTTTAGACTTAAACATCCACCTACTGGTAATTGGTACCTAGAAACTCATTCTGCAAATGTCCACCCTGCAGGGTTGACTTTGTGGTAATCCCAGAAAGATCAGGAGTCTGCCTGCTGGCTCCTGATCATAGGGATAGTTAAAATGGGCTCGTGGCAGGCTTGTGGTGTGATTTTGAGCTCTGCCCTTCATACCAAGGATCCTCTGTATTGGAAATTCTTGAGAGGTATTTGCTTACGTTGCTTGTTGTGAGGGAAGGTGACATGGTATAGCCCAATCTCACCAGATCTTGGAAGCTAAGCAGGGTTGGTACTTGGAAGGAAGACCACCAAAGAAGACTCTGCAGAGGAAGTCAATGACAAACCACCTCTGCTTAAACACTTGCCTTGAAAGCCCATTGCTGGGGTCACCATAAGTCGGAGGCAACTTAACAGCACTTAACACATGTATATGTTGTCTATTACTCAAAAGCTGAACTAAAACAAAATTTTGCAATTTAAATCCTGAATGCAAAATTGTGAATTAAAATTTGAAAGTTTGCCTTATCATTTGAGTGCATGAGACTTGTAGGCATGTCTTGCTTGTGTTCATTTAGCTGGGGTCATATGTCAAATCTCATACATTATCAACTGCTAAACACCATTACTTGTCAGCCATCAGACAGTATCAAATATACAATACTGAAATCAAACCTCAGTGGATACTGTTATCAAATGTTCAATAAAGTTTAGCATTTTTTGAATATTCCAAAACTATTCATTTAATGAATATTTCCAGAGAGGTGCCCATATTAATCTGTTGCAGCAAAATAAACAACAAACCTTGTGACATCTTCAAACATAAAAATTTGTGTCATAAGCTTGCATAGGTCAAAGAAGCCTATTTAATCAGTTATCTGACTTTTTGTTTCACCTTAAGGTAAAGGTAAAGGTTCCCTTGCTTGAAAGCCAGTCGAATCTGACTCTAGGGTTGCGGTGCTCATCTCCATTTCAAAGCCGAAGAGCCAGCGCTGTCCGAAGACATTTCCATGGTCATGTGGCTGACATGACTAAACACCAAGGTGCACAGAACACTGTTACCTTCCCACCGAAGTGGTACCTATTTATCTACTTGCAATTTCTTGCTTTCGAACTGCTAGGTTGGCAGGAGCTGGAACTAGAGACAGGAGCTCACCCCGTCATGCAGCACTCTCAGGTCTTGAACTGCTGAACTACTGACCTCCCACAGCCTGCAGTTCAGCGTCTTAACCACTTGAGCCACCGCAGCTCCACCTTTGTGAGTGAATATTTAACAACAGCACTTGCAAGGCAGAATTTTGAAAGGTAAAGTCATTTTATTTCAAAAGACATATTGGTATATGTTTTATTTTGTCAGGTGTCAAATTTGTACCTTTCAGAGATAATGAGGAAAAAAAGAAAGACCACAGCTTGCTAAAGTTTCTTGTTCCTTGTAATTTTCACAAATTTCATAAATTCATAAATAAATGGCAATTGTGGTTAAAAGGGTAACTAGTGGGATTCTCTGGAAGCTTTCACAAACAATATCATTCTCTGAAATAGAAATATCACAAACATCAACCCATAATGCCGGGACAATGAAGCATGAGAATAAGAACAATACAAATCATATGCTCCTCTCCTTGGGGATGGGCACCTTGCTGAATTTAAAATGTAGACCATTCCTGTGAGTATAAGACTCTTCACTTTTTATAGTTATATTTTAGGTTGCTTTGTATCATGTACTCACATACAGGTTTTATATACCATTCACATGTCATAGATACATGTATTACATATGTAATGCTTAAAATAATGACTTCATGATTCACAAAAAATGTGTACATGGGGGGAATCAAGTGCAAGAATACACAAAAATGGGAAGAAAATAAATAACAGTGGGTTTGATTTGTGCTGTTTATTTAATCATTTCTTTACTTCAAGTATAGCCCACCTTTCTCTCCAAAAGCTGCTTGCATCCTCCTCCTCTTCTCCATTTTACTCTCGCAACAACCCTGTGAGGTGAGTTATGATGACAGTGTAACTGACTCAAGTTCACCCAGCCAGCTTCCATGGCAGAGCAGGGATTTCAGCCTGGGTCTTTCAGATCCTAGTTCAGCACTCTAACCCCTACTCCACACTGGCTCAGACATGAAAGGATCTGAAATGGGGATTTGAGGGTCCAAACATTTTGCTTGAGCAATCCAAAAGCATCCACTCTGTGCTCTGATGTCCAGGTGACAGTGCCATGTAGTGGCACATGCGTGGCTCTGAAGACATTGACTAAGGCTGAGTTCAAACTGGCAATTTGTCCTGGTAGGGATCCGTTTCAGTGACGCTTCAAACCCGCAGTAAACAGGGCGTTCACACAGGCACATCTGTCTGGCATCCGCCACCCGTAGCCAACCGGCACTGTTCCCCTTCACTGCCGCATTAAAAAGATACCTCATGTAACTGGTAGCAAATCCCGAAAGCGCACATGTGTCCCACGTTTCCCCACTTCTGGGAAGTCTGAACGCTCCACCGATAAGCTGGGAGCAACCCGCGTTGGGCAGAAGGCAGCAGCGGTATGATTGGCTGTGCTCCACTCTACTGCCCAATGTGGTGCCGGCGATGTGGGGTCCTCCCCCAATCGGCAAAATGTGGTTATGTGCATGAGCGCTTATGCACATACACCCATATACCCACAGCTGAATTAATGGGGAAACACCGCATACAGTGCGCCTCTGGGGCAACAATCTGAACGCTCCTGTGCGGCTCCGCCCAGTATGCTCCGGCAGCAGCCTGGGCTGTGTGAATGGGAAATCCCAGAACAGTTTGTTCCGGGGCTTTTTTGTCGCGACTGGCTCCCGGAGCAAATTGCCAGTCTGTCCTCAGCCTAAGAGTGTAATTGTTGTTGACATAAGGTGGAGAATCAACCCTGACATGACCATCCCTATACATGGCAGTGATAACTGGAAGGCAGTGGCTGTCATGGCGTACCAGCCTTTGTATGATGGTGTCTGGAAACACTAAATATTCACATGACCTTTAGCAGACAAAGGGTATTATACAAATTCCTAAACAGATTAAGCAGTGAGTTTCCTTAACGACCTGAACCATTTCCTTATCAATCTGCAGCCTTCAGAAAGGTCAAGCATTATATACAGCTGAAACCAGAGGCTTTTCTGTTGTGATTGACATACAGTTAGAAAAAACACATGGAACTTTATTTTTGTATATGACAATGGTGGCAAGATTATTATGGCTGCGGACACACACACTAAATAAGCCACTTTCAATCCACTTTCAAAATGAATTTTGCCAGTTCACACAGTAAAAATCCAGTTGGAAAATGCATTGAAAGTGGATTATTTAGTGTGTGTGACCGCAGCCTAAATGCTCAGAAATGGAAATCTTCAGTATTATCTACAATAGAAGAATGGCTGGTGAAGATGGTGGAACTTGCAGAGATGGTCAAACTTACTTCTTTGATTAGGGAAAAGACATTATCTACATTTATTGCCAACTGGAAGCCCCTTATAGACGTTTTGCATGAAATCCAAAAAGACGAATTGATGACTTATGGCTTTTAAGAATAAGAAGGGGAGGGGAAAGATTATAGATACAGGAGAGATTTATTATGTACTTGTTGGCTGAGTTCAGACTGGCAATTCACTCCAGGAGCCAGTCGCTGCAAAAAAGCCCTGGAACAAAGTTTCCCAGTCACACGGAGCCATCTGCTGCGGGAGATTACTGGGAGAAGGCGTGCTGGAACGTTCACACTGCTGGCCCAGATTGGGGGAGCTCGCTGCAGATCGCCGATTGGAGGAGGATCCCGGCACCGCATTGGTCAGTACAGCGGAGCACGCCAATCAAGCTGCTGCTGCTGTTCTGGCTTGCTCCTGGCATATCAGCCGCATGGTCACACTGCCGGGAAGAGGACTGATGCAGTTTAAAGCCGCTCTGCAGGGATTTGCTACCCCTTCAAAGAGGTATCTATTTAACGAGGGCAGAAAGCAGAACAGCATGGGTTGCAGGGGTCTTTTCGTAGAAAAACAGCTGCAGGAGCTCATTAGCATATGGTATGCTAATGAGCGATTAGGCTATTAGCATATGCCACGCCCCCTGACATCACCGGAAGTGATGTCAGAAGGGGAAGCAAAAGGGGGGGAGGCATATTCAAAAGCCTCCCCTTCCCTTCCCCAGCTGGCCTGGGTGGGGGAGCTAAGAGAGAAGGGGTTTAAAGTTTAAACTCCTTCTCATGAGAGTTGGGCTACAGAAGGAGGAAAGAGGGAAGGAAAGAGAGAGAGTAGAGAGAAGGAAAGAAGGAAGGAAAGAGGGAAAGAAAGAGAAGGAAAGGGGAGGGAAAGAAAGAGAGGGAAGAAGGAGGAAAACAGGGAAAGGAGGAAAAAAGAGAAGAGAAGAAGGTGGGAAAGAAAGAAAGAGAGAAGAGAAGAAGGAAGGAAAGAGGAAAAAGAGAGAAGGAAAGGAGGGAATGAAAGAAATTCGGCGGCAATTTGGCCCCATTATATCCTATGGGCCATTGGAGTCAAAGGTGAAAACATAGGGTATATTCTGGGGGGTGGAGGGGAGGGGTTTGAGGGAGAGGCTCCAAACTCACAGGGTAGCTTATGGAGACTCTCCCTCAAGATACCCACCAAGTTTTAAGAACATTGGACCAGGGGGTCCAATTCTATGGGCCCCCAAACAGGTTGCCCCATTCCCTCCAAAGTAACTTTTTCCGCACCATAGAGAACAATGGAGGGAATAGGGGCAACCTGTTTGGGGGCCCATAGAATTGGACCCCCTGATCCAACGTTCTTGAAACTTGGTGGGTATCTTGGGGAGAGGCTCCATCAGCTAACCTGTGAGTTTGGAGCCTCTCCCTCAAACCCCGTCCCCTCCAGCCCCCAGAATATACCCTATGTTTTCACCATTGACTTCAATGGCCCATAGGATATAATGGAGCTGAAATTGACATTCGGCTGCCTGAAAGACTCCCCTGGAGGCCGGCTGGGGGCGGGGCTTGGCTCCTGAGCTCCTGAAGCTGCCTGGTGTGCTCCCCCCAAAAAAAGACCCCTGGGTGGGGGACACCAGGCAGATGTGCCTGTGTAAACGCCCCCTTTAATATGGCTTTAAAGCGTCACTGAGACGGGGCTCTACTGGGGCAAATTGCCAGTCTGAACTCAGCCATAGAGAGGGCAATTAGAAAACTAGATAGTGCCAGTCATAGATGAAAACTGAAAGATATTCCCTTATTTTCCTTCCAGGTTTTCCTTATCTCTTTTTCTTTTTTTATTCCATTCTTTGTGTTTTTTCTTTTTTTCTTTTTTACCTATGTTGTTCAAAAAATCATAATAAACATTGAAAAAGAAATAAAAAAGAAAGATCAACCATTAAGCACTAGTGAAATTCACAGAACTTGTGCTATGTAACGCAATAAAGTCCACGTGCATTTTTTTCATTTCCTAACCAGCATTACTGAAAAATATACTTGAAATAGTTTCCTCAAGCATACACTGCCCAAGTAATCCTATGCGGAGTTACTCTAGTTTGTCCATTGAAATCAACAGTCTTAGATTGTACTAAACCTGGAAAGGATTGCACTGTGCATGTCCTCTGTCTAAAGTCCTCCTAACTCCCATCTCCCCTTAAGACAGAGTTTCCATCTGATGTCACTTTCAAATAGCAGCCATCTTTTCAAGCTGCCAAGAATAGAGGCAGCTGTAATGAAAATGCCAAAGGGAGTGGAATTTAAAAGGCCAAAATGAAACTACATGATCTCTGACAGGCTAACAAGCTGATTATAATGTACTTGACTTATACCACTTCTGTTTAATCCAGACAGATGCTTCGTTTGTCTAAAACCCATAAACTTATTTCTAATCTCATTAGCATCAATTGAAAAGATTTGGATAGAAGGATTTAATACTGACAGGTTTCTGGTCACTTTTTATAGACTTGATTGCCTTTTTATTATTTCCTGAGATGACTGCACTCTTTGTTTACAGTTTTACAATGGAAAGCAATTACATTCCAGTGAACTGCAGGGATTTGTGTGTGTACGTTTGATATAGCAGTCAGCAATCTGAAGTCTTCTTGGTCCACTGCAATAAAAGCAAAAACGAGCCAAAGAAGAAATTCTATACAAATTGATCTTTTCAATCAATGGCTCCATTCAGGACAACTTTAAAGGTGGTTCAAATAGTAGGAAAGACTGAGAGAAGCTGGGATGGCATCCAGAGAAGCACCCCTCCATTTATATTCTTATTATTTTTCAAATGTATAACCTGGCTTTCTGCCCTCACAAAGGTTACCAAGGCAGCTAACAAATTAGAATATACATAATAAAGTCACATTTTGAAATCATCCTGCCCCCACACACAATCTTTAAAACAATCAAAAACAGAGCTACAGCTTCCCTGGAACTAGTTGGAAGAATGAAATAGAGCTGAGTGTCACTGCATCTTGGTGGCAACCCAGCATAAAATTTTGAATGACCTTGCTGAGTGGTTTTATGTGGGTATTAGAGCATAGAGAACAAGATGGAACCTTGTGAGACCTCATAGGTCAAAGGGCAAGGGGTTGAGAAACAGTCCCCTGGCACCATCTTCTGAAACTTACCCTCTAGATAGGACCAGAACCACCGCTGAATCCCAGTCCAGAAAGGCAGTCAAACAGGATACCATGATCGATGGTATCAAAAGTCACTGAGAGGTCCACGAGAATCAACAAGGTCCATCTCCTAGCATAGGTTAGCCACCATGGTGACCAAGGCTGTTTCGGTACCATAACAAGCCCAAATCCAGAATGGCAAGGACATAAACAATTTACCTCATACAGGAAAGCTTAAAGTTGCCCAGCCACCACCTATTCAATCACCTTGCTCAAGAATGGAACATTTGAGACTGGTTGATAATTATTGAGATCTCCTGAGCAGTGTTCCCTCTAAGCTGAGTTAGTGTGAGCTAGCTCACAGTTTTTTAGCCTCCGGCTCACACATTTTTGTCTTGGCTCAGGAAGGATGGCTCCAGAGCAAGCAAATTTATGCAGCAGCCAAACTGCTCACTCACAACTTTCATGCCAGTAGATCACAAAGAAGAATTTTTGCTCACAAGACTCCACAGCTTAGAGGGAACATTGCTCCTGAGTCCAGGACAGGCTTCATTAGGCAGTAGGAAGGTCCTGGGTTACATAAGGTCTTAAAAGTCAAAATAGGGATGCCAGTCCCCAGGTGGGGGTGGGGGATCCCCTGATTTTTGGGGTTCCCCCCCAGATGCCAGCCAGCTGACCAGTGGAGAAAGCCACACCCTCAACAGTCGTCCGTGGCCCTGCTTGAAAAGAGCAGGTGCAGTGCACGCCTGCATAGCAAGCCATGAATTTGAGGCTTGCAGGACAGGCATGCATGGTGCCAGCTCTTTTCAAGTGGGGGCTGCCCATGCCTGCCCCACAACCTTTCAATTTGTGGCTTGCAGGGCAGGCGCATGGGGTGCTCACTCTTTTCAAGTGGGGCCTGCCTACTCCTGCCCTGCAAGCTGCACATTAAAGTTTCCCTTTAAATGGTTGGGGGAAAGCAGGGTGTGTGCACACAAGGCACTGCGTTCCCAATATGATGATGTCACTCTGCATGACATCATTGCATCAGGGACAAGTTGGGGGAAAGCAGGGTGTGTGCACACATGGCACTGCATTCCAAATGTGATGATGTCACTCTGCATGACATCATGTCAGGGACAGCCCTGTCCCCTCCCAGACTACCCCCCAAATTCCCCCACTGGGGAGAAGATAGGACCTGGCAACCCTAGGTCAATACCAGTACCTTATATTGAACTCTGAACTAAATGAGTGGCCAGTTAAGCTTTTCAGAGTTACTGACTGTAGTAAATCTGCATAACAGGGAATGGGATTAATATGCTCCCACATCAGTGCTCTCAGTAACAGGCAAGCAGCTACAATATATTTCAACCGAAGCTTACAAGTAATTTTTGAGGGCAGCTCTACATAGACTGAATTGCAATAATCCAGCTTCGAAACTACGGAAACTTGGATGAGCATGGCCAGATCAGTAGAATCCAGGGGGAGCCAGTTTCCACACCAAATGCAAGTAAAAAAAAGAAAGAAAAAAAGTACTGTTCTTTGCTGCTGCTGGGGTTATTTGATCTGGACCACAGTACAGGAGCCGATAAAGCCCCTTAAGCCCTTTACTGAGTTATTCAGCTTCAGTCCAACACCATCTAGTGAGGGCAAAGCAATATTGGGGATGAACAAATGATATTATATGGCTCACAGGAAGTTTTTGGTAGGAACCAACTTTTGGGCTCTTTTTATGTGTATCGTTGAAGTGGCATCATGTCAGCAGGCTTTCCTGCACACATTCTGTAGTCTGTGGGAACAGACCATAAAGAAATTCTGTATATGCGGACTGTCCATGTGGTTGCAGCCTCTGCTTTTTGCAGGGTTCCTTTTTATTTACTTACTAAATAGATTATATTCAGAGTTGTTTCCAAATTTATAAAGCAAAATTATGATTTACAACACATCAACTGTGCAAGATAAACAAAACAAGATCATTTGGATCAGCAGTTACCACATTTAATAAAATTCTTGATCTGTATCAGCATAGGAGCCATGATGTCACCAGCAAAATTAAAAGCATTCTAGCAGATTAGAAGCCATCAATAAAAACCAACAAATGGAAATCTGTGAAACCTGTACTAAAAACATAAAAGAAAAATGTCTTGACAAGAAGGCAGTGACCAATCTAACTGACCCTCTATGGAAAGAGAGTTCCACAACACTGAGACAACCACAGAGAAGGGTCTGTTTCTAGCAAGACATCAGTCTGGCATCTCTGAAAGTATTTGGGGGTGGGAATATGTTGGTTGACCTTAAGGAACAAAAGGGTATATTTAGAAGAAGTTGCTCCTTCAGGTACACCAGATCCAAATCATTAAAAGTTAAGACAACAAGCACCTTGAGTTGAGCCTGGAAAGCAAATGGTAACCAACATCATTTTAATTTGGTTGCCATGTGTGTCTTGGGGAATTCCTGGAGATTTGGGGAAGATACCAGGGGAGGGGAGTGATCTCAGCAGGAACATGGTATCATTCTAGGACTTCATTTCTCCTAGACTTTATGGTCTATAGTTTTCTAGAGGTATATCATTTTCTCCAAGGGTTCTGATCTCTGTAGTTTGAAGATCAGTTGTAATTCCAGAAAAACTCCAGGCCCCTCTCTGAGGTTGGAAACCCTCATCCAAAGCTTTTAAGGCTGAGTTCAGACTGACAATTTGCCCCGCTATAGTCCCATTTCAGTGACATTTTAAAAGCGGATTAAAGGGGGCATTCACACAGACACATCTGCCTGGCATTCCCCACCCGTAGGCAACCCGTGCTGTTCTGCTTCACTCCTGCATTTAATAGATACCTCATAAAACTGGTAGCAAATCCCTGAAGAGTACCTTTATGCCGCATTTGTCTGCTTCCTGGCAGTGTGAATGCTACGTGGAAAAGCCGGGAGCAACCCGTGTTGCGCATGAGGGAGCAGCGATATGATTAGCTGTGCTCCGTTCTACTGCCCAATGCGGTGCCGGCACAGCAGGATCCTCCCCAAATCGGCTGGATGCTTATGTGTGTATGGGCGCACGAGCGTATGAGCGCTCATGCACTCATACACACATAGGCATCCAGCCAATTTACCAGGAAAAAGCCGTTTACAACCGTGCCTCCAGGCCAGCAGTCTGAACGCTCCCAGTGCCTCCTCTCGGTAATCTCCCACGTCAGTCTGAGCTGTGTGACCGGAAAAACCCGGAACAGTTTATTCTGGGGCTTTTTTGCCACGACTGGCTCCCGCTGCAAATTGCCAGTCTTTCCTCAGCCTAAGTGCATACAATTTGTATGTATACAAAGCAGGAGACTCTGCTCCTGCCACAATCCCCACATGTTTATTTATTTATTACAATTTTACCACATCTTCTTTCCATCACAGAACATGAGGCAGAAGAACAGACAGCTTCTGTTCAGGTATCTACTAGACCATAACCTGCCTGGTTTCAGCAAGGTTGCTATGTAACATGTGCCCTTCAACCATATTCTCCACTTACTTATTCATTCAGCAATGAGTGTGTCAAAAGGGCAATGGTAATTCAAACTTCAGCAGTATCACCTCAGACATTTGCAGGGAAGGAGAGGCACAAGGCTTCACAGGAGCAGCTCAAAAACAGCCCCAGAGTCAATTAATATCCTATGGAATGCAAATAAGTATTCCTTTTATGTTTCAGTTTAGTATTTCATCACAAATTAACACTGCTAAAGTTACAAAACTGGGGGGACGGAGCAAAGGGGAAGGCGAGACACAGCATTTTGTCATGTCTATTTCAAATAGATTCCAGAAAAAAATTCACTCTGATTCTAATCCAGTTACACCACCACCAACGACAGCAACAACAAAAGTGTAAAAGTTTCCATCCATAACACTATTTTTTTTTAAAAGGGTTTCACCATTGTAGTTGGTTCAGCTATTTCCAGTTTCCAGTTAAGGGTTCATCTTATGATGTTTATCTTCCCAGCAGACACAGTAAAGGAGTCTCTCTAAATTCTATGATCACGTCTTCCTTCTTCACAAAGAACTAACATCTGCATAGGAGAGGTCTACAGCATTCTCTGTTTTAATTCTTTTTTTCTGTTCATCTGTAAGACAGCAACATTCCACCCAAATTAATGTTCTTCGCTTACCACTGGCGCTCCAATGCACCAGTCCATTTGATCACTGTAATGGCATAAAATCCCTGCAACATCAGCATTATATAATGTTACGCGATGTTGCCCTGGGGGAGAAATATCTGTGCAGCTAATTTACATACGTTATCTCCCTTTATTTTTACTTATTTACATTATTTTTCTTCCCTCCATCACTTTCTATTGACTGAACTGTGAGAGACATACTTCCACTTTTATATTGTCAATTCCCCCCCGCCCCCAATATGGCAAAGGACCATCTTTGAAGAATTGTTGCATGAAAATGATAAGGCTTTTTTTAATATGTGAGAGGTATTGTGCAGCATTGGTACAGCAAACTAACACTTCCAAAATCTGTTTTAGTGAAACATATTTAACAACCATACAAAAATGCCTGTTGCAAGACAATAATATATCTAACTGCAACCCATTGATCTGAATTTCTTTTTGCATACACTTTATATTATGCCTGATTATTTACTGGAAGAGGTGTGTGTGTGCGGGGGGGAAGACAGAAGTGTGAATGTGTGTGCATACAAGCAGGTGACCCACAAGCACTTGTGGAGGCATCTAATTCTCCCTGTATCCCCCTTCCCAATCATTTCTTCTTCCCTCCCTCAGCAGTCCCAATATCCTGTTCCCTTTTTCTTGCTTCCTACTCTCCTTCCCACCACTTGCCAATCTACATTTAGTTGCTCTCCAGTCTTTAGCCTTCCCTTCTTGCCTTCCTCTGGCAGCCTCTCCCCAGGAAGTCAAGCCAAGCTGCAAAGTTGCACAGTGGCTACTAGGCCCAAGTTGCATGGTGGCCACTGAGCCCTAGTCAGGATTCAGGGTTGTTTTGGCCTCCCAGTCCACCTTTGCCCTACCCAAGGCTTTGTTTTATAAAAACCAAAGTTTGGCAATACTGCTGTAGTTTCTTAGCAATCCCCCCAATGGCAACTGACAGCTTAGTGGGCATTCTTTTCTGAAAGATAAAGGTGTTGTTTCTATTATTTTGAGGAGTTTTAATCCTCTCCCTTTTTTGTAGTTTTCAGATTTTCCTACAAACCCGGGTAGGGTTGCCAGGTCCCTCAAAGTCCCCAGTGGGGCACTTAGGGGGTGTTACTGGAGGGGGTGAGGCATCCCCAACATGATGACATCACACAGAAGTGACAGCATCACGTTGAGGAGCAGAGGCCCCGCCTCTCCCCAGCGGTGTTTAAAGATACCCTTTAAATACTGCTGGGGAGAGGTAGGGGTGGAGGCCATGCATACCTGCACTCTGAGCCCCAAATCTCTCCCTAGCAGCATTTAAAAGGTTTCTTTAAACATCACTGGGGAGAGGTGGGGGGATGCTTCATGTACCTGCACGCTGAGCCCCAAATTCAAGGCTCGGAGTTCAGGTGCACGGCCCACCCTCTCCCCAGCAGTGTTTAAAGACTTCCTGTAAACGCTGCTGGAGAGAGGCAGGGAGGAGGCCAGGTGGTCCCTCTTGGGGTGGGGCTTCCCCCTGCCCACCAGCCGGCTGGCAGGCAGGAAGGAGCCCCTCCAAATTTGAACTGGGGGGTCTGGCAACCATAAACCTGGGACTTCTTTCAGGTTTGTAGAGAAATCTCCTTGTCTGTAAGCTCCATTATGTGTATCTAGTGATCATATAACCTATGGCCTAGTTCAGAATTATACAACAGTAGGAGACCTGTGAGACTCATGGGGGATCCTATCCTTCCCCCCTGCCACTGAGCCAGCCATTTCCTGGACAGATCCCCCATACCCTCCTCTCTTCCATCAAGAGAGTTGTGGGGGTTATGTCACTTAGCTGCCCACTTCTCTCTATCTTCCTCAGGTCCAGGTCTTTGCCTACCTGTCCATCTCCAGCACTGCTGGCTTAACACTGCTTATGGTGATTGTGGTGGGGGCCAAGCAGAAGCTCCCACCTGCCTCCATTGCTGCTGCCTTAGTGCTATTTTCAGTAGGGATGGGGTGCCAGATGCTCCCCTTTTTTCTTTCCCAGCCATGCACATACCTCCAGAGAAGCCTGCTCAGGAGCAGGTGGAAGAGGAGGAGGAAGAACTCAGGAGACAGACTGCCTTTCCCTTATTCGATGGGGCAGGGCTAAGGTGGGGCATGCAGGTTGGTGTAGTGGTTAAGGGTGCAGACTCTAATCTGGGAGAACCGGGTTTGATTCCCCATTCCTGCACTTGCAGCTGCTGGATGACCTTGGGCAAGCCATAGTTCTGTCAGAGGTGTTCTTGAAAAGAGCAGTTTCTGTCAGAGCTCTCTTAGCTCCACCTACCTCACAGGGTGTCTGTTGTGGGGAGGGGAAGGGAAAGGAGTTTGTAAGCCGCTCTGAGACTCCAAGTGAAGGGCAGGGTATAAATCCAATCTCCTCCTCCTCCTCCTCCTCTTCTCCTCCTCCTCCCTCCCTCCCACCTTTGGGAGTGGGGGCTAGGGTGGAATGGGACCTTTTCCAGGGCCAGTTCACCATCTCTGTCTGTCCCTGCCCTGATCTGCAGATTTAATTATTCATAGATATGGCCCTATTGAGAATTAGATTTGTCAACTATGTTCTGCCTTTCCAGATAACCACAGTGGCTCAAGGTGGCTTAAAATTAAGCAATTATCAATTAAAGGCAAAATGAGAGAACAACAAGATTAAGGGATCAATCCTAAACAGGTCTACTCAGAAGTAAGTTCCATTCTATTCAGCGGGGTTCACTCCCAGGAGAAAGAGGTGCAGCCTAAATTAGCTGCCAAATAAAGGCTATAAAGGACAGCCTTAATTTCTCTTGTGTAGTGTAAGAGTCCTCCACACATTTCATAATGCTAGAACTGCAATCAAAAAGAGTGGGCTCATGCTGTGGCCCAGGGCTATTTTTGGGCAGGAACGCACAGGAACGGAGTTCCGGCTGGCTTCTGAGTTGGCCACGCCTACAGCCTCCACCCCTGGGTTCCCCAGGCACCTCGCAAGCCGCAAGGCACCTGGGGAAGCAAAGCTGATCCAGGGAGAGAAGGCAGTTTAAACTGCCTCCCCCCTCGGGTTTTCCAGGCACCTTGCAAGCTGTGGGGCATCTGGGGAAGCCAATCCAGAAACTGCCTTCCTTCCTTCGGGTTCCCCATGCACCCCACAAGCCATGGGGCACCTGGGGAAGCTGATCCTGGAAGGGAGCCGCATTTTCAGGGGTGTGGCTTAATATGCTAATAAGTTTCTGGTGATGGGTGTGGCCTATTATGCTAATAAGTTCCTGCTGGACTTTTTCTACAAAAAAAACCTGCTGTGGCCAATTAGACAGCTCCAAAGGAGGGATCAGCCAGGGCATATCTGAGGTCATAAGGAGGCTCATAATGGAAGAGACAGATTGTGTATGTGTTTAAAGTTGAAAACCAGCACCTTAAACTGGACCTGGAAGTATATTGGTAACCAATGTAACTATTCCAAGATGGAAGTAATATGCCAATAGGTAAGCTGGCCTATTTTGCAACTATTTTCGTATCTAGACAGTCCTCAAGCACAGACCTACAAAATGTGCATCCCAAAAGTTTAACCTCAATGTTACAGAAATATGGATCAGAAATATGGATAACAATGGCCAGGTATACAGAACACAGATAATTTCTGCACCCATGTAGCTAACAGAAAATATTAATTGCCACCTGATCTGATCATGTATTACCGTATCTGATTCCAGTAATATGACTCTTATAATAATAATCAGAAGTTATGATCCTGATTTATTCTCTTATATCTTTTTAATAAAAAAAATCTTTATTAAAACAAGTGAACAATGAAAGTTTTCCCATATACATGGTCGGTGCATTCTCCCCATCCCCTAGTGCATCTGCCCCGTATTTTATATAATGATATACACTTAGAGCATAATATTCAAAGATGGTGTACCCAGAATGTAACACAATACAACATGTTTATGCCAAGTTTATGTAACTCTGTCACTGGGATCATAGGTTGATTTTATACACATATGCCCTAGCTGAACATTGTGCCCCCAGACAGATGCCCAGTGGCATCAGAAATGGGGCAAGCAGGTTAGTTAAGTAGATATGGAAGGTTCCCCGTCTTTCCCCACCATGGCTAGACAATTATCAGCTCTAATTTGAAAACATCAGCTTAATGATTTGCTAGTGATGAGTAACAATCACCTCCAGATGACTAGGCAGGAAAGGTTTGATAAAAAGGAAAAGTTCTCTTCCAGTTCATCAGTGTGATCTGTCTCTCTCTCTGTCTGTCCGTGGCTAAATATCTACCATAATGTGTGGTGTAGTTGCTAGCTGAGGGTACCCAAACTTTTTTAGCTTGCAGGGTGGTGATCACAGCCACAAAATGGCTGCCATTGCTTACCTTCAGTCACATAGTCGAGAATTCTGCTGTGGCAGCAGCTGTTGTGAAAGCATTTAAAAAATCTGCAAAACCAATCAAATCTCCAGTGCCCAATCAGAAGCCCTGCTGGGCAATAGCCCCATCTGGCCCTGCCCACTTTCTAAAAACACTTGTCTGGCACCAGAAAAGTTATTTGTGGGCACCATGGGACCCAGAAGCACCATATCGGGAATGCCTGGGCTAGATTATTTGATGTGCACCACAGACACTGAGCTCCAACTTAGCCATGAAATTCTGTGTGGGGTAGGGTTGCCAGCCCTCAGGTCCAGGCAGGGTTTCCCAGCTTCTGGGGGCTTCAATCCACCACTGCTCAGCTGGCTAGTGGGGGAAGCCCCACCCCAAGCCCTGCCCCCAAGCGCAACCACACGCATGGCCACCCCTCTCCCTCCCCTCCTGCCCCATTTAAAGGGCTTCAGCTGAACAGCAAGAGGAAGGGACAGGTACAGTCGTAGGCCTCATGCTCAGCTCACAAAAAGACCCTTTAAAAGGTCTTTATGCAGCCCACAACCACCCCTCTCTATTCCTCCTGCTGGTTGGTGGGCCATGTGGCCCTCACCAATCAGCTGAAGCCCTTTAAATTGGGAGGGAGGAGAGTAAGAGGGGTGGCCAGGTAAGTGGTTATGCTTGGGATAGGGCTTGGGGGCATCCCCACCCACCCCAGAACACCCCCCAAATCCCCCTGCCAAAGGGACAAGGAGACCTGGCAACCCTAGTGCAGGGGCCTTGTCATGGCAGTGACCCTTGATCTGCTTATCTGAGGGATGAATGGAATTAACCCTGCATGTCACCAGTCAGCACTGCCCTGATAGGGGGGGAGAAAGTAGTGGATGAGCTACAGACTGTCTTCTCCTTGCTCCTCACTGTGTTTACCTTGATTCCCCCCTCCCCACCTAGGGTTGCCAACTGTGGTTCAGGAAATTTCTGAAGATTTTTGGGGTGGAGCCCAGCCCAGGTTTGGGGAGGGGAGCAATCTCATCAAGGTATAATGGCATAGTACCCACTGTCCAAAACAGATATTTTCTTTAGGGGACCTGATCTCTATTGTCTGGAGATCAGTTGTAACATCAAAATATCTCCAGACTCCACCTGGAGCCGGGCAACCCTACTCCACCCCTCAGTTTCTTAGCTGGTTAGATTCAAACTAGCCTGCTTCAAAGGACTGTTGTGATTCTCAGACTAAAAGATCACCCTCCATCATGTGAAGCCATGGTTTCATAAAATGCAATGGACCTCTGTAGACTTATTTGAAAGGCCACAATACTTAGAAGAAGCGTTTCAAACAATGTGGTGTAGGTAAAAATTCTAGCCATTCTTAAAAAAAAAATGATAGCAGCAGAGCAATTATATTTCACTTTCTCTCTAGCTTCATAAATATCTAGAGTGAAGATACAGCTGAAAACAGTTCCTCTGTTCTTTTTCTATACTGCTAATGAAGAGCCCCTTTAGCAAGATATTCCCCTAAGTGCTTTAAGAATCTCAGACTTTTCCCTATGTGTTAACTAAACTTTTCTTGGTGACACAAGCGGATCCTCACTGAGATGACAAAAAATCCAACTGTTTTTGAAACAAATCTTCTGTTTTCTTGGAAATATGGGAAGCTTAAGAAATGCACGATTTTTTAAAAAAAGGAATATGTTAAGTCTAGAAAGCATATAAGCAAGAACTATAACAGTTCCATTAACCATCCTGTGAAATTTGGATTTCTCAGACTGAATCCTTTAATTTTCAGGTTGTTTTTTTCTTCCTGAGCTTCTCAAAATGGCTTCCATATGGATTGTCTCTGATCTGAAAACAAAGGCTGTGAGCTACAAGATATTTCTGAGGAATAACCTTCAGAGCTGACAATGCTAATTCCCAGTTGATGATGTAATTCCAAACAGAATACAGGGCCGCATTCTGAAATAAGGGATCATTAGAAAAGTGGGGACAGGAATAGAGGGCAAGGAGATTGCTTGTTCATGGACATAATCAGGCAGTCTAATTGTTTATATCCTAAGAAAGACAAGCACGAGAGCCAGAAGCAAGAATTGTTCACGTACCAGAATGAGCTTATTAGAGCCAAAGTCCCTTAATGTTGCCTTAGTTGCCTCCACAGTGTTTTGTCTAACTCTATTTTCCGCATCCTTTACTCTCCACACTTTGGCCTTACTTCCCACATCTAAAATGACCTCAGACTTAAGCACAAGAAATGAGGCTACATGAACCAGCTAATAAGAAAGTGGCTAAAATAAAACAAGATCAAGTGAAACATAACTTTTCTATAAGGCTGTGAACTGGATCCTGACACATTTTCTGTTTGATCTCACCACCTGATTCCCCTGTTCCCTGTGTTTTTGGCTATGCAGGTCCCACAAAGTTTCTAGTAGTCAAAAACAACAGTTCCTCCCTCTTTCTTGCGCAGGACACTATTCAGCAATGGGGATGGGCATGAACCAGGAAAATGGTGGTTCATTGGGGTTCATGGTTCATTCGATTAAATGAAACATGAACTTACATGAACTTTTCTGTTTTCTGAACCAGTTTGTGGTTTGTTGGGTTTGTGAGTTCATAGAACAGCCCCACCCAAAAGTGAACCTTGAAGGCATTTAAATGGAAGTTAGCTTGCCCACATAAGGGCCTGCCCATATAAGGGCATATAAGGGCTATAAAAGCCCTCCCACCCTGGGAGCTCACTCAGGCTGGCCTGACCCAGAAGAGGGCTTCAAAGGCATTTAAATACCTTCAGAGCTCACTTCCAGATGGGTGGGGCTGTGGGCTGGTGGTGGGCTCTGATGGCATTTAAATGCCTTCAGAGCTCACTTCTGGGTGGCCTTCCAGACCTGAAAGTAAGCTTTAAAGTCACATAAATGTTGTCGGAGCCCAAGAACATGTCTCTCATGAACTTCATGAACCTCCATGAAAAACATGGAGGTTCATGGGTGGTTTGTGCTTGAACTGGGGCTCATTTGGGAGGTTCATGCCTATCTCTAGTCAGCATTTATTCCATCTTCCATCCCTACAAATAAAGGCAAGTCAGAGGCAAGCCTAAAGAATGGATGCCTAATTCTTGCTCAACCTGAAAGTAGTGCAATCTGTGAATCTTTTTCTTCTTCCTCCTCTTTTCTCTCTAAAATGAGTTTAGCATTTTATGTCCTGCGTTATGTACATCTGAAGAGAATCATCTTCTTGGTTAAAAGATATTTCTCAGGTTCCCTTTCTTCTTGTAACATTTCCCTGGTTATATAAATGTGGGAATATAGCTCTAGAACAAAATAGAACTATCATAAAGGACCATTTGTGGAACTCATAAATAACACAAATTTGGAAGGTGTCACAACACTTCAGAGCATAAATCTGGAAAAAAAATGTTTTCTAGCCTTGTTTTAATGCTTTAAGCAATAAAGTGAAATTCAACAAAGAAAAATTACACACACACCCCTACATCACAATTATAAAAAATGTCTTAGGCAGAAAGTACTGCTGCAGATCCCAAGTAAATATGAATTAATGTAACTGAATTGCAAAGTAGTAAATGCCAATTTTATTGTATTAAGAGAATATCATATTTAAACTGTAGGAAGTAATATTAGGACTCTAATCAACGCTGTTTAAATCTCAGGTGGAGAATTTGTGTCATCTCATTTGAAAAATGGTGGAAATAAATGAGAAATGATTCAGGGAATAGCAATAAAGGTGATAAATGGTTCAGAATATGAAACATATGAAGGAAGATTATTCCTACATTTTGCTCCTCCATTCATATAAAGTGGGTCACAGACTTTTAACACACACACACACACACATTTTGAGGTGACAGAAGCCAAAACAATTCACTATTCAGAGTGGCTATTTTCCACTACACCCCAGCCCAGGTAAATTACTACTTTTAGCTACACCACCTTCCCTTTGTTTATGTACAGTATGGGATTAGCTTAGGGTTGTCAGCCAACAACTGGCAACTGGCAGGAGCCCAGGAGTGGGGAAATGGGAGGTGCCATCACACAATGGCATTCAGCCACGTCTAAGGTAAACTCAGATGTCACATCATACCTCTCTCTAGGCATCACCATAAATTCTATCATTATGCAGTTTCTAGTGTTTCCTAGAGTGACAGGATATCACTTTCAGGCTTCCTCTGGAAGTGACATAGTACTGTTGTGCAATTGTGAACCCCCCCACTCCTCCAGAGGGCAAGAGGATCTGGGGATAGAGTTGCCAACCTCCCAGTGATGGTTGGAGATCCCCTGCTATTACAACTGGTCTCCAGACAAAAGAGATTGGTTCACTTGGAGAAAATGCCCACTTTGGAAAGTGGACTCTGTGGCATTATACCCCATTGAAGTCCCTCCCCTCCCCTAAACTCTGCCCTCCACAGGCTCTGCCCCCCATATTTCCAGGTATTTACCAACCTGGAGCTGGCATGCCTATCTGGGGGAGGGAGATCTCCCAACCCCAGTGAGCATATGGTAAGCCTAGGTTACTTGGTTACTTCTGGGCTAAGCAGGAATGTTTGGGGCCTATCTCTAATTGGTCTTGAGTCTGTTCTTTTTTGACTGCTTCATATTGTATGCCGTGGAGGAGTTTAGAATTAAATACACCGAATCATACTGGACTGGTAAGTGTAGAGTTGCCAGCTCCCAGGTCCAGGCAGGGGTTCCCCTGCTTCCAGGGGCTCCACTCCACTGCTGGCCAGCCGACCGGTGGGGGAAGCCCCACCCCCAAGCTGCGGCCATCCACAGACACCACTCTGCCTCCTTTCCTGCAGAGATTTAAAGTGCTTCAACTGATCAGCGGGAAGCACATGTGCCGCTGATCAGCTGGAGGCCCCTTAAAATTTTTCAGCAGGGAGGGAGAGTGGCTGTTGCTGGCCACAGCTCCACTCACAAAAAGACAATTTAAAGGGTCTTTTTGCAAGCAGGGTGGGGGTGCAGCATGTGGGGTTGATTTCCTAGTGGCAATTCGCTGCTTGGGATTCAGGATAGCACCATACGGGATTGATTTCCTAGCAGCAATTATCTGCTTGGGATTCAGGAGTGCACACCACCACCCTGCTGACAAAATTACCCTTTAAAGGGTCATTTTGCGAGTAGAGCTGTGGCCGGTGACAGCCCTTCTCCCTCCGTGCTGAAAGATTTAGAGGGCCCTCCAGCTGATCAGTGGGCCACATGTTCTCCACCAATCTGCTGAAGCCCTTTAAACCTCTGCAGGAGGGGAGGGAGAGGGGTGGCAGCGGGTGGCCAGAATTTGGGGGTGACAAGGGGACCTGGCAACCCGAGGTAAGTGGGGGGGTAGATCTTTCATAATAGCTATAGTGGGAGGGAGATATAGAGGGAGATATTCTAGCCCAGGCCCTCAGTTTCCCTACTGCTGCTTGGCAGTCCAGTGGGAAGAAAAATGTGGGGGTCCTTTGAAGTTGAGCTGACATGTGACATCATTTCAGCATCTCCCCCTCAAAGAACAGCACAGTTATGTTTCTAGATCCAGCTTTGCTAAAAAACAAAAGTGACATTTGTGGCCTAAAGCACCATTCATAAACTTTGATATATGAGGTGGTGCCCTTTCCAGGGGAAAAAAAAGATGATCTGGCCACAATTATTAATGCTTTGGCAATATCTAGACTTGTCTACTGAAAAGTACTGCACAGGAAGCTGCTTCTGAAAGGGATTCAGAAATTCCTGCTGGTCCAATTGTTAGCATGCACCCACCCCAGTGATCATTTCTCCACAAAGGCCTTCAGAGACTTTCAGATTCTCTGGGGTTACAATTCAAAGCATTGACTTATAAAGTCCTAATTGGGACTGGGACCAGGAGAGGTGAAGTCCTGCTTTCTTTTGTGCAAACTGCCCATTAATTAAAGCCTTCAGGTTGGGTGCCTCTCTGTTCAAAGGCCTTTTTCTGTGGAGGCACCTTGGTTGTGGTACTGACTTCCCAAACAAATTCCCTGGTGCCATCATTACTGTCTCTTTGGATCCAGGTGAAATACATCCTGTTATCACATTTTAACATTACTTCGAGTCAGCAACTATTTTTATGCATTTTATGTTTTCTTTTTCTTTTTTGAAGTGTATATTCTTCTTAACTGTATATGTAAACTGCCTTGAACGAGACTTCAGCAGGAAGGATTTTTTACAAATTAAAAATCCTGAGACAAACCCAGATCCTTCTATTGCTATGCCCAGAATTTTCAGTATTAACAAACGGAAGGGTTTGCAAATAGCAATTAGAACAGAGCTGTGTGGATCTGTCCCAGTTTTCCAGAACACAATGATACCTAAGATGCAGTACCACAAGCCTCTGCATGTGCTGTAATAGCTGAAATGTTACTGGCAGCAGAAGACTAGGCTGTAAGCAACAAGAGAGAATTTCTCTCAGTACTCCTGTTACAGACACAACCTGAAGGTAGAGTTGTTAACCTCCAGGGGGGGTCTAGATTTATCATAGAACTACAACTGATCTCCAGACTACAGAGACCAGTGCCACTGAAGGAAATGGCAGCTTTGGAAGGTGGGATCTACAGCATCTTATTCCCGCTAAGCTCCCTGTCCAGGCACAGCCCCAAACCACTAGTAATTTCCCAACTGGAGCCAGTAACCCTACCTGGAGGCCAAAGAAAAGAAAAATTAGCTATAGTCTTTCCCTCTCTAAAACCCCTATCACCTATAAGACTGCTGTTTCATCATTCAAAACACTGCAGACATTGGGATTTGGATTCTATACTGTAGATAGGGTTGCCGACCTCCAGATGGTGGCTGGAGATCTCTACTATTACAACTGATCTCCAGGCAACAGAGATCAGTTCACCTGGAGAAAATGGCCACTACAGAAGGCAGTCTCTATGACATTATACCCCACTGAAGTTCCTCCCTTCTCCAAACCCCACCTTCCTCAGGCTCCACCCCCCAAAACTCCATGTATTCCCCAACCCAGAGCTGGCAACCCTACCTGTGGAACATGTCACTGAGCAGCTCACTTACTAGCTGTGATTTCCTGCAAAAGTTGCTTTTCTTTTCAGTCTGCAGGCTGTGCCCCTGCAAGTACATACATTGTCAAATCTCCACTCAAGCCAAAACAATAGTTTTGAGGGTAACAGGGCAGCCCCAAATTGCCTGAGCAGGAAATTTGTGCACAGGCAAAAATGATAACTGGGAGTGGGGAGTGCTTTTCTCTGGCATATCAATACAAGCAAGTGCTATGTGCAATTATATTTATATGCAATATTTATAAAAGTTGTTTGCTTTATATAATAGGAGGGTATAAAGTAGAGAAATGTGTGTTTTGAGTGATACAGGCAAAATGCCCGTTACAATCTCATGGCTCTGCAGCATATGGCACAAAGAAAGCAATTAAAAATGCTTGTCTCTAAATAACTGCAGCTAAAATTAGGGTTGAAATAATCTATTAAATTCCTGATCAGAATAATAAAAATGTAAAATATGATAGATATCTAGAGCTGCTTGGCCTGGCAGCCAGCAAGAGAATGGGCATGGGTGGCCATTGGCTATGGCATAACGTCACTTCCAGGAAAACCCAAGAAGTGACACCATGGTTCTTTAAGGATTGTTGAAAACTCTGTGGTTTCTGGCAATTCCTAGAGAATTCTGAGTTTCCCCAACATCTATCTATCTGTCTGTCTGTCTGGTAGGAAACAGGACCTGGAGGCTGGCATCCTCTGTCCCCATCAGGGGACTGGCAACCTTATAGATACCATTTGGTTGGGGGCTGGGAACCCTGGGAATCTGTTTCTTTTAATGGGCTTTGATTTGTAGTACCCATGAATGTTGCCCCCCAAAGCAGGCTTTTGAATTAGTGATGTAGCTTCCATTTAATATTTGAGAGAATTTGGGGTTTTTTTACAAAAGAAGATAAATCAATTTTCCTAGTCTGGTAGTATACTACACCCACTCACTGGCCTGTTCCTAACTATAACTCTGATTGGTTTTACCATGAAAAAAAATGGAGGGGGGAGTCAGAAGCTACATTTACCTGCACCCAGTTGTAACCTTATAAATGGTTCCCTTCCTGGTTTACTGAGTTCTGCCCATCTGAAATTTCCCATGGCTCAGGGTAAATTTTTTCAAAATCCCTAATACCTTTATAATACTGAAGGTATACTGGAAAATGCCCCTTTATCTACCATAGCTGTGAGGCTTAAATGTTACCTTTTAGGTAAGTCAAGCAAGGTTTTTTTTTTATATAAGGAATGTATTCATTATAAACAGATACATGTTCTTGTAAGGCAGTTCAATCAGTCAAACTGTGGGCCTATTTGTCCTTTCCCACTGTGGACCCTGAAGGTCTACTCTTTCCCAGGAGAAGCATTTAGGGGAGCTTAGTGGAGTGCAGCTGAAGGGCAAGGCAGGAAACTTCCATTAAAAGAAGCTCTATAGACAACCCAATTGTTCTTCTTCAACAGCGTTTTGATGCTAGCAATTCATACTTCTAAAACAAATTTTAATGTGAAGTAATAGTTGATAGGCACTAAAACATGCATTGACACTTTGCAAGGAGATTACTGTCTCTACTTCAGAGTTTCTGTTAGTTATAAGGAAATCACAAGTTTCCCATTCATTTGATTGAAGCCCCATTTGGAAATGCTCAAAGAGAGGAATCCTGGTGAGGGTCTTGTATGGCTTGTTCACACATGAGTCAAATATATTCATGAAGCATCTCGGATACATTTTGGCCTACCCAGGTTTAAATAGCAAGTAGATATGCAACCAAGTACGTCCTATGGTGTGACATTTGCCGCGGTCATGTTTCAGGAGAGCTCCTGGGACCGCCAGCTTCTTTTATCTATCGTAGGGGTCTTCAGGCGTCTGAGACCACACTCACACCTTGGGAAGAGGGGGGAGTGCAAGAGGCTTGATTCGGGGGCCCCATTGCCACGGCCGCAGCCGGGAATGAGCCCTGGATCGCCTCCAACGCTGTGATCAAGAAGAGATCCTAGCTGTCGCTTCCCAGCAAGGGGGGGGGGATTAGAAACCTTACCTGCATGAGCATACCAGTACCATGAGTAACTCTATAACTGCAACAACAGAGAGAAAAGTCTATTCCTTTTACAAAAGTGAAGCTCATTTCTTAAGCCTGAAAAACTACACAGAGATCGAGGTGGGCGGTTCCCCCCCAACTCTCTAAAACCAGTTGGGCCACTCTCTCACATCTAGGCTTGCCAAGCCCCCGCTGAGGGCGGGGGAACCCCCGATTTGAAAGCCCCTTACCCGCTTTTTAAAAATTCCAGCCCGGGGGAAAATGGCGGCCGGAAATTGCCGCTCTAGCACTTAAGTCCTCCAAGTCTATGGTTATAAAAACCATAGAGATGAGGGCTAGAGCGTGTTCCCTCTAGTGTGCTCCGCCTGGAGCACAGTTCTGGCTGATTTTCGAGCAGCCCCTCCCTCCTCAGAAGCTCTGCTCCGCTCAGGTACAGTGAAATTTCCCTCCTTCTTGCCTCTGGCATTGCAGCTCTTTCCTTCTCCAGCCTCTCCGATATCCTGCTTGAGTGGTGGTGAGAAATCCCTCTTTTTATGTCTTAGGAGTCAAGCAGTAGCTTCCCTATAGTGTGTGTGTGTGTGTGGGGGGGTGTCAGAGTCCTCTACCCAAAAGCCTTGCTTCTTCTTTTGTGTTGTAAATGTGGAAATCCTTGGAGATGGAGAACAGCTCTTCCTATGGCCGGTCCCCCTTCCCTTTTATTTTGAACGCCAAAGAAGAAAGGAAGGTGGAGTGTGTTTGTGGACAGAGAGAGAAAGAGAAAGGAGTAGAAAAAACTGAATTAAAAACAATAATCAGGCTTCTTACTATTTGCAGTACAAATTGTTGAATGTGGCTTCCATTTTCCCCTCCCCTCGCCTTCGTCTCTCCTGACTCCCCCCCCCACAGTCCTTTTTGGATTTCTCCAGCTTTTCCACTCATTGTTTCTACTTAACTTTTATTTTTAAAAAGAAAGAACCCCCCCCCTTTCTGACTGCTCACCACAGAAAGCTGAGCTAGTGAGTTTCTCTGGAGATGTACTGAAAGGAAGGACAGGATTGCCCATTGGAAACAATGGGAAGCACTTGAAGGCCCATTGGAAATAATGGGAGCCAGGAATGCCTATTGCCTTGTATGGGCTCCATTAAAATACATTACAGTACAAGCAGAGTTGCAATAAAAATGCGGAATGGATTTTCCATTAGGGTCTCTGGGCCCAAATGCACTACTGTGGGAATTGAATGAGAGACCACAGAGTGGAATGACAGCCCCAGGGTGCAGCAGTAATGTTCTGGGACTGGGATGAGAGACTATGGAGTGGAATGACAGCCCCAGGGTGTAGCAGGAGTTGGAAGAATCTGGCCCCCACCTTACAGGATTGTTACTATAGGACTGAAGGTATGCTGTGGCCATCTATTCCTGGCTGGCTCCTGCAGCAGACATTTTGTGTCTGCATTCAGCATACTGTGTCAGAATTACAAAGATGCCACAGACTCAAAAAGGTTGGAGACCCCCAAGCTAGACTACAGGTTGGGATATTTCACAGAGACTATGGAAGGGGTTCTCTGGGTCAGTGGTCAACAGAGTAGGCAATAGTGTGCAAAGAAATCTGGGAGAGTGTGACACGGAAAGGGAACATGGAGGTAAGGAAGGCAGCAGAACTGGACACTGGAACTGGTAGAGGGACAAGGGCAAGATTTATAATTGACAATGGAGGAGGTGGCTCACATCAACCTCATGAATTTGTAAGGAAACAAAGAAGCTGAGATGGAGCTGATCTGGTGATAGCTACACACATTCCAGAAATACCCGAGCCAATTCCAAGTTTTATGGATAAACATATGGAGCAGAGATCTATCAGTGGCTATTAACCAGAAGGTATAGAGAGGAACTTTCAGGCTGGGGCAAGTGATGCTCTGTATTCTTGGTGCTCGGGGGGGGGGTGCAGCAGTGGGAGAGCTTCTAGTGTCCCGGCCCCACTGCTGGACCTCCTGATGGCCCCTGGTGTTTCTGGCCACTGTGTGACAGAGTGTTGGACTGGATGGGCCATTGGCCTCATCCATCATGGGCTTCTCTTCAGCTCACACACACAATGCACACAAAGCATGGTCTCTCTACCATCAGTCCATCAATGTCAGCATTGTCTACTCTGACTGGCAGTGATTCTCCAGGGTTTTAGGTAGAGGATTTTGGCAGAGTATTCAGCCTTCAGTTCTTAGACCATTCTGTTGTGTATTTTGCATAGTGTGAAGGAATGTTGTCTGGTGATCTTTTTCTAGGACCTAGCACACATACTTTTTGTTTTCATTATAATACATATAGTCTCATTTGGTCAGAATTAAGCACATTGAATCCTATTGATTTCAGTGTAACGTTTCAGTGTGTGCTTATCTTTCCTACTGAAAAAAGTGAAAAGGGCTTCACTTTTGACATGTGCTGTTTGCTTGTTTTTTCCTTCTGATTGTTAAATGTTTAAAGCATTTTATGTTTCTTAAAGCTTTTTGTTATTTTTGCCCTGGAAGGAGGCCTAAAAGCCTATTGGTAATGTAACATAGGGGAAACGTGGGGTGGGAATTGATATATGACACTGAATTTAAATTTTATTTTTTGAAAGAAGGTTACTTCAGAGGGGGAGGTGGGTATGGGGGAGTGCCTGGAAAGTGACATCACAGGAAGGTGAGGTTTTCGTGCAGTGTACTGGAAGTGACACCATTGGAAGGGGAAGTGACATCACTTGCCATTTGACCTGGAAATGACATCACAGGAAGTGACATCACAAAAGTCTCCTGGCTCCACCCCCAAAGTCTCCTGGCTCCACCCCCAAAGTTCTCAGATATTTCTGGATTTGGACTTGGCAACCCTACTCACATCCTAACCTATTTTACAAGGTTGTTTTAAGGGTAAAACAGAGGAGGAGAGACCTTTTGTCCCCGCTGGGAAGTAAAGTGGGGTATAAATGAAGTAAGTAAGTAAACAAATAGTGGCAAGCAAAAGAGACTTTATCGATAGACTCGTGGGTAAAATTACCAAATTACCACTTTTAATAATGCTGTGGGTTCTCTTAAATGTAACGTATTTTAGAACCTCAGCATGTCTTAATCTGGCAACCTTACTGAGTGAGAAGATTTGAGGGAACACATGTTGATGATGCATAAGAGACAAATGTGCATTTGTTCTTAATGGGGAGTGAACAAACAACCAGAGGGAGGGAAACAACAAAACATTTCAGCCCTTCTTTCCAGTATGCTCCCTAAGCCTCAAAGCAATTCCAAGAGACATCCTCAGTCTCAAAATTCATTTTTAAAGTTTGGCTCAGTTCAGTGCATTTACTGGCTTGGATCCAGCCAGCCTTTCCACTTAATCCTATGATCTCCCCCCAGCAAAATCTTTTTTGGTGGTCAGAGGAGACCCCGCCTTCATTTTTTACTAGCTGAAAGAATCCAACCCATTTTGTTGTCACATTTTATAGTTTGTAGCATAGTTTCGTAGTGGTCCTGGTTACTGGCATAGTGAAGAACTAAGGCTGCTAGTGAATGAGGACAGGAAATGATTTATGCCTTTGTTGCTTGTAGCCCCTTCTTCCATTTTGGCTACATAAACTGTACCAGTCCTATACCATGAAGGTCTTTGGACCAACACAATGGGAAACTACCATCTATAGAAGCCTTAAGAAGTCAGCATTCAAAATGAAAATAGTATTTAGAGCCAGTGTGGCGTAGTGGCTAGATTTTCAAAATAGGATCTGGGAGACCTACATTCAAATCTCCACTCTGCTACCGGAAGCTTGTTGAGTAACTGTGGGCCAGTCATTGGCCTGGTCTGCATCTAGCATTTGCTCCACTGTCTTACCAAACCCATGCGGGAACAGAAAATCCCCCTTACATTGCATGCCACTTTCACTTTGAGTGATTGATTGTCGGATTTTATGGCAGTGTTCAGACTGCATGCTGCTTTCACTTCGTTTGATCTCTTGGTTTTATGATAGCGTCTGCATTGATTTATGGCCGTTTTATGGCCGTTCAGGGGTGACTCTGCAGTCAGTACAGCATTGGCCCAGGGTATTTGAATGTGCTTTTGAGCCGCATCTTTTTCTGTTCCAGTGTGGGTTTGGTAAAACAGCAGAGCAAATGCTAGATTCATGGTTGCTAGGAGTTTTCCAAAGTGAAATTATTTTTGTTAATATCAGAAATTCATCTAGAGAGAAACTATAAAACTCTTTGTGGTCAATAGGAGGGGAGAGTATTAATCAATAAATAATCATTCCATTTATTGATCTGGAGAAGCAAAGAAGAGTGAAAGAGAGAACAAGTAAAGGCAAGCTTCTAAAGGGCACAGGTACCTTTGTCCATAACAATAAGTAGGCAGTCCTTGATTATAAGGTGGAATCATATAAGACACAGGGGAGTGAAAACATTTAGCTTGGCAAAGGGGAGTGCAAACGTTAACTTGAACATATCTAACAGTCTTTGCTAGGGATGGAAAAGAAATTCCTGGCTTGTCTGCTTAACTGAAACCACAGCGTTTTGAGTGCTTTCTTCTGTACTGTGGCACAGAGAAAACACAAACTTGTTCAGCTGTTTGTTGAAGTTTAAGTGGAAACATATTTCCCTCAGACTTTCTGTCATCTGTTTTTCTCTTTGTAATCATTTGTAATTTTTTCTTTTTGCTTTCCTTCAGGTGTCTCCTTCTTTTGTCACTTGGGATGTCAATATAGTCCCCTATTGTACATAGATTCATAAAACCATAGAATCACAGAGTTGGAAGGGGCCATACAGGCCATCTAGTCCAACCTCTGCTCAATGCAGAATCAGCCTAAAGAATCCCCAATGAGTGTTTGTCCAGCCACTGGCTGCAGACTGCCAGTGAAGGGGAGTTCACCACCACCCTAGACACCCCCTAATATCCAGCCAGCACCTTTCTGCCTGTAATTTAAACCCATTATCGGTCCTTTCCAGGGCTCTTTTTGTAGAAAAAGCCCAGCAGGAACTCATTAGCATAATAGGCCACACCCAACAGCAGAAACTCATTAGCATACTAGGCCACACCTCTGACAGCACAGCTGTTTAGCATATTAGGCCTCACCCCCATGTTGCTAGAAGTATGGTCATCCAGCCACACTTGTGCAAGATCTCAGCTTTTTTTTATATGCTCAGTAAAACCTTTTACTAATGGAAGAAAAGCCACAATCTCATGCAAGTTTCTCTTTCAGTCACTTGCAAACCCTCCAGCAAGTGGTACACATTCTGCATGCTCCATGTTTCACAGGGCTAGCAGATCTAATATCTGGGAAAGACATCCTCCCTTCTCTAGTAAATTATGAATAACCTGACCCCTTGAAAGAGAGGTGTGCCTAAAACAGAGTTACACACATAATGCATATAACAATGTTAAATAATATTAAATACATAACCAAGTTGCCTTCTTCAAGTGAATACAAGCTAAGCTTTGCCTGTTGCTGTGAGCAAGACAATTCCCAGGGCTTTTTTTCTGGGGGAACATGCCAGAACAGAGTTCTAGAATCTCTTTGACAAAATTCTTTTTAAAGGACCCGTTGAAGACATCATTAACCTGACCCCCTTTGAAATGCAGTGATCATCCCAATTAAGTGGTACTTCAAGTGCCAGCATTCTGTTGTTGCCCTGGCCTGGATGGCCCTGGCTAGCCAGATCTTGTCAGACCCTCTGAAGCTAAGCAGGGTCAGCCCTGGTTAGTACTTGGATAGGAAACCACCAAGGAAGCCCAGGGTTGTGACACAGAGGAAGGCAATGGCAAACCACCTCTGAACATCTCAGGTCTTAAAAATCACACACCAGTCTCAAAGAACTCCTCACCCACAATAATGCAACATCTAATTTGAACATGGACACTGGTACCAGAGCTTGCAATAAACCCAGATGCCAAGCTGCCACATACACCCAGACAACACAATTACTGGACCTAACAACATCAACTACACCATCTCAGGCTTATTCACATGCTCATCTTCTAATACTGTATACTAGCCTGATACCCATGCTTCACTACGGTATTTAAGTTCTGTAAATCCAGTTATAATACTGATGATATGAAATTTGAAATGTGACATCTGTTTTGGGTTTTTTTGTAGAGATTTTTATTTTTCAGAAAGAATAAGGAAACAAAGAATAACATATATAACAAAGAGAAGTCAACAATCAACAAGCCTGAAGTCAGTACTCATTACTTTCAGTTACATTTGTCTCAGTGGAATCTATATTGTATACACACATTTCATTTTTTAGTTTTCATATTGTGACCTTATCACCTATTTTTAATGTTCTTAAGATAGTCCTCCAACCATTTATAAACTCTTGCCCAGTTCTTTTCAAAGATTTCTTCTTGTTTTTCTTGTAATTGTAAAGTCAATTTATCAATTTCTGCTGTTTCCAATAATTTGTAGATTATTTCTTCTTTTGATGGGACTTCTTTCTTTTTCCAGTATTTTGCATATAAAATTCTAGACATACTTATTACATGTATGAGTATATATGTATCTGGTTTCTTAAATGTCTGTGGTACTATATTTAATAAGAACAGTTCTGGCACAAATGGTACAGTTGTATCTAATATCTTTTGCAATATCTCATGAATCCATATCCATTTTTTTTTGTAATCTGGCATGTCTACCACATGTGAAAAAATGAACCGGTTTTTTGTTTACATTTCTAGCAAGCATTCGACATATTTGGGCATCATTTAGTTAGATTTTCCAGTGTCCTGTGCCATCTGTAAAACATTTTATATATTTTTTCTTTAAATGAAACAGCTTTCGTAAATTTTATATTTGTTTTCCACACCTTCACCCACTGGTCTAACTGAATATTATTGCCTATGTTTTGTGCCCATTTAATCATTGCGGTTTTAACTATTTCATCTGCAATTCCATATCTAACAAAATAGTATAAAACATCTTTATATATTTTACATCTTTACCCATCAATATTTTATCTATTTCAGTAAGATATGTCACAAAAACCAGTTTTCTGGTCTTTTACATATCTGGAATCTAATTGCACCTTTTCCCACCAGTGACATTTGTTGTAGGAATTCTAATGGAGAAGATTGTAGTGTAAGAAATGAAGTGAGACATATGTATTTTTTCCTCTCTACTGAAGGACTTCTCTGTAGACCACATTGGTGGTTCTGCCCTCAGGTGCTAGGATCACCAGGCTGCTTGATGAGCTCACTCTGGAGCAGGCCACATAGAACTGTCCATTTAAGAAGCAGTCATCTGTTAAGTCAACTCCTGCTCCCTTCCATGAAAGTGATGGCCTCTCTACTTGTGGTCCTGGATTGTTTTGCTCATATGGAGACTGTCTTGTTCTGAGCACCTCAGGGTGATCTTGCTGGTACTTGGCCTGTGCAGCTCAGTGCACTGCAGGAGTACTATGTGCAAATGTATTTGCCGCATTCCTAAGTTGCCTCCTCCTTGTAGCAGTGGTGTATCTGGCTCAACGTTTGCCAGGAGCTTTCTTGGGGGCAGTAAGAGGTGAGAGGTGTAAGGGGGAGTTGGTGTGAGGGTGATGTGGTGGACATTTCTTCAGGTTCATGAGGGAGGCGCGCATCAAAATGGCTCCTAGAAATATTCTTCACTATCTCCCCATAAACATTCATACCCTGGCCCTGCTCCTACACCTGACAGACACCAGCCTGTCTGGTGTTGGGGGAGGGATTGTATTTAAAGGCATCAGGGAGGCTGGGCCAGCAGCAGTGCTAAGGCAGTCCTGCTGAGCAAACCTCCCCGGTGGTTGTAAGCATTCCACCTCCTTTCCTACACCTGACAGGCAGCTGCCTGTCCAGTGTAGGAGGGGGAGAGGGGAGGAGTATTAGAAGCCACTGTGGAGGTGGGGCTGCACCTGACAGACAACCACCTGTTAGGTGTAGGAGGTGGGGGGAGTGTGTTGGAAGCCATCAGAGAGGCTGGGCCAGCAGCTTTGCTTCACCTCACAGGTGGTTGTTGGCCTGATTTCCCCAACTGTCACTAGCTCTCTGCAGTCCCCTGTAAGTAGGGGGTGTTTTTTTTAACCTCAGAACACTGAGCTCTGGAAGGGGTATGTGTGGCTTCGATCATGTGCCAACCAGAAGTCATTACCGGCTGCTCCCAGACCTCTCACTCTTAAATCAACTCTAATTGACTATTTTTAAACAAACCTGACCTAAAATATGCTGCCTAAAGCTTCTAAGGGCAAAAAGAATCAAAAGAATGCCAGGGGAGCTCCTTTGTTAAAGGAATTTTTTTGCATCGGCTGAACTTGCCAGTACCTTCCAGTCTGCAATTCAGCATCTTAACCACTTGAGCTACTGCAGCCCTACTAAGTGACAGCCCTTCAAATCATGTCCCCCCTCAACCTCCTTTGCTTCAGTCTAAACATTCCCGAGTTCCTCAGCCTTTTAGTGCTCCCTCCATGCTGAGTTAGTGTGAGCTAACTCACAGATTTTTAGCTTCCAGCTCACATATTTTTGACTTAGCTCGGGAAGGATGGCTCCAGAGCAAACTAAGTTATGCAGTAGCCAAATGGCTTTGCTCACAACTTTAATGCCAGTAGCTCGTAAAGTAGAATTTCTGCTCATAAGACTCCACAGCTTAGAGGGAGCATTGCTTGTAGGGCTTGGTTTCCAGGCCCCTGATCATCTTCGTTGCCCTCTTTGCACCCACTCCATTCGGTCCGCATCCTTTTTGAAGTGAGGCCTCCAGAACTGCACACAGGATCCCAAGTGTGGCCTGACTAATGTGGTGTACAATGAGACATTTTGTGATCTGAATGTTTTGCCCCCGTTGATATACCCCAACACCACAGTAGCCTTTTTTGCCACTGCATCACACTGATTGCTTATATTTAGCTTACAGTCCAACCAAGATCTTGTTCACACACACTGCTCCCCAGAGGTATGTTCCCCATCCAGTATGCATGCTTCTCATTTTTGTTACCCAGATGTAGAACTCTGCATTTATCCTTGCTGAATTGCATCTTCACATCCACCCACTTTCCCACTGTATTCAGATCTTATTAAATTCCTTCTTCCAGTGTGTTTGCTACTCTTCTAATTTGCTGTCACCTGCCAATTTATTGAGTAGTCCCTCCACCCCCCTCATCCAAACCATTTATGAAAATACTGAAAAATATCAGGCCCAGAACCAAGCCCTGTTGCACCCCACTGGACACTTGGTGCTTGGGGAGGCCACCAGTGGGAGGGCTTCTAGTGTTCTGGCCCCACTGCTGGACCTCCTGATGGCACCTGGTATTTTTGGCCACCGTGTAACACTGGCTGATTTCGCACTAGAGCTACCTCGATGTTGTGCTGCCATTTGCCCCAATATTATTGGTCAATTTCACACCCGAAGCCGCGGGGCTGCATTTGACCAGCAGCTTCGCCCGATTTTCCTCTGCAGTTTCGTGATCCTCAAAAAACAGGATCACGAAACTGCGGGGGAAATTGGTCAAATGCAGCCCCATGGCTTCGGGTGTGAAATTGACCAATAGTATCGAGGCAAACGGCAGCGCAACATCGAGGCAGCTCTAGTGTGAAACCAGCAGAGTGTTGGACTAGAAGGGCCATTGGCCTGATCCAACATTGGCTTCTCTTATGTTCTTATGACACCTCCTTCCATTCAGATAAAATGTCTTCATGTTCCTTCATAGTCTCATACCAAGTGTCAAGTAGTTAACTGATGCAGCTGAAATCAATCAAGGGATCAGGATCTAAATATTTGCATTCTGAGTGTTTATTTCAGAGTTAATAAGATTAGAGAGAGAGATCACTGTGGCCAAAGAGAGCAGCAGCAATTATCAGGGACCTCCGCCTTCTACAAAATTTGTAAAGGAACCCAACATCTGGAGATTTCAATCTCTTTCATCCAGGTCATCCACTAACAATAATATGAGACACTCCATAATATGTTCACTATAAAGCAGACATCTCCCTATATTATATATAAAAGACAGGAGGAAATGAATCTATTTGTACACACTTACATGAGGAAATGACTCAGTCTGTGCTGGCAAAAAATATATATTACTTAAATGGTGACCAGTTTCGCAAAATGGTGACTGGCATTTTGTCCAAGCTACCTCAAACATAAGGGAAGCTTGCTGCTTCCTGATATTTACTGTATATATTTTTTTTAAATTACAGTACAATATTGATCCCTTGTTCTTAAAGTTCAGCCTTCCCTTTGTCTTTGTTCTCAGGTCAGGTGTCTTAACTATCCTGCAGAGATTTAGCAGAAAAGCATACCAGATAGCTAGTCTCTCTTAAACTACAAAATTCATTCCCAGATGGCTATTTCAGGTTTCCTATAATCCAGCATGTTCAAATCAAATCAAGGAGACTTAGGATATGATGCCGAATTTCCAAATGCTTAAAGGACAGATATTGCTCATGGAGAAAAGTTCTTCAGGGGTCCCAACACCAACAGCTGCTGAGAATAGTAGCAGATATATCCCCTCCCTTCCTCAAGCAAAACAACACAGGAAATGTAAAAAGGAAGCACCATTCAGTTGAACTTCCCCTAGCCATAGCATCCAAAGCTGTCCATGAGCTAGAAAGTTTAATGCATTAGGGCATAACTACATGATACACCCAACATGCGTCAGGTCACGGGTGCACAATCAGGCTCCTGGTCAAAGAGACACTGGGGAACTCACCCTGAAAACGTTTGCTCACTTGCTGCTGTTGTCAGGTCACCCTGGCCACTGGCAGGTGATAGGAGGGGGGGCTATGGTTGCCAGATTCAGGTTGGGAAACTCTTGGAGATTTGGGGAAGGATAGGGACCTCAATGTGATTCAATGCCATAGATTCCACCCTTCAAAGCATCTATTTTCTCCAGGAAACTGATATCTGTAGTTTGGAGATGAGCTGTAATTCCAGGGATCCCCATGTCCCACCTGAAGGCTGGCATCCATATGCTGTGTGGGAGCAATGTGAGAAGCATCTAGTTTTTCTCCCACCCTGATTTCACCAGTGGAAAGGGTTATGGGGAGTTTTTTGTCCATTTTCTCTGGCTCCCTGTGCCCTAAGAAGGACATGTGGAGCCAGAGAAAGTGGCAAAGAGCCCCACCACCACCCCAGGAGGGGGAAACAGATGTTCTTTTCCCCACCTTGTAGAGCTCCCTCACAGCACTGAGTGTAAGAATACCTTTCAAGGTGAGTTGCTCAGTGTGAGAGTCTGGTTGCACATCTGTGACCAGATACATGTTGGGTGTATTGTGTAGTTTGGCCCTTAGACAAATCTTATATACATAGCCAGGATACTCTGAAGGAATTCTTCCCAGGATACCTGTCTTTCTAATTCATTATAAAAAACTGATTTACAGTTATTTAGGATCAATAAATTGATTAGTTGCTAGTACTTGTACCATGGTACCCAAATCTTCTTGCATATTTGTAGCCAGTATGTTAGGCAGGGAGAAACCTTGACTAGAAGAAGCAAGATTCTTAGTTTTTTGGTTGTACATATGCACAGAGAATATTAACTTCTAGCAGGGACACACTTAAGTACACAGTCCCCCACCCAGTGTATTCTTACAGTCTAGAGGAATAGAGGTGCTCAAACATGTACATTCTGGATTCTTCAGTGTTGATGAATCACTGATATGGGTCTCTCTGAGTGCTTTCCCTAAAAATCTGTTGTTGTTAGATCTGTCAGCACGTTTGACATGGTCGACCACCAGTTGCTGGCCTACTGCCTCACCAACATGGGGATTCAGGGGCTTGCCCTTCAATGGCTTGCCTCTTTTCTCCAAGGTTGGGGACAAAGGGTGGTGATAGGGGATCAGCAGTCCCGGAGACATCCTCTTGAATGCGGGGTGCCTTAGGGGGCGATGCTGTCCCCGTTGCTGTTTAACATCTATATGCGCCCCCTTGCCCAGATTGCCCAGAGATTTGGGCTTGGGTGTCATCAATATGTGGATGATACCTAGCTCTATCTGATGTTGGGCGGCCAGTCAAACTCCAGCCCAGATGACCTTCATTGGGTGCTACAAGCTGTGGCTGGGTGGCTCAGACTGAATCGGCTGATGCTAACCCGGTGAAGATGGAGGTCCTGGGCCTGAGCTGGGTCGGTTCAGGGTTGGGGTTCCCTCTCCCGACCTTCGATAGGGCGCCTCTGGTGCCGATGTCAGAGGTTAGGAGCTTGGGAATGCTTCTGGACTCCTCTTTAACGATGGAGGCCCAGGTGGCAGCCACTGCCAAATCAACCTTCTATCATCTTCGGCTGGCTCGGCAGTTGGTTCCCTTCCTTGACTGCAATGACTTGGCCACAGTGATCCATGCGACGGTCACCTCAAAGTTAGACTACTGTAACACTCTCTACATGGGACTGCCTTTGTCGCAAGTCCGGAAGCTGCAGCTATTGCAGAATGCTGCAGCCAGGCTGTTGATGGGTCTCTCTAGGTGAGAGCACATCCGGCCTGTGCTGAAAGCACTGCACTGGCTGCCAATAGCGTACCGGATTTGCTTCAAAGTGCTGGTTCTTACCTTTAAAGCCCTATATGGCCAGTGTCTGACATACCTAAGGGACCGCCTGTCCCCATATGTTCCCCCAAGGGCACTATGGTTGGGGACGCAACATCTCCTGCTAACTCCAGGCCCCAAAAATGCCAGATCTGCAGCAACCAGGGCCAGGGCTTTTTCGGTGGTGGCTCCTACCTGGTGGAATGAGCTCACAGAGGAGATCCGGGCCCTGCAGGACCTTGCACAGTTCCGTAGGGCCTGTAAGACAGAGCTCTTCCGCCAGGCTTTCAACTAGAAGCCACTGCCGCTGCACCAACAACAACAACTAGGTTGGGTAACATCGGGGGATGAGATGGCCCGGTGACAAATGAACGATGCTGCTGCCTGGAACTGATACCATCGATTAGGGACCACTACAACCAGGATGCCATCTTGTTACTGTAGATCTTTTCTGAGACAACAAGAGCACTTTGTATTGTTATATGACTGTAATTGACTGTTTTATCTTGTTTTTAATTGTTTTAATTATTGGCATACGTGCCCAGTTTGTTAGCCGCCCTGAGCCCACTTGCAGGGAGGACGGACTATAAATCTAATGAAATAAATAAAAATAAATACATAAAAATCTAAATTCAGATTATACTTACATGCTAGAATAACATTTATGTTGTTTAACTTGATTTAATCTCTACATGTTTAGCCATCTGGTTTAAGACATGGTTCAAGACATCTGTTTTGATTTATCAATTAAACCATGTTCTTTTATGTAGAATGTTAAAACTAATATTTTTTACTTCCCACCATTGTCAATGGGATGATACTGATGAACAACCTGATGACTTGAGGTTAGCCTCTGTAAAGCTAGTTTCACCTGACTGACCAATTGTCAACGCCTCTCTTTTGTATCATAAATGCCTCCTCTGAAACAGGTTCCATATTTGACTGGACAACTACTTTGAAGTTTTTCCTCTCATTTCATTGTGTGAAAGTGAGGATTTAGCTGGCTTTTACTAGGTACCCAGAGACAAATGTGATGTTTTCAACCAGGGCCCACTTGTCTCTAGTTTACTTCATATCTGGCTTTCTTCAGGACAATATTTCATTCTGACTCACTGTCTATCATGATTCAAGCCATTAATAGGGATTGTTAACAACCACTCTGCTATTACTGATAGGCTTGTAACTGGTAACGAGAGAGAGAGAGAGAGAGAGAGAGAGAGAGAGAGAGAGAGAGAGAGAGAGAGAGAGAGAAATTATTTGGAGAGTTTTGATTATATGTCTGAGGTGACATGCATTTGGTTACTAAAAACCTAAAACACACAACACCAAGAACCATATCTGAAGGATAGCTTTTCTGCCTTTGTTGCTCTGTTGCTTGCCAATTGTATTCAGTGTGATAAAGACATTTAATGAAATCTGCTTAAGTTTTTACTGGGCTGACTGAATTTCCACCACACTGCAGAGAATGTGCAATGCAGTTAACACTTCCATCTGCTTGTCAACATACTACTTGGGAGCCAAACACACAGGGGAAAAAACCTTTTTGCTGCTCAAAGGTTATGTGACACATCCACATGGGTACCCATTGAGGAACAAATAATAAAAGTGAAGTAAATCCCACTGATTCCAGGGGGTCTTTTCTCACCATTTTCTGTTTTTTTCTTCCTTTTCTTCCTAATTAATATTTCTTTGCATATTCTTTTAATGCGGGGTCAGGGACAGAGGCAATAGCTGTGCAGGAAGCTGTGGTGCTTCTTGGTAGGCATCATAATATCTATATCTATATTTATTTTCAGTGCATCTTTCTCTGCTTTCTGAATGTGCTAGATATAACTAATTTTCCTCATAAACCAGACTTTCACACAGTAAATCCAGTGGTGATCTTTGAACATTGATATTACTAGTGCCATTGAAAACAAATGTTACAGCTTCTCTGTGCAGTTTCCAAGTCAACAGTAGCCCTAATGTAACTCTTCTGACCCCAAAAGAAAAAAATTCTCTAGTTTCCGCTTACTTTCTCTTCAATGCAACATAAATCCAAGTAAAACAGAACAAAACTCTTGTTATTGATATGGTTTCAGCTGACCTGCTACTTAACCCAGATTTCTTTTCTTGTTAGCACCAGATAATGACATGGATTGGGATGCACTAGTCCAGCCTCTTATCTTGCAGCCAACTAGAATCTAAGCCATAGGATTTGTTGGCTATTCCAGGACCTGTCTCCTTAGCTTACCCAGTTTAACACAACCACAGTGACATCACAACACCTGCTGGGGGATTAAAGACTAACTCTTTCTAACATAATTTCTCGGGTTAACACTTCGTATTAATCTAGATCCCACTGTATCAATTGCTCCTACATCCAGAGTCACATTTCACCTCTGAAATGGAATTGTCATGTTGAACTACAGATATGTAAATTTGTGCATTCATGGTGGGATGGAGATTCATTCCATTATACTACTTACAGAACAATCCTAAAAGGGTGGCCGAATCAGAATAGGGACCCAACTGACCCCTATGCTGATGTAAGGAGAGTTTATGCTGGTGCAGGGCACTTGTGGTGCTGTGCCACTGAGTCCCACCAGTACAGGAGTGCCACAGCCACATACCGGCAAAGCAGTGGCACAAACCCCGCTGCCAGCATAAATGTAGGTGTTCCAGGCGGCGTGGTGGCAGTTAGATGACTTCCAAAGTGTTTTCAGCATGGGAAAGCCTCCCCGCCCCAGCAGGTGTAAAGTTGTGCTGGCAAAAATGGCATCATAGTCCACTGACAGCCATGGTCACTTCAAATTCACCCCCCATGGCTGTGGTCACACCCAAACAGAATATCAACTAAGCATGCACCCAATCAGCACACTACCCCACTCCAGCCACACCCATGCTTGGGACCCAATCACAGCCCCCCCAATGGTTGCGGAAGGTCACCCCAGAATTCCAGAGATAGGGCACACAGCATGGAATGCTGTCGGACAGCTCTCTGACATGTGGACTTACAGTGAGAACACACATACACGGGTGGCAGGCACAACACAGACAGGGCATCTAGCACCACTGGGTGAGCACCTGGGGGAAATACACCACAGGGAGAGCCACATCCACACTTCACGGCTGACTTCTCCCAGATTTCAGCCCACACAGGTACACCAGGCCCTCTACCAGGATACCAAGGAGCAGCCACATGTGAACAGGTAAGCAAGGCTACCAGTCGTCTAACTCCATACCTCCCCTGGGCTTACCACAGTGGCACTGAGTTGCACTGAACACTGTGTCTCCCCCTCCTGAACCCAGCAGTCATGGGCACAAGCAGTGGGCCACCAATTGCACATGGATGCTGCACACCAAATGGTTAGGTGCGTCGGGGCCATCCCAAAGCAGCTGCTGGGGGAAGGGGCCACTGTGACAGCTGTGGACTAGGTTACACATGTAGCCAGGTGGCAACACCCCCCCCAGCCAAAACTCGGCGGTGGCCAGCAAGCACCACCAACCTATGTGCTGGGCAATTCCACATGATGACCACACCATTTCCCATCCAGGTGCAGTATGCCCTGAAAGTGCTAATGCTATCCTCTTCCATTACAGGGAGGTGCCAACAAGGCACCGACTCAGGTGAGGAGGGTGTGGACACTGTCACCCAGAGGGCCCTTTGTGGCATCAGAGCGCCACCCAGGGTGCCCCTTTTGCTGCATGAAGGCCCCTGTGGGACTGCTGATGGCCTTTCATTCACAGATGCTGGGACTGCTGATGGCCTTTCATTCGCAGATGCTGATTCAACAGGGAAAGGCAACACCCCAATTGCGCAGGCAAAACACCATAAAGCACTCACACCACAGCAGAAGCCACCCCTTGTAAGCACCCAAACACTATCCAGTATCCTGGTCATTCTCTCCCCACTGCCACCCAGGAGATGCCCCTAGCAGCAAAGGACTGAGCAAGCTACCTGTTGCAGGGGTCATGACCACACCTGAACCACTCCATTGTACCTGGATCACTTTAATAAAGTTGAATCATTCTGCCCATCTGAGGTGTTGGTGTCTGGGGCACGTGGATGCCCTTGCTGGACATCATGGCCAGCAGTAAATGCGGGAAACCCTCACATCCACGTTCTTGTCCATCATCACCCTCTGGGGCCCTGTGCACTCTGTGTTAGGAGCATCACCATGGGGTGCCTGCTGGGCTCATGGATGATGCCAACCTCCCCACTGACAGGTGGCTGGGCTTGTAATGGTTTGTGAGTGCAGCAGAGGAGGAGCACTGCTCCTGTGGCTTGCCCCTCTCCGCCCCCTGCCAGTGAGAGATGCTTGGTTCAGCCTCCTTGACTCGTGACTCCCATTGGTCCTGCCTGCCCTGTCTATCACACCACCCACCCACACTGGAACAGAATGCTGTGGCAGGATCAACATGGATGCCACCGTGGCAGCACCTGGCAACACTGTTGGGGTACCATTTCTCCATTTGGCCACCATGTAACTATCCCCTTAGGGAAGCAACTAGTGACACCACAGCCAGCAATAGCCAACAGTACTCATTTGGATGCCCACATCTTGCCTATTAGATAAACATACCAAACAAGCCAAAGATTGGTTTAAAAAGTGTTAAATACACTCCTGAAGAATGTCCATCTATAGCTTCTAGTCATAATAACTAAATGTAATATTTAATGTATCACACATCTATCTTTCTTTTCTTTCTGCATAGAATTAAAGGCAGTCTATGTAGGATTCCCAGGAGGTCTCCCAACTGGGCACTGATTAGGTCTGCTTAGCTTCTACAACACATCTTTAATCACACCCCAGGCCAGAGTATGTTTGAGTATCATATGCTGAGGACAAACAAACAGGGATGGTCATTGCATTCAGGTCTTGCTTGTGAATTCCCAAAATCTCAAATTGGCCACTTTGGAAATAATTAAGAGCTCAGGAACCAGTATTCATTTTTTTTAAAGGTGCCTCTTCTGATATACTGAATTCATATAACTTGCTGCTACTGCTACATTGCCAGCCTAATTTCTTAAAAAAATCAGTTCACAGGGAGGAAAATTCCTTGCATGTAGGACAACCAGACTGGCATTGAGGTAGCAGAATTGTTATTAAATCTCCTTGAAAATCTCTTTCCGGAGTCAAACTAACATAAAAGGAAGAAAACAAAACAAACCTCAACAACTTAATAGCATGATCTTTAACTGGCATGATTTTGGTCTCCCGTCCAGCATCTTTGAAGGCTGTTCAGCAACATGTTTACATCTAGTTTTGTCATGCAGGGCTTTGGCAATCTCCCAAACTGAAGGTAATTCAGGTTATTATGACGAGAAAAACCAGAGACAATTCCCCCTTTTCCAGTCTGGAGACAGAGTAGGCTTGGGAAATGACAGCTGGGACTAGGTAAAGAGCTTTATAGTACTGTAGCAAATAGGATTTGTTTGCCTGTTTATTTTTATTTTTCAGCTTTTATACATTTAACATTCTGATACACATGGCTTAAAACTATTTGTAGCAAAACATTGTGGACAAAAGACCATTAGAGGAGTCTAAAACCCACATCATCATTTGTATTGTTATCTCCCATTCTGGTTCAATATAAAGGGAATCTAATTCAGTACCAGTTTTTAATTTAAGACACGAGCACTGTAGTCAAAGATCTGACTGATTGTTTTAAATCCATAATGCAAGGACCTGGCATCTCCTCTTTACCCACTGTGTACTCAAGAGTGGCTTGTGTAGTTGTTCGAGGGGTGAGATGAGGTGGTAATGTAGGTACACAAGGGGTGCCGAGAGGTCTCAGTCAGTAGTGTCACCACTTATATGGCGCACTACAAAGAGCCCCGGTGTGTCTAGCACTACCTTCTGATAACTATGGTTGCCAACTTCTAGATATGGCCTGGAGATCTCTCAGAATTATAACTGATCTCCACACAATGCAGATCAGTTCCCCTGGATCAAATGGCTGCTTTAGAAGCTGCACTGTATGGCATTATACCTCACTGAGCTCCCTCCCCTCCCCAGATCACACTGGCTTCATGTTCCATCCCTAAATCTGTTGGAATTTCTGATCTTGGTGTTGGCTAGTGGCTACCCTAACTGATTTCCAGACTATAGGGATCAGTTTGCTCTGGCTCTTACTTATCCCTGAAGGAATCAGTTCTGGGGTCTTGAGACTTCCTTAGAGGAACAACCTCACAGCTTGGTGGAGCTGGAGTGAGGAGGGAGAAGGAGCTGAAATTGCTCCTCCTTCCTGTTCTGCCCATGCATCTCCACTGAGAGAAGTGCAATTTCACCTCCTTGTCCCTCCTCATGTCATCCCACTGAACCTTATGGCTGTTCCTTTGCATAGATCTTGGCTGAGTTCCGACTGGCAGTTTGCCCTGCTATAGCCTTGTGTGAGCAATGTTTCACAAGTGGATTAACACGGCCATTCACACAGGAACATTTGTCTGGCGTTCCCCACCTGTAGTCAACCCATTGTGTACCGCCTCATTCCCGTGTTTAAAAGATACCTGGTGAAAGTGGTAGCAAATCCCAAAGTGTGCCTTTATTCCGCTTCATTCCGCTTCCCGGAAGTGTGAACGCTAACCCAAAAAGTCGGGAACAACCCATGATAATAATGTCCACTGGGTGTTTCCGCGCATAAGGTGCCCTGGAGAGGCCGCAGCAATATGATTGGATGTGCTCCGTTCTACTGCCCAATGTGGTGCCAGCGCAACAGGATCCTCCCCAAATCACCCTGATGCACTTATGCGCATGAGCGCATATGCGCACATAGCCGGATTACCAGGAAAAAGCCGTTTACAGCCGCACCTCCAGGCCAGCAGTCTGAACACTCCCTCGTGCCTCCTCCTGGTATGCTTCCATATCAGTCCGCCCAGTGTGACCGGGAAAACCCGGAATAGTTTGTTCTGGGTCTTTTTTGCAACGACTCCCTCCCACTTCAAACTGCCAGTCTGAACTCAGCCCTTGTGAACCTCAGGAGTGATCTTTCTGGGTGTTAAAAGGAACAGCAGTTATGAAGAGGAATGTGGGAAAATTCTATCGTCATTACACACATGGATGGTAGGATACTGCCCACTGTAAGGATACCAAATCTCTTTCACCACCACTACCAGCAGTGTTCTTTTCTGAACCACCACTGTTCTCTATGTGTAGTTTTCCTTTCTCTCTCATGTCCCTCCCTTGGGCCTCATCTCTCCCTTATTCCTCTGCACAGTTTCCCCTTCTGATCCCCCTTCCTAACTCTGTTTCCCTTTTCCTACTGCTGTTGTTTCAGGGCCCTGCCTAGTCTCCTTTCCTATGTTCCTGCTTCTTCTTTCCATGGTTCCTTAAGACTTTTTGCTTGGGACCATTTTTCCCCCAACCATTCCCCTGTGAGGCATTAGAGCAGTTCAAACTGGCAGTACCAATGGCTTCATCACCACAACCACAACATTCCTAGTATACTACAATATAGCTGAGGGGTTCAAGAACTCCAACATTTCCCAAAGACTACCTAAATATTGATCAATGGATAGCTGGCTCTTCTTACACTGCCACTGTTAAATGACAATCAGTTTTGCTACTGCAGGTAAATTATGCATTTTCACACTGGTTATTATCAGCAACAGAAAAGAAGTATAGCAGAGATAATAAAGTCCAGTTATCCTTGAAAGCTCTTTTGACTTTGTATCCTTTTCAGCAACATGTATTAGGTGTTCCATAGGTTCTCCTCAGTTTTCTAGAAGTGACATATCCAAACACTGTAAAATACACTGTAATAAAAAGGGGGAGGCACTAATCTAGTAGCTGAAGAAAACACTGAACTTTCATGTCATAGAGTTCATGTTTCCTTAGACATTTGACTTCTCAAATCACTCCATTTATTAATGCATGAATGTTCCATGCTTATTATCTAGAGACTTTTTAAAATTGACACACATCTTTTAAAAGTCCTGGGAGTTCAACAGTATAAACAAGCTTCCATAATCTGTTCCCAGTAAACCCCTAACCCCTAGGACAATTGCATCTAATTTGTAAGCATCAGAAGAAGGGTTTGTTTATATGGGGCATGCTGCTACTGTTTCTATCCATCTCCAAGGATGCCAGGACAACACACTAGCGGAGCAATCCTAAACAGAGTTACGCTCTTCTTAACCCACTGTGGTCATTGGTCTCAGAAGGGTATAAGTCTGCTTAGGATTTCATTGTCCACATTGGACAGCCAGGATACAATCCAGAAAGGCTACAATAAAGTGGTACACAACTCAGGTTTGCATGTAGAAGGTCCCATTTTGAAACCCAGCATCACCAATGTATGCATCTCAGTAAGGACAGCTAAGGAAAATCTTGCATGAATTCATTGCTCAGCCACTGACAGTCATAATAGGTGGTGCTGGGCTAGATGGACTAACACTGGCCAAAGGTAAAATAGCTCCTTATCAAGTCCGACTCATCAACACAACTATCAGTGCTAAGATTTAAGGTGGTTTGTTGTCATTGTGTTATCTCTATTTTTTACTCATCCTCCTCATGCCAAATGGTTTGTTCAATGTCTCTCAGTATTAAAAGTAGTTTAATACTTTGTGGAGCTGCTACCATAAAAATGAAAGCCAAAACACATTTGTTTGTGTAACAGTGAGTGGGGATAATAACTGAAGGGCACATGAATTTTTTAGAGTTGGGATGTGCTAATTCAATACATCTGGACCCCACAAACCACACTGCATGCATGCCAATGTCTTTCACTTATTTACATGGCAGGACAGAAGAATGGTAGAGAGAACACAGACAACTGATTAACAAAAAACAGCAACAACAGAGGAACAGATTACCTTCCCCCCTCTCATTATTGTTTTCTACACTTTCATTGTGTTCAATAGGAATGAAACAGTGGTACATAAAAATTCCTTTTGAACATCCTCTAGGTTTGGATGGGTAATCCAGCTTTGTTAGGTTTTTCATACACCACCATAACCAACAAGAAGAGAGGACTTACAGCTCATGAATGTGCAAGTATCAAGTTGTCATAGGAACAATTATATTACTATTTCTATCTTTCCAACTTTAAGAAACAGATTTTTGCAGAAAATTAATTGGCTGAATTGAAAGCTGTCCAATTTTATGTGTCCCACAGTTCAACTACTTGCTGGATATAATTTGTGCTAGTTGTGTGCCTTAAAGCTCTATCTGTGTATGTCTGTTTAAAAAACAGCAACACTTTTGGGGACCAGGATGAACATGGGTAGAAACCACAGTGGGTTTTGGTATGGTTACTGCAATTGTGTGAATAGAATTTGGATCTGCTGATGCCAGAATATTCTACCTGAATTTTGCTTTCTGTGAATTTTGGTAGCAAGTCTCATTTCAAGGCCTTTAAAGAAAAATCAGATCTAGTATTAAGGCTCCTAGCTCAATTGTAAATAGCTAAGCTATACCCTTAGGTATACTTAATAAAACAGGTCTATCTTAAAAAAAACCCACAGTGAATCGCAAACAAGATGCACTGAGTTGGAATCTTTGTCCAGAAATCTATATGTAAACAAGGTTAAATGTGAATTTGTTTCCTTTTTTCAAGATAATACTCAGAGATTTGGAATGAAGTTCAGAATCAGGACTATGAATGAATCCTGCCTCCCTTTTCTTCAAAACGCTTACTCCCACTCATCTTTCTTTTTTCATAAAGTGTCCAATGCCATCAATCCAGTATTTTTACTCTGATTTTATAAGCTGAAAGAGAGAAACACCCACCCACCCCCTGTATAATAATGATGGAACCAATTGTTTTAATACTGCTTCACAGAGGCTTGCCACTCCTTGGTGATGGAAATGTTCAATGGCAAACAGCAAAATGCTGCTCCGGAACAAGGAGTTCTGGAGAGGTACTTTCAAAACAGACGTGACGGCCACATTTCAAACATCAGCCAGTGGATAGATGGCTCTCACTAAAGAGGGAGATCGAGATGACTTGTAAGGAACTGTCAGGGAGCTGACAGCTCCTCTCCCATGATGCAGAAAGGAACAGGGAGGTTGCTACAGAAATGCTAAGTGGGCTACTTACATTTTCCTGAGGGGGGACAACTAACTAAGTGATTCTATAGACTGCATTTGAATTTAAACAAGTATTCTTAATAGCAGCAATGGAGGAGGAAGTAGGCAAGAAGGCAAGTTGAGGCGGAGAGGATCAAACACAGTATCAACAGCAATTCCCTTGCAGTCTGCAGAAATGGAACACTTTAAGCCAGATACCGGATACAAGCAAGTCAATGTTTATTGGAACATTAATCATCCAGAAAAAAAAAAAGACTGGAGTCTAAATATTACTCATTCAGTCATATTGCAGACAAGGCTATATGGAGTATGTGGATGCCCATAGGTATGCAGGTATACCTAGGGAACATTTTTTTTAAAAAAACAAACAAACCCTGCAACACCTTGCTTTCTATATCCTTCTAAAGCGGTTTGCACCTTTGCTTTCCTCTGTTTTAACAAGTGTACAAACAACACAGACTGGGCAGGTGCCAATATGGACTTCATACTGAAAGCTATCTGGATGCAAGACGACCACAGGGAGATACCATGAAAGCATAAGAATAAAAGCAATGTCCAGGCAAGCTGTGTTTTACCCCCTTTTCTAGTCATCATCCTGTCAATTACTCCACTACGCACAGCAACCTTCCATAAATAATCAACATTTGCTACACAGTGGCAGCTCAGGTACCACAGTTTCCTCACATCTTTCAAACTGGGGGGGGGATGTAATTGAGGGACAACTTTTGCCATTCCAGGGGGTCCTACTTCATATATGAAGTCATGTATGTTTACTTAGTGCATTTCACTGGGCATACATTAGAGCAAAGGTTCTCTTGTAGGCAACAGTTTCTGAGTACAATAGGGGGGGGAGTTGTTCTTACACACTCATACCCATCCCAGAGTAAGCAGAAATCCCCCACCTCTTTGATGCCTCCTTAGCCTAAAAGTCAAAATAAATAAATAAACAAACAAGCAAGCATCTCTAGGAAGTTGAGATTACCAAGCAGATGTGTTTCAGACAAAATACATTCCTGCTATAAAGATTCTCACTTCCTTTTACAGAGGTCTGAATTTATACGTAGCATGGCTGCCCATGCTTATATGCTCATAGGTTTGAAGAAGTCATTGATAACACCCATCATATTCATGTGCACAACCATTTTCTGCTGGAGTATCCCTTGCCGGAGAACACCTGGCTGAAGAACACCAGTTTTGCTATATTCCACGCAAGAATCTCAGGAAAGGTGTGTGAGAGATAGTGTCCTTATAAAATGCATATAAACTCCACCACCCCCAAAGTAGCTAACCCAATTCTTCTGGAGAACTGTAAACATCTGATGACGCTGGAGTGACATGATACGGCACATTCCTGCTGGGTCCCAATTCCCCATATGCCCTCCTTGGACAAATCTTACTGTCCAATCCCATTGGGATCACTGTTTTTACCTTATTAGGAATCCTAGCCTACCTAATATATCACCTAATCCCAGATGTTCCTCCTTATCCCTTTGCTTTGTCTACTCATATGTTCACCTTGCATTGCTTTATATGACATCTTCTATGATCCTCTGTCCTTGAACAATATGCTGTCATACTAAACAGAGAGTTGATCTTCACAGCAAAGTTTCCCCCCCTTAGCATTGCCAGATTGTTTTTAATCCCTAGATGGCTTGCACATCTTTCTCCTTCCCACAATTCTTCTTCGAATAAAATACTGCAATTTCTCCTGCTCCCCCATTTTAAGCCCTTCCCAATCTTTGATCGACTTCAGCATAAATTATTTTAAATTTCAAGCAGCATTTTAAAGCTCACACAAACACACACATAATTCCAACTCCATTTTCATAGCCAAAGAGGAGCAAAAGCAAGGCATATTCCTTCTTACTGGATCACTGTCATTGAGATCCTTAATTAAATAAAGTTATACATTTCCCCCAAATGCCCTTCCAATCCAGCTCAAAAGCATTCCTGCATGTTAAATAAAGAGAGCTATACATACATGTAGAGTTGTACAGTAAACAGTCCTGCTCTTACCTTTGAAGAGTCACATTTATCCTTGGTTTGGTACTCTAACCTCCACAAGGTACTTGGATCTTCTTCCTAAGCCATGCATCTTTTTTTTTAATGAAGATGTAATGTAAAAAACCCCTGCTGCACTCCAGCTATGCAAAATGAAGAACCTTGGCAGATGGAACCTGATTCAGCGAAGTCCAGTGACTGAGCCTCTGTAATATCCACAGCAGCAGCAGCAGCAACCCCCCCCCCCCCAAATGCAGAAGATCAGGGAAGGGAAAGTGAATAAACTTGTTTCTTTTCGTCTTTCGTTCCCCCACAGACTCTGGTTTGAAGGATCAAGCAGCCTGCAGGCTTTGCCAGCATCAGGATCCCAAGGCATGCCAGAGTACCACACGCATGTGGGTTTTGCAAGTCTTTAAGTTCATGGCAGCAGAACCCAGCTTCTGTGTATCTGTGTGTGTATGTGTGTAACCGAAAGGGAGGGGGATACCCACCCACCCTCACGCATACACACGCTCACACCGATGGATGGGGGGGGGGCAGCAGGATGGAGTGATCTCACAAAGTGCTCTAGATGGCAGAGCCTGCACGGCTTGTAAAACGAGCAACGTGGAATGGGGGGGGGGGGAAAAATACCGGGGCGGAGGGTGCGGGATAAAAATCCACCTTCACCAGCCGCTCGAGAAATTCTTCTTCCCTCTTCGGGTGGGAAAAGTGGTCTCTGTAGCAGAAGCCTCCATCTAGGTACAAGTCTGCCTTCTCAGCCCCCGGCAACAAATGTAAGAAAAGACTTTACAACATTTCGATAAATAAATAAATAAAGCTGGAAGTCGGCAAGCCTCAGGAGGGAAGGAGATTCCTGACCCACCGTCCAAACTCCCCGCCTGGTCCTCTGTCCTAATGTGGCACTGCGCTGATTCCTAAGCCATTGCATAATAATAGATCCATAAGCTGTGTATAGACACTGCCTGGCACGCTTAAATCCTCGGCGGCATCACCGAACATTTGTCAGCAGAAAGCATGTCAGTTCTCTGCACGGGAAGGGAGGAAAGGAGGGAGGGACAGAGAAATGGAGGGAGGGGAAAGCAAAGAGAGGGCTTCGTCCCCGCCCCCCCCGCCCCCCCCCCCAAGCATCGCTTCTCCTGCAAAGGCTTATTAAACCAGTAACGGTGCCAAAATGCTGAGTGCAAAGGAGGAGGGAAAGTCCACCTCCCTAGAAATATAATAGTGCCATCCACTCCATTCATACTCTTCAATACTAAAAAAAGACTCTGCACTTGGTCTTGATGTATTTTTAATGCCGAAGATGGGGGGTGAGTTCGGAGGGGGTGATTTGATGGGTGTTTGGGGTTTCCTTTGTAGTGAATGGCTTCAGGAAGTCTTAAGTAAATCAAAACAGAGCTTTCCAAAGAAGGGCTAATCAGCCCTCTCTGCTGGATGTTTTTTCTACCCCTCCCATCAAGAATTCTCTTTCTTCTCTCCTCCTCATACAGTTTTTGTGTATGGGTCTTCGGAGGCTCAGAATACTAGTTACAGGGGAACAAGAATAACCTTTTAAAACAAATTGAAAGGAAATAATTAAATGCACATTTTGGCACAAGGTAATCTGGAATTATCAGATTGGTTCAGCTCTGTTCCATTGCGCATCCTATCCTGCCTCCAACAGAGTAATTGACCTCAGATCATTCAACAATAATTGAGGCATTTGAATACATATAAATGAATGTTTCTCAAACTGACCTAGAAGCAGCTTCTGAGCATAGGGAGGCCTGGATCTGCAAGGGAGGTTCAAAGATGTATACACATAGCATGCCGCACACACCTATGCATGGTCAAACTTGAATCCTGTCCCATCACTAATTTGATAATACAGGTCAAATTTACTTTTGCTTGAAGGACCATCACAGTATCTAGATATCTGAACAAACCTGAATCTGATTCATACTGATTTAGGCTACATATATACAATCTGTAGTGGAAAAGGTCCTGATTGTATGGTGCAGACCCAGTCTCTGGCTCTTTGGGTAACGGAACTGAAATGCCAATGTCCAAACACTAAAGTCTTTATGAGGAACTTCCAGTATATTGAAACATTCCCAGAGACCTCCACTCAGTGGTCATACATTTTTAGGACCTTGTCACACATTTTTTTTCAGACATACCCTGAAGGGTTTTTTGTTCCTGTCGGTGCCTAAAAATGGAAAGAGGAAATTGAACAAACAGGTGTTTGAAAATACATGTGTCACACAAGTACACACTACAGAGTCCCAGGCCTGGTTGCAGCTCCTTGGGTTTTGTGCTGGGGAATGGAAAGTGTGAATCAAACTTTAAGAGCCTTACACTACCCTCTGATTTTCTAGTTGATGAAAGAAACTGATGTCTGGATTTATCCATGTTTTACCAAAACTGAAACCAGCCATCTAGCAGACAGAATTAGCTTCCATTGATGATGCAAAAGGAGCTCATAGACTCACTCAGGACATTGTGCAAAACCAGTTTAATTTAACTAAAATGAGAAGACTGTTCCACTAAGTATAGTTAGTTATGGTTCAAGCCAGAATCTGAAGTTGGTTTACTGACCACAGTTAAGTCTTCACTATGGCATGATGTACGCACAGAGATATCCTGGCTTCATCCTAATTTGGTCCTAGCCAATATCTGTTATTCCCTCTCAGACTACAAAGAGAAGACAATAAAACTAGCATTTGCCTAGGAAAACTAGGATTTGAGCATTCCTTTGTGAGCTGAATCCTGGTTTCACAAACCAACTGTTGCTAAAATAAACCACGGTTTTACATGATGTCTGAATGAACCCTAGTATACTTTTAGGCAAGTATTTTGTTTTCCCCGCCTGTTTTTTGAAAGTGAGACTGCAATGGCAGAAATCAATGATGTCCATAAAAATGGATACTAAATGATAATGTCAATGTGGATGTCTTTACAAAAAGATGCCACATTGATTCAAACTTGGGTATTCACACACACACATACTTACAGAGCAGGCTGAAAGCTTCTCCTCAAGCAAAAGGCCATATTTCTTGCAGAAAGAAAATGCTAGTCATTGCTATCAACACTCCAGGAAGGATTGAACAAGGAGATCTGAGTCAGGCTAAAGAAACTGAGATGCTTCAACAGCAGCTTGGACGATTTAATTTGCTCCAAATGTCACTCACCTTGACAAATGTGTAGATAGCATGTGCTGAAGGCCTAGCCATTTCTGTTGAGAGCACAGTTTGCCACTAACAGCTGAAGACTTTGTGATTCCGCTTCATGACCTCCTTTCCCCCCATGTGTTTCAGTAAACAGAGCCTTGTTGATCTGCATGGGCTTGAAGGAGATGCCTAATCAATGTCTGAGAATCAACTTCATTTATTGAAGAACTGCTCAGAATGAACAATCAATGACATAGTTGATGGAAAGAATAATCAGGACTACTACTACAAGATGAACCCACAAACATTTATATAGAACAGAAGAGATGTTTGCACAACAAATTCTGTTAAGCATTTCTTAGATTCTTCAGGAGCACAAGCAAAGAATAAGCATCTATTAATAGTTTCCTCCCTCTTTTTTTCTCCCAAAACATTTCTCCACAATATATAGCTCCTTGGAGGGAAAATGTGGGAAATGCTCATCTCCAGAGATTCATGAAAAAGTGCATAGAGACAGAGCAGAGCACCTCAGGGAATGCGGGAAATAGACTTCAGTAGCTGTAGAGACAGGGGCAGCAAAGATCTTATAACTTAACTGGCCACTTCTACATGGGGAAAAGTGAGTTGCCAGGCCATGGGGGACCAGCAAGATTCTTATCTGACATAGAAGTGCTGATGAGATGGAGGGGTGGGGATGCAGCAAGTGATATGGGGATGGGGCATGCAGACACTATCCCTGCATGCTTCCACCTCTCTGACTGCTGCTTTCACAGTGGGGCAGCTTTTCCCACTTCTGTATTAAGTTAAGCAAAGAACAGAAAGGAAGATTAAATGTACCCATAACTGCACAAGAAATTGTAGATACAATTAAGAATCAAAATAAAGGGAAAGCACCTGGACCAGATGGATTCCCAATAGAATATTATAGCACCTTTGAAGACTGCTTATTAATACCATATAAAAAGGTGCTGGGAAAAGGGAATCTACCACAATCATGGAAAGTAGCTACTATCTCTTTGATACATAAAGAAAATACAGATCCTAGAAGAAGAAGAGATTGGATTTATACTCTGCCCTTCACTACCTTAAGGTGTCTCAGAGTGGCATACAAACTCCCTTCCCTTCCCCTCCCCACAACAGGCACCCTGTGAGGTAGGTGGGGCTGAGAGAGCTCTTGACAGAAACTGCTCTTTTTCAAGAACAGCTCTTATCCGAACTATGGCTTGCCCAAGGTCATCCAGCCAGGTGCAAGTGGCGGAGTGGGGAATCAAACCCAGTTCTCCCAGATTAGAGGCCGCTCACTTAACCACTATACCAAACTGGCTCTCCTAAAAAAGTGAAAAATTACAGACCAATTTCACTTTTAAATGTGGATTACAAAATATTTGCTGCTATTTTAGCATCACATTTGAAGAAGATATTGTTAGGTGTAATACATCAAGATCAGGCAGGTTTTTTGCCAAAGAGACAATTGAGAAATAATGTAAGAATAATTATAAATATTTTGGAATATTATGAAGCACATTCAGAAAAACAAATGGCATTAATTTTTTTAGACACAGAGAAAGCCTTTGACAATGTTAGTTGGAGTTTTATTATGGAGCAGCTATGTGTGATTGAGGCTGGAGAAGGTTTTATCAAGATGACTCAGGCAATTTATACTTGAGTGCCAAAGTGAGGCTCAATAGAGATTTAACGAAAGAGATAGTAATTGAGAATGGAACAAGACAAGGATATCCGCTATCCCCATTGTTATTTATCCTCACCCAGGAAGTATTAAATAATGTGATCAGAGAAGATAAAAATATTAGAGGAACAACAATATGTGGAGAAGAGTACAAAGTAAAAACTTTTGTGGATGACCTAGCTTTTATTTCAGAAGACCCTAGCACTTCTACAGACAGCTTGATGAAGAATTTAATGGAATTTGGTGAGATGGCAGGAATGAAAGTGAATAGACAAAGATCATTACAACAAATATAATACAATCTATAATTAAAAAGCTGGTTGAGAAAAATAGGATTCCAATCAGAGCGAAGAGTGAAATACTTAGGTGTTCTCCTGACAAACAAATGCAGTTTGTTGATGGAAGATAATTACATGAAATTATTTAAAGAGATCCAAAAAGATTTAAATAAATGGAATAACTTACAGTTGTCATTTATGGGAAGAATAGCTGCAATTAAAATGAATATCCTTCCTAGACTTATTTTTCTTTTCCAAACTATTCCAATTTTACAGAAGCAAACATACTTTCAGGAACTGAATAAAATAACAATGAAATTTATATGGCAAGGGAAGAAACCTAGAATAAAGTAGAAGGCATTACAGGATTTTAAACAGAGTGCAGGCTTTGGTCTGGCAGACTGGGGAACATACTATAAAACATGTGCATTCACATGAATTAAAGAATGGATAACAATTGAAAACATTAGACTGTTAAAACTTGAGCAACATGAGTTAAAGCTAGGATGGCATGTATGTCTTTGGTACCAAAAAGCAGACAATCAGAAATATTTTAAAAATCATTTGATAAGGAAAGCACTGCTGTCAGTATGGGAAAGAATCAGTCATAATATATATGTGAAGATCCCAAAATGGGTCTCTCCAGTGGAAGCATTTACTCAACCTGTAATATTGGATATGAGGAAAGTAACTAGATATGAAGATCTATTAAGAAAGGAAGACAGATTGAAATCTAATGAATTAGAGGAACAAGATATATACTTGGATTGGTGGACAAGAGTACAGCTGGAATCTAGATATACTAAAGGCAAACCTCAGGGGTTTTATGCAGCACAATCGGCATTTGATATACTTTTATATGGAACAAATGATAAATTAATTAAAGAATGTTATGTGTATTTGTTACAGATAAAGATGGAGGGCAAGGTAATTAAAGAATGCATAATAAAATGGGCCCAGAATTTTGGCCATAATATTGATCTTGACTATTGGTTGCAAATATGGAAAACAAATGTAAGAATAACAAAATTGGTCTCTTTTAAAGAGAATTTATATAAAATGTTCTATAGGTGGTATATAACACCAGAGAAATTAGCCAAAACGTACCCTGGAATGTCTGGAAAATGTTGGAAATGTAAGATACAGGTGGGAAGCTTCTTTCATATTTGGTGGAAGTGTAAAGATGTGATGTTATATTGGAGAAGGGTTCATGAGATATTGCAAAAAAATATGTTTGATACCGCTACCATTTAAACCAGAAATGTTTTTGCTTAATATTATGCCTGAGGTAAAAGATAAGAAAGTTAAGCATTTAATTATACATATAGTTACAGCAGCATAAATTCTTTATGCTACATATTGGAAGAAATCAGAGATACCAATGAAAGAGGAACTCTTGACAAAAGAAATGAAACAGTGGAAATGGATATATTGATGGATTTATTGAAAGACCAAAGTAAACAAAATGTGAGAGAAAATTGGACATTACTTTATGAATGGGTGAAAAGAAGCCATGAAAAGGGGAAATCATGAATAATGGATTACAATTATTCTAAACTTGGGAGAAACTTAACTTGAACTGTAAAGAATATGTACTTTTCAGGAATCATAATAGTAGACTTTAAGGATTTGATTAAGCGTCATTAAAAATTATATAAATGAAAAAAGACTGGAAGCAAAGGTTTAAGGTGAAAATTGTTTTGTAACAACTATTATATAAAGGGAATATGAGATGGAGGGGTGGGGATGCAGCAAGTGGTATGGGGATGAGGCATGCAGACACTGTCCCTGCATGCTTCCACTTTTCTAACTGCTGCTTTCACAGCAGGGCAGCTTTCCCCACTTCGGTGTGGAAACAGTCCTGAAATGGAAATTCATAAGGACAGAAGAGCTGCAGAGCTGGACAAGAATGAAATCAATGTTTAATCTAGCTCAACATTCAGTTTTTGATAATGGTCAACTAGACACTATAGGGAAGTTCAGAAGCATGGCATGCTGTTCATTCCCATCTGTTAGTCTTTGACATCTGGTAGCCAGCAAAATACTGCCACTGAATATGGACAGTGTATATCTAGACAACATAGCTGGTAGCTCGTAACAGATGTCTCCACCATTTATTTACCTTATCTGCTTATAGGGTCACATTCTTGGGTAATGAAAGATCCTGGGTAAATTAATTTCATGGAAGAATGAGGTATAATGTGAAGTATTGCCTATTGTTTGTTTTAACTTTGTTTCCTAGAATAAATCTGAAGATATGACCTTTTTTTGCATTTGGAGGAACAGCAAATAATTCCCCTCTTTTCACTTTTACCATTTTCCTCTTATAAACCCCTATCATGTCTTCGTTCATTTTAAATGAAATGTTTTTATATTTCCTAAACAAGCAGCATTGTAACCCTCTGTTCCTAAGAAAGTAACCCCTTGTTTATGATAATTTTACTTCCTTCTTTTTCTACTTGCATGTGTGGGGGCAGGAAGCTTAATTCTTGTGGCCCTTTCTTACATACCCAGGAAAATTCTGATCACCACTTTGGGTTCAGGCAGCAATTTTTCTCCAGGCCACTTTGGCCAGTGATCCTAGAAGTTTTTTTGCCATTTTCTGGGCATGGAGCAGGGGTCACTGTGTATGTGTGAGGTCTTTGCGAATTTCCTGCATTGTGCAGGGGTTGGACTAGATGACCCTGGAAGTCCCTTCCAACTCTATGATTCTATGATTCCTAAGCTTCACTTTGTTCTTCTTAAGGCAAAATATAATACACACAATAGCCAAAGCCTACCTAATTCATGAGCCACAGATGGTATTCGGCCAAATAGTAGGTCCTGTCAGAGCCTGGAAACTTGTTAAAAACAGAGCACATGCATTTATTCTTGACTGTGAACACTTCTCCCCTGGTGGGGTTTGGGTGTTACGTGGACTCAGGGCTCTGAGCCACCCCATCTCTCTGCTTATATCGAGCAGAGGGGCTTAGCTCTTGGATGCCTCAGCTAAGAACCCAAATTTATACACTCCCACCTCTCCTGATTGTGAACACCTTTCCCCTGGTGAGGTTTGGGTGTCAGATGGACTTAGGGCTCTGAGCCACTCCTGTTCAGGAGTGAAGGACTCCTCAGGAATTCTTCTCGGGAGAAGAGGAGTCCTGTGTAGCCAGATCTGAAGCAGCAGAAGCCAGCAAGCAGGAAGATGAACTGCAGGCTTGTCAGAGTTCACAGCTGATGCAGAGCCACAAGCACCTTCCAGGCCCATTCCAACAGATGAAACCCAGGTGGTCATTACCAACCCTCCAGTTTCACCCACATCCTTTGAGTGCTGGAGATGAAGGCTTGGAATGCAGCTCCAGGAGAGAAGACGAAGCTGCGTGCTGATGATGAGTAGCTGCAGGTTTACTCCCAAGCAGTTGGCTGCCAGTAAGACCTACAGCAGTACAGAGACCTTCATAAATTGCTTGCAGGAAAAGCCACACACAGCCACCTAAATCATCTGAAGAGCCTACATAGTGTAATGGTTAGAGTGCTAGAGTAGCATCTGGCAGGCACCAGGTTTGAATACCCACTTTGCCATGGAAGCTTACTAGGTGACTTTGGGCCAGTCACAAGCTCTTAGCCTAACCTATCTCACAGGGCAGTTATGATGATAAAATTTAAGAGAGAAGAACAATGTAAGCCACTTTGATTCCCCATTGGGAGAAACACAGGGTATAAATGAAGTAGAATAAATAAACAAATAACATAAAATAATAGACACTTAGGGTTCATGTATACCAGAAAACCATAAATAGTTGTTTTAGTAAATTACATTAGTGGTATTATAATGTACTTGTTGGTCATGAAAATTCTCACAGTGTAGTCCATCCCCATACAGCAATTAATTACCATAGACATGTTTATTGTAGAAGTGTTTTTAGGGAGCACTGTACTCTTAAAACTGGCATAATATATTGGTACATATGAGCCCCCTGGTGTGGTAATATGTCCCTATGCACTAAGGTGGTAATTACTACCACTTAAAATGTTGGAGCTTTCTTGCACAAATAGTTCTCACTAAAGTTGGAACATCAAGGTATTGTGCAACAAAAGTATGCGCTGACTACAGTGGAATCTACTGGATTCAAAAGTTTTCATTTTAATGGCCATCTGCTTCTTCTGACTAATATATTTATCAAAGTGCAGAGGGAGACTTCGGCATCGCTTCTAAATTCCCACAGTTTACCTCAGGAGACAATGGCATTCAACTACTCCCGAGAGAACCAGATCTCAGACAGAGGTAATGCATCCTTAAATACTTGGTTAGTATAAAAACACATCATATACCAGGAAGTGCAAAAACAGGACAATAAATTCTGTGATATTTAAAGGGACAGTTTTTTCAAAAATCAACCATAAATGCTATGTCAGGGAGGGAGAGGGACTTTTAATTTTTTCCCTTAGGTCATTTTGTAGCAGAAAATAATCTAGACAATGCCTTTATATTTTTTGGGGTATCTTCTCCATTTGAAAGTGGTGGTAGAAGTAATTTGATAGAGACATTTTCACCCTGAACCCTCAGGGCACTGTGATACCCAGGTTTAGGTTTTAAGCAAGGTTATAACTTTGCTTAAAAAAAAAATGAAGCATGGCTAAATTCAGTTACTGAATTGTAGAGGAAAAGAGACTTGCCTCCATCAGACTCTTAGGTGTCCTAACAGGATCGACATTGGTCTCACAAATCTGCATGTTTTCATGGGAGACCTCCAGCCTCTAGTGTTCTCAAAACAATACACTGAGAACCACAACAGCTCAGCTACTTGTTAAAAGCAAGCTGAACTGAAATGTTTGTATTGTCTGTACATAGCCTACAAGGTCAGGTCTCAGAAGGTAGGTGATTCTATAGGCTACAATTCAAAGGCCCCTAACACAAGTTCTATGGGCTACGTTATTGGATGCCACCAATCAGTACCTTTTCTGGCTACCACTCTGTATATGTCCGCCAGCTAGGTGACTGCAGATTGCAGTGGCTCTATAACTCCTACCCTTCAAACTTCTTTCTGTTACTTTCCCATGAGACAGGAGACTCCCTGCCCCCTCATTCCTAAAAAATGGAGAGGGCTCTGTTCTCATTAGGAGGATGGGCATAAAAAGGACTCATGGGCCCCTTGGAGTACCTCTCCAGACCCCAATTTGAGAAAAGCTGCCTTAGGACATTTTCCTGATCTGATTATCTATACTCCCCCCAAATCTGAGTTCTCCTGAAGGATAACAATGCCTTGGATCCCATGGATCCTTTCCAGTAGAGCATAATTTTTCTGCTGCTCCACCTCCCAATGATTCCACAAGAATCACTGCCCTCCTGTTTGTGGACATCATTCACGGGATCTAATTCAGTGCCTATAATGAAACCACAAGTGTCTGTTTCCTAACACACCCCCTCTAGGGTCCTCCTCAGAAGCCAGTGTAGAGTGGGCAGGGAAACCACTGCACCGAGGTCCATCTAGAACAGTAGACTGAAACTTTTTCACATCAAGGCTAAACATTCCCAGTGCAAATAGTGCTAAATCACAACTGTGGGAGTGGTGTCAGGTTCTTCAGTCAGTCATTGAACACAGGGCTTCTTACAGAAGACAATGTTTAATGAAACTATACCATGGAGATGACCTGCCAGTTTGCTCCCATGCACATGAGACATGATTTCTCCCCACAAAGAATAAGGAACAAACAGTTTAGTTCCCTGATACCAACAGCCATTAGCCTTTTCCTCCACCTCCACCTCCTTTTCCAGCTCCATCTGGTCCTTCCCTGAGAGCGCCTGAGCGAACTTCAGTTCCCAGGAATCTGGGGGGAGGTGGGTTTTGTGCCTGACTGCAATTGGTGACCGCCCCACCCAACTGGGCAGGCGTGAAAATGGAATCCAAGACCTCCTCCTGGTTGCTATCATGTTGCGGGAGGCAGGACAGTGCGTCAGCAAGCGAGTTCACCTTTCCCAGGAAATTGTGGACAGTGAAATTGAACTTGGAGAAAAAATCAGCCCAGCGCAACTGTTCGGTGTTCAGGTTGCGGGGTGTGTGGAGGACCTCAAGGTTTTTATGATCAGTCCATACCTTGAACAGCACCCTCATCCCCTCCAACCAATGTCGCCACATTGAGAGCGCAAATTTAAATAGCCCCTGCTTCTTTATCCCACACGGACCAATTGCATTCAGTGTCATTGAATTTCAAGGAGACATACACAAGTGAGTACAATCTCCCATCCTCCCCCTCTTGCAAAATGACGCCACCCATAGCAACATCCGATGCATCGACCTGCACAATGAACTTTTTAGTTTGTTCAGGTGAGCCAAAACTGGCTCTGAAGTGAACAGGGCCTTAAGGTGGTCGAACACCTCCTGGCATTCGGGAGTCCAGTCTAGTTTAGCCCCTGGCCACATGCTGTTGGGCACTTCCCCTTCATTTTCAAGAGGTCAGTGAGAGGGAGGCTCACTTGGGCAAAATTAGTGAGAAAAGTTCTGTAAAAGTTCACGAAACCGAGGAATGCTTGGAGTTGCCTCCGGGTTTTGGGTGGCTTCCATCCCACCATAGCCTGGACCTTTGTGGGGTCCATTTCAATTCCCCGGACAGAGATCCGGTAACCCAAAAACAAGATCTCAGAGCAATGGAATTCATGCTTGGAGAGCTTAGCAAAGAGTTTGTGCTTGTGCAACATTTCCAGAACCTCGCAGACCAGTTTGACATGGGATTCTTTGTCGGGGGAGTACAACAAAATGTCATCCAAGTAAACAAGGATGCCATTGAACAGGTGCTTGTGCAACACTTCATTAACTGGTTTCATCAAGACCCCTGGAGTGCCCTGAAGGCCAAACAGCATCACTAGGTACTCAAACTGCCCCAGGGGGTGTTAAACACCATTTTATATTTGTCTCCTTCCCTAATCCAGATGCGGAAATAGGCATCCTGGAGGTCAAGCTTCAAAAATATTTTCCCTTTAGAGACCGCCGCTAGGAGGTCCTTGATCAAAGGGAGGGGATAGGCATTCATGGACGAGACAGCATTCAGACCCCGATAGTCAGTACACAGGCACAACCCCCCGTCCTTTTTCTTTTGGAACACCAGGGCTGCAAAGGTGAGGAGGCAGGTCTAATGAACCCCCTGGACAAGTTTTTGTCAATGAACAGTTCCACTTTCTCCATAAGGTTCATGGAGTACAATTTGCCCTTAGGCAGTTTTTGGACCAGTAACAACTCGACAGAACAGTCAGAGTTCCTATGGGGGGGCAGTTCATCCTCTTCCCCAAACACTTGGGCCAGGTCATGGTACTCGGTGGGAATTGACTGGAGCTCCTCCCGGGCCAGGGACACAGGCACGGCCATCACTGGGGAGGCTCCCCCCATCATTTGTCCCAACTGTGGCCCATGCAATGGAGGGAAATGAACTGGACAACCCCCTCTTCCCATAGTATATACGGGTCATGATCATGAAGCCACAGGCTGCCCAGGACCAACGGGAACCTGGCCGCTGGCATGATCACAAAAGGGTGACTCTCCCAGTGTTGCCCCACACCCAGCCTTAATGGTACAGTCTTGTATTTACATGGTTCTTTCATGGTAGAGCCATCCATTTGGGTGAACACCAAAGGGTCTGGGAGTTTGACTACCTTGGCCGCTAGTCCTGTAACCAAAGTGGGGTTGATAAAATTCCTCCCACACCCCGAGTCAATCAACCCCCACACCTGCATGTGGGTGTTAAGCTCCAGGCTGATGATAGTCACAATCACGAAGAAGAGGGAGGGATAGTTGTTCACTGGTTTCTGCACCTCGGAATGTGGGACCTGCTGCTCAGCGCTGTTCACAGCAGGTCCTGCCTGTTTCCCGCTGACTGGGATTCCTCATTCCCTGACTAGGCAGACTCTTCTTCCTGTAAGCTGGCCTGCAGGGAGTGAGGAGTCTTCGGGCGGGTGGTAGGCTTCTTTGCAGGGGTGTCGGGTCTCCTTTTCTCCCCTGACTTTTTCAGGGTGCTCGCCAGACCTGACTTGAGACAGGCAGCCACGAAGTGCCCGGCTTCTCCACATTTCAGGCAGAGCCCCTGTTTCATGTGGAGTTCATGTGTCCCCTCCTTCGGGCATGTGGGGGTCTTGGATTTCACAGGAGGGGTCGGGACACTCTTACCCAGGGTTGCTGCGTCATTGATACGGATGGTTTGGAGGCGGCTCTCCGTGTCTGCCACTTCCCTCATCCATGCTAGCAGAGACACCGGCTTAACACTGTGGAGGATTGTTCCCCTGATCTCTGCATTCAGTCCCAGGTAGTAGTGTTGCACTGGCACCCCAACTGGCCATTCACGGATCTTGGCGGCATGCTGTCGAAACTCTTCCATGTACTCACGTACCAATTTCTTGCCCTGACGGAAGGTACGCAAGAAAGCTTGAGCCATCTCACTTGCATTAGTATCCTCGTAGTGTGCTCGCAGAGCCCACATAAACGCATTGACCTCCCGGAGTTCATGCTCATCTTCATGGTGCAGAGTCACATACCAATCAGCTGCTCCCTCTCAGAGACGGAATGCGATGCAGTCCACAATGCGTTCCTCGTTCAGGAACAGGTGGCCCCAATTCTCCACAAATTTCTCAGCACACACCAGGAAATAAGCCAGTTTTTTCAGGCACCCCATCAAACATTGCATCCAGCATCTCACCCAGAGGAGGCAAGTCCATCCCCGATCCTCTTGGGATCCATCTCAGCATAGGAGGGGGACCCCTGTGGGGGGTGCTGCCATTTGCTGGCTGGGAACACCTGCAGCAGGTGGTCCCTGTCCCAGTGGAGCCCGAGGTGCCAGTTGTGTGGGAACCTCTAGTTGTGCGGGTAGGTGCTGGTCAAGTTCACATTGCACCACCTCCATGATCACCCCAGGCATCTTCCGGAATGACTCCTTGACAATTTGGAAGAGTCTGTCCTGGCCCCACTCTAGCAGTTCTACTCAGGTGTCTAGGTAGTTTCCAGACTCCACAGGCTCCTGTGTCCCAGCCTCCTGATCAGGCACCGCGCTCAGATGGTGGATGGCCTGATTGTACTGGTTCTCTCTGCAGGGCCTAGGGGTAAGGGTCTACATCTCAACAGTGTCCATTTGGAACCCTCCCCCATACTCGCCATTTCGGGTGGGTAGTCACACTGGCATACACCCTGCCAAATGGATCAAAGTACCAGTCAGCCACGTCCTCATCCAGAGGTCTGGTAGTCGGTACCGTAGTCGTAGGTACTGTAGTGGTCAGTACCAATTCTTCCGCAGTGGTCACCGCAGTGGCTTCCTCCTCGCTCCCGCTCATCTCAGTTGCAGAGAGAGGTGGTTCAAAGAAGGCAGAAATAGGATTACTGACACTTTGTCAGGTTCTTCAGTCAGTCATTGAACACTGGGCTTCTTACAGAAGACAATGTTTAATGAAACTATACCAAAGACAAGCTCTGTGTCAGTAATAGCCAGATACAGCAAAGCAGGTTTGGTTATACTATATTCAAATGACCCCCCCCCCAACAGCAGAAGCCAATGGATACATTTCGCACATGCGGCAGGCTAGGCGGGCAAGCTAATGAAAACATCCTAGAAACAGTTAAGATTCCCAGCGGTGGACTCCAGCAGCTGGAGTATCAAGATCAAGCCCTGATAAGAGGATGAGAATGAGACAAAACTGGGGGGGGGGAGAGGCAATCTCCCTCCTCCCTCATTCCATTAACATGACAGGGTACCTGACAGGTGGGAAGCCACATCTGACTGGTGGGAAGTGTACCGAAAACTGAATGCCCCTGTCCTCTCCTCTCCCATCCTGTGACCAGCCACACAGTAGGCATTATTTTCATTTGAATAACCGCATGGCCTTGCCACATACCCCTCCTACAAGGCCATCGCAAACACCTTTGTCCAACAGGGAAGGGGTTCTCAGAGAGCAAAAGTCAAGGGTGAAGAATTAAGAAACCTCATGCCATTCTTTCCCTTCAAACTGCATGCTCAAGAGCTGCTTTTTATAAAAGGGGGGGAAGTGCACTAAAAAGCACCACAGAGCTACATATAATGCCTAATTCCTTTCTAATCTAATGTGGTATATTATATTACTCCCACTCACTGTATTGGTCAAAGCTTTGCAAGTAATATTTCCTCTGGAGTACACCATTTGTCAACAGCATTTATATATACTTGATTATGGATCAGAAATATTGCCTAGAAGAATCAGAAAAATGCAGGGTTCCATAATATGGATCCTTACAAGAGAAAATCATATATGTCGTAATGACCTGTTGTGTACCAGAGTTGTGAGGAAAGGCATCAGATCTGCTTTGGGTTGGTCCTACAATGCTGAGTGCAGTAGCAATGGAAAGATATGTCATTTTACCAGCACATAAAGTGATGACACAGCATAGATACACAGGTAGTGGGATGCTGATACTAGGGGTTACTCATATGCGTAACATCTTGAATGCTTTCCACCAAACTCTGAGCCAGATTTATGGGCCAACCTATACACTGAACAGTTGGTTTTACAACTGAGAAGCACTTCATGTGACCATTCTGCTTCTGGCAGCTCTTTTCCTTTCTTCCGCTTCCGACAGTTCATGGTAACTTGATCATCTGAATGGTTTGACTTGAGCTAGACCTGTAATTTTGGAGCCCTCCAAAAGCCTTTATTAGGGGTTCTGCAGGAGCATGCATAATTGAAAGCTCTACTTGAACTCAAGGCTACCTTTGGCCTCAAATAGTAAGTGGTTAGTGGAATGGAATATTATACTAGGGCTTTAATTATACTAAGGCTTTATAGGACTTTCTCTATAACCTGTTTTCCATGCACTTAGCCACAATTTCACACCAGTTCATATTACATCACAAAACAATTAATTAATTATCATATGGCAGCGTGCGTAGTCTAGCCAGGAGATCCTAAGATTGTCTGGCAGCTAGGAGTAGTACTGTAGTGTTGTGCACCACTAGGTGATAAGCTAGACTTGTTTTTAAGGCAAGAGATGTTTCAAAGCTGGTTTGTCATTGGCTGCCTCTGTGTCACATCCCTGGCATTCCTTGGAGGTCTCCCATCTAAATACTGGCCAGGGCTGACCTTGCCTAGCTGCTTAGATCTGATGAGATCAGGCTAGCCAGGGCTATCCAGGTCAGGGCATTATGTTACATATTAGTGCCTACTCTGCTTTGCTACCACCACCTTAGCAGTTGCTTTCCCCTCCCTGATAAGAGTGTTTTATAGTCTGCTCACTGCATTTTTCTTATGACATTTGTGATTCTTATGCCCCAAAACAGTATCTGTATTTTTAGCATTACATGTTATGGCCTTTTTTATTTCCACAATTTCTGGTCTCTTGGGTCTTTTTCACAGGTTTCTTCGAGCCACCCAAATGAATTCTTCTTGGATTTACTGACTTCTTTCAATTGTTCCAGCTGCCACCTTTAATGTACGGGCTCTTGGCAGAGTTCACAACAGTTCAGAATGATTAGCCATTCATTTTATTAATTCCACTGTGCAGTACAGTAACTATTTTAAAATTTGCTTTATCTAGACACACAACATTGCAAGCTATTACTCAGAAGATAATTGCCCTTAATAATAAAAGTGCATCCTTTGTTGAAGAATGAATGCAATAACTAGGAGTCCTTTTTAAGCTGCTTCCCTTTGGGTTCTCATAGTGCAAGTACAAAATTTCTCCTAAATGTCTAACCATCATTTCTGAAGGATGTTCTTTCATTAGAAAATGGCTCACTTGTCTTACTTGATCTATGAGAGCCAAGGTAGAGTTGTCGCTACCGTCCTAGATGTGGCAATTGGAAACTGTGGACTGAAGTCTCTGTTCATATGTGAAGTTACTGGGCAGTTCTGGCTTGCACACGCTCTTATTGTCAGTCCTGCATGTTCCACAAAGATGCTGAAGGCTAAAATGTCAATCTGAACTCCCTGGAGGAAAGATGGGATACAAGAACCATGTTGGCTTGAATCCAGTGCATCATTTCCATTGATAGAAAGGATCTCTGTTAGCAGAGCAGATATTCTTTGCCCCCGCATGATGCCCCAAATACTCCCTGAAACGCTGCTCCCAAGGGAGCAGGACATCACTGGGAAGAGCATGAAAATGAGCTGGAAGCTTAAGTAGGAGGAAGGAAGCGGTGAAAATCACCCCCCACACACACACATACTTCTGTTTATCGAAATTCTCCAGGGTTCAACCCATTGTCTTCCAAAGTACATGCAACTGGTGATGGTGTCTATATGTATTTTAAAAGGGAATGTACAACAAAATGCATTTATTTTTATGTTTCTGTGGTACTCATAGTTTGGTGCAAAACCCAGAACCATTACCCAGCTTTCCCCAAGTGAACATTTCATGCTAAAAAAAATTAATCCTTCAATAATTGGATGGAACACTACCGGAGGTTGTGTTTGGATATCCAATCCAACTTGTGTTGCTGCAGACTTGGCCATTTGACTTGTAAAAATAATGCCTTAGATCCATGGGAACATTTCTGAAGGATTTCCACCCATTAAATGAGACTTTGTTGCCTCCACCTTCCCACTACTGCCACAAATGCCCTCTCATGTTGTTCCTGGTAGTTCCATGCCTCCCAGAAGCAGCATTACAGGGCATTTGGAGTTGTAGCTAGAGGGGGAGGTGAGAACATTTCAAACTTTCATTTATGGGAAATTTCTAGTGGACCCAAGCCAAAACTTGTCTAAACATGGTCAAATTTAAGTGCCTGGAGCAGTCATTTAGTAGAATAGTAATTAAAAGGGAAGATTTACAGGCCAATCCTATGCAGAAAGATTCCAGTCTAAGCCCATTGATTTCAATTGGCTGAACAAAGTGGTTCTTACTTCCAGGAGAACATCCTTACCTTGTTTGGGCAGAGAGATGATGACTTCCCTGAGGCTACTAAGTGAATTCATGGATGCACATACAGCCTTCCACCTCACTGCTTTTCATTACTGCATTGCATCAGAACTCTATTATGTGCAATTACTTAATAAGCATTTAGAGAGCAATTCTCCTTATGGCAAGTGTGGTTATCACTATAGGACTCAGAGCTCCTTTCCTCCTCCTCTTGTTCTCTGCATGTGCACATGGCAACACCCATAGGCTCTTATTGATATTTGCAGGGAAACAGATGTCTGGGTGCACTGCCCATCTCCGTATCCAGCTCTTCTTCTCCTTGGACTGGAGAAACTGGTTTCGCTCTCTACATAAGAACCTGGATGGATCACCCATGTGGAGGTAAGAATCACACTGTCATCAAGAGAATTTACTAGTTAAATGGAAACAAAAGCAGAATGATTAATTCAAAGTGCAAATATTATAATTAATTACAGCCACATTGGATGTTTATCAGAAATATGTACAAAAGAGAGAGATAAGTTACATCAACAATAAATTCCCTTCCATTCTTGTTGGGTCCTTTGTTCTTATTACAGTATTAGAGATGCACTAAATAAATAAATTCTACTAATTTACTATGCACTAAGATCTGTTCTATGGAAATCAAAGGGGCTTGCAATACGACTGGCATGCATACCCTGAAGTAAGCCCTAGTGAGTTCAATGGGACAAACTCCTACATAAGTGTGCATTACAGGAATGTAGTTGAAGAAGAAGAAGAAGAAGAAGAAGAAGAAGAAGAAGAAGAAGAAGAAGAAGAAGAAGAAGAAGAAGAAGAAGAAGAAGAAGAAGAAGAAGAAGAAGAAGAAGAAGAAGAAGAAGAAGAAGAAGAAGAAGAAGCAGCAGCTTTGTTTTTGGCTTGAGAATGCCAGGCCATTGCTGCACTCTTCATATAGATAGCATTTGTGCCCTTTCAGAAATTGTTCCTGGTGGTTGTGGGACCATCTAGGAAAATATATAATGTTGTGCAGGGGACTGCAAACAGTGAAGAGCAGATGGAAATTATATTAGGGAATCAATCCATTAGTCCTATCCTCCATTGGGTTCAACTGAAAACTTAAGTTTGAGGTATATTCCCCTACACACACACACACACACACACACACACACACACAGAGAGAGAGAGAGAGAGAGAGAGAGAGAGAGAGAGAGAGAGAGAGAGAGAGAGAGAGAGAGAGAAAGGATAAAATCCTCAGATGTTAGAACCATCCCATAAGGAATTCTCCTTGTCAAATATAGGATAGAAATGAGAAAACATGGCCATTCTATAGGCAACTGAAATTCTCACTTGCAAAATGAATGCCCAGCAGACATACTTGAAGGGGGGGGTCCTGTTTTTAATCAAAACTTCCCCACAGTTGAGGGAATTTAGCTAGATTGCAAGAAAGAATGCAGAAATTACTTGTGCCCTGACTTGAATACTATGGTGTTTTGTTTGGTTTTAATAGACACACCCACCCCACCCTTCTTTACACATGAACAGGAGGACTTGTTTCTGGTGGTTTTCCCCTACTGAGGCTAACAACAGCTGGTGGGGATATTTGTGTCATGGAAACAGGGCAGCTGCTCATTTTTTCCATTGGAAATTACAGGTGTTGAGAGTGATCTCAGATCCTGAATCAGCAATTCTCTCACATACCGAGACACAATCTCATCCTCTGTTGTGACTGATATCTTGCATCTCATTTAGTCTGGTGTGCATAACTGTGTTTACTATTGGAATGACAAAGCCTTAATTTATGCCTCTGTCCCTCTCCCATTTTGTTGGTATGGCAGAAGGGCTACTTACAACCAGAAGAGGGTAGCACCTTGGCATATGTCTCAGTCCATCACTCCATTTTGCCCAGCTCTGCCTGCCATCTAGTACAAGAGAAACATTTCCCTCTGTCCAATGAGGCATGGCATATCATGGTGAGGAGGCTGTAGCCTACCCCCAATATCTGCTCTGTGTCTGCCAGCATGTGCAGGCAAAGTCATTGCTACTGTTTCCTGCAGGGCAGGAAGTGGTGCTCGCAACCTATTCCAGGTAAAGAGAGCAGGCTAGAGTCCAAATTCTGAGAGTCTACTTTAATCCCCTGCAGTAAGAAAAGCAAGACGCTTCCCTATTATGAGGATCGTCATGGCTTCCACCTATATCCTCCTGTCTGGTTCTCCTTTGCTTCATGTAGGTACAAGCAAAGTCTTTCTCATGTAAACTTTTGGATTATTATAACACTTTCACTGCCCCTCCTGTCTGTCACTGCCCAAAATGATAAAACGAGATAGTAAGGTGCAGGGCTCTTTTTGTAGCAGGAACTCCTTTGCATATTAGGTGACACATCCCTAATGCAGCCAGTCCTCCAAGAGCTGTAAGAAGAGCTCTGTCACCTAATATGCAAAGGAGTTCCTGCTACAAAAAGAGCTCTGTAAGCCACGTCTGCCAAATCAGAAGGCTTCTGCCTTCTGGAGTTATTGGAAATAATTTTATTCAGATTAGGAACACTTACTGCATTTCCAAATGGGGTGTGGTTTGGACAAGATCACAGCTAGTAAAGCTCTGGCTGCACATCCTTATTAAAGAGATAAAATACATTGTAATTAAAGAAACGTCTTGACTTAACAATGGATTTTTCTTCTGGCAGTATAGCTTTATTAGAATTATCTTTACTTCCTACAATCCTATGCAACAAGCATAAAGGGTCCCATTTAGCAGCCATCTGTACTGCCTGCAAAGTTATTAATATCCTATTAAAATGACAGTGGTTTTTTTTTAGTAAAATCTTAAATAGAAGGAAGAAAAGGGGGACACTACAAATATTTGTATGTGTAAATGTACCTTTGCAAAGTGCAAAAGTCGTAAATTACATGAAAATTCAACTGTTTCCAGATGCAGCTGTAGTTTTACATATTTGTTGAAGTGAACAGTTCAGTTGAAAAACTATCCACTGGTTCTAAGAGAATTCGTTAAGGCTATTTTCCACTGGTCCAGGAAAATTGTGGATCCAGCAAGCAAATCCAGAAAGAAAGGGGAACAACTAGAACAATGCTGAGTACTTGATAGAGACAGACTCTTTTTTTCAGTGGTTTGAGGTTGCTGTTCACAATTTGTGATCAAATTCCATTTCTAGCAGAGGAGCATTACTATCTGTTGACCATGACCAAATACCCCAAAGTGTCCTCTTGGGAACTGCATTAACAGAGGGATTGTCAAGCACCTGGTTGGTCAACTTGGTAGGTTTACAAATTGGGATGGCCCCCCTACTAGATGTGCTTTAAGATGCTATGTAACATGTAATTCAAAAAGACAGTGACCCTTGACTGGAATTTCCACTTTTCAAAATAAAAGCTAGTGCTAGGTGGCCTTCAGACTGGGTGCACTGTGCAGGAGAGCTAAGCTTAACCCCCTACTGCCATTTTCCAGATGGAAATGGCTTCCATGAAGCTGATATTTCCTCCACAGGGAGAAAACATCTAGGTATCTGTATATGAGCAACTTTTGGGGAGGCGGTAGGAATTTGCATCACAAAAATGATGCAGGGGTAAAGGCTGTTGGAAGTGGAGGACTGTGCAATGCTCCTTTGTACAGAGAATACCAGTGCTTCAAACAGGAGGACAGTAGTCCTAGCAAGGCTAGATATGTTATGTCCTATATCCTTCCCTTAGTCTACTCTGTTGCTATCCCTTTGCTTACCCAGAATGCTATTCTTAGGCTCCAATCACACGCAGAATTAGCAGTGCAAGAGGAATGAATGCTGGGTGGATTTTATGGATGCGATCACATGGGAACATCTGGCAAGCGTCCCACACCTGTCGCCAACCCATCCCCTCCGCCCCTCTGAAGAAGTGGAGTTAAAAAATACCTGGGAAAGCAAACGGGTTTGCGATGGGCAACAGACGGACATCTCCCTGTGATCGCACCAGTGCGCTCTCATTGCATCAGTGATCTCTTGTTTAAGCGCACCAGAAACATGTGGCAAAGAATTATGTCTGATCATGCAGTAGCACATCAAATTACTACGGGGCAAATAGCCTTGCTCTCGCCCCGCGTTATCTGGCACATGTGACCGGGACCTTAGGTGTTCTTTTCTTCCTGGCAACTCATTCTCATCTTCCTTCTTTCTCTAACCACAGGGGAGTGCTTTTCAGTCTCTCTCCATCCTGGCTTATACAGATAGCTAGAACCTTTTATTCTACTTTTCCTATCCAGCACGGAGTTCCTTCACAACTTCAGTATGAAATGAGCCTCGTGTGGATTCTATTCCATAAGCTCCACTCCCCTTACATAGTGTAACCCAACCTCTAAGATAGCAAAAGTCACATTAAAAAAATAAGATTGAATAATATCCTCTCCACAATATCTCATCATCATGGACAGTAGCTATCTCCACAGACTCATGGAAAATGCACTGCAAAGTTTCTTCAGCCAGTGAGGTACAGTGATTAGAGTATTGGCAGGGCTGGCTTGCTCACTAGGCAAACTAGGCATTTGCCTAGAGTGCGCTGGCCTTTAGGGGCGCCAAAAGCCCCCTGCCCCCACCAAAACCCCCTGCCCCTTCCCTGACTTGCCGGCGCTGTGATGGAAGGGGTGGGGGATTAAACCCCCGTCCCTTCCCTGGCTTGCCGGTGGGCCCTGCAGCTGAGGGGGCGTGCAGGCAAGCTGGCACTGAGATGGAAGGGGTGGGGGTTTAACCCCCCACCCCTTGCCTGGCTTGCAGCTCGCCCACCCTCACCCTCACCCCTCGGGGGGGGGAGAGGAGGCAGGGGCAGCATGGCGGGTCTCCAGGCCCCACTGGGAGGTTGGCATCTGCACCCCACCTAGGGTGCAGAAACACCTCCAGCTGGCCCTGAGTATTGGACTATGAAAAGGGAGAGCCAGGTTCAAATTCCCCCTTTCTGAAGAAGCTCACTGGGCAACCTGGCACTATCTCTCAGTATCTAGCTACATGTTATTTTTCCTCTGTGTGTTCAGGTCGGGTCACATATGTGTTCTGGGAGCTCAATGCTTCCCCAGCACACTTGAGTCCAGTTTGGATCAGAAGCATGTTATGTGGAAAGAAGAGGTTTAGACTTTCTCCCTGTGTTGTTTTCCTGAGCTGAAATAGTCACAGGGGGTGCTTTGGAGGCTGCAAATATACTGACATATGTCAGGTTCCCCAATGAAGCACATAGGGGCTCTCCAGGGCTTTTGTTATCAATAGTACAGAGAAGGTCCTAAAATGCCCTTAGTTGTGTTTATTCGTATTCACTTTGAGTCTTCCTCAACTGTTGCTATAGATGTCATCCCAACTATTTCACAAAGCTTAATTCTGTTGAGAATCAGGGAGCTTGATGGCCTGTGAGGGCATTTAGAAGTAACATGGCCACTGCTGGACAGAAGATCCACCATAGCTGACAGGATCCTATGTGGATACTCCAAATTTCAACACAGACCTCACCTAACTATGTGCTGTTTAACAATTGGAGGTAGTAGCTGTGCGAACCATGTGGTAGGCTGGGCAACATCTGCAAGAAAACAACCAATAATCACATGAGCAGACACATGCACATTCATTTGGATGTACCTAAGGAACTCAATAAACTGTTGGTTCCCAGATCATCCTTAGTGTGACGAACACAAGCTGCACTGGAGAGTTTTCAAGCGTCCCTCTTTAGGGCTGCATATGCTGCTCTCACCTTTCTAGCATGCCCTGGCTTCAGTCCTCTTTGCTGGTGCCCCGCTTTCCATCCTATTATCTACATGTTTCTAGCTTTTATACATAGTAGTGCTCAGAAACTGTGGAGCGGCTCTTCTGTGCTGCGGCACTTAAATCCTGAATGCAAGTAGAGAGAAAACCTTTTATCCTTTCCTGTTTTAATAACAAGTGCCCTTATCACATAACCCGTGTGGTTCCTGAATAATGGGTCCAGCTTTAATATCTCAATATTGGAGCATCCTATGCAAAACCCTGGAAATTCAATTTTTAAAATAAACTGTTTTAGGTGTCAGCATGTTATTTTAATTATCTGCTTCCATTCCTTTCTCCTCCCTTAGTAAGCTTATTGAGAAGAGGTTGGAGGTTCTGCTGACACATTCTCACAGCTCCAACCCTTAATCTCTCGCACAAGTGCTGACAACACACGGAAGATCACTCTGCTCCCCAGAGCACAGGACTGAATAAGGCTGATTGCCTCCCTGTATTTTCTTTATAAAACTTTAAATATTCATAGCTCTGTCAAATTAAATGAGATTCTTACATTGTCATTCTTTGCAGCTCATTGAGTTCTTCTTTCCACAGGAACCTGTCCTGCTGCTATTTGAAGGTTCTCTGGATAGTTCACATTTATCTAAAATTTCTCCTTGCCAGCTCATTTATCAAGCAAGTTAAGAAGTAAGAAAATATATAAAAGTGTTTGATTGCTGTTTTCAATAGAATATACCATGAATTCAGAGTAGGGATATGTATAAAGGGAAGGACTAGTCAAAACCCCCGAACGCCTCAGTGCAAAATGGTTTCAAAATTAAGAAACAATTTATTGAAAGATCCTACAAAACATTACATGTGGCCATGTGAGCCCAAGGGTGCACTGCAGGATTCATGATCCAGTTGACTTGCTGGCACTAAGTAAGTCTGAATCTGGTCAGTGCTTAGATACAAAACGTCCTGGGAACCTGATATATATTATGTTGAGTTCTGTAACACAAAAAAGGTAGGGCTGAAGTAAAATTAAGCAATGTTCCTCTGACTTTTTTTTTTTTTTTTTTACAAAAAGTATCCTTGGGAGGCTGCAAATACATTAAGTAATGGTGGAAAGTCTTTGGGCTATTGGCCACTCAAAATGTCCCCAAGTCACTCTTTTTCCCCATTGGGAGAGCATCTACCACAATCAATGACACAATAGAAATGACATCAAAAACATGATTTAGTCCAGTGAAGGTTCAATAAAAGCTCTACTGAGGGATTCCAGCCTGATTGTTTGGTCTGGCAGTGGATAATTATCCACTGAAAGGTCCAACAAAAGGTATTAGTTCATGGCAGCACACACAAAATAGTCCTGTGACTTTCAGGAGTCCATCTGAAGAGTAGTCATGCAAGTGACACATGATCTCAAAAGTCTGTGTTTTTTTTTAAGGTTGAGCATAAAAGATTACCAGATTTACTGGAATCCTCTGAGAATGGTTGTTGTTTACTAATTGAGGACATGTGCTTTTATCCTTACAATGGCAACTGAATGATCAGTCCATGTGATACGGAATTGTTTTGTAAATTGGAGGCCCTCTGACATTTTCACATAGTTTCATAGTAACAGTGACATTTCAGTGTGGGTAGGGTGTTAATGCAAAGGAAGTTCTGCATGTGTCCCTACAGAGCATCTGCCTTTGGGCACGTGACTAGCTCGACACTGATAGCACATGCTCAGAATCTTACTTTTTAACATTCCAAATCACAGAACAACTTCTGGCATCAAAACAAGTAGTTACAAATATTTGCAGCATCAACCAGTCACATTTTGTAGCTATCCCTGTCAAATGCTTGAATATATTAAACAGGCGGTTGTGGAAATTCAATGGAACTGCCTCAAAATATGTACTTATGCGCACACATGCACATTTCTACCAATCTCTTTTCCAGTTGTTTCTTTCCCTTATCAGTACTTCCTCTCTCAAAGCCAGAAACAATTTCTTTTGAGGGGGACTGGGTATGGCAGGGGGGCCTTTTAAATGAAGAATGGTCCCCACTGAGGCTATCTTTCCAGTAAATTACACTTTCTAATTTATTCATATATTTTTATCCTAACCTTCCTCTAAAGAGCTAAAGATAACATACCTGATTATATCCCCACAACTCTATAAGGTAGATCAAGCTCAGAGTACATAAATAGCCCAGAGGTCACCCAGTAATCTTCACAGCAGAGTGGGAAGTAGAATCTGGGTATCCCTGGTCCTAGTTCAGCGCTATGTCCAGTGTCCACCTCACATTGATTCTTTTCCACAGCAGGATTTCCTGCCAGGGATAATGAAAATGGTCATTTGTTTAAATCTTCCCCAAAATAAATCCGGAATCGGGTATGGGGGTGGGGGAACTACTGTTTTCATCAAACCCAGAAATTCCATAAATTCTGAGCATGTGCCAATATTGACTTCCTTTGTAATGATGAATGCCTCCAACTGCACAGATGCAAATACACTCAAAACAAGTTCATCTAAAACTGTGAATGAGGTAAGCACATGTGATGCGAAAGAAAACGGCACCCCAGGCAGGGTAAATTCAGGCGGTGAATACATTATTTGCAAAGCTGCAGCATCACTATGTCACTCCCATCCTAAGTCTGCTGCCTAAATTGCTTTCACTCATAAATATCTTTATGTATTCCTCCCATGTGATGTCCTTCTTCCACTGTCTTTGTTGGTGTAATTTGTGTATTTGGTTTATCTTGACATGATTTACAGGTAGAATTGGAGGAGAGATAGGATTGGTTTTATTCTCTATCTCATGGCAGATTTATGTTGAGTGCACATTTTGGTATAGTTGTAATTAAAACACAAAATAAAATATCAGTGGCCACCTCTCCTCCCTGTGATACTGAAGAAATCAAATAAGTATTCCTTATTTTTAAGTAATCACAGCTCTGTAGTGATGTACGGCACCAACTATATTGGATTTGTTAGATAATAATGATCTAATATTATATGGAAAGCTATTTGGAAGGAACATAACTGGAACCATGTAGTTAATTTGCAACTTTTAAGTCTGCTAGCTTGAGTCAATTAATTGTCATCATTTATTGTTTGAAACCAGATTTAACTTAGTTGCAACCCACTAAGAGCCAAACTAGACATGATGGCAGAAGATCTCCCCCCACAAAAAAAGAACAGGCCTACCCCAATCTCTCCTTATAATATTTATCTTTTGGTTTCATAAGATTCCATGCACTCCCATTGGCTGTAAAATGCCCTCCCTCAGCCATTGGCCCATCAGCCGCCACTCAAGAGTACTCGCGTGGCATTGGCCGGGTGCTAAGTCTGCTCCTCTTCCCCACCCATTCCCCTTTTGCATGTCAGATTTACTGGCAGACCAACTCTCTCTCCTGAGGAAGACAGTTCTCTTGACTCCTGTGAGGGACTGTCCCCTCAGTGGCTGTTGGTAGGCAGCCAAGCTTGGTTCTGTGAGTAAAAAAACAAAGGACTTTCAGCATAACACCCTCCCCCGCCCATAACCCCCTCCTCAACAGCCACTTTCCTGTCAGAATAAATGGAAAAAAACTCTTTCTCCTGCTTAGCTTCAGCATGGCTGGCTGGCTAACAAGGTGGGCCAGCGACCATCAAACCATTTTCTTCAACTCCCCGCTGTGTGGCTGACTTTCCCCTAGGGTTGCCAATCTCCAGGTAGGACCTGGAGATCTCCCACCATTACAATTGACCTCCAGATGACAGAGATCAGTTCCCCGAGAGAAAATGGTTGCTTTGGAGGGTACACTCTATGGCATTATACCCCGCTGAGTCCTTCCACACACACCCCAAATGCTGCCCTCCACAGGATCCACCCCCCCAAATCTCCAGGAATTTCCCTAATCAGAGTTGGCACCTGTACTTTCTCCTCTGTCAGTAAAAGGCCCTTTCCACACCTATGTTGGCCTTAGGGAGAAAACTCATTGAGCCCAGTCCTGATCAGGTTGCCAACTCCAGGTGGGCAATTCCTGGAGATTTGAGGGATGGAGCCTGGACAGGGTGAGGTTTGAAGAGGGGTGGCACCTCAGACAGGTACGATGCCATAGACTCCACCCTCCAATCCAGCCATTCCCTGATGTGGAACCATTGTTGCCAATCTCCAGGTGGGGGCTGGAGATCACTCAAAATTACAACTGCTCTCTAGGAGGGAGGGGGGAGGAGATGGAAAACTAAAGGTAGGTTGATGGTTGGCTGGGAGGGAGATAGGGTTATCAACTCCAGGTTGGGAAATTCCTGGAGATTTGAGGGGTCGAACCTGGAGAGGGTGAGTGTTGAGGAGGGGTGGGATCTCAGACAGGTACAATGCCATAGTCTCCACCCTCCAAACCAGCCACTCCCTCCTGGGGAACCACTGTTACCAATCTTGGGGGTGGGCTGGAGATCACTGAAAATTACTACTGCTCTTCAGGTAGCAAAGATCAGTTCCTCTGGAGAAAATGGCGGACTCTGTCATTATACCCTGCTGAGATTGCCACAGCAAATTGTCACTGAGTGCCCAAAGCCGGGGCACTCTCCCAGAGCCTCTTTCTAGAGCCCGTTGTATTTATTTCCACAACGGGCCTTATTCCTAGTCTCTCCATATAATAATTCTATTTTGGTGTGAACATTCCACATGCTTCCACAGCCTTTGGCTCCCTCAGCTGCCATTCTGAAGGTCTGCCAATCCCCTGGCTGCATTGCCTTGCTGCGTTGCCTCGGCCCCACTGACGGAGCTGGCAGCCAGCGTCTCACCCTCAGTCTGGAGGGAGCTGGCGAAGAGGATGGATGCTCCGCTGAGAAAGCGACAACCCCTCCATGGGGGAGAAGGGGGCAAACCTGGTGAGTGGCGGCAAGCAGGGGAAGCATAAGGACACAAGAGAAGCCAATGTTGAATCAGGCCAATGGCCCATCTAGTCCAACACTCTGTCACACAGTGGCCAAAAATACCATGTGCCATCAGGAAGTCCAGCAGTGGGGCCAGGACACTAGAAGCCCTCCCACTGCTACCCCTTTCAGCACCAAGAATAGAGTGCATCACCTGCCCCAGACTGAAAGTTCCTAGCTATACCTTGTGGCTAATAGCCGCTGATGGACTTCTGCTCCATATGTTTATCTAATTCCCTGCCTATGCTTGTAGCTGCCACCACCTCCTGTTAATCATTCCATCTGTTAATCACTCTTTGAGTGAAGAAGTACTTCCTTTTATCTGTTCTAACCCGACTGGTCAGCAATTTCATGGAGTGCCCACAAGTTCTTGTATTGTGAGAAAGGGAGAAAAGTACTTCTTTCGCAACCTGCTCAATCCCATGCATAATTTTATAAACCTCGATCATGTCACCCCTCAGCCATCGTTTCTCCAAGCTAAAGAGCCCCAAGTGTTTTAACTTTTCTTCAAAGGGAAAGTGTTCCAACCCTTTTATCATTCTAGTTGCCCTTCTCTGCACTTTTTCCAATGCTATAATATCCTTTTTGAGGTGTAAAGACCAGAACTGTACACAGTATTCCAAAATGATACTGGCTGATTTGTTTTCAATTCCCTTCCTAATAATCACCAGCATAGCGTTGGCCTTCTTTATTGCAGTTACACACTGTCTAGACATTTTCATTGAGTTATCTACTACAACTCCAAGATCTCTCTCTTGGTCAGTCTCTGCCAGTTCAGACCCCATCAATGTGTATTTATATTTAGGATTTTTTGCTCCAATGTGCATCACTTTGCACTTGGCCACATTGAACCCCATTTGCCACGTTGACGACCGCTCACCCATCCTCGACAGATCCCTTTGGAGTGCCTCACAATCCTCCCTGATTGTCACCACCCTGAACAACTTTGTGTCATCTGCAAATTTAGCCACTTCACTGCTTACTCCCAATTCTAAATAGTTAATAAACAAGTTAGAAAGCATTGGGCTGAGTACCAATCCCTGTTGTACTCCACTGCTTACCATCCTCCACTGAGAAAGTTTCCCATTTATACTCACTCTCTGTTTCCTATTTATAAGCCAGTTTTTGATCCACAAGAGGACTTGTCCTTTTATCCCATGACTATTGAGCTTACTTAGGAGCCTTTGATGAGGAACTGTATCAAAAACTTTCCAGAAGTCAAGGTAAATAATATCTATTGGGTCCCCCTTGTCCACATGTTTGTTCACTCCCTCAAAAAACACTAACAGGTTAGTGAGGCATGATCTTCCCTTACAGAACCCATGCTGAGTCTGCCTCAATAGTTTTTGTTCATCAATGTGCCTACTAATTCTTTCCTCAATAACAGTTTCCACCAACTTGCCCGGTATCGATGTCAGACTGTTGTTGTTCAGTCGCACAGTCGAGTCCGACTCTTGGCGACCCCATGGACCAGACTACGCCAGGCCCTCCTGTCTTCCGCTGTCTGCTGAAGTTTGCTCAATTTCATGTTCATTGCATCGATGACACTGTCTAACCATCTCATCCTTTGTCATCCCCTTCTTATTTGCCCTTCAATCTTTCCCAGCATCAGGGTCTTCTCCAGTGAATGCTCCCTTCTCATTTGGTGGCCAAAGTATTTGAGCTTCAGCTTCAGTATCTGGCCTTCCAGGGAACAGTCAGGGTTGATTTCTTTTAGGATTGACTGATTTGATCTCCTTGCAGTCCAAGGGACTCTCAAGAGTCTTCTCCAGCACCATAGTTCAAAAGAATCTATTCTTCGGCGCTCAGCCTTCCCTATAGTCCAACTCTCGCAACCATACATTACTACGGGGAATACCATTGCTTTGACCATGCGGACTTTTGTTGGCAAGGTGATGTCTCTGCTTTTTATCATGCTGTTTAGGTTTGCCGGAGCTGCGGTGGCTCAAGTGGTTAAGACGCTGAACTGCAGGCTGTGGAAGGTCAGTAGTTCAGCAGTTCGAGACCCGGGTGCAGCATGACGGGGTGAGCTCCTGTCTCTAGTTCCAGCTCCTGCCAACCTAGCAGTTCGAAAGCAAGAAATTGCAAGTAGATAAATAGGTACCACTCTGGTGGGAAGGTAACAGCGTTCCGTGCACCTTGGTGTTTAGTCATGCCGGCCACATGACCACGGAAACGTCTTCGGACAGCGCTGGCTCTTCGGCTTTGAAACGGAAATGAGCACCGCAACCCTAGAGTCGGATTCGACTGGCTTTCGAGCAAGGGAACCTTTACCTTTACCTTTGGGTTTGCCATCGCTTTCCTCCCAAGGAGCAGGCGTCTTTTAAATTCATGGCTGCAGTCACCATCTGTAGTGATCCGGGATCCTAGGAACGTGAAGTCTGTCACTACTTCTACGACTTCCCCTTCTATTTGCCAAGGAGTGATGGGGCCAGATGCCATGATCTTAGTTTTTTTTTATGTTGAGCTTCAAGCCCACTTTTGCGCTCTCCTCTTTCACCCTGAGCAAGAGGCTCTTCAGGTCCTCTTCACTTTCTGCTATCAGAGTGGTATCGTCTGCATATCTGAGGTTATTGATCTTTTCCCCAGCAATCTTAACTCCGGCTTGTGATTCATCCAGGCCAGCATTTCGCATGATGTACTCTGCATATAAATTAAATAAGCAAGGTGACAATATACATCCTTGTTGTACTCCTTTTCCTATGCTAAACCAATCAGTTGTTCCATATCCGGTTCTAACTGTTGCTTCTTGACCCTTATACAGGTTTCTCAGGAGACATGTGAGGTGGTCTGGCACTCCCATCTCTTTAAGAACCTGCCATAATTTATTGTGATCCACACAATCAAAGGCTTTAGCATAGTCAATGAAGCAGAAGTAGATGTTTTTCTGGTACTCTCTTGCTTTCTCCATAATCCAGCGAATGTTGGCAATTTGATCTCTAGTTCCTCTACCTCTTCGAAACCCAGCTTATACTTCTGGCAGTTCTCTATCCACGTACTGTTGGAGCCTAGCTTGTAGGATTTTGAGCATGACCTTGCTAGCGTGTGAAATGAGTGCAATTGTGCGATAGTTTGAACATTCCTTGACATTGCCCTTCTTTGGGATTGGAATGTACACTGACCTTTTCCAATCCTGTGGCCACTGTTGTGTTTTCCAAATTTGTTGGCAAATTGAGTGCAGCACTTTAACAGCATCTTCTCTTAAGACTTTGAATAACTCAGCTGGGATACCATCACCTCCACTAGCTTTGTTGTTAGTAATGCTTTCTAAGGCCCATTTAACTTCGCTTTCCAGGATGTCTGGCTCGAGGTCAGTGATTATACCATCGTGGTTGTCAAGGACATTGAGGTCCTTCTTGTATAGTTCTTCTGTGTATTCTTGCCATCTTTTCCTAATCTCTTCTGCTTCTGTTAGGTCCCTACCGTTTTTGTCCTTTATCATGGCCAGCTTTGCATGGAACGTTCCCTTGATTTCTCCAATTTTCTTGAAGAGATCTCTAGTCCTTCCCAATCTATTGTTTTCCTCTATTACTTTGCATTGTTCATTCAGGAATGCCTCCTTATCTCTCCTTGCTGTTCTCTGGAAATCTGCATTCAGTTGGGCAAATCTTTCCTTTTCCCCGTTGCCTTTAGCTTTCCTTCTTTCCTCTGCTATGTGTAATGCCTCATCAGACAGCCACTTTGCTTTTTTGCATTTATTTTTCTTTGGGATGGCGGTGATTGCTGCCTCCTTTACAATGTCACGGACCTCTGTCCATAGTTCTTCAGGCACTCTGTCTATCAAATCTAGTCCCTTAAACCTATTCTTCACCAATCCCTGTCAGACTGACTGGCCTGTAATTTCCCGGATCTCCCCTGGAGCCCTTTTTAAAGATGGGAGTGACATTAGCTACCTTCCAGTTCTCAGAAATGGAGGCAGATTTTAAAGAAAGATTACATATTAATGTAAGGAAATCCACAAGTTCACATTTAAGTTCTTTCAGAACTCTCAGATGAATGCCATCCTGGCCTGGTGATTTATTAGTTTTTAAATTGTCCATCAGTCATAGGACTTCCTCTCTTGTCACCTCAATCTGATTCAGGTCTTTCAAACCCCCTCCCGAAATCGGTGCTTCTAGAGTGGGCAAGCACTTGTCATCTTCCACAGTGAAGACAGAGGCAAAAAATGCATTCAGCTTCTCAGCCATTTCCCTGTCATCCTTCAGTAGTCCTTTTACCCCTTGGTCATCCAAGGGCCCCAATGCCTCTCTGTCTGGTTTCCTACTTCTAATGTATTTGAAGGAAGTTTTATTGTTCGCCTTTATGTTTTTTGCGATATGCTCCTCATATCCCCTTTTTGCCTGCCTGATCACAGACTTGCATTTTAATTGCCACAGCCTATTTTCCCTTTTATCAACCTCACTGAGACTATCTTTCCACCACTTAAAGGAATCCTTCTTACCTTTTACAGCTTCCATTACTTTATTTGTTAACCATGCAGGCTTTTTTCTATACCTATTTGTGCCTTTCCTAACCTGCGGTATATATTTTTTCTGAGTTTCTAGGATTGTCTTTTTAAATAGTCTCCAAGCTTCCCCAATGGTTTTGACCTTTTCCACTTTTCCTTTCAATTTCTTCCTCACATGTCCCCTCATACCAGAGAAGTTACCCCTTTTAAAGTTAAAAGTGGTTGCATCAGTCTTTTTGGGCAACTCCCTATTTGTACAAATGTTAAACTCAATGACATTATGGTCACTGTTCCCAAGTGGTACAATCACTTTTACTCTTTCACCAGGTCTTGGGCATTACTTAGGGCCAAATCCAGGATCGCCTCCCCCCTGGTGGGATCTGTGATCATCTGTTCCATAGCACAGTCATTGAGAGTGTCTAAAAATTCAATCTCTTTTTCCTGACTAGAACTCATATTGACCCAATCAATGTGTGGGTAGTTAAAGTCACCTATTACAACACAGTTATTTCATCTAGCCGCTATCTTTAATTCAGTCATCATTTTATAATCCTCCTCTATCTTTTGATCTGGTGGGTGATAACAAACTCCCACTGTTAAGCCTCCTTTTGGACCCACTATTTCAACCCATAGCATTTCCAGAAGCGAATCCAATTCTCTTACCCTCTCAGTCTTACTGGACTGTATACCCTCTCTGACATACAGAGCCACCCCACCTCCAACCCTTCCCCCCCATTCTTCTGATATAATTTATAACCAGGAATCACCATATCCCACTGATTTTCCTCATCCCACCAAGTTTCTTAAATACCCACAATGTCTATTCCCCCCCACATGCCAAGCATTCCAACTCCCCGATTTTACCTCAGAGACTTCTAGCATTTGTGTATAAACACTTATAGTTTCCCATGCTTGTTAAGCCCACTACCTTCCTCTTGCTGCCTCGAGACCTTGCCAGGCAGTCCCCATCATTAGCCAGAGTCTCAGTGGACAATTGTAATCTATTTCCTTGTACAAAAGTAACAGCTACCTCTTCATCTCTTTGAGATGAGCCAACCTGAACCAGAGACTTTTCATCTCCTCTCGACTTTCCCCCATTATTCAGTTTAAAAACTGCTCTGCCACCTTTTTGATTTTGAGTGCCAACAGCCTGGTTCCTTCCTGGGACAAGTGGAGACCATCCCTTTTGTACATCTCCCTCTTGTTCCAAAAAGCATCCCAGTGCCTAACAAACTTGAACCCTTCCCCCCTACACCATCGTCTCATCCATGCATTGATATTCCTGATCTGTGCCTTTCTCTCCGGCCCTGCACGTGGAACAGGTAGCACTTCCGAGAAGGCTACCTTGGAGGTCCTGGCTTTGAGTTTCCTGCCCAGCAGCCTAAATTTCTCCTCCAGGACCTCACAACTGCATTTCCCCACATTGTTGGTGCTGACATGCACCATAACCACTGGCTCCTCCCCAGCACTATCTACCAGCCTATCTAAAACATGCGTAATGTCCGCTACCTTCGCACCAGGCAGGCAAGTCAACATATAGTCAGTACACGGGTTCGCCACCCAGCTGTCTTCCTGCCTAAGGATCAAATCACCAACTACCAAGAGCCCCCCTCCCACCCTTCCCAGGGTTGGTTCCTTGGTATGAAAGGATACCTGTTCGCCAGCTGAAGAAGAGGTCCCTTCTGAGGGCACATTCCCCTTATTCTCAGCATGGTGCCCCATTTCCCCTTGACCCTCATGCTCCCTGGCAGCAGCGGGGTTGCCAGATCCAAAGTGGGACAGGTCTAACAAGTCCCCAAGAGTCTTTTCTGTGCACCTAACTGACTGTCTCTGCTTCTCCAGGTCAGCCACCTTGGCCTCAAGGGAGCAAACTCGCTCCCTGAGAACCAGGAGCTCCTTGCACCGAGCACACACCCAAGACTTCTGACCAGTGGGCAGATAGTCATACATGTGACACTCCATGCAAAACAATGGATAGCCCCCAACCCCCTGCTGGCATTCTGGCTTCGTAATTCCTTTTAAAATAAAACTTTTATATAATCCCCCTTTTTAAACCCTTTGTATTTATGTGGTTCCTATTGTAGAAGCCTACTTACCTTACTGGGGACCCAAGAAGCCTAAGTCCCTGGCTTTCTGGCTCTACCTGGGTGTCTTACGGAGCCCGTAGGCTAAGAGTGCCTAGGCTAAGAGCCACAGGCCAAGAGCCTCACCCTTTGGCTCGTGCCAGAGACTCGTGCCTCTTGCAACCACTCACCCCTCTAGCAGCTCTAACTCCTTGCTCCTTCTCAGTGTTCAGCTGGGTCAGCTCTGCTTCTGGCAAGCTTCCTGCCTTAAATAGAAGCATCCCCCAGGAGAGGGTGTGGCCAGCAGCTATTCAAATTCACCCAGGCATGCAATTACAGGCAAACAATGACCCTTTCAAATCCATCCAGGCACTCAATTACAGGCAAATAATGACCCTTTCACACCCTAACTCGAACAGCCAGGAGTCTGCAACAACTCACAACTCACCCACACACTCCCAAATACAGTCCCCCACACAGTACCTTCTCAGCTAAAGCACCTCAGCTGAAAGAGAAGAAGAAGAAGAAGAAGAAGAAGAAGAAGAAGAAGAAGAAGAAGAAGAAGAAGAAGAAGAAGAAGAGGAGGAGGAGGAGGAGGAGGAGGAGGAGGAGGAGGAGGAGGAGGAGGAGGAGGAGGAGGAGGAGATTGGATTTATACCCTACTTGGAGTCTCAGAGTGGCTTACAAACTCCTTTCCCTTCCTCTCCCCACAACAGGACACCCTGTGAGGTAGGAGAACTCTAACACAAACTGCTCTTTCAAGAATAGCTGTACCAGAGCTTGTGGCTGACCCAAGGTCACATCAGCAGCTGCAAGTGGAGGAGTGGGGAATCACCGCAGAGAAGGCTGTCCAGAGCCCTTCAAAGTCTCCCCCGCCTTCCTTCAGCAGCAACGGCAGTGTCAGGGAGGGTCTGGCCTAGAGGAAACAAGCTGCGGCTCCTGGAAAGCCAGACTCTCTCCTAAGGAAGACACTTCTCTTGGCTCCTGTGTGGGACTAACTATGACTAACTGTCTCCTCAGTGGCTGTTAGTAGGCAACCACGCTTGCTTCTGTGAGTAAAAAAAACAAAGGACTTTCAGCATAAACCCCTCCCCCACCCACTGCCAGCTTGGCCACTTTCCTGTCAGAATAAACTTCAAATGGCTCTCTCTCCTTTTTGGCTCCACCATGGCTGGCTGGCTAATGAGGTGGGCCAGCGACCATCAAACAATTCTCTTCAACGCCCTGCTGTGCAGCTGACTTTCCCCTATGGTTGCCAATCTCCAGATGGGACCTGGGGATCTCCTGCTGTTACAGTTGATCTCCAGATGACAGAGATCAGTTCCTCAGGAGAAAATGGCTGCTTTGGAGGGTAGACTCTATGACTTTATCCCCTGCTGAGTCCTTCCATCCCCCCCCCAATGCTGCCCTCCACAGGATCCACCCCCCAAATCTCCAGGTATTTCCCTAATCAGAGCTGCCAACTGTACTTTCCCCTCGGTGCCTGTTGCTAGGCAACCAAGTTCTGTCAGTAAAAGGCCCTTTCCGCACCTGTTTTGGCCTTTGGGAGAAAACTCATTGGTGCCAGTCCTGACAGAGTTGCCAACTCCAGGTGGGAAATTTCTGGATATTTGAGGGATGGAGCCTGGAGAGGGTGAGGTTTGAGGAGGGGTGGAACCTCAGACAGGTACAGTGCCATAGATTCCACCCTCCAAGCCAGCCATTCCCTCATGGGGAACCATTGTTGCCAGTCTCCAGGGGAGGGATGGAGATCATGCAGAATTACAACTGTTCTTCAGATGCCAGAGATCAGTTCCCCTGGAGAAAATGGTGGAGGTTGCCCAGAAGGAGGTTGCCACAGCAAATTGATGTTGAGTGCCCAAGGCCGGGGCAGTCTCCCAGAGCCTCTTTCTAGAGCTCTTTGTATTTATTTCCACAATGGGCCTTATTCCTAGTTATATATAAAGCAGAGGCTAGATTGGATGGGGAACAAAGAGGAGGTATGCTAAATCTCCCAGTGTCTACAACTTACATTACCACAGTCCTTTCTCTAACCTCACTTTTACCTCAGCTGAGTTCTGATACATTGAAATGAGTATGTCTCACTCAAGATGCAGAAAGTCAGGAGCTAAAGGAAGAGTAATGCACACATGGGCTTCTTTTGCTTTTAAAAGCAGTCAGCCCGCAGTTGTACCTGCCTCCTATGAGACTGGAACCGTGCCATATATGAGGACCTCTGAGCACAGAGAAAACCCATTTAGCTAGCTGTACATACTGCACCAATTGGCTGAAAACTTGGGACATGCTCAGTAACCTATCTACCTTCTCCTTCCCAAAGCAGTTTTACACCACTTTTTAAATTTATTATGCTTTTTCAAAGGTGTGTGGGGAGGAGGAAATGTACATGTAAATGAATCAAGCACAAATTGTTGACTTTATCAGGAGCATGGGAAAACAGCAGGAAAGAATAGTGAATCAGTATTTTATTTTCTGGCGTGCACATATGCCAAATGGGCTGGATAGGAAGGAGGAGGGAAAGAACTGGGATCAACCAGCAGATCAAAACACAGGCAGAGAGTCCTAGTTTGCAATCTATATATACTGCATTGCTTAGACAGGTTCTTTCAGTATCCACCTCACAGCTAGAACTCCCCTCCCTTGAAAACTCATTAAAGGCCAAACTAAAACATGTTCCAGTAGCAAAGTAAGACTCTGTTTATGGTGGCCCTTCATGCTGGGATTTACTACAAGGTAATGTGCACTTGTATTATTTTTACAGCACTGCATTTTAATTGGTCTTCAGATCAGTGCTTTAATTTGTTGTCTTCTGTTCCAAGGCCTTTGAATGGGTACAGTTAGAAAAATAAATAAATAACTGGTATTAGATACAAAGACTCCACAGAAATCTACTTGAAATAATATTGTTTTGCTTTCTGTTTCCTTGGGAAGAGACAATGAGCACTGGAGATGCTGTAAATCCATTTATTTACAACTACACAGACTGAATAGGCAGTGAAGAACAGAAACATAGGCAGGCCATGCACCATACTGTATCCACCTCAACATAAGAGCAGATTCTCTGAAATTTCAAGTTAAAAACAAACAAACAAACAAACCCCACAAACCTTAAATGTGTCGTTTTATTTTGATCAAATTTGCAAAGAGAGTCCTTTCCTAAATTGCAGTTTTCAGATGGGCCAAAGCAGTTTTATAATTTCTTTTTCCTTCTGGTATGTAGGTTGAGGAAGGGCTGTAGCATTGTCAAATTCACATTCAGAAAACTCCAAATTCATCCCTGGCATCTCCATTTACAGGAGCTCATACAGGTTCTAGGTGAGACCACTCTCTCTGAGACCCTGGAGAGCTGCTGCCAGTTACAGGAGACAATATTTTATTCATTTATTTACAAGATGGGTATCCCACCTTTCTGCCCCCACAAAGGCCACTGAATACTGACTTGTATGGACCCAGAGGCAGGCTCTACAGAAGACAATTTCAGATGTGTGAGATGACCATTACAATAGCCAGGGTGAAATGATTTAGCTTGAATATTCACATATTACATCCATTTCTGGAGTTGAGTCAAGCCAAATCTAAAAGGAAAATGGGAGTTACATGCTAGCATAGCTAATAAAGTATAGTGACTGAACACTAAAATGTTAATACACAATACACAGGACTGTATTTTGTGGATACCCTCTGATGTATTTTTGCTGAAATTATAGTCAATGAGATGGTGAAAAACAAATCAAAATGAGTAGAATAATAACTAAAACCATACAGCAATAAACCATACAGCTGTCTCAACAGAAGATGGGAATATCTACTGACAAGCCCAATACTCATTTGATTTCCAAATCTATTCTGATTTCAGTATTGTGTATTTGTCTGCTTGTTCATGCAGACACAACAGAGAATTTTAATCCTTTTCTAAACTGGTTTCTTTTGATCAAACATGTCAATACTGAGCAAACCCGGGGGAAACAGATACTAAATGATGAAACTGAAATGCTAAAACTGAAAAGACAGGTTCTAACTCTTAATTCTCCATGATAGACCCCTACTGCCTATTAGAACTGTGACTAATTCAGCCTTCACCCAGAAAATGGTCATGCACCAGCAAAAGATGTTAGCAGAAAAGGCAGTGGCAGTATTGATGTTTTCCAGAATGAATCCAGGAATGGAAAAAGGGTGCTCAGCTTCAGTTGGTGGGTATATATTCCAGTTCTCCTTGACACTCCAGAAATTGAGCAACAATATATTTGGAATGTAACTAGTCAAAATCCAGTCCAAAAAGAGCCCTTTATTAATCTCCAAAGGATAACTAACTGAATGAAATTACCTGTGACTGTCAGTAACAAGCCAAAAAGGCCAATCCAAACATTGCTTTTGGCAGCACCATACTATCTGCTGCTGTACTTTGCTCGCAGCTTCCATTTCCCTTCCCTATCTTCAGCTATCAATTGACTTGGGGCCATGAGGATGATTTTCAAGAGGACAGAGTGACTCAACACATGTCTGACAGAGACCTTGTCCAATGAGAACACTTGTTCACAACCAAGACGATAATCTCCATTGGCATGCCTATGCACAGAATGTGTTTTTTCCAACCATTGTACAGACTCAGGGGCTTGGGATGACTTTCTGCATGGGCTGTTTCTCAGTGGAGATTAGCTGCATGTGTGCTGGACAAGAAGGGGTAAATTTCAGAAGGAGGGTAGAAGCAGAGAACAGGCTTTACCTAACAGCCAGATTACCTGCCCTAGAGATGGGAGGGAGAGAGGTTGAAGTCCTCCACTCACGTTAAAAGATAAACAACAAAACCTCAGAGCAATAAAGATTCAAGATCTGAAATCTCTCAGATGTCTTCTTAACCATGTATAGAGGCTCAAAACTAAATAATGTGAAAGGAAAACAAAACAGCTGTACGAGGACCCTGTTTGCAGAAGTCCACATGGTCATGTACAAAGCTAATATCAATATTTTTTCCCCTATTTGAGTCACTCTGTAGAATGTGCAAGCAAGGGGAGGCCCGCTTCATTCCATTGGCACTACCTTTGTGTCATCTTTGAAGGACCCCTCCATCTAGTCTGTGAGAATTTTAATTGAAAGGAGCCTTTCTTACACATGGCTGAAAACTAGGAGGGTGATTTCTTGGGCAAAGGATAAGATTCCTTAGCATTTCATTTTAATTGGTTGGCAAATAAGCACAAAGTTGGAGGTGGAAATGTGTCTCCTATAGAAACCTATGGGACCAACATTTGAATAAAATAATGATACTCAGTACATGTCAAGACACCATTGGTTTCTCACTTCTAAGGCACATTGTGGAGTATTTACAGAATACAATTAATAATTTGCTTTCTAAAGTAGCAGTTCTCTCTTTGAAAACAGTACAGCACAGAAACATACTTTCACCTTACTTTGCTAATTATTTCCCCTAATTAGAGCTATTACATAGTTACCTGTAAGCAGACTATTACCATAGAAATTACAATTATACTATTACAATTTGTTATATGTAATGGAAAAGGATTGTAAGAACATTACTTTCCATGAAGCAAGATAAGAAAGGTTACTAGTACATAATTCTCAAATATTGCTTTTACTTGTTTTGCTCACATAGCAAGCACAACCATAGTGTTATCACAGGCTCTGACCTATCAAGTGCTCCTCCATAGCCACCCAGAGCTAACCATCCATGTTATACTGGCTGGGGAGAAAAGGCAAATTTCCAGCAATTAAATGTAAGAGACTGAATGCTGGGAAATTACAGTCCTCCTGTCTGCAAGTGACTTATTTACTGAAGTAACACCTAGAATGTACTAGCAGATTAGTAGCAATTTGTATTCCGCCACTCAACCAACAGAGCTGGGCAACAGATGAGAAGATCTTGAGTGAATGAGAGTAAGGTGGGGGATTTGATGACAATGACTGCTGAGAACCATAGTAATGGATTCCCTCTGCTTTGCCCAATACATTGAAAGAAACACAATTATGAAGAAATTAAAGCCAGGGGGGGGGATAAAATCAATGTTCCCTCTAAGCTGTGGAGTCTTGTGAGCAAAAATGCTACTTTGTGAGCTACTGGCATTAAAGTTGTGAGCCAGCGATTTGGCTACTGCATAAATCAGTTTGCTCTGGAGCTGTACTTCCTGAGCTAAGACAGAAATGTGTGAGCTGGAGGCTAAAAAACTGTGAGCTAGCTCACACTAACTCAGCTTAGAGGGAACACTGGATAAAATAAACCCTTGCTTAGAGGGATCCAGTTCTCTTTCATTCCTCCCTCTCAGCATGGCAAATTACTGAGGAAGAGAGACAAGGAGACTCACTAGTCTTAAGGAACAGAGCAGGGAAAGCCTCTCTAGAAATTCAGATTCTCTTACTTTAACCGATAACTGGAAAAGTTGCTGCAGGAAAGCACTTGCTATTATTCAAAGACAAGCAAGGGATTAAAGCTAGTGACTTATGATTTGTATAAGGGAGAAGCAAAATCAAAACAGGGTGCTTTTTCTGCATGCTCTACTTTTGTTTTCTTGGCAGTCAATGTACAAGCATTAGAATTGGTTTGGGCACACTTGTTTCACACTGCCGCCTTCTGTCTGCATTTTCACAGTTGTAAAATCACTTTATTTTTCTTCTGCACACGCCTTCAATACTGAGGATTTTCAAGGGAGGGTGCTGTGGTCATTGGTGGCTTCACAGCACACACATCCTTTTAAAAATGGCACTAAAATACTGATATATCGCTAGAACATTGTAACTAGAGACTTAGCAGATAACACAAGTAAGTCTCTATCCTGTTCATTCACAGATATATAAGGAAAAAGATGTCTCCTTGAGGGAGGGGGAGTGAGACTTACTTTTTTTAAAAAATGAAAGCTGAGAATCCAGAGAACCTGCTAAGCATTATTGTTACAATGTTCTAGTAATATATGTGCCATTAAAAAAAGAAAAGAAAATGAAATGAAACCACAAGTCTTCAACGTAAGGGGGAGGACAGGGAGTGGTTTGACCACAACAGTCCAATCATTGAAAATTGGGTTGGAGGCAGTTGGGACAAAGAAAACTGAGAAAAACGTTACTCATAAGGGAAAAGCTGGCTCAAAACCATCTTCGAGAAAAAGATCAGAGTAAAAGAGGTCTCAAAAGAACTGGGAAAAGAATGGGGAAACACACACACACAAAAGAAAACTAAAGGCACAAAAATGTGTGAGGAAATCAGGGGATAAACCAAAGTAGTATGAAGCCAGAACCAATAAAAAAGCTATGCAGAAAAGCCCAGGGTTCTGAGGTAGAAACAGTCTAGATGAGATATTCAAGGTAATCTCTAGGGTGAACCTTTGAACACTATTACAAGCAGTGGTCATCAACTTGTTGGTATACATTAACTTCCTATGGCAAAATTTTTAAAAAAGACACTCAAGCTGCTGCTTGTACAATATGAGACATTGGTTGTATGTGTTCTTAGTATAGGGATTAGTCTGTGTCCAAAAAAAGGGGTAACAAAAGATGCTGTGTGCGTAGCAGAGAAATACCATCTCTGTGCTCTTAGAGAGAAGGACATAGGAATGATTGGGAAAACTTTTCAGTTGGAAAGTTGGAGAAAGTTATATGCATGGGGTCAAATCTTGGATTATTTTGCAATTCTGGCTCACAAATCTTAATCTATATATCTAATTCTCAACAGTCCACTCTGTGTGCAGATACTTATTTCCACAAACGGGGGGTACACTCTCTCCCAACAGGTTTTTCTACAGACTCAAGGGAATCCATGGTTTGCAGAAAAATCCAAAAAGTAAAAACAAAAACAAAAAACAATCCAATTCGGGGAGGGTTGAATCCCCCCTCAATACCTTTTGAAATGGCCAAAGCAGGGATTTACTCTAGGCCCAGCTGCATTGATAGTGAGAGATAGACTGGCTGATAGCCAGAGAGACAGAGAGAGATGATGAGTGGGGGAAGAGGGCAGGAAGCAAAAGCAGAAGTGGAGCTGGGATTGGGGAGGATTCCTCCTGCAGTATGAATGGCTAAACAGCAGGGGAGTTGGGTTAAAAAGGCAAGGGGGCAGGCACTTTCCAGGCCTATTTTGGAGCCAGACTTGGGACTAGGATTGTCCACTCCAGATTGGGAAATCCCTGGAGATTCTATGGTGAAATCTGAGGAGTGCAGAATTAGGGGAGGGGAGAGGCCTCCACTGGATATATGCCACAGAGTCCAACCATTTTCTCCAGAGGGACAAATCTCTGTTGTCTGGCATTCAGTTGTAATTCTGGCTCTAATCTTTGAGATTTCCTGGAGTACTGATATTGTGCCAGAAGACTGGAGAAGAGCGAATGTTGTCCTGATCTTCAAGAAGGACCCGGGAAATTACAGGCCTGTCAGTTTGACATCAATTCCTGGAAAAATTCTAGAGCAGATTATTAAATGCTCTTTCTGTGAACACCTTGAACAGAATGAGTTAATTGGTAGTAGCCAGCATGGGTTTATCAAGAATAAGTCATGCCAGACCAACCTTATCTCCTTTTTTGACAGAGTTACTAAAATAGTTGACCTTGGCAATGGTGTGGACATAGTATATCTAGATTTCAGTAAAGCACTTGACAAAGTTTCTCATGATATCCTTGAGAATAAGCTGGTTAAATGTGGGCTGGATGGTGCAACCGTTGGATGAATTCATGGTTGGTTGAAAAATCATACCCAATGAATGCTCTTAAATGGCTCTGCACCTACGTGGAGGGAAGTCTCGAGTGGAGTGCAACAGGGCTCGGTCCTGGGCCCGGTGTTGTTCAATGTTTTATAAATGACCTGGAGGAAGACATAGAGGAGATGCTTATCAAAGCTGGGTGGGATTGCTAATTCTGAAGAAGACAGAGTCAGAATTCAAAATGATCTAGATAGGCTGGAACAGTGGGCTGAGACAAATAAAATGAATTTCAATAGAGATAAGTGCAAAGTCCTACACCTGGGCACAAAAAAATCAAAGGCACAGATATAGAATGGGAGGGACGTGGCTTGACAGCAGCACATGTGAAAGGGATCTAGGTGTTCTGGTTGATCACAAGCTAAACATGAGTCTGCAGTGCAATGTGACTGCAAAGAAAGCTAATGCAGTCTTAGTATGCATTAACAGAAGCATTGTCTCCAGATCACAGGAGGTGGTAGTTCTGCTCTATTCTGCTATGGCCAGGCCTCACCTGGAGTACTGTGTCCAGTTTTGGGCACCACATTTTAGGAAGGATGTTGACAAGAAGAGAGCAACCAAGATGGTGAGAGGTTTGGAATCTAAGTCTTACAAGGAAAGGGTGAAAGAGTTGGATATGTTTAGCCTGGGAAAGAGAAGGCTTAGAGAGGACATGATTGCAGTCTTCAGATATTTGAAGGGCTGTCATGTAGAAGATGGAGCAGATCTATTCTCTCTTGCTCCAGATTGCAAGACTAGATCTAATGGGTGGAAATTACAAGGGAGTCGATACCAGCTAAATATCAGGAGAAACTTCCTAACTGTAAGAGTGGTTGAGCAGTGGAACAGACTGCGTTGGGAGATGGTGGATGCTCCTTCACTGGATGTTTTCAAATGGAGGTTGGACAGCCATCTTTTGGATATGTTGTAGGGCTATCTTTCAGCTAGACTCCTACATGATTCAACTAGAGCTGGCTGCTTGCTATTGTTCAACAGCAGCCACCCTATAAAAGTCACTGTACTATAACAGTCAGAGCTCCAGAGTAGGGTTTGTGAGACCCAAGTTTAAATACCCATCTTGCTGTGGAAGCTCATTGTGTGAGTTTGGACTAGTCACAGGCTTTCAGCCTAATCTACCTCATAGGGTTGTTGTGTGGATAAAAAGGAGGACAGAATAATGTAAACTGCTTTATTCCCTACTGTGGAGAATGACCATAATTTTCCTCAGTAGAAGCAGCAGGCAGAGAGGAGACTGAAAGCTGAAGACAGAGGGGCAGATAATTATAGGTTGGCTGTTGGATGGGAAGGAGATAGGAATGCCAACTTCAGGTTGGGAAATTCCTGGATATTTGAGGGGTAGAGCCTGGGGGTGGTGGAGATTGATGTGGGGAGGGACTTCAGACAGATCTAATGCCATAGACTGCACCCTCCAAAGCAAGCATTTCCTTCAGGGGAACTAATTTTGTCTATCTCCAGGTGAGGGCTGGAGATCTCTGGGAATTACAACTGATCTTAAACCTCATCCTCCCAAGGCTTCACCCCCAAATCTCCAGGAATTTCCCAGCATGGAGCTGGCAACCCTAAGAGGAACTGATCTCTGCATTTGGGCAATCCATTGTGATTCCTGGAAAGCAGCTGCTGCTTTTGGAAATATGTGTGTTGCAAGGTCTAAAATTAAGTCATTATAGGGTTAATGTGTGCTTACCTTGTGTGCTATTGCTTAGACTGACCTGGAAGGAAGCCTGGTACAGAGCCAATGGAAACAAAGCCGTGAAACCTGAAGTCTGTTTACTCACAGTCATTCGTTAATGTATTCAGATGATTTCCTTCTAGGGGTCAAGAAGAAGAATCTCCATTGTCGTTGTCAGGTAGCCCTGCCATGATGGAGGGGCAACTCCTAGTGGCAGCGGGGTGGCAGCAGCGGAGCTGAAGGCATTCCCCCGAGTACCACGACCTGGCTCCCGTTTTTGGAGAAGAGGAGGCCGATGAATTACCCCCACAGAAATTCTGACTGTGCAATTGAAATCTTACCCAACCAAAAATTACCGAAGGAAAACTGTACTCTATGAGCCCTTCGGAAAAGGTGGAACTGAGGAAATTTATCGATAAAAACCTCAGCAGGGTTTCATACGGCCAGCATCCTCCCCGTTTGCGGCTCCCGTGCTTTTCCGGAAAAAAAGGATGGGGATTGCGGCTCTGTACTGACTACCGCGGATTGAATGCAGTGTCAAACACAAACGCTTACCCCATGCCCAGTCTGACAGTCGTAGACCGTGTGGTCAAAGTGTAAAGATGTTTAAAAAGAGCTCAAGGCTCCGTTGTTCATGTTGGATTGTTCTTGTTAAATAAAGTTGAAATCACTTGGTTAAGAGCTGCCCAAGTCTGATATACTTCACTGGCGATGAGGATGGGATGTTGAGCAGATAGGCAGCCCCGCTGAACCAATGCCACAACGGCTGATGAACAAGAGATTCCCGAGGAACCGAGGGAAGAAGACCAACATCTGGCCAATCCAGCAGTCATGCCAGTTGTTCCACTGGTTATGCCAAGACTTGTGATGGCCGTCAACCCAAAGTCTGATGCCTTCAAGCCAGGACTGGAGGATTGGGACTCATACATCACTCGGTTCGAGTTCTACCTGCGTGCCAACAAGATCGAGGACAAGGCTATGAAAACCGCAACACTCCTCAGCTTTTGTGGAAGGGCTGTCTTCGATGTAGCCCGGTCCCTTGTGGCCTCAGATGACATCCTGATAGTGACCCTGGACAGCATAAGAACTAAGCTGAAAATCACTTTTCACCTCATCTGTCGCAGATTGCCTGCCGGCATGCTTTCTACAAGCATGATCAGGCCGCAGGTGAAACGATCGCTGGCTATGTGACAGCACTGCAGAAGGCTGCCCGGCTGTGCAACTTCCCCGACCTGGAAGCGACACTCCTTGACCGATTGGTATGCGGCTTATGGGATGAGAAGTTGCAGCAGCGGCTGTTTGCCAAGCCGGCACTCATGAACACTGTGGCCTACAGAGAAGCTATAGCTGCCAAAGCCACTGAACGGTCAACACGAGAGGTGCGACAAGCCAGCACCCCGACCCCGGCAAAGCATGACAAGGCAGTGAATCATGAGTTGGCTGATGAGTCAGAAGCGGTGGCCGATGAATCAGAGGCGGAGGCCGATGAGGTCCACAAGATAAAGTTCGCAAACTGGGAAAAGGTGCCTGACAAGCCGTCACAGAAGCGATCCTGCGTCAGGTGTGGCAGCGACCACTATCAAGACTGTTGCTGAGCTTGGGACATTAAATTCCAGGCCTGTGACAAGTGGGGTCATGTGGCCAGAGTGTGTCACGCCACCCACAAGAAGAAATCACCACCACCATCTCCACGGGCATACTGCCGGGGCCGAGGTGAGGACAATGTGAGGTCTGCTGATTGCCATCAGACAGCCTGCTGTTCCAGCCCCTCGACCATTCTGAACACCAGGTCGCAGACCAGGAAAAAGATCAAGGTCACCGTGCTTCTAGATGGTGAACCCTGTGAAATGGAGATGGACTCCGGGTCAGCGTTGTCCGTCATCTCCACCAAGATGCTCCAACAGCTGTTCCCCCGGAGGAGTCAGCGATGTCTACAGCCCAGCCAGGTGCATCTATCTGACTTCCAAGGTCAACGGATTCCGGTGACTGGCACGGCACAGTTTGAGGTACAATTTAAAGGCTTCAAGGGAACGTTAGGTCTCCTTGTAGCAGAAGGGAGGAGGGCCAGTTTGCTGGGGCTAGACTGGTTTGATGCCCTGGAGATAGCAGTCACAGGAGTCAACCAGATGTTGTCACACCCTGACCTAAGCTCCATCTGCAAAGAGTTCCCGGCAGTGTTTGAGGGGTCCCTGGGCAAGTATACAGGCCCGTCTGTGACATTTGATCTAGACCCCACAGTTGCGCCCATCCGGTTGACGGCCCAGACTGTTCCTATTGCCCTGAAGCCTCACATTGAGGAGGAACTGGATACACTGATTGTGCGGGGTGTGCTGGAGACAGTCTCCCATGCTAAATGAGAAATGTGCATTGTGACTCCTGTTAAAGTGGATGGTTCCATTCGTATATGTGCAGATCATAAATGTACTCTTAATAAAGCCTTGCAACAGCATGCCTACCCTGTACCAGTGATTAGCCATGTCCTGGCATCACTGGCCAGGGGCCAAATATCTGCAAAACTTGACCTCGCACAGGCCTACCAGCAGCTGCCTTTGGACAAAAGTGTGGCAGAGGCACAGACAATCGTAACTCACAGGGGTGCGTTCAAGGTCAACAGGCTGCAGTTTGGGGTTAACGTGGCCCCAGGCATATTCCAGGGTCGGATGGAGGGGCTCCTCTGGGGCATTCCAGGGGTTGTGCCCTACTTCAATGATGGGCTTATTGCTGGCACAAACGCTACCAAATTGGCTGAGTGCCTACGGATGGTGCTGGGACGTTTCCAGGAAGCAGGACTTAAGGTCAAGTCCAAGAAGTGCCAGATCAGGGTTCTTGGGATTCCTCATTAACACGGAGGGAGTGCATCCCACCAACAGCAAAGTTGCTGCCATTCAACCGGCACCACGGCCATCTAATAAAAAAGAGTTACAATCTTTTTTAAGAATTCTAAACTTTTATCATATGTTCCTGCCTCACAAGGCATCTATCACTGAGCCATTGCACTGGCTCTTAGACAAAAAGGCTGAGTGGGCATGGCAGGAACAGCATGAGCGGGTTTTTCAAGCTGTAAAGGGGTTGCTGACATCAGGCTGCATCCTGGTGCACTATGATGAGCACCGGCTGCTCGTCCTGGCAGCAGACACATCGCCCTATGGCATCGGGGTGGTCCTGAGCCATGTCATGCCAGATGGGAAAGAGGCGCTGGTGGCGTACTACTCTCGCACCTTGTCAGGGCCAAGAGGAACTATGCCCACATTGAGAAAGAGGGGTTGGCTTTGGTTGCAGGAATAAAAAAATTCCATGACTTTCTATACGGGCACCGGTTCTTGCTGGTAACTGATCATAAGCCACTCCAAGCAGATGCCACACATACTGTCCCCCTGCATCTTGCAGTGGATGGTGTTCTTATCCGTGCATGACTATGAACTTGTCCACAGACCAGGAAAGTCGATCAATCATGCCGATGCACTTAGCCACCTTCCTGTGCCTGGCCCTGCCATAGATCCAGCTCCAGCATTTGAGGAAATGGCACTGGAGACGCTGCCAGAACCCCCGGTATACACCACAGACTCAGGCAAGGATGCCATCATCTCCCAAGTTCTCAAATGGGTGTGGAAGGGATGGCCGGTGAGCCAGGTTGGAGGCGAATTTGCACCCTACAGCTCCTGACAGCACAAACTCTCAGTTCACAAAGGGTGCTTGTTATGGGGAAATTGGGTTGTTGTGCCCCCCAAACTGCACAAAAGAGTATTTGAGGCCTGCATGTGGGGCATCCAGGCATTGTCTGGATGAAGGCACTAGGCCGGTGTTATGTATGGTGGCCGCGTCTTGACCGAGACATTGAGGATTGGGTAAAGGCCTGCCTTCCCTGCCAGGGATTGTGACCATATTCACCAGGAACTATGGGGAGGGTCCCCCATGGATTCTGGCAACAGTGACCTCTGTCTCAGGGTCTCTCTCCTATGTGGTGTCATTGGCCGGTGGCAAGCATCTCCAAAGGCACATCAATCAGCTCCGGAAGTGTTGGGTGGACAAACCAGACAGGGAGGTGCCCATGGAGGAGTGGAGCCCGGTGCCAGCCAATGGGGACGCAGAGCCACAGCCATCCATCGACATCAACACTCCCTCACCAGAAGCCAAGCTTGACCTGCCATGGAGGGCTGAGGATTGTGATCCACCTAACCTGCCAACAGCCACATCAGGTAAACCCACAGCTACAGAATCAGTAACGCCCACTCCACACACTGCCGAGGTGACTCCAGGACTGTCAGGCATTCAACAAGAACACGGGGACTCCCAGCATACCTAAAAGACTTTGAGTGCTAAAGATATGGACACATCTTAGGGGGGAGGGGTGTTATGTATTGGACTATGGACTACAGACTGTGCTTCAGTTTAAGACTCATAGGAACTCTGGTATCCTGAACCTCACATTCCGAATGGCTGCTCCTGACAGCTGGTCAATCAAAGCATAGTAGTATGTTTAGAGGGAGTGGATTCTATTGGTCTTTATCTGGTTAATATGATTGGTTCTTACCGTTTTACTGGGTGTGGCTTTGCCAGCCTGGGATATTTAAAAAGAGCTCAAGGCTCCGTTGTTGTTCATGTTGGATCATTCTTGTTAAATAAAGTTGAAATCACTTGGTTAAGAGCTGCCTGAGTCTGATATACTTCAGGGATAGCCACTCCCGCTATCCCTGAAGTTTCTTATGGGTCCCCACTTACATTAAAATAAAGTTAACTGAAGTTAGTAGAACAGGCAGGTAATGCTTCCATTAATTTTCTCCTTAAAGCGCAAATGGGAAATTCTGCTCCATCTCATGTCTGTATGTGTTTTAATAATTTAGTAAGAAAATATGTACACAAGTTTGCATTTCCTTGTTTTCAAATGGCTATCTAAGCTACAGTTTAGTGAATGTCCAATTAACCATCAATCTGATCTACTTCTTTGCATGCACAGAGCACAGCCTTCCTTAGGTGCAGTTCAAAGGCAGTTCACTACAAAGCTATCCAGATAAAGCTGCACAGCCCACTTCAGGAAAAGAAAACATTGCTCCCTGTTGTTAAAAACTAATTTGGAACAGCTTGTTCAGACAACAAGCTCTTATATGTATGTTTTAACAGAAAGGGCAATGGAAACCCTTTGTGTCCCTCATTCCCATACCATCTTCATAAAGTAGTGCATTTTAATATGCTGTAGTTACATCTATACTGGGGCAAGTATGCACTTCACACTCTTACAGGTTGGAAGAGGCAGGCAAGGATGAGCAGTTGCCCACCCACCCCTTGAATGAAACACAACACAAGTTATGGGTTAAACCAGGAATTTTATTTACACATAAGCTAATCTAACCGATCACCTCAACACCTTAAAGCATGGGTTGTATTGTGCTTGCAAAGCAAGCCTCATAACAGGGCCAACCCACCCCAGCTCAGAGCCAGGTCCAGGATCCTTCCAGACCTTACTTGTCATGGCCCACATGCCAGTGCATAGAAGGCATGGAGGGAACATTCCTGCCCACAGCTGCACAGTCTTAAGGCTCATCATATGCTCCCCAACTCTGAAGAGGCCCCCAACTGAGTCACCCAGACTGCAAAGCCCATAGGTACCCAATTTAAGAAACCTTATCGCTGATATCTTGGGGTGCTTGCCAACTCAAAATCCCCTTAATCTGTGTTGTTCCCACCTTCCCAGTTAAGGTCTAACCAGCTTTACCAGGCCTATTTATATCTCACCTCCTGTGACCATGTGGAGCAGGTGAAAAAGCCCCCCCCCGGTCAATTTGAGTGAGGCCCAAAAAATTTCTGCTCAGTTCCAGAAACTAGCCACATTGTCTGAAAAGAGGGTGGGCAGTTGCAGAGCTCATGCTGAGCTGAACTGAGGAGGGAGGGAGGCCACCACCAGACCTAACCAGTGAGCCAACCTTCAATTGGCCAATGCTCCCATGCTGAGCCCTAGTTGGCTCACCCCACCCTCATGCTTCCTCTGAGGAGGTGGGGGGCAGGGCAGGCAAATGCCAGCACCTGCTCCCCAGGCAGGCACTAGTCATATCTCTGCTTCCATTCCTTTATTGTTCCAGAAACTGTCTCTGTGCTTTATTCTCCTGGCCCTTAATTCTGTTTTTACTAGAATATTTCTAAAACTAATTCTAGAATTGGAGCATGTGAAGTTTGCATCAGATTTCATTTGCTTCACTTTTAAGGTGCATTTCCTCCTTCTCTGCTACGGGATGTGACATGTGTGCACTGATAAAATAACCAGCAAACAAAATCTTGATCTTAGTAGGATGTTTTGGTGCAGTAGAATGAAGTTTGAGTCCAGTGGCAAAAAAAGACGAAAAAAGTTTTATTCAAGGTATAAGGTTTCGTGTGCATGCTCATATGCTCTTCCATATAGTAGTAAAACACTGCACCATGGTATGTTCGATCACATCAACTGAGATGTTCTGTCAGTGAACACTAGGGTCTACAGAACACAGCACCAAAAGACTCTTAATGCAATTATATTTAACCACATCAATATTGCTTTTTAATAGTCTTTTGTCAATGTACAAAAGTTTATAGCAGTGTCAGCAAAACCAATGAACTTCTGCATCAGCAAAATATCTGAAGATACCTAGCATAAATAGTAGTTTTGTGCTGAATCCAACCCAATAGGTGGAAGCATAACCAAAGTAAGTGGAATGCCCTTGCACCTGTTTTATATAAAACAACAGCATATGGAGGTATATATCGTCACCTAATTGACTTACCCTGAATGTTCCCTTAGCTTCAGGGACACAAGGTTCTCTCCTTGCCACTGTATCTGAGCTCAGGGAAAGATATTTGTTTATTTAATTTATTTGTACCCTGCTTTCCTCTCCACTAGGGATCCAAGGAGGCTTATATAATTTCCCTCCCCTCCATTTTATCCTCACAACAACTCTGTGAGATAGGTTAAGCTGAGAAAGTGTGACTGGCCCAATGTCACCCAATGAGCTTCCACAGCACAGGTTGTGATTCAGGCCTGGGGCTCCCAGACACTACTCCGACATGCAACCATTAAACTACACTGGCTCTCATGAGATGAAATGAGAAGATTAAGATCAAAGTCTTGGCTAAACAAGATCTGCGGATGGATTTTCCCAACATTTTTACAATGAAAATAAAAGCTGCATAAGCCCATACATGTAGTGGAGCCATATTGTGAAGCAGAGCCATGGTTTTACTGATTGAAAACCCACCCCCCAATGTTATTAGTTCTAAAAGTAAAAAAGGCAGAGAAAGGGTGCCTTTTCCCGTTTCCAGAAGTAAAAATAGCACACGGGGGGGGGTATGCTGAAACCCTGCACACACATTGAGCCCTGGTTCTTCTTAACTGGGGTGTTTCACAGCTGATATGGTGATTTTGAAAACATGGGAAAACCAGATAATGGATTCCACAACACCTTGGCTGTGGTCAGACTGGCAGATTGGCACAGTTTGGGCACACTGCTAATTTCTCAGTTGCATTTTATGATGCAGATTTTTGATCAGACTCCCACCCTGCTCTGCCTTCACTGTGTGCTTCTTCTCTGGTTGACTGTTCAGACCAGAGCTGATTTATCAACCACAGAGTATGCTGTCTGGTCTTGTTTTTTGAAAGAAATAACAACTTTGGCATTTTTAGAACATTTCTTGGGTGCACATGTGCACACATGCACATATGCGCAAATGCTCTACTGTTTAAAAAATGGCAAACCCAGAACTACAGATTCACACTTCTGAACTGGTTTGAGCATGCACTGGGGGAGTTCAGACATCCAGCAATATAGGATTAATGTGCAGGGCTCAATTAGCACTGGAATTCATCTGCTGTTTATTTACTCTGTCTCCAACTCATCTTACAACGGGGTGAGTATGATTGGGGAATGGCTGCCAGGTGTGGCTGTGTGAACCTGCTGGTTTGATCCATTAAGGAAAAGCAATTATATCTGGCCAAACTGCTGATCTGATCACAGCCCTTGTCTGGTTTAATCCTTAGTTATTAGCATGCACAAACAAATATGTGGATGCACACATGCAAAGAAACATTTGTATGCCTCTAGAAATTAGTTTCCAAAGTACTGTCAACTGTAAATAAATGGGCATGTAGTTTTTGAACTTAAATTTGCATTGGCAGCCCAATTACCAGTTGAAATCTGTTCCTCAAGACTAGGAAATGAAAACACAGAACAAATTTCCTCCAAGGGCTTTCTCACATGCTCATGTTAAACTGTTCAGGTCAGATACACAATGAACACTGTTAAAGATAAAAAGGATAGCTAATATTTCAACTTGTTCTGCAATATTGCTGCTGTTGTGCTCTCTTCATTAGTCAGGTTAGCAACAACCCCTAGCTGGGAAGTAATTAGAATGAAATTGAGGTCAATGACAGCCAGTCGAAATATCATTTAAAGTGAGGATATCACTCAAGTGGAGTGTGAGGAAAAATTCAGCAAAGGCCAACAAGCATGTGATAATTGAAATGCTGTCTGTCATTCTCCCAAATGTTGTTACCTCATACCAGCACCTAGAGATTTCTCAAGAAAAAAAAATTGCATTATCAACCAGTACAAATGGATATGTGAAGATGTTTTGCTCCTCTCACTGTTTTCTGAGTTCTGTCAGCTTTTGGAAAGATTACTGAGGCTAGTGTGAAGAAACTAGAAAAGAGGAATATGGTTTGGTGTGTGTGTATCTACAAAATGTAGGGATATAGTATACTTGTGACCTCTGTGAAACTATCTACACAGCTCTTTCCTCTGACTCTGCTTCCATATTAAATCGATTGGGTTCCATGTTCTTGTCAAAGTGCATTCCTTATAATAGTATTATTTCAAATGCCTGACACAAAAGCCATTTGGAAGACGTGGAAAGGCAATTGGGAGGAAAATAAGATTTTTAAAATGCTCATTTGGCTGCTTTTTTAAATTAAAAGAGGGTGCCAAAGGTTGAGGAAGAAATATGTTTATATAATTGAGGAAGAATGTTCAGCACATTGAATTAAAAACACAACAGATACAACAGGCTTCTGATAAAACAGCTGACAACAGGACCTGTTACAGGTAGGGAGTTATGCTCTGGACTCACCTTTAAAAGGTTCATCTCTTCTCAGCATTTTTTGTTAATAATAATAGGGCAATGGGACACAGCCTTTATCCTGAAATCAGTTAACAAGCACAGAATACGTAAATAGTGTTTGTAGATACAAACCCTAGAATAGATTGTTTTAGAGAAAAGGATAGGGACCTCCTCCTTTAATCATTTAAGATTGCAGTAGATAGGATCTGCTAGACAACACCCTGGAGTTTACACCAGAGAGAATAAAATTGCCTTGATAAGAAGCTAGATAAAGCCAGTTGACAGACACTTGGTATCTTTGTTTTCATATATACTCAATAAGGGAAGACTAGTTTAAGCAAGATCTTTTTGTGAACAGTAACATGCTAGAATTGTATCTAAGTGAAACTAGATGTGTAGGAGCAGAGAAGCTGGGAACAAAGAATTCTGGTAGTTTAGTTAATTCCATAGTGTGTAGTGATTGGGATGCTCAAACACCTGTCTGTTCAGCTTATGTTTTGCTCTCCAGTCCCAAACAGGGAGTGGATTGTTCATTGAGCAGTTCAGTTATTCATAAGCAGCTTGAGTCTACGTGATGGGAATTAACAAATTATGTACACCCTAAGTAATTTAGCCAGACAAGATTCAGCAGACACAATTGTAGTGATTGTAAAACCTGGCTTTATAGGATGTTCCTATATATTTCATAGTTTCATATGAAGCATATACTTAGTAAATGCACCTTTTACAATCATGGCTGAGATTGCCATCTGTTAGTAATCTGAATGGATTGTTCATTTTCTGTCCAGATTTTGAAGAAAACTTGGTGCAGAGGAGATTAAACCATCTAATTTGTGCCAATAGAATATTATGACTGAACAAGCTTCAATCAATCCTGCCTTCCATTTCAAAAAGATCTCTTTGAAGAAAATGGGGCTCTTGGAAAGACCAAAGAAGAACTCATTAAAAAGAATTTTGAAAGGTAAATTGCATTTGAGAAATAAATTCCAAAGAATTTACTTTCTCATATCTACTCTGAAATTGCCCGAGCTACTATTTTTTTTAAAAAAAACCTTTGTTTAAAGAAGCTTTTATCCTTCTGGCTAGCTAAAAAGGCTCTCAAGACAGCTAAAAGCCAACAGAAATGCAAAGCAGTAGATTGCCACTCAAAAACAAGGATTAATTGATATGTATATATTGCCAATGTGTTTTGATTTTAAAAAGTTTCAGGAAAATGTACAACAGTATGATACATAATCCTTTCTCTCATTCTTCTCCACAAAGATACAAAGGTAACTAACAGCTCAGCATCTACCATGCATCTTTAAAGAAAATTCTTGTATCAAATGATTACTTCATTGGATCATATAACTATATTGAGTACAATAATTATAGTTGCTACTGCATACAGATTAGATATTAGAACACTCTGGAATCCAGTTGTGGCACTGGGTCACCATGAGTGACCTTCATTAGAAAAATGAAAAAAGGTTTGAAATGAGTAACATGACAGATTCACCGCTTTTAGTGTTAAAGAATAATGCTACTGGATTACATGAACCTTTTATGCAGTGAGTTTCATAGATTTAGATCATTGTTCTGTTTATTTTGAGAGATGTCTCAAAAATGCTCTTAAAGGGTCGAACCAAGCAAATTGCTTCATTCATTTCCAGGTCCATTACCAAAATATAGGGGTTTATCAAAACCTATTGTAGTAGCAGGGACATTCTCACTTTAAATATATGATCAGCAAACAAGCTCCACAAACAAAAGGGAAAAAAGGCTAACCACTCCTTACCTTTCTACCTTACCTTTAGGTTGTAGGATCTAGATTTCAAAGAGAGAGAGAGAGAGAGAGAGAGAGAGAGAGAGAGAGAGAGAGAGAGAGAGAGAGAGAGAGAGAGAGAATTCTACAACTGAGGCACCTGGAATTGCATGCTTAGTCGGAAGAAAGAGACTGACATAGGTAAATGGTGTAAACTAAGGGCAGTTTTTAATTCAACAGGATAAACGACAGCTATTAATGCAACAGGATAAATTACAACTGGCAAGGGATGCAACACACGTCAGGCAAAAGGATCCCTTGATCCCTTTCCCTACCTTAGATGGGGTGAACCACCAAGCCCCTTGGTGCAAGCCAACCACAACACAGCCTTTATCAGGCAACAGACATGCAAATACCCCACCATGAGCCAACCACCTATAGCTGTGGAGCACAAAGGGAGACCCAGCCCGAGGTGTCTAACAGACCACCCACAGTCCCCATCTGAGGCCCATACCAAGGAATGGTCCATGCAAGGTGACCAACCCCCCCAAACAAAGAGCGGGTCTGTCACTTGGTGTTCCCCCTCATACCAGAAACAGGCCAGATTTCTGCCATAAACAAGGGTCAAGCCTCTGCTTTGGCCCTTGGCTCCAAACACTGGCCGACAATCTGCTTTAGCCCTTGCCATAAATCTTCCAGGAATATCCGATTCCCAATCTCAGAAAGGTGCACACCATCATCCCAATATAGATGGGCACACTGCTTCATGATGCCAGGGTGCAGTATGACAAAACCCAGGCCACCCCTCATGGCATTCTCCAATTTCTGATTGGCTTTCTTGTGCGCCCGTTCAATGGTGTGTGGATCGCATGCCCATTTCCACATCTGCTGGGGCAAAATGGCTGGCCACATCAGCCTGACATTGAGCTACTGTGCCACAATGTCCTGCATGTCATCCTGCACTTGCAGGATCAACACCTTCCCCTTGACCATCCCCAGGTTATTGCCACCCAGGTGGATAACCAGGATGTCAGGAGGAGGACCGCTCTGTTCAACAAACAGCAAGGGCATCTGCCCAGTCCAGTGTAGGCCCCATCTGCCAGAACATTTGCTAATGGCACAATCACTCCCAGGCCCAGCTGGGAGCCCATCCCTGATCTCTCTACTTAATGGGCCACCAAAAAAATCATGCTGTGACCAGCTATGAGAATCCAGAGCCTCTGCACTAAATCCAATGAACCTAAAAACCCAAACAACAACAAGACAAACATTAGAGAAGATCACAACACTAGGGCGCCACCAAAGGCCAAATGTAGGTCTTGTAAGCTGCCAAGCGCTACTACCCCACCTTCTGGATGATTTTGCTGGAATAACCCATGGCTGCAGCAGTGGACACAGCACCAATCCTAAAGGAACGAATGCCAAAACGCACACCGGACAGGCCCAGCCTGTTCAAGGCCTTTGATGTCACTGTCCAAAATTGGTATTTAGTCAAGGGAGACTTGTTGAAGTGATAGAATACAGGGCCCTCTTCCAAGCCCCACTGGTCCACATACTGATGCAAAGCCCAGACAAGACACAGGTCTCCATCCATGCAAACTCCCAGAGAGATCTCATTCCACTTTCCCTTCTAGTCAGTTTTGGACTGCCTCATGTGGATCAAAATCCTGTCACCATCAAAAGAAACATCCTCCACTTGCAGGGCCCTCTTCAAAGGGTCGGACTGCGATAGCTGTACCAGCTCACTGACCCGTAAAGCACCAAAAAAACAAGGTCAGCACAGCAGTGTGAAATAAGAGGATCTCAAAACCTGAACTACAGACCTGAGTCCATGTGCCAAATAGCCCTTTCAACACCCTAGGTGAGATGGGTTGCCTTAAATGCCATTGCAAGCCAGCCTCCTGAGCCCAACCTTCAAGCATTTTACAAAACCAAAAATCATTAGTAAAGTCCAGGAATCCTTGGGCCTTATTATGAAAAGCTAAACTAGCAAGCTGCAATCTAATGGATTTAACAGCCAAGCCCTTACCTTTCACCATAACACAAAATTGGAGTAGATGGTCCATGGGTATTGGCCATATATCCTGGAGCCCTACCTGTCACCTAAATGCCAAAAACCTTTGGACCACATGGCCATAAGATCTCTGTGTACTTGGTGCTAGAGCCAGCTCAATTGCCCTGTTAGCGTCAACCTGCCAAAGGCGACACCCCCAAAGGCGACATCCAAGGTAGGAACTGGAGGAGACAAAAAGGGGCCCAGGATCCGACACTCTCTGCATTCCTTTGCAATCTTGTCCCTGACCACCTGTTCCATCCCCACAACAGACTTGAGGTTCTTTGCCATGAAAGGCACTCTCACGCCTGTATAAGGAATCCTAAAGCCATTAGTAAAGCCATCTAACAAATATAAACTATCTACAGAATTAGGATACAAAACCAGCCACTTTTTAAGTTGAATCAGGTTTATAGGACTGGGACCCTTTGCCCACCCCCTGGGGAGAGGTGTCACTTCCCCCAGGTCTCTTGCAACCAGTTCTCTGCTTTGCCCTGGAGCAAGCTGCAAAGGCGTGGGACCCCCCACACAAGGGACATTCATGCTTAAACTTTCAGGGCTTGCACATGCAAACCCCTTGTGATGCAAACTCCCAGCACAACAGCCGGGGCTGAACACCCTGGCCCCCCCAGGTGTGACATGCTGATGCTCCAGCCGACTGCTGTGTGATTTTATTTATTTATTAAGGGGTGCGATCATATGTACCGGAAGCCATGGTAGCCATGCGATTCCCCCGTGGATTAAAGGGACGCGATCAGACAGACACATCTGTCTGGCATCCCGGAGTCGTCAGCGGGGCGTCGTTTCGCTCCGCAGTAGCATTATAAAAAGCTACTGCTGAAAACTCACTATTGTTGGGAACTGCAGGTGCGTGGCAGGATGTATGATCGTGCAAATGAGTGTCAGTTCAGGTGGGGCAAACAGCCTCGCTTCCTGCCCGCGTTTTATCCCTTCCGTATGACCGCACTCTATTATTTGTATTTATAGCCCGCCCATCCCGCAAGCAGGCTCAGGGCGGGTTACATCGTAAAACAGTACAATAAATACAATTAAAATTAAACAAGTTAATAATTTAAACAATAATAAACATTAAAAATCAATGATAGTGATATGGGCACTATCAGAATGATCCCCCAAAGAGGGCTTGGCCAAATACATCAGCTGGAGCCAAAGGTGCTAATGCACCTGATCCCAAGGTAGGGCGGGGTTCACCACTGCATGCATCCTAAACTCCTCATCATATTGCAGCCAGGCCCCTCCAGAAAATTCAGTATAAGCCCTGCAGCCTTGTATAAGCCCTGTAGATGATGTTTATGTATTGGAAATAGGGAGCAGCCCACACGGGGTGAGTCCTCGCCACCACCCCTGCATAGATCAAAAAGCCTGGCAGCCAGTTAGCCCATGAGCAATCAACGTGACAACACTTTAGCCGCTCCTTATCCCTCTCATCTAAATCATCCTTATCTTTCTTCTCGATGTCCCTAAACAACAGAGTGAATATGTCCACAAAATCCCCTTTCAAAATCTTCTCTCTAGTCGCAAGGGTAAAGTGGTCTCCTAAGGGCATGCCAATACCCCCCGTGGCATAGCACTGAATGGAACAGAGCCAAGGGGAGCTGCAGGAACTGTCCCATAACCCCCCCCCAAAGGGGGTAGTTGCCCTGGGATCATTCCCCCCACCCCCAAAGGCCAAGCCCCGGCAATAGGAGGAGAGAGCACCCCACATGGAGTGGGTGTGACTGGTGCAGGCTCAATTGCACTGCTCATTTGGGTGCCAGAAGCTGCCCCGCTATTAGTGCTGGAGGGGGCCCATGATCCCAAAGGCCAAGCAGCTCCCCAGGAGAGTTGTCAGACTTACCAGTTCCTTCTGTGGCTGTAACAGCCACCCCAACTGGTACAGCCTCTGAAGCGGACCCCTGTCCTGAAAATCCCTACAATGCTGAGGGTCCCTGCTCAAGCCCAACATCCTCACTCCCCGTGGAAGGAGTTGAAGTGGATGATCCTTCTAAAGCTGCAAGACGGGCCAACACCAATTGATTAAATTGAGAAGATTGAGCCCAATGAACAGACCGTGGGATTTCGACCCTCCCCTAGGCGACTGTAACCCCACACACATTCTCAATGCCTCTATGCACTCCAGGATTAAATGGTGTTCCTGCTCCATCTCCTCGTCATCCGACAACGACTGAGCTTCAGGAACTGGCCTCGAAGCAGCCTTGGCTGCCTGCTGAGAGTCCTCGGCAGGACCTTTCCCCTTCCCCAAAGCCATTGCGGCTTAAACAAGAATGTGTGGCAAAATGGTGCCCTCACATGTGACTGCACAACCATGCCCAGCCACCCACTAAGCTGCTGATCCAAACTAACCCCCTAAAAAGTGAAACAAAAGGCAGTAAAGGTGAAGAAATAAGGGGGGGAGTGAAGCGGGGAAGGGTGGGGGGAAGTTAAAAGGGTGGGTGGAGGAACCTGGAACCAAAGGGACAGTTCCACAAAGAAATATGGACATGACCCTAGATCCCTCGCCAACTGAAACCCCCAGAACCCTAAGCCCCACAGAAAACCAGATCAATGAAGAACCGCCTCAATTAGACGAGCAGGAGCAACGATCCTCCTTGTTGGCCGATTGCAAATGAACTACCCAGATGGGAGGGAGCACAACAGAAATAAAGACTAAGCTCCTCCCATCACCAAATACCCCTATGGGCAGGAAACTCCACAACCAGTCTACCTTCTTCCAAGCTTGCAAAATAGGCCCTCCATCCTTATGCAGCCCACTGGGCCACAGTCTGCTAGGGCCTTATTATACAAGGACCACTCAGTGTGGTTTACTTTGTGAAAACTATTCCGTAAGTATCTGAAGAAGTGAGCAGTGACTCACAAAAGTTCATACCCTGCCACAAATTTTGTTAGTCTTTAAGGTGCTGCTGGACTCTTGCTCTTTTCTACTGCTACAGACAGACTAACATGGCTACCCATCTTGATCTATCCCCTAAATAATGATCAAGAAAGTATCCTGAGTATGCTAGTCTAGTTGTTTTAGTAGGCAAGCACCCCCCCCAAACTATTAAGAATAGATATTTAGTGCATTCATTTTCTCTTACAAAATTTGCAAAAAGATTAGAGAATTCCTTTACGAGCTATTTACTGGATTGAGACATAGTGAGGGTAGATGCCTTTCTCTGTTGTTGTTGTTTTGCCACTTAACAGAGCATTTGCTGGTGTTTTACTTGGTACATGTAATAAGATACCGCTTATAGATTTATAAGGTATCTGTTTCAATGTCTAAATGTGTTCCTTGACATTAACCAATATTTAGTTATACGGAGCTTTAAAAGTAAGACTAGAAACTGAAGTTGAAACAGAGGGCATCAGCCCCCTAGCCAGAAAATTTTCAGCAGGGGCAGGGGGCATGTGCCTCTGACATGCTGGTGTCACCTGCTTCCAGCTGCTTTCTGGTGGGAAGGGGGATACAAATGACTGTTTACAGTGTTTGGAGCACCCACCAAGCTTGACTCAGTCTGGGCAATTTCTGACTGGGCTTAGAGTGGCCTTAGTTTGCATGGCTGTCCTTCCCCCTCCCTTTGGAAAATGGGCCCCCTCCCTCCCTGCCCACCCAACAGGAGCCCATGAAGGTGTGGGGAGGACAAGAGTACCCAGCACTGTACCTGCAAACTGCCCCCCTCTTCATAAGTGCCCTTCACTCAACTTCAACTTCCTGGCCCGAGCCCTGGATCCAGAGGGGAATGGTGCAGCTCCCCTTTCCTCACGCCTTTAAATGCCCCTTGAAAGGGGGATTAAAAGGAGCCCTCTGCCCATCTCTGCCCCTGCCCTGCCAGTGCCCTTCTCCAAAACAGACCCAATCCCCTGCAACTATTTTTTTTTATAGTCCCTCAGCTTGGCGAACCAGGTGGGTCAGGCATTTCTGTTAACCTAAACAGTATCTTGTTTGTATCTCTTCCAAGTGGAAATACCAATGATTGCCAAACTGCACATTCTCACTATTTCTTTCCTGTTGCAGAGCTGGTGGCCTCTGCAAACCCCCTTGAACTGCACCCAGGTGTAGCATCCAAAGAGCTCCTTGGGATGCCTCCTTGCATGAAGTTGCTGAAGCCTCCTTTCTGGACTGCCACCATCATTGCTTTGGGAATTCATTCTCCTCAGTTCCTCCCTCCCTCCCCTCCCACCAGCCCACCACACTGGCACTCCTTGGCCACCCGAGCTGTGCACCTGGCATGCCCTTCATCTGCAGGTTACCCCCTCCCTTCCCTCCTGCTCAGCTGCAGCAGGACATGAGGAAGAGCCAGTGAGGCCATGGCAGGCAGGGGTAAGGAGTGTAGTGTACTGGGGAGTCTGGCATCCTCCTGGGATGAGGCTCATCCATGGGGGGCATCACCCCCAAATGCCCCCGTGGCTATGGGCTTGGAGGGCATCAGGACACCATGCTGAGATTTAGGGAGAGGGGTGGTGTAATCAAGACACCTGGGATAGAGAAAGGAGTTTTTAGTGGAGATATTTTGAATTGATTGGTGTGGCAGGGAAGCCAATAAGAGAAATTCGGAGATAAGCAGTAGATTTAGAGATAAATGGATGGCTGAAAAGGAGGAACTAGCAGCATTTGACAACTGTTCATTGGACTTGCATTACATTACAGCCATGAAGGAAAGAGAAGTTAGCAGAAGAGGCCTGAAAGTCTAGATTATAGCCACAATAAGGGGAAGCAATATGGGGCCAGAAATAGAGAAGGAATGTATTTATTTAGATATTTACTTCATTTATGTCCTGCCTTTCCCCCCAATGGAATGTGGATTACAGCACTATCCTCTTCTCCAGTTTTTCCTCAAATCAATCCCATGAGGTAGGTTAGCCTGAGTGTGTGACTGGCCCAAGGTTATCCAGCAATCTTCCGTGGCAGAGTGGGGATCTGAACCTGGGTCTCCCAGATACTAGTCTGACACTCTAACCACTACACTATACTAGCTCTCATGTTCACAGGTATATCACATTAGCAACAGATGGCAAAAGAAAAAAAATGGCTGAAAGCAAAAAGGAAGAAGGACAGAACTCAGTTCAGTATCGGAGAAAAGTCATATGAAATGGGAGCTACACAAGCAAGGGTCAGAAGGAACTATTCAGATTTCAGTCAGTGCAGAAGAAGATAGACCATGGCTGAAATCCTAAGCATATTTACTCAAGAGTATGCTCCTCTAAACACAGTATAACTTTCTCCTGACTAAACGTGCAATATAGGGTTGACACATAGTGGACATCAAGGAATAGTGTCAGAAGACATGGGGATCAATGGAGAACATCAAGGAACCAGGCGATATAGCTTTTGAAGGAGGCCTGATCTGCATCTCACATTTGCTCCGCTGTCTCACCAAACCCACACTGGAACAGAAATTCCCATCTACATTGCATACCATTTTCACTTTGATTTGAGTGTCACATTTTATGGCAGTGTCCAGAGTGCATGCTGCTTTCACTTCATTTGATCTCTGCTTTTATGGTGGCTGTCTGCATAGATTTAATGCAAGGGAAAGTCAGAAGATGAAACAAAGTTGCAATACAGTAATTATATGGTAGAATCTAGGATTTGTGTGCTTGGTACACACCGAGCCAAATAAATACCCCCAAAATAAACCCAGTCCTGGAAGCCTTAAAATTCTAGTTTCCAATATCCCCAGTTCCTCCCGAATATTTCTGGGATTTTTGGAACCCATTTTCTGGTATCCCAGAGAATCCCAGATACCATCCAGAGACCTGAATATGTCCCAAAAGTACCAACAAGATATTTTTCAGATGTATATTCTGAATGGATATATCTGAATACATATCCCTAATATCCTTCCTTTTTTTACTTGATATTGCTGACTCATCACAAGACAGCTCTCATTCCCCCATTTTCTCCCTCCCTCTCACTTTTCTTCTTTACCTCCTCCTTCCAGAGTCTTCACCCTTTTCCTTCCCTCCTACCTACCATTTTTGTGTCTCCTCCTTACTTAGTCACCAACCTTTTCCTGATCATCTTCAGCTTCCCTGTTTACCTTTTTGTTTCTCCCTCCTCCAGCTTATTTTCCCTATTATCTTTGTACCTTTTGATAAACTGTCTTCTGTGCCCCCTGCGCTGACTCTAACTAAGGCTTGGCATTCTCAGCAATGCTGGCTATGGTTTGCCTAGCAATTGACAAAGTGGCCACCAAGCTCTGAAAATGTAGTCTCGTGAGATCTCAATGGCACACTTTTCTTAACCCAATGCATTTTTTTTCACATTTTATATTTTTCTGCATACTTAAGCCCCTTTGGCTATTTGATTTGTTTTTAGGGTTGAGGTTTTTCCCCATTTGTTTTTGACCATGGTGTTTTCCAGACTGCAGCCATCTTTCATGTTTTCGTCAGTGTTGTAGCATTTCCAATGATCATGCTACTAGTGCAATCAGTTCACACTGACATTTCTTCAGTCTTTCCCAGCCATTCTTCCATCCCTTCAGATTCACATTTGAAGATTGTTCTTCTGCTTCTTTTTAGTTTTTGATTTGCACATGCGCTGAAGCGCTGCAGCAGGCTCAAGGACACATGTCCTTTGAGGATCTGTGCATTTTGGAGGTTTCAGGCATGCCTTTTAATCTGACACTAGACCGCCAAACTTGATCTTGCCTGGAAAGACTAAAGATCACACTTAAAGAAGTGCTGGACTCCCTTTCACCCTTAGCTTCGGAAAATTTTATGCCCCCTTCCCTGATGAAAATGGCTCTGAGGGTTTTTGCTCTGGAGTTTGAATGAAATAGAGAGCAATGATTGGCTGATGGTGTTGGCATGCCTAATGGGAATGACTGCTTGTTTCAGCGCAGTCACCTTCCATCACTGAAACATTCTGCTGCTGGCATGCAATTCTTTTTTTTAAAAAATGCCCAAATGAGGTGGGTTTGGGTGGCTATCCCCAAGGCAGGGGAAAATGTTCAGATTCCCAGGAAGACACTTTCTTGTCAATTCATTTCACAATGAAAATAAAAAGTATTGGAGAAACAAGTTTTAAAAGGGACACAGAAAAAATGAGGAAGACCTGGGACAGCACTGGGATGTTTACCAAGTTGTCTGGACAGAAGGCAAAAAAAGGTAAAATCAGTGAATGAAAATGGAACTTTAAGTCTGGAAAATGTCCATGTTTTCCTGCAAACTTAGCACTTCTCACAAACTTCTAGAACAATAGCCCCTGTCTGTTATGTCTTAACTGTGAACGCTGTATATTCTTTTCAATATAAAGCTTGATTCTTAGTACAGGATCGTAAGATGTAACATTCCTATTGGCCATTCCTATGGAATTGTATGAAACAACCAATCACTGTGTAAATATGTATTCTAGAGGGAACAGTCCTGATTGGCTTTTATCCCTGTATTGTTATTGGTCCTTAACTTATTATGGGTATGGCTTTGACAGCCCAGGATGGTTTAAAAAGGGAGCTGTGCTCCACTGTTTTGTTGTTGTGTTCCTGAGTTGGAGTTTGCTGTTAAAATAAAGTTGAATCACTTTTGCTGAAATCAAACTGTGTTAAGTTGCATACTTAACACTGCCTGTCTCTACCCTCGTTTTGTAGGGGTTTTTTAAAATCCATGTTCTGCGTCTCAGTTCAGAATTAGATATGATGAGAGAGAGAGAGAGAGAGAGAGGGAGGGAGGGAGGGAGAGAGAGAGAGAGAGAGAGAGAGAGAGAGAGAGAGAGAGAGAGAGAGAGAGAGAGAGAGAGAGAATGAATTTCTTTCTAGTCTTTTCCAGTTCCATGGAATAACAGCTTGGAGATCTTTTGCAATTACAACTTATCTCCTTATGGCAGAGATCAGTGCCCCTGAAGGAAATGGCTTCTTTAGAAAACCCAGAAGTGGCAGACAGTAGTTCTAGGAATCACTGGCAACATAGAGCTTCCAGTGATTCCTAGACCTACGCTCTGTCTCTTCTAGATTTTCCTTGGAAGTGATGTAACCATTAACACAGCTCCACATCTTTATGTTCCTCCCCCAGTCCTCCCACCAGTTTCCAGGCAACCTCAACTCTATGGCATTATATGAACTCTGCCACCTCAAGGCTGTACCCTTAAACCCTTTAGAATTTCCCAACCTAGAGTTAGTAACCTTAAATAACATATTAAGAGGTTTGGCTGAAAGATGTGGAAACATAAGGAATTTTCTCAAAAGAAAATACCTTAAAATAGCTAATTGATTAAAATAAATATATGCTGGCATTAGTAATCTATTTTAAAATTCTGTATTCAATAATTAATATATTTACAAGAATGTTTTCACTTGCAGTAAAGTATTGCCCTTTGGTACAGGGCTAGCTCCATCTGTGAGATAAATTAGTATTTATATCTGACTAGATGATTCACAATGATAGTGATGATGCATATTGGAATACACATCCTGTTGAAACCATCATAGTGTGGGTGGATGACATCCATTCAGATGCACGTTCAGTTTACTCAATGTAGCTAATGTGGTGTGGTGGTGACAGTGCTGGAGTAATACCAGTAGACGTGATTTCTCATTCCCACACAGCTGTGAAGCTCACTGGGATAATCCTGGGCTAATCATCCGGCCATCTTGACTAAATTACAGGGGTGTTGTGCAGATTTAGGGAAATCAGCAGGACTGGAGGGGAAAAAAATGTCTTGTCCCTTTAACAGAGGTCTAATGGAATGTTACTTGCAATTTTTTTGGTCCAAGACAGTTTATAACCCACTGGAAAATGGGTATTTCTTCCTACATTAAGATGAATTTTTCTAGTCAGCAGTACTAGCAGATGGGATGAGTGTGTATGTATCCTTGCTTAAACATCATGGCATTACATATTTCAGTAATTTTGAAGTTTTATTTGTTGGAGAAACCAAAAACCCAAGAAGCAACAAAAGGAAGAAAAACCTTTTTGTGCATTGTTGCAGAAGCCCAATGCTCCATCAGTTAAGTGATTTTCACAATGCTTTCTAAGCCTGTCAGTTTTAAGAGAAGCTTGGGAACATGCAGGACTTGGGCTTTATTAAAGCTTATATTTTGTTTTGTTGTTATTTTCAATGTGTTCCATTACATTTCCAGAAGAAAAAAGCTCCTCTGGTTTTTGTTTTTTTTTAAGTAACAAAAGTAATGTTAAAACCTATAATGAATCATTTTTTTTCTAAACAAAGCTTTTCTGGGGTGCTTGAATAGTCACCAGTTGAGCTTACATTCTGTTTGCCAACTGTGAGCAGGGAGATTATTATTTTGGTGATCCATTTGGTCAGGGGTGTCAAACATAAGGCCTGGGGGCTGGAACTGGCCCATCTAGAGTTGTTATATGACCGGCAAGCAACTAATGCAAAGGAGGGAGTGCTGGGGGGAGTAGGCAGAGCCATTCTATTGTGGCTTTGGCATGGCACAACAACCTCATCCGCAGCAATCAAGCATTGTGGGAGTATCTGCCCAGCACTGCACTGTTGCCTCTCCAGTCCGCCTATGTGGGTTTTCCTCTGCAGCCCCCTCCCAAGCCATGGAGCCTCGCAGTGAGGGTACACCAACCTGGAGCTTACCAGCTGCTGTCCCTTATACAGTTTCTATCTCTGGTACCTGGCATTACGTTTTATGGCACACATGGCCTGGCCCAATGAAGTGACTTTTATGGCAGATCCAGCCCTCATAACAAATGATTTTGACAGCTCTACATTAGGCCTTTCACAACCAATTCAAACCTGTTATTTGGGTTACTTGTCATATAATCAAACAGTACAGCAGAATGCAATGCTATCAGCTGTGTTTCACACATGCAGATTCTTAGAAAGCCTGAAAAGACCTAATGCCTGAAGGACCATCTCCTCCCATATTATCCAGCCCATCAATTAAGATCTGTCTCCCAAGCCCTGCTTTCTGTGCCCCCATTTTCACAGGTGAGACAGGTAGCAACTAGAAACAGGGCATTTTCTGTGCTGGCACCTTGCTGTTGGAGTGCCCTCCCCACTGAAGCTCACTGGTGCCTACTTTACTTTCTTTTAGGTGCCAAGCCAAAATATCTCTTTTTACCCAGGCTTTTAATTAGGGGTTTTAGCTTATCTGCTTTTTAATGCTCTGCTTCTGTTTTGTGGACAGTTTTTATGGTCCTTATTTCTAATGGCCTGCTTTGCTTTATTAATGGCTTTTTTATACTGTGGTTTCAAGCTGGACTCTGATGGCATAGATATATTCTAAATGAAAAAAAGTAAATGTATTTATTTATAAAGTAAATTTATTTATTTATTTATTTATTTATCAGACTTGTACGCCGCCCTCCCCGCATAGCAGGCTCAGAGCGGCTTCCAACAAGCATAAATACAATTAAAATCATACAATTATTTAAAAACACAGCATATAAAACAAATACAAAACACAAAGTGCAGACACAAAGTGCTGGCGGCTGGTAAATATTTCCTCCTGTGCAGACTAGCTATCACTGCATGCCCCCCAGCAATCATTCATATAAATGGTGAGCAAATTAATTAGTAAGTGATTATCAATAGATACTTTATTTTTAAAAAAATAGTCTTACCCTTTGGTTTCCATTTATGCCTTTATTATTGGTTATTTCACACATGCACACTTTCACACAGTGTTGTGGGAGGAGTAGTTCTCTTCCTATGTGATTTAATTACCTGATCTGACCATATATGCCTCTGATAGAGAATGGATTTCACTTGCTGCAGAGATGCAGAAGTGCCTGAAAGACAAGGAAATGATATTCCATCACCCCAGGGAAACAAAAGTCTACCACCACAGCTATTGCACAGCTGCTAAAGTGTTTAGTAGCTGTCGAAGGCTTTCATGGCCAGAGTTCATGAGTTGTTGTAGATTTTCCGGGCTGCATGGCCATGGTCTTGGCATTGTAGTACCTGATGTTTCACCAGCAGCTGTGACTGGCATCCTCAGAGGTATAACACAGAAAGATGGAGTACTCTTTGTGTCAAAACTCACATTGACTCAGAGGGCACTCCATCTTTCTGTGTTATACCTCTGAGGATGCCAGTCACAGCTGCTGGCAAAATGTCAGGTACTACAATGCCAAGATCATGGCCATGCAGCCCAGAAAATCTACAACAACTAATGTTTGGTAGCTGTTTGACGTGGACAGCAATGAAGCTTGATTGTGGCTGTTGAATGCAGTAGCTTCACCTGCCATACCTGTTTGCTGCAATGTTTGTGGCATTCCTAAGTGTTGCTTGTGATGAATGGTGTGATGAGAAAGGAGCTGCCAGCCCTTTCTCCCTTAAGATGACTTACTTAGCTCACAGTGGATCAAATGGTAATTGAAATGTTACTTATACAGAGCACAATGTAAATTATTGAAACTTTAAAATACTGGCATGTGTTTGTCTAGGAAGTCTCCTCCTGCTGACATTTTACACACTGTTAACCCTATCCACACACCATATACATTTCAATACACATACAGAATTCCTGTACATACAATGTGCCCTAGGTAATTTTAAAGGCAAGACCAGAATAGAAATGTGCACACAGATCTGACGTCCTTTAAAATGAACAGGGGACACATTGCAAGTGAGTGGCATTTTTTGTATTCAGACTTATTGTATCAAAGTAAATGGCCATAAACCAAAGTCTGCAGGTCTCCATTTTTCACATAAAACTAATAGTTCATGGAACTGAACTACAGTCTAGAAAAAGTCATCCATAAATCCAGTTTAAATCTGGAATAGTTTTATTTTAAATTCTATTTTAATTCACTTAAAAATCACACAAGGAACATTATGTACTAGTTTATAGATTATAATGAAATATCAAAAAGAACGCACATAATATATAACCAAAATTCCTTTCATGACAAAAAGAAGACAGATAAGTCTGCTGAGTTTCAGAGTGCCTAAAGTTTATCATATATCTGAGACCATGAATCTTTAGAGTTCCATTTTTATGTTCATTCTTTATTTTCTAAAATGTCATCATATAGCAATGTCTAGACTATGGGAAAGGGCAGTGTGTGGGGGGAACAGATGAAACAGAAAGACAAGTGTGTTACACAGCAATGGGAGTTCAGCAGGAAAAAGAATTAAAACTCCCACACCATACATGTCAAACATATGGGCAGTGGGCTGGAACAGACCTTTCGGGGGCTCTTATCTGGCCTGAGAGCAACTGGGGGGAACCAGTCTGAATATGGACCAGAAGGGCCTATATTAGAGTATTATACCTCCTGTTGAGGTCCCTCCCTTCTCCAAATGTGGTCCCTCCCCAGGGTAAACTCCCAGATCTCCAGGGATTGCCCAGCATGGAATTAGCAACTGTCAGGGTCAAAGAGGGCTGGTCTGGCCCCAAGTTCTGTGCAGCTGGCCCCCTTGGGGCTGGCCTGCTGCCCTTGGCTGAAGTGCTGGGCTAGGATGTGCTGCCTGCTGCTGCCATCTCCTCCTCTGGCCAGAGCATGTTGGGTTCCTGTGTCTGCTGCCTGGGCTGTTGGAAAGGTGGCTGGCTGTTCATGTGCAGCAGGCAGAATCTCTTTGGCCCCACCTCCCTGAGTCCAGCCAAGTGGCTTCCCACTTGCAGGAAGCCCAAGGAAAGCAGTGGAGTCACAGGGGATTGTGGAAAGCCACCAGCTGGCTCACCAAACATGCCTGCTTATGTAAGTGTGTAAATGAAGTGACTGCCTAGGCCCGGCATGCTATAGGCAGCAGCCTGCCCAGGCAAGCAAGAAAAGCCCAGCGCTCATGTAAGGAACACTACGTGTGCAGAACTCCAGGGGCTGGGTGAGCTGAAGTCTGGGTGGGCACAGCTTCTCTCCTGCCTCCCTCCCTGTCTGTGTACTTGCACATGGGTGGTTGGATTAAGCAATGGAACTGGCAGGAAATAAAAGTCTGCAAAAGGCAATTAAAGTGAAGCTGGCATCTTTGGAGAGTGGCAGTGCTTGAAGATTGCTTGTGGTGCTGGGAAGCATCACAGTCCCCCTTGTGATTCAAACTTGTTGCTGAATTTGAGACTTTGACAGAAGGAGTTGTGGGATTGTGTGGTTGCTTCACCCCACCTCCTTTCTCCAAAGCCTGTTGACCATAGCAGTCTTGTTAAGACAGGGCTTCTTGAGTTCCTCTGGTTGATGCCAGTTGACCTCCTGTCTTTGGCTACTGCACCCATGGCAACTGAAGGTAGCACTTCATGCTCCAGCTCATCAAAAGCTTCTGAAATGCGTTAGCCTTCAAAGAGCCACAAGAGTCTCTAATTATTGCAACTTTTTTTGTAGTAGTAAAACTCTCCTAAAAAGGAGAGAATTTTATTCTTTTTATATAAGAAAAGGGTAGGGTAGACAGATGGAGAAAGAAAAAGATGGAGTGAAGTTTTTTCTGTTAAAGAGGGTTAGTTTTAGTTAGTAATCAAAACCATTTTTGGCATCCATCATGGTTAGAAGCTCTTCTTTTTAGCTCTGCAAAGTCCAAAATCATTCTGTTAATACAGTTAGTAAAGTCCATCGGGGTTAGTAATTAAACAGCTCCTTCCAGATGCAACACGAACAATCCTCAAGATGTCTTCTTTTTAAGTCTCTTCCAATTATGGATTGAGTCCTTTTTAACCTGGATGCCTTCCGCTCCATCACCTCTTTCCCCTGGGCTGCTGTCTTCTTCATTGCTTATCTCAATTTTGAGTGCTGCGTCTTCCTCCCAGCTGGCGTGTCTCTTCAGAAGTTTTTGCTTTTTAAAGATGTAGTCTATCTTCTTTCTTTTCTCTTTTCCCTTGTACTTCTGGCCTTCAAATTTCCAGGGCGCCATATCCACTTCACATGAAATTGGATCTCTGATATATTGCCTGCTATGCTCAGCCTCCCCTTCTACTGGCAGAGTATTTTCTTTTATATAAGCGGAATAGGCTTTGGGAGCCATGTCCACCTCTTCTTTTAATTCTTTCGCTTCACTGCCAGTTAGGGGTGCCAAAACACTCGTCGAGGTAAATCCGAGATCTTCTTTCTCTTCTTCTTTTACGCCCTGAAGACTTAAAATCAAATTCGTTTTCTGTTCAATTTCCGCCATCTTCCTTGATGTTTCCAATATTTGTCTCTGTCGACTGATGAAGACACTTTCCACTTTGAGCAAAGTTTCGTTGATTTTCTGCATTTCCTCCAGCAGAGGGCGCAGTATCTCACTTTCTTGTTGATTGACAGCAAGCTCTGGGGGGGGGCTACCTGGACCGGAAGTCCCTCCTCTCTTCTCTTCCGGTTTCGGCAGGACTTTCCCCGTTGTCGACATTTTGTTTTATTGTTTACTTTTACAAAGTTCGTGCCGCATCCCCCAGGAAGCTAAAAGGATCGTAATCTTCCGAGCAACCCCAACGGTACTTTCACCAACACTGTTTTTTCTCTCTGCCCCCCTTCGCGCTCCCTTTTTAGATCTTGCTTCTCAAACGGGGTGGGGACTCCTCCCTCCTCCCAAACGGTTAAACGCTCGCGGGGGGGCTCTAATTCACGCTTCAAAATAGATCTTCAACTCACGATTCGATGCCACTTCTTCTTTTTATGTTAAATCATAGCGCTGTCTTCACTCCTGGAAGTCGGTGGCGCCGCTAAGTCCCATTACGGGCACGACGCAGCGGGGCCGATTGGGGCGGGGAGAAAGCCTCAATTTCCCGGCTATCTGCCGGCAAAGAGGCTACTCCCCAAAGCGCCCCGGTTCGGAGCCTTTGCCTAAGGCCCACTAGGGTCTTTCGCGTTCCGAGAGGCGGCCGCCATTCGCAACGCCGAAACCGAAAACTTGATTGTCAGGCAGTAGCTCTCTGTTCTTGCAGGACCTCTTGTACATATCAACCAAAGAGTGGTTAGTTAGGTGCCAAGGAGGGATGTGGGCCACAGGCAGTGGTAAAATATCTCAAGTACCTGGCATTACATGTTATGGCACACATAGCCTGGCCTGACAACGTGACATTTATAACAAATGAGTTCAACACCTTTGTCTTACACAATTAAAAGCACACATTCCAATAAAGGCTCAAGTCTTCTGAAATCAATGAGCTTTAGAACATTTAACTGGGCTTGGTTTGACAACACGTGCATGCTGAACAACCATAGGGTATATAAAAATGAGATAGCCTAACTACTTGGTATAAAACCCCTGACTGGGAAATAGCGTCGGGTTGGACAGGGAAAGAGTGCATTCTGTCTCTGTTGATTTCACATAGTGTCCAGAATCCCACTCTCCTAGACTTACTCAAGAAGAGTTAAGGTGTGCCTCACCCTAGGCAGCAGGGTGTATTGGGAGATTTGGTTAATATAGCAGCATTTGCCCAGTCCTAAAAGCATGATATTCAGTGCAGTAAATAAATCTCCCAAGAAGTATATTACAAAAAGTACGACATTTATTCAAGTAGATTCAGTTCACATTCAGGTTGCAGTTGAAAGGAGACAGAGAAGCCTAATCTACTTTCCCTGTCACAAGTGGCCAGCTGATCCAGCATCACGTATATGGGAATATGAGGGCATTGTTACTGCAGGAGAGACCTGTAGAGACATGTGATTCCATGAAAAGCCATGTGCAGAATAGGAACAACAAAGAACACAGAGAGATTGGAGGGGTCAGAGGCCAGCACCCAGGTTAAGACAAAGAGAGAGACATCCCATTCAAGGAGATAACACTTATACACACCTTGAGTGATGTAGTGCCCTCCAATGTCCAGGCATGCTGAGTTGCTCCGTCCAATATGGTGATGAGGATCCATTACATATGAGAGGCTCCTTGAGGGACTGTGGACTTGTGAAACAAACACAGAGTCAGCAATAGAGGTATATATACCGAGCCAAATAAATAGCCCCAAATAGGTATTTATTCAGTCAAATACAGATTAGACAATTTGATTCGGCTACCGAAATAGCTAAACCCAAAATAAAAGACAAAATTATTCGGCTTTTATTCAGACATAGCTAGAAGGCACTTAAAGAGACCAGGGACAAAAACAGATTGCAAGGAGCTCCAAAAGGATTTCTCCAAATCAGAGGCATAAGCATAAAAATGGCAAATGAGATTCAATGTGAGCAAGTATAAAGTGATGCATATTGGGACAAATAATCCCAGTTTCACATATACACTGATGGAATCTGAGTTGGCAGCAACAGACCAAGAAAAAATCTTGGGTTGGTAGAGGATAGCTCAATGAAAATGTCAATCCAGTATGCAGCTGCTGTGAAAAAGACTAATTCCATGCTGGCCCTAATTAGAACAGGAACAGAGAATAAAACTGCTGCATACATACTGTTCTACAAATCTATGGTTATACTGAACTTGGAATATTGGATACAATTTTGAATTTTTTAAAAAAACAATTGAAATTCAAAAAAAGAATAGTGTAGAGCTTGAAAAGATGAAGAAAAGAGTAATCAAAATGATCAGAGAGCTAGAGTAGCTGCTCTAAGAGGATTGGTTAAAACACCAAGAGCTGTTTAGCTTACAAAAAAGAATAGTAAGGGGAGACATGAAAAAAGTCTATAAGATTATGCATGGTGTGGAGGGAGTAGACAGGGAGAAACTGTTCTCCCCCTCCCATAATATTGGAACCTGGGTTCATCCACTGAAGCTGAAGGAGAGAAGATTCAGAACAGACAACAGAAAGTGCTTCTTTACACAGCACATTGTTAAATTGTGGCACTTGCTGCTGCAGAATGTGGTGATTGCCATCAATCGGAAGGCTTTAAAAGGGGAGTGGACAAATCCATGGGCAGGGCTGTCATTGGGTACTAGTCATGATGGCTATATACTGCTTCCAGTACCAGAGGCTTTATGCCTCTTTAAATCAGTTGTTGGGGAACAAAGCGGGAAGGATGCTGTTGCAGTCATCCATCCTGCTTCTGGGCTTCCTAGAGGCAGCTGATTGGCCACTGCGTGAACAAAATGCTGGACTTAATGGGCCATTGGTCTGATCCATCATGACTGGAGAGCTGCACCAAAACAATCCTCCTTTCAATACTTCATCCAGTAGTTTGCCAGTGCAAATCTTATTTAAGTGAATGCCGGGAGGAAAAGCTGTGAACCTTATCTTTGCCAAAGATGCTCGTGTAACTAGTGTTGTATGCCACAAGAAAGCTCCCATGAACAAGTCGAGCAGGTGCAAACTCTGTCATAAGATCTGGGAATCCTCCTTCTGTTTATAATTTGTCTCTAGCCTTTGGTTAAGCATCCTTTGCTAAAGCAAGATAGTCTAAAGACATAATGGCTCCTACAAAGTCACTCCATTATGAGTCAGCACCATCAGGGTAATTTAATGCTGCACACTCAATCTGTAGTAAGCAATTACCATGTCAGTTCAATCTACACACACAAAAGAAAGGATCAAAAAGTTATTTAGGCTGGACTGCGCACTTGTTTCAATGTGACAGGCACTTTAAAGCAGCCACGTAAGACCCGAGCATTAAAGATCATACATCTTTGAATGGAGCCTAGGCCCAATTCACTATCCTCCTTCTAAGGATCTTACACTAACAAAATGAAAAGTAAATCTACAAATCCAATATATATAGTACATAGTCAAAATTTGAGAATTTCCTAGTGAATGTCCCCTTCTTCCATTCTAATTTAAATATTGGAAACATTTTTAAAAAATCACAACCACTAATCGCTCTGTTGACTTACTCTATCCTTATGAGGAACAAAAGCTTGAAAATAATTGAACATCTTGGGGAATTTTTTTTTTTAATCTTGGGATTTTTATCTTTTCAAAAAGGCTCTGCACAGCAACCCCAGCTGCTTCATCTGAAATGCTTTGGATTGGGGCAATTCATATTTATTATTTATCAAAAATATGCATTTCAAAAGGCTATGTATTTTCAGTCATATTCCAGGCTTGATTATCATTCATCACTCATTCCCTTCTGCCTATATGTTAACAATGCATAACTCAAGTTTTAAAAGTTGAATTTAGTTAACATATGTGAAACACCACCATCAAAACTGCATCACCCAAACTAAACATTAAATTGAGTATGCTAGATCAGCAGTTTGCAGACTTCCTAATTTCGGGAAAATGTTTCCACATTGATTTGTCTGCTACTACAATTATGGCCACTATAGAGGATTCTGGGACCATATTCTATGTCCCACGATCAGATGGAATGCTGGGTATCTTTATCATTGTTCCAACGGAGCTGACAATGTATCCTAGTGGTGTTGTAGCCTTCTCAAATAACACACACAGAAATCAAACATCCTGCTTACTCTGTCCATTTTCTCTCCAATCAAGCACTCCAAACTCCTGAATTGCCAACCTGTTCATAGTTTGAAATAAGCAGTACTTTAAGTGTACTTGTATCTTTGCAATTGGTAGCATTTATCATCATATTGTCAACTGGTACACACTTACAACTTACTGGATTGCCAAGAATGATAGAAATCAGTTTTTTCTTAGCCTTCCTATTCAGTTCTGGAGTCTGCAAAAACTCCCGTTCCCATGATCCCCAGCATATGGAGAAAGAGTGGGAACAGAAAGTTATAGGAAGTATAAACTTAGTTGGAGCATACCCTTTGTTAAGGAGCTATCATATGCAGCAGGTTGACCCCTTACCCCCACCCTTAAGGTTTGTGGACTGATAAATTAGTGATAGGAACTAGTGGATACTTGGCCAGGCACCTCTGTCTCTATGGATGCACATTTTGCAAACGTCATATTGCACACCAACCATTCCCATTAAGCACTGAGTGCCTGACAAGGAAGCTCACAAAAATGAGCAACTTTGGGCTAAGTATGGGGATGGTCACCCTTTATTACCTAGATTACACTCAATATTATTCTGTGATTATGAAGCATAAAGGAGAAACTGGTGATGGTGAAAATTATACTAGGAAACCCTTGGGAACTTGTCAGGACATGCTACCACATTTACTCAGTGAGAAAATCACTAATGGCTGATAATATGCAGTGTCTCCTTTGATGCCCTGTAGCAGCTGTTAACAAATAATGATCATTAGCTAAATTAGCAAAATAATTATCATTTTACTTCTCAGTGAAGCAAAAGGGTTACTCTCACCATAGAGTGGTTATTTTCCCCAAAACTTTGAACAAAAACTTAATTTCTTTTCTCCCATGTGCTTAACAGTCATTTGTATCTAACCGATGATTTTCAAACTAAGACTGAGCAGCACTCGAAGTCAGACAAAAAGGAGTGAACTCATTTGTTACAAATTAGGCCAGACTTAATTTAGCATATTCTGCATTCACAATTCTTAGGTATGGTACAGCTGCATACAGTATTTGCTAACAAACCTGAATTTGTAATAATTAGTCATTTACCAATACTACCAAGAATACTGTTTGATCTGGTACCCAAATGAAGACTTGAGACAACAGTGTGGGTTTAACTAGTTTATATAAATTTATTCAAATCTGCTGATCTACATCATCAAGTAATATGCTAATTGAGGGTGAGGTGTGCTAGGCAGCCTGTCCATGGCTGCCTCTGATCCGGCAAATCCATCCTGGCTCCAAACTCAGGCAGCAGCCACCACTGGCCTTGTTTATCCTTACCCACACATCAAGTGCTGAGAGGTGCCCAGCCTCAGCCCCCTACCTTGATGCACCATTAAGCCACTACAGGAAGATGTTGCTCGGTACCAAAGGCACTACTTCCCAAATCCCATCCCACTGTCAAACAAATGATGACCTGCTCAGGATATGCCCTCCATCACTCCTAATGGCTCAGGGTGCTCACCGATTATCCCTATTTAAATGAGCAATCAGCCCTATCCCCGCTAAACCAATTATGGCCTAAACAAAGACCAGACATACTTAATCTGAAATTCAATTATTTATTTAATTCTTAAACCATTATTACCACCAGCCCGAACATCACAAAGCAGGAGAAAAAGGGCACTGCCCAAGTGCCAATCATGGAGAAGGCCCCCCAAATTCCTGCTTGGCAACCAGCCAGTCTCATGATATCAAGGGTGAATGGGTAGTCCAGCAGCAAGCAGCAAAACCTGAAACATGAGGTGAGGGAGAAATAATCATCCTGTCTGCTTTCCCATTAGATGTCTGCATCCTAGTCAGCCAATTCAGCCTTGAGCTTCCTTTGAAGATGGACTGGGGCAAATCAATCTGCCACTCTAATGGCTGTGAATACCTCTATCTCTCCTTATATATAATTCTGTTTTCCAGTGACAAAGTTTCATGCACTCCCAAATCAGTTGGTTCCGTGATGTGTCAGTCACAAGATGTCTCCATCTATTGGCTGCATTGCCTGAGTTCTCTCCCACCCACTGCAGCCTAAGCTACTCTTCTCTGATTGGGCCAAAATTTAAGGTCATTTGCATATGGAAGCTGATTGGACTTCACTCCATTCCGCACATCAAACTCCCCACCCCCACGAGACAGTTGGAACTGTCAGTTGCATATGCGACCTGGTGTAATCTGAGGTAAAATATGTCCTCACCCACAACACATCACTTCCCCTTCAAAAGAAACAAACCCAATAACACAACCATGCCACACCACACCACAAGCAGAATACCACAAGGGAAAAAATGATAGGAAAAGGTGCCACCCCATTACTGCCACAGATATGTACCTGAGAGTGCTTCAGAGGATGGTGTGCAGGTCCCAGGTTCATTTATTTATTTATTTATTTAGATTTCTACCCCGCCCTCCCCACGAATGGGCTCAGGGCGGCTAACAAATAGGGGCACCATGTGCCAATACATAAAAACTAAGTAAAACAGGATAAAACAGAGTAAATACCAGAAATTACATAAAGTGTTCAATGCTGTTACTCTTAAATTAAGATAAGATGGTATCCAGTAGATGTTACCTCCATCTCCGTATAAAAGCTGGGGTTATGGACCATTCACAGACTTTCTACCTTAACATACCTCACAGGGTTGTTGTGTGGATCATACAGGGGAGAGGAGAATGATGTCAGCTGCTTTGGTTCCCACTGTAGGGAAAGACTGCCCTTTCCCCAGGCAGAGGCTGTTGCGGGGAGGAGAAGATGTAAACCTGAAGACAGACAGGCAGATAAAGGTAGGCTGATGGTTGCCTGGGAAGGACATAGGGTTGCCAGCTCCAGGTTGGAAAATTCTAGGATATTTTAGGGATGAAGCCTGCTGAGGATGAAGTCTGAGGAGGAGGAAGAGGGGGACCTCAGACAGATACAATGCCATAGACCCCACCCTCCAAGCTGTTGCCAATCTCCAGGTGATAGCTGGAGAGCTCCTAAAGCTCTGGTGCTAATTCAAAGTGCTGGGGATGTGTTGCGTTCTGGCAGGGGACACCGTGAGTGTAGAAAATGAATTATCAACAGAGTAGTGTTTTGGAAAATCTTTAGGAATTGTTTGGTCCATTTACCATGGGACACCCATCCAGAGCCTCTGGCATCTTCTCACTCTGCTGGCATTGAAACCAATTTAAGGCAAAATAGAGATATGGAGACTTTTCCATCCTCCTTTGCATCAATCTGTCTTTGTTGGCAACCCTAGGCCTGCCAGCACTCTCAGGGTGACTTCATGCCTCCTGACTGGCATTACTTCACTAGCCCTGGCTGCTTGCTCCTGTTCAGCAGGAGCCTCCCTATGGAAGCTGCCTGGGTGATTTCAGACCAGCCACAGACTTTCTGCCTAACCTACCTTGCAGGGTTGCTGTAGAGATCACAAAGCGGAAGAGGAGAATGAAGTAAGCTGCTTTGCTCCCCACAGAACTTTGCCTAGGAAGAGGCTGCTGAGAGGGGAGGAGATAAAGTTGCCAACTTTAGGTATGGAAATTCCTGGAGATTTGAGGGGTGGAGCCTGGAGAGGGTGAGGTTTGAGGAGGGGTGGGACCTCAGACAGATAGTGTCATAGACTTCACCCTCCAAACCAGCCATTTCCTCATGGGGAACCATTGTTGCCAATCTCCAGGGGAGGGCTGGAGATCGCTTAGAAATACAACTGCTATCCAGGAGGGAGGTGGAAGGAGATGGAAAGCTGAAGTCAGAAGGGGAGTTAAAGGTAGGTCGATGGTTGGCTGGGAAGGAGATAGGATTGCCAACTCCAGGTTGGGAAATTCCTGGAGATTTGAGGGGTGGAGCCTGGAAAGGGTGGGGTTTGAAGAGGGGTGGGACCTCAGACAGGTACAGTGTCATAGACTCCACCCTCCAAACCAGCCATTTCCTCATGGGGAACCATTGTTGCCAGTGGAGGGCTGGAGATCACTCAGAATTACAACTGCTCTTCAGATGGCAGAGATCAGTTCCCCTGAAGAAAACGGTAAGCTCTGTAGCATTATATCCAGCTGAGGTCACCACAGCAAAATGATGCTAATTGCCCAAGACCAGGGCACCTGCCCAGAGCCTCTTTCTAGAGCTCGTTGTATGTATTTTCACAACAGGTCTTATTCCTAGTTCTAAATAAAGTCAAAATAATTAATGGTGGTGGTCTAGGTTTGCTAGATCTCCTGCTAGGTCAGGAGTCCTCCCAACTGCACCTCCACAACCCCTACTGGTGTTTGGTAGGCTAGTGGAGATAAACACACCAAAAAAATTGCCACCAGTGTGATGTCGTGTCTGGAAATAACCAGAAAATAAAACCTTACCTAGAGCAGTGTGATGTCACTTCCAGGTTCAGCCTGAAAATGATGTCATAGCACCCTCATATTCTGCCCCCAAAGCTTTATTGATTGCCAGAACAAGCCTGGCAACCCTATGGTGGCCTAATGTTAGGTGTAACATACATTCAAGAAAAGTTATCTGTGTGTATGTGTTTGTGTGTGTGCTGTTAGAAATTCCAGATGCGATGTCCCCTGCCTCAGACCTCCAGACTGAGTGGCAAGAGAAGCTAGATAGCTAGATAGGCACACTGACCTTTCTTCCTGTATCTACTCTTCTGTCACTGTCCTCTTTGATATGCAGATTGTAATCTCAGGGACCAATTTCCCTTTCCTGCTTCTCTCTTGCTCTCTACCTGCACACACCAAGAGAGGGACATGCTGTCCTCTTTTAGCACCATGAGGCAGATGGGCCTCTCACCATCTGCCTCCATCCTTTAGCTAGTAAGCTAGTAATCTACCAATCTCTCTTCTTTCCTATCCAAAAAGTACTTTTCAAATAGAGAGAGAAGTATTTCCCTTCTAAACTTGCAGTGTGGTTCTGTGTAGTTTTGTGAGCTGAGTAACCTGGTAAAGTGATGCTCCTGCATTTGTAGCTTTATTTAAGCACTCTGCTAACTAATGGTGACTGGACTAACCAAACCAGTTAGCCTCAAAATGTGCGTGCTCACACTTTGTCTCTACAGGGGCAAGGCAAGCCCAGCAGGGCTGATTTCCACCTTCAAGTATTGCTCAAGCCAGAAATATTGGTGGAGCCAGGAGAGGCAGACAAGAAGTGCAAAAGCAGGCACTTGAGAAGACAGGTTGCTGGGGCTTAAATTGCTGAAAAAGAGGAAGCTGCCTCTCTGAGTACCAGTCTATACAGTTCCTGCCTGTAACGTTGCCTTTTGCTCATAAAACAGGAATAGACTACTCACTCAGGTTCCTGCCCTTACATTCACACAGCAGAGACAGGTGTGTTCGAAACAACAACCAATTTATTAGTAAGAATACACAGCAATAGGACCAGCTGGTTTCAGGACAAGGGAGCTCATGCAGTCTACAATTCTAACTAACATAAACCAGCAGAGCCATCATCTCATGAGACTAAACCAAGTCACACAAATATCAGAGTGGGAACTGGCTGTTTGATTGTAATATATAAATATACCACACTTCCTGTATTTCCCCGCTCCACAAACATCTTTGGTATTGGCAAGCATAGTTGGGGGAAAACCACAAGCTATTGCCTTGCCTTAGAAACCTTCGTCTTCCTTCTACAGCTGAAACCCCAGACTATGGTGTAAGGAAGATTTTCTTTGCGACATTTTGCAATACTGGTGAGATCCTGCACCACCCCGGGATGACATCCAACCCTACCTGGAGCACTAAAGCTAAACCAAAACATGCCACTTTGCTTTGTGGCTTTCTTCCTCTTTTCATCACCCATGATGTACAGGTGGCAAGTATGCCCTTCTCATTTGCTCGAGCATTGCAGGTTGGCGGTACCTCACCAGACATTAAGCAAGTGTCTCACCACAGCTACATTTGATCCCTTAACTGTACTGGGCTTCAGCCTTGCAAAAGACTTCCAGGAAGTTCTTTACACCAGGGAGCAATAGGAAGAAAATAGCTGAAGAAGAATGAAAAAGGGATATATGGGGGGATTTATTTTCTTTATTATCACTTTCAACATAACCTACCATTGTGTCCTGAATTTGGTTGTGTGTGATCTTCTAGCCCAATCCTATCTGAAACTCTAGTGAGGACAAGATATTTTTATGTGCGTCAATGTCATATTTGTATTCAACCAGCCTTTCCATACACTTTTCCCACATAAGTGGAATGCGTTTCTGCTCACACAGGAAGGTCTACAATTTCTGCTGATTCCACCCTGTGCCACATTCTATACCATTGCTAAGGGGTATTTCCATGACCTTCAGGATCAGAACTGGAAGAGAGCTGCAGGGAGTTGCAGCAGGTAGCGAAATTCATGAGCAGAGCCCAGTTGATGGTTGTCTGGATTCCATCCATTATGGATAGCTGTCTATGTTATGTTCCTGCTTTCACTGAGGCAAACAGAACACTGAACACAGTTTTCTAGAGCTGCAACCAGGTTAAAATGCTATTTTGCACACATTTTCACCATTTTCTCTTAATAGAGCCACATGGGATTTACTGATTCTTGTGATGATGTAGTGCTTCTTTTCTGCCACTTGGTGCCACTACAGTGCTGTCTCTGGTGGCAGAACACAAGTATTAGCTTATGGAACAAGGAGAGGCTCCCAGAAAAAAGACCCATCCCTTGCTATGATATTTGTGGTAGGACAGACCCTGTTTGTCCTGTTGTGCAAGCCCCCATCTCAACGACTCCCTGCTCCTCTTATGATATTGTGATTCCCACACAGGTGTGGTATGCATGAATATTAGAAGATGCAGGTGAGATCAATTTCATTGAGTTTTCCCAACACGGCATTGTCTCACTGGTAGAGTGTTGACTGGGTTACATTGGTAAGGATCACTGTGACTGGGTCCACCCATCTGGTTCTGATATTCAAACACTTCCCCAAAATGTGTGGGATGGTACCATGGGAAAATAGCTTCCATGCCATTTTTGAGACATACATATGAATAAATAAACAAATCATGAAAATGAGCGAGAGGCAAAACAATATATTGCAAGACTCTCACTCAATGAACTCACTACAGTATTTATTTGTGTATTTGATTTCTATTCTGCTCTCCCCCACAATCGTGGGACTCAGAGAGGATTACAACATAAATAATCAATTTAAAAACAGTTAAAATGCATACATAAAGAATCAACAATTAACCAGATGGTGTACAGACTATGTCACTGTTCCCTGGGAGAAAGGGGAGGGGAAGAAATGGAGGGCAGTATATAAATAAAGACTTCCTGATCTCACCCAAAAGCCTGGAGATACAATTCTGTTTTACAGGCCCTGTGGAATTGAACTAAGTCCCGCACGGCCCAGATCTCACTTGGAAGTGCATTCTACAAAACTGGAGCTATTGACAAAAAGGCTCTAGCTCTAATTGAAGCCAGGCAAATGGTCCTTGGCCCTGGACAATCAGCATGCTGCTGCTTGAGGGGTGTAATGCTATTTGTGGTGTGTGTCAGGAGAGGCGGTCCTGAAAATATGGTGGTCCCAGACCGTGAAGGGCTTTAAAGGTTAAAATCAACAACTTGAACTTGATCTGGAATTCAGTCTGGAGTCAGTGAAGCTGGTGAAGCACCAGCTGGATAAGTGCTCAGATAGGGGTTCCAGTTAGGACCCTCACCACTGCGTTCTGGACTAGTGGAAGTTTTCGGGTCAGTCTCAAGGCTAGCCCCACATATAGAGGGAGTTACAGTAGTCCCATCTGGAGGTGACCATTGCATGGATCACAGTGGCTAGATTCAGCTGAGATAGGAAGGGGGCCAGCTGCCTGGCATAAATACAAAAATGCCTACATGGCCATGTTTGTGATCTGGGACTCCATTGAGAAGGAGGGATTCAGAGTCATTCACAGGCTCTTCAGCATTGATACTGATGTCAGTTGGGCATTTTCCAAGGTCAGAAGTTGGATACCCAATCCCAGGTCTCCCTTTCCCTGCCATCTTTGAATGATTTAACTTCAGCCTACTCTGTTTCAGCCATCCAACCATGGCCTCCAGACCCTCTGCCAGATTTTCTGGGGTGGCACCCAGCTGGCCATTCATCAGAAAATATAGCTGGGTGTCATCAGCATACTGGTGACAACCCAGCCTGAAGCTCTGCACCAGCTGGGCAAGTGGCACATGTAGATGTTGAATAACATTGGGGAGAGAATACCCTCTTGAGGGGCACTGCACACCAGTGGATGCCATGGTGAAATTCTCTCCTCTAGTGCCACCCTTTGTCCCTGACCTCAGAGAAAGGAGATGAACCATTTCAAGACAGTCCCCTTAATCCCCATGTCAGTGAAGTGGTGGATCAACAGGTTGTAGTCGATCTTGTAAAATGCTGCTGACAGATTGAGGAGCAACAGCAGCGCTGACCTGCCTTGATCCAGATGTCTGTGGAGATCATCTGTGAGGGCAACTAGAACTGTCTCCATCCCATGGCCAAGACAAAAAACAGACTGGAATGGGTCGAGTATTGATGCATCCTCAAGGAAACCCTGAAGCTATTCTGCCGGTGCTCTCTCAAGTACCTTACCCAGATATGGTAGATTAGAAATTGTGTGGTAGTAAAATGGGGTTTAATCCAAGTGAGTGATAGGTACACAGGTGGTGTGTGTGTTTGTAAAAGAAGGCCATCCAGATCTTTGGCTGTATAAACACATCAGTACATGACTTGTTCTTTCATTATAAACACATTTATAAACTTGTTCTTTCTTTATAAACACAAGAAGCTGCTTTATTACTGAATCATACCAATAGTCATTTAAGGTTGATATTGTCTTTCACATTACCTACCACTAGAAATGTCAGGGATTGAACCTAGGATCTTCTGTATACAATACAGATGCTCTGCCTCTGAGCCACAGCTCCTCTTGTGCAACATTAAGGCTACTGCAGTGTGTTAGCTGCCCACTCTCTTGATTGGCATCATAGTAGACAACTCTGACTACTGGGGGTATCTCTGGAAAAGATAGGTATCTCTTCCCTTGAGAAATTCTTGCAATGATGGGGGGAAACTGTGTGGAACAGCCTGCATTAAACTTTTGATCAATCACTGTGTGGATACCAGGAGATGCAACACAAGTGCTCACATGAGCATTGCACAAGAACATCTCATTCTTGAGATAATTATCACAAGGATGTCCTCAAAGTCTGAGGTTGTTGTTGTTCAGTCGCACAGTCGAGTCCGACTCTTCGCGACCCCATGGACCAGATTACGCCAGGCCCTCCTGTCTTCCACTGTCCGCTGAAGTTTGCTCAATTTCATGTTCGTTGCATCGATGACATTGTCTAACCATCTCATTCTTTGCCGTCCCCTTCTTCTTTGACCTTCAATCTTTCCCAGCATCAGGGTCTTCTCCAGTGAATGCTCCCTTCTCATTTGGTGGCCAAAGTATTTGAGCTTCAGCTTCAGGATCTGGCCTTCCAGGGAACAGTCAGGGTTGATTTCTTTTAGGATTGACTGATTTGATCTCCTTGCAGTCCAAGGGACTCTCAAGAGTCTTCTCCAGCACCATAGTTCAAAAGAATCTATTCTTCGGCGCTCGGCCTTCCTTATAGTCCAACTCTCACAGCCATACATTACTACGGGGAATACCATTGCTTTGACCATGCGGACTTTTGTTGGCAAGGTGATGTCTCTGCTTTTTATCATGCTGTTTAGGTTTGCCATCGCTTTCCTCCCAAGGAGCAGGCGTCTTTTAATTTCATGGCTGCAGTCACCATCTGCAGTGATCTGGGATCCTAGGAACGTGAAGTCTGTCACTACTTCTACGACTTCCCCTTCTATTTGCCAAGGAGTGATGGGGCCAGATGCCATGATCTTAGTTTTTTTGATGTTGAGCTTCAAGCCCACTTTTTTGCACTCTCCTCTTTCACCCTGAGCAAGAGGCTCTTTAGATCCTCTTCACTTTCTGCCATCAGAGTGGTATCATCTGCATATCTGAGGTTATTGATCTTTTCCCCAGCAATCTTAACTCCAGCTTGTGATTCATCCAGGCCAGCATTTCGCATGATGTACTCTGCATATAAATTAAATAAGCAAGGTGACAATATACATCCTTGTCGTACTCCTTTTCCTATGCTAAACCAGTCAGTTGTTCCATATCCGGTTCTAACTGTTGCTAGTACCACAAAAGGCATATAGTAAACATGGAAAACAATCACACCAAACAAAAGCAAGTTTGCTTTCTTCTAAATTAATCTGCTAAAGCATGGGTTTATTAGATGAGAAGGAGTTAATCAGTGAGTCTGTACTGGTAGGCAATTCAATATCATACCGGTTGGCTGAGGTGCTTATTAAATCAATTGAATTAACTTTAAGCAGTGGGTTTCTCTGTTAGAGCTTGTTTTGGGTGTTGACTAGAGCAACATGCAGCTGAATCATGCTGAGCCCTTTTCTTTGCTTCTGGTGTCTTATTTATATTGCAAGCTGTGTTCAGATTCAGTTGTTGCTTTCAGCATTCTAAAATCATGTGTGTATTTTTAAAGTCAATACTCCACATAAGGCATCTAAGTGGTCTTTATTCATTTTGAATGCACAACAGTCTGCAATGTAGCCCTAGAATCCTGGGGAGAGCCCAAGACTTTGCCATGGTCTGGAGAAAGGGCTTCCCCAGATTGCAAGTCCATTGCAATGAATATGGTCTATTTATTTCATGTAAAAATGCAGTCTTAATGCGTTATCTCTGTGGACCGCCACTAGGCACCAGCGGCAGGCAACCCGAGCTTGGTTTCAAAGACAATGGGGCTGAGGATCCAAACTCTCTAAGGAGGCACCTATAGGAACTGTGGCAGGAAGTTCAAACCCTTCAATGGGACCTGTGGGTGGGTCTCAGGGACTGTATATAGTTGTTTGTTTCGGTCGGTTGTTTGTTATGTGCTGTGTACCAATAAACCATGAGCTGTTAATCATGTATTGTCCAGCTTCTCCATGCGTCAAACCCGGTATGCAACAATGGCAATGAAGGTGGGATCCTGCTGAGCAAGCTGGGCTGCTGGGGCATCAGAGGAAGGCCAGGAACCGCCACTGCATCAACCGATGAGCACCGAAGGCGCACAAGCTGCTTCCCCACCACCACGATGCAGCACAATGGCAGTTGCTCTGGGAATGGGACTGGTCTCTCCATTCTGCCCTACCCTGGGAAGCCTGGGCTGAGGGACTCAAGTCCTGATATTCTTACAAGGTCACTGACAGAGAGAGAGGAAGAAGAGCCTCCTCATTGGCTCATGTGGCCCCGCCACCATGGAGCTGGCTCACAACCTGCTCTCCCCAGCCAAGCTAGCAGAGGCCACGTTCGAGCAGATCATCAAGGCACTCCAGGATCACTTTGTACCCTGGCCACTGGAGATCTCGCGCCACATGGCATTTCACTCCCAGGAACAGGAACCATGAGAATCTGTTGCTGTGTACCTGGCTGAGCTCCGCAGGCTTGCCTCTGAGTGCACCTTCAGGGCCCAACTAGACATGACCCTCCATGACAGACTGGTTTGTGGGCTCAGTGATGAGAAGCTCATGTGACGGATCCTGGAGGATGAAGAGTGCACCCTCGCATCGGCCCTCTCCACTGCCATGGCTTGGGAGAGGACCCATCCTGCCACAACTGCCACACACCGAGCAAGCACTGACTCAGACCCCAAGGAAGAAGAGGTCCACCAGACCCAACATTCTGACTGGAGGCGGGATCAAGGGCCTGCACCACACTCCATTCCTGTCAAGCAGTCCGGATGTCAAGAGTGTGCCAGCTGTGGAGACAGGCATGATTGGAAAACCTGCTACTTCAGGGATGCTGTATGCTGGAGCTGCAGCTGCTCGGGACACATCACCTGGGCCTGTCATTCCCAGGGGTCCTGAGCTCCGCCATCACAACCCCAGCACAGCTGCCAGTTTGCTGGTCATTACGAGGATGATGCGTCCTAGGAAGAACTTTACCTCCTCGTAAGCAAGTCATCGGCACAGGTACTGAGACTTCCTAGCCAGACCGCAACCCCAAAAATTCAGTCTGGATCAAGATAGAGGGATCCCCTTGTTCAATGGAGTTCGATTCCAGCTCCGCAGCCTCCATCATTTCAGTAGAGACCCTTAAGAGACTATGTCCAAATGGGGGGCCCTGCATACACCCATCTCTCATGACCCTGATGGACTTCCAGAGGAACCGTGATCCTATCCGGGGTGTGGGGAGCTTCCAAGTCCAGTACCGGAGGCTTATTGACTGCTTGGACTTGATCATAGTTGAGGGCAACCTAGTCAGCCTTTTGGGCCACATGTGGTTCATCCCTTTGAGAATCTTGATTGAGGGAGTACAGCTCTGTAACGAGTTGTCCACACACAAGGGATGCCTACTGTGGGGGACCAAGTGGGGGACCAAGTGGTGGTTCCCAGTGTCCTATGTCACCAAGTCCTGAAGGCCCTACATGAAGCCCATCCCGGGATAGTCTGCATGAAGGCCCTGGCCAGGAGCTATGTATAGTGGCCAGGGATCATCGTGGAGGTGGTGGCTTGAGTGAAACACTGTCAAATATGCCAAACCATCCAGCCTAATCCGCCAAGTGCACCTACCCAAGCCTGGGAATCCACCTGGACAACCAGGGCTGGCCCCAGGTGTCTGGGTGCCCTAGGCAGGACAGCTGGGGGGGGGGCACCCACCCCACCGGGGATGCCAACCTCCCGGTGGGGCCTGGAAATGGTGGAGCGCCAGCAGTGCCGGCTTTTCTGAGCGCCTCGCAGCTGCAAGGCACCCAGGAAAGCTGGCGCTGCTGGCACAGTGCTGGAAGGGAAGGGGGGCTTTTCACGGGGGTGGGGGGCCATTTGGCACCCCTGCAGGGCCGGCGCCCTAGGCGAGCTGACCCTGCGGATGCCATGGTCAAGGCTCCACATAGATTTTGCTGGGCCTTTTCATGGACTGCTATTTCTGGTCACGGGTTGCCAGACACCACGGGTTGCCAGACACCATCATCTCTGACAACGGGACAGCATTTACCTAGGAGGAATTCCAGGAGTTCCTGCACAGCAACCTGATCAGGCATGTGAGATCTGCACTGTTCCACCCCACCACCAATGGCCAGGCAGAACGGATGGTGTGCACCGCCAAAGAAGCCCTCAGCCACCTGACAGAGGGAGACTGGGAGTTCCACCTGACCCGTTTTCTCTTGGTGCAACAGACGACTCTGAATCCAGTCACCGGCTGATGCTCGGCAGAACTCCTGATGGGCCAGTGGTCCATGATCTTATTGGACAGATTGCACCCGGACAGGACTCTGGAGTCGCACAGTCTGTCCGAACAGAGGGAGGTGCCACGGGGGTTCTTTCCAGAGGACACCATGTACATCTGGAACTAGAGCAAGGGCTCCCCATAGCTAGCTGGCTGAATCATCCGCCCAACAGGTCCGGTGTCCTACGAGGTTTCCACAAAAGACGGCCAGGTCCTGCGGAGGCATATCGATCAGCTGTGGTGGCACCTTCTCCCGGCCTTGGAGGACATCCCTGCTCCGGTTGACAGTGAAGTGGCCCAGCCGGACAGCCCAGAACGAGAGAGTACAGATGGAAGTTTCCAGGAACAGGCTCCCATTTCCATGGCCAACCCAGAACCAGGGACTTTGGCCTCTGCCACCACGCTGGGGAAGGGACCCCTAAATCTGCAGCTGAGTATTCCAGTTGACCTGCCAGACCGGGCTCCTGACACCCCGGTCCCGGCTCCTAGTCATTCCCTGCAGGAGCGCCAGACCCCAGCCTATCTGAAAGACTATGTCACCTAGGCTGGGCTCGAACTATGGGGGGAGGGGTCTTATGTCCTCGGACTGCCACTAGGCACCAGTGGCAGGCAACCCGAGCTTGGTTCCAAAGACAATAGAGGCCAAGGATACGAACATCATGTCTGTTGCACTGAACTTATTTCTTTTGTTTCTGTTTATGGAACAGGACAGGCTATGTTAATCCTTAGAAGTGACATAATCCCTGGGTTTCTTTAGTCAGGGCTGAGGTAACTTAAGCATCTGTTTGGAGCAGTGAAAAGTACTGAGACTTACTAGTGATTTCAGCTCTCACATACTTTATTAGTTGCAGAACAAGACACCTAAGCCGGCTCGCAGGCCGGCTTTTATCCCCAAGTGAACCACACCCTAAACACACACACACATGGTGATTAGCTATTTACATTGATTGGATTAACTCCTCTATTGGAGGGGAGTCAGGATCCTCTAGTCCATTGTCCTTCAGGGCGAAGCTCAGGCCCTTCGCCTGGCCACATGGTGGACCGGTTAGAACCAGTCCAAGCACATGGCTGCCCTGAGCCCATGTTCTCAGGTGGATACATTACAAGCAGATATGTACCAGATTTCCTACAAATGTTCAAAGCACCCTAAACTACATTTATACTGATCAATATTGTAACATTAACTGAATTTAAGAGAAAAGGAAAGTTTACCCCAGGAAACTGTCAACTGTTTCCCACAAACTCTGTTTAGTGAGGTTCAGGAAATAATCAGAGGGGATGGCAAAATGGTACTTTGTTTCAAGTGACAAGCAGTGCCATCCTAAGAACTCTATCCTGGGAGTAAGCCCCACTGAATAGACTTGAGTAGTATTCTGAGTAGACCCATTGAATTGGCCAAGGCTTCATGTGAACAATTGGGGTTGCCCCTGCTTTCCGTATTGTAAATAGACTGGATATGTATAGGAAGCAAATGTGCATGATGCTACATATGCCAGCAGTCTCAAGTAATGAAGGGAGAGATGGCCTGATAAGGACTGGAGAAGCCTGTACTCACGTGAAGCTCTGTTTGCACAATGGAGCCATAGTATACAAGAGGACTGGGATAGGGTTGTCAGCTCTGGGTTGAGAAATACCTAGACATTTTGGAGGTGGAGCCTGAGGTTTGGGGAGGGGAGGAACTTCAATGCACTATAATGCCACAGAGTCCACCTGCCAAAGCTGCTGTTTTTCCCCAGGTAAACTAATCTCTGTTGCCTGGAGATCAATTGTAATCCCAGGAGATCTCCAACCACCACTTGGAGGTAGGCAACCCTAGGGAGGAGAAGCTTTTAACTACAACCTCTCTTTATGCAATGTAGGTGAGGGAGAAGGGTAGTTTTCTTTACACCAGTCTGCCTGTATACTGCCTCCTTCCTCAGCAAGTAAGTAAAGGGCAAAGAAGAATGTGAACTGTTGTCATGCTCGGTAAAATCAGTCATTCTACTGCAGCAAAACTCCCCGTCTAGTTCCTTATTGCATGCCAAGAAAGGATTTATGATTAAGCAATAGATATCAATTATCATGTTAAAGCCTCATTGCTCTTTCCTTGTTTTTTCATTCCCTGATTAAAAATCTAGGAAAATTAAGATAATTAAGTTGGAAGAAAAATTATGAGCTAGTGTCTACCACACTCTTCTTTTTCCTTTGACTATGTGAGGCAGCAATGGATGGAACACTGTGCATGCCAGTATCCTCATACTTCATTGCATGTGTTAATGAAAAGCACATTGTGTTTTTATTTGATAAGTCTCATTGAGCAGAGTGCTGGGAAATGTTACACTGACTGCATTGACAAGCCAAGCCAAGCCAGAGAGTCTGCTGGTATTCACAAAGTGCAAAATGTACATGGAAGAGGCAGAGTTAATTTAAAGTAGATTTAGGAGCAGAATCAGTTGAATAGCAATAAGACAACTGAAAGGTAACCAATGACCAATGAATCTCATATGTTGTGTTGCACTTCTGTTGGTGAGGGCTTGCCACAAATAGCACATACAGCAGGCAACTAAAACGAACAATAAAATCCCAACAATATTTTTTTCAGCAATAAAGCAGTTATCAATAAGATCAACAGTATAAATAGGGACAGATGATGGAATGCAGACCTCAGCGGATCTACTCAGAATCTTACTCAGGCCTCTTCAGTGGGGCTCACTCTCTGGAAAGTGTTCTTAGGAATCATCTAAACATTTCCTTTGTTTAATTCCACATCTTCCTGTTTTGTCCCTATAACCATTCACACCAGTCTGTGTACTCTTGTCTTGCATTGACACCAATGTACATTTTGTGCCTAACTTAAATAAGAATCCCCACTATTCATACCACACTGCACTTCCACATGCCATTTTAATGCTCTTTAATGTTTTAATGCTCTTTAATGCTCTTTAATGTTATGTACCCAGCAAGACCATGCACATGGTTGGGTCCGCACATGGCCATGCGAAGGGCCCAAGCTTCGCTCCGAAGGACAAACGGATCCTAGTGTGCATTTATCAGAGGGCTAGGATCTGAGTAGAGACCTATGGGGCTCGAACGTACTGTAAATAGGGTATCATGGGAGTGTGTGTGTGTTGGGTGTAGTTTGGCTACAGGGATATAAACCGGCCTCTGGGCCAGGAAATCTTATCACAAGATCTGCCTGTAATTTTAAAAAGTATGAGCTGAAATCACTCTCCAGTGCATCAGCCTCAGTACTTTATACTGGCGATGAGGTTGGGATCCCAATGAGCGAGCCTGACTCTTCCTCCAGCACAGCACCGAGCACTGATCCTTCAGAAGCTGCCGCACCCCGCACCACTCATGAGCAGCCCCGCACTGTGCATCACTCCCCAGGACATCACTCGCCGCTTCGCTCAAGAATCATGGCTGTTGCTCTGGGACACCTCAAGGTCTTTGACCCCACACACCCCGAGTTCTAGGAATTGAGGGTAGACCAGCACACCAGCTTCTTCACCTACCATGAGGTCACAGATGCCAACAAGAAATGGGCCCTACTCCTCGGCACATTTGTCTGGCCAAGGGCCTCCTGGCACCCAAGCAGCTGACTGAAAATACCTACATCGAGATCATTGTGAGTTTAATGAAGTACTACACGACAAAGCCTACCATGATGGCCAAGCACATGGACTTCCAAGCGCGCCTCCATAAGCTCAGCAAAATGGCTGCGGCATTCATGGCTGAACTTGGTCAACAAGTGATGGACTTTCCTAAGCTGCCTTTTCTGTCCACCTTTTTTTTTTTGGATTTGTCTCTCACAGAGTTCACTTCTTCAGCCACTCCGTCTCCGTCTCCCCGCCTCCTGCGTCACCACGTCCCGCCGTATCTCCTCCCACTATTGTGTTGTTCCTCCGGCCTCCAGTCCCGCCTCTTGATCACGTCGCGCCTCCTCTCCGACGTTCCGTCTCTCCTCCGTCCTCCTCAGACCGCTCCTCTACGACGCGATGCCACGTATTCCCCCCAAGCCTCTCTGCTGGTGCGCGTCCTTCCGTGGGCGTTGTCTCTCCACTTCCACAGCTCACACTTCTCCCCAGCGTCCAACACAACGCCCCAGGGGGAGACAAAAGAAAACAACACAAAGTGTAGATGTTTACAGTTGCTATTCCCTCTCTATCTATCCCCTCTACACTAGTCAGTCTTCCCCCCTTTTAACGTCTCTCTTTTCATACAGCTGTTTACAAGAAGCCCTGCTGCCTCACTTCCGTTTCTCTGTATCTTCTGGGTTTTCTCTCCTCCTTTACCCACCTCTATTACTCCTAATCAGTCCTAGTTACTATCTCCCTTTATAACATGCTGTAAATAAGTAATTTTCCGTATACTCAACTTTCGCTTATCTCTTTTCACTGCGTCTTTTCGCTCCTTGGACTCCCACGATTCTGCAAGGCTCCTCTTGTGCTTCGGAGAGGCAGACGCCTCTCTGGGGCTCCGTTTGCTTTCTGCTTCGGGTTACTGCTGGAGGAGGGGGAAAAGACCCCCTAGGTGGAGGGGATGCCACCCACCTTCCACCTACCAGCTGAGAAACCCTTGCCAGAACCCCCTCTCCAGGGGGAACTGGGTGATGAAAAAACAACAACACCAAACTAAAGCAAACAGACTGGCAGATGCGAGAGCTGGCTCACCGCCCTGCTGCCTCGTTAAGCCCGGAACCGAAGAAAAATAAATGAAGAGACAGATTGAATACAAGTACATAGTAGATTGAGATTAGGTGGAAAGCTGTTAGTTCTGTAAGAGGGGGAAGTGGGTTAGTGAAACAATTTATTGAATTGAGTTCCAAGTCAGTAGTTAGGAAAAGTCTTGGTAGAGTCGGTTTGTGTTGTGCAGTGATTGCTATTTGGGTTCTTGGGTTAAATTCGTGCTCTTGAAAGATTATGGCAACTGGTGGTAAGAAAACTCCCATAGCTTCCCCAGGACAAATGGGAAATCTAGGTCAGTTGAAAACAGGCAATATGACAGTTTCCCAGATGACAATGAAAGACTTAAAAAGCCTAATTCAAGAAAGTATGGCACAGACAGCGGCACAGACAGTGAGGGCAACAGTTGAGGAAATACTACCTACACTTATTAAAAGGGAAATAGAGCCCTTACAAAACATAACGGGGCAAATTAAACTTGGAACGGAAGAAATTAAAAAACAATTAACAGAGAATAAGCATGAAATATCTCAAATTAGGGCCAATAATGAGAAAATGAAAGAGAAAGTAAACAATTTGGGCTTTGAATTACAAGAGCTTAAAAGTAAAAATGAACAAATAGAGGAAACATTGATTAATTTAGAGATGGACCGGGCAGCAACAATAATTAGATGCCAAAATGTTCCAGAAAATTTGGAGAAAAATTTAAAGGAAGTTATAGTACAAAACTTGGGAGAGCAACTACAATTGGGCACTGAAGAAGAAATAGAAACACAAATCGATTCTATCTATAGGAGAAACTCGGCTTACGCAAAAAGACATAAACTACCCCGTGAAGTCCACATTAAGTTCCATAAAAGAGAAATGAGGAATAAAATTCTTAAAGCTGCTAATGAACATAAAGTAACAATACAAGGAGCAGAAATCAGAATATTAAAAGAGATACCCTGGAGGGTTAGGGAAAAAAGACAGAGCTACCAAATCCTTGTTAATATATTAAAGAAAAATGGAATCACATATAGATGGCTGATCCCCGAAGGATTACTATTTCATTATGAAGGAAGAAGACATAAAATTGACTCGGTTTTTAAAGCGGAGAACTTTTTGGAAAAACACAGTGAGGATCTAAGTTGGGATAGAGAAGAAAGTGGAGAAGGAGGTGAGGAAGAAGAAGGAGAATTTGGAGAGGAAGTGGCAGAATTAGAAAAAGATGTAGTTGAAAAAAAAGAAGGAAAGAAAGGGAAAAGAGGACGAGGCGTCACTCCCTCACAGGTTTTGACCAGATTCCAATACAAGGCTAGGGAGAAATATAATAGTAGAGAGAGATATAACAACGACAAACATGAATAAGGGGCTGAAAATTCTCTCAATCAACGTGAATGGCTTAAATAGCCCTATAAAAAGAAGGAGAATTTTTCAACAAATAAATAAATTGAAAGCAGACATAGTATGTTTACAGGAAACACACATAAAACAGGATGAAGTGAAATACATCTCAAGGAAAAGTTTGGGTAACGCGTTCATCGCATCAGATATTAAGAAAAAGAGAGGTGTAGTGACATACATTAAAGAACATATTACTGCAGATTATCTGTACGCATCACAGGATGGAAGGATTATTGCTACAGTAATAAATAGAAATGGAAAAGAGTTGTTATTGATTAATATTTATGCCCCAAATCAGAATCAGGAGAAATTTTATAAAGAATTTTGGGAAGTATTAAAAATGAAAGAAATTGATAACATTTGTATAATTGGGGATTATAATGGAGTTTTTGAACCAGATTTAGATAGGAAAAGTCAGGGGAAATCGAAGAAATCAGGAATGAAATTACCAAAAATCTTTATACAAACAGCAAGTGAATATAACCTAGTAGATGTATGGAGATCCAGATATCCTAAGAGAAAAGATTATACGTTCTATTCTGCACGGCACAAAGCATGGTCCAGAATTGACATGGTGTGGGCGTCGGTGAAATCACTTAAAGGGTTAATAGAGATAGACATTCTACCGTGTACATTTGCAGATCACAATCCAATAATGTTATCTTTAGAAGATACAAAGAAAACTGGCAGATGGAAAGTAAATATGGAATTATTTAGAGATAAGGAGTTGGTTACAAAAGCGAAAGCAGAAATAGCTGATTTTTTAAAAAGGAACTTGCAATCGAATATAGCTATTGATGTTGTATGGGATACATTTAAAGCTTTTATAAGAGGGTGGTGTATTAGTCAAGAAGCATGGAAAAATAAGCAAAGGAGAAGTAAATATGAAAATCTTTGTAGGCAGATAAGACAGGAAGAAGAAAACGTGAAGAAGAATGATGAATTAGTTGAAATAAAAGCTAAGTTAAAAATTTTACAGCATGAGATGAATCTCTTGCTAACGCAGGAGTTGGCAAGGAAAATGGAATTTACAAAGCAATATCTTTTTGAGAATGCAAATAAGCCATCTAAGTGGCTAATGTATAAATTAAGGAAAGAGAGGGATAAACATATGATATTGAAATTGAGAAATGGAAAAAATGAAGAAAAATTTGAAATGCATGAGTTGAAAAAAATAGTAGAAGACTTCTTCAAGAAATCGTACCGTCAAGAATCCCAAGACGTGGAGGAAATAGTAAATTACTTGGAACAAAATAGCAAAGATGAATTTAGTGAAGATCAGAAACATATACTGAACCAACCCATAACGATGTGTGAAATAACAGAGGCTATAAAGAAACAGAAAAAGAAGAAAACACCGGGGCCTGATGACTTGCCGGCTGAGTTATATCAAATTTTTGAGGATCAGATTATGTTCCCTTTGAAAGATCTGTTACACCAGATTGAAACAACAGGAAAAATGCCGGAATCTTGGAAACATGCAGTCATCTCCTTAATACATAAACCAAACACCGAGAGAGAAGATATTAAAAATTATAGACCAATATCTCTATTAAACGTAGACTACAAAATTTTTGCTAATATACTGGCGGCCAGATTTAAAAAGGTATTGATACAAAAGATACATCCGGACCAATCAGGTTTTTTGCCGAAAAGACAGATGAAAGCAAATATACGTACAGTGATTAATGTTTTGGAATATTATGAACAGCATGTAGAGAAACAGATGGTATTAATGTGTGTGGATGCTGAGAAAGCTTTCGATAACCTATCCTGGCAGTTCTTGATACAGAAACTTAGATTATGGGATCCTGGAAAGAGGTTTATTACATTGATCCAAGCAATTTATACTAAACAGTTTGCCCAGGTTTCAATTAATGGAGAAATGACACAATCCTTTGAAATATCAAAAGGTGTAAGGCAAGGTTGTCCTTTGTCGCCTCTGTTATATATATACGCTCTGGAGACACTGAATGATGTAATAAGGAGAAATAGAGCTATACAAGGGCTAAGAGTACAAGGGGAGGAATATAAAATACAGGCATTCACAGATGACCTTTTATTTATTATAGAAAATCCCTTAGAATCTATGCCAGAACTATTACAAGATATTAGAGGATATGGTCAAAAGGCGGGGCTTAAGATTAATAATAAGAAAACGAAAATGTTGACTAAGAATTTTTCAGCGGAAAGAGCATCAAAGTTGCAAGAGCTAACGAACATGGAAATAGTTAAAAAAGTTAAATATCTGGGTATAACTTATTCTAATAAGTGTTCTACGCTTATGGAAGATAATTATAACAAATTGCTGGAAGAAATTAGAAAGGATTTGAATAAATGGAAAGATCTACATATTTCCATGATGGGAAGGATTGCAACGTTGAAAATGAATATCTTACCTAGGTTTTTGTTTTTAGCACAGAACATACCAATATTTAAGAGGATGAACTATTTTGAAGAATTAGATAAAATTACTAGAAGATTTGTTTGGGCACCTAAAAAGGCAAGGATAAAATGGAAGGTTATGCAAGATAAAAAAGAAAGGGGTGGGTTAGGAGTTCCAAATTGGAGGCTTTACTATGAAGCGGCAGCATTAAATTGGATACGAGAATGGATAGTCCTGGAAAATACTAGATGTTTAGCATTAGAAGGTTTTGATCTCTGCATGGGATGGCATGCTTATATCTGGTATGGTAAAGATAAAGTACGTACCAATTTTAAACATCATTATCTAAGGGATGCGCTGTTTAAAGTTTGGGATAATATAAGAAGGCGCCATTATAAGAAAATGCCATTATGGGTATCACCATTAGAAGCATTTGTGAAGCCTACTCTTGTTACAGAGGTACATAGAGAAAAATATGAAAATTTGCTAGATAAAAGGGAAAAATTTAAACCAAAAGAGGTTCTAGAAGGGAAACACAACATCAATCTATCATGGTGGGAATATACCCAGTTGAGATCTAGGTATGCTAAAGATATGAAAGAGGGGTTTGAGAGAAGCAAAAATGAATTGGATAAGATATGGCTGTCCTCAAGCGATAAGTTGATACAGAAGATTTATAATTGGTTATTGGACGAATATATGAGGGATGAAGTAGTAAGATCATCCATGGTGGCATGGATGCAGGATATGGGACATACAATAGAGCCTGAAGAATGGTATAAGGTTTGGACTAAGATGAAACTTCTAAGGGCAGTACCATATAAAGAAAACGTCTATAAATTACACCATAGGTGGTATTGGTCACCCGATAAAATTGCAAGATGTCAGAAAAACAACTCTAAAATTTGCTGGAAATGTAAATCGAACGTGGGCCCTTTTTTCCATATGTGGTGGAGATGCCAAAGAGCACAAAAATATTGGAAAATGGTTCAAAAGATAATAGAAGAAACATTAGGTTTAATGGTGGAACTTCAGCCGGAGATCTATTTGCTAAATATGTTGTCGGAAGAGCGACAAACGCGTCAAGAAACTTATACTTTGTTGTATATCTTAACTATCTCAAGGATTTTGTTTGCTAAATATTGGAAGTCAGACAAAGTACCCACTAGAGAGGAAATTGCTTCAAAACTTATGGAAGCAGTAGAAATGGATAGGATACATGCTGAAATAAATGGTATCGATGATAAAACCGTGTTTAAAAGGTGGTCAGGAGTAAAAAAGTGGATAAAATGTAATATAATGTAACTAGGAATAAGGCCCGTTGTGGAAATAAATACAACGGGCTCTAGAAAGAGGCTCTGGGAGAGTGCCCCGGCTTTGGGCACTCAGTGACAATTTGCTGTAGCATTCTCAGCAGGGTATAATGACAGAGTCCACCATTTTCTCCAGAGGAACTGATCTTTGCTACCTGAAGAGCAGTAGTAATTTTGAGTGATCTCCAGCCCACCCCCAAGATTAGTAACAGTGGTTCCCCAGGAGGGAGTGGCTGGTTTGGAGGGTGGAGTCTATGGCATTGGAGCTGTCTGAGGTCCCACGCCTCCTCAACACTCACCCTCTCCAGGTTCGACCCCTCAAATCTCCAGGAATTTCCCAACCTGGAGTTGACAACCCTATCTCCCTCCCAGCCAACCATCAACCTACCTTTAGTTTTCCATCTCCTCCCCCCTCCCTCCTAGACAGCAGTTGTAATTTGGAGTGATCTCCAGCCCCCACCTGGAGATTGGCAACAATGGTTCCCCATCAGGGAATGGCTGGATTGGAGGGTGGAGTCTATGGCATCGTACCTGTCTGAGGTGCCACCCCTCCTCAAACCTCACCCTCTCCAGACTCCATTCCTCAAATCTCCAGGAATTGCCCACCTGGAGTTGGCAACCTGGTCACGACTGGGCCCAATGAGTTTTCTCTCAAAGGCCAACATAGGTGTGGAAAGGACCTTTTACTGACAGAGGAGAAAGTACAGGTGCCAACTCTGATTATGGAAATACCTGGAGATTCGGGGGGTGGATCCTGTGGAGGGCAGCATTTGGGGGGGTGTGTGGAAGGACTCAGCAGGGTATAATGCCATAGAGTCTACCCTCCAAAGCAACCATTTTCTCCCGGGGAACTGATCTCTGTCATCTGGAGGTCAACTGTAACAGTGGGAGATCTCCAGGTCCCACCCGGAGATTGGCAACCCTAGGGGAAAGTCAGCCGCACAGCAGGGAGTTGAAGAAAATGGTTTGATGGTTGCTGGCCCACCTCATTAGCCAGCCAGCCAGGCTGAAGCTAAGCAGGAGAAAGAACCTTTTCCCATTTATTCTGACAGGAAAGTGGCCATTGGGGAGGGGGTTATGGGCGGGGGAGGGGGTTATTCTGAAAGTCCTTTGTTTTTTTACTCACAGAACCAAGATTGGTTGCCTACCAACAGCCACTGAGGGGACAGTCCCTCACAGGAGTCAAGAGAACTGTTTTCCTCAGGAGAGAGAGCTGTCTGCCAGTAAATCTGACATGCAAAATCTGTCTGAAGGGGAAGTGGGTGGGGAAGAGGAGCAGACCCAGCACCTGGCCAATGGCACACAAGTACTCTTGAGTGGCGGCTGATGGGCCAATGGCTGAGGGAGGGCATTTTACAGCCAATGGGAGCGCATGGAATCTTGCGAAACCAAAAGATAATTATTATAAGGAGAGATAAGGACTCAAAATATAAGAATGTGAATGTACAAGTTTATTGTATATAATGTTAAAACTCCAATAAATATATTTATATAAAACAAGTGATGGACTTTGAGTTCATGAAAGTGGAAGAAAACATTCTGACACAATTCATCTGGGATCTGCAGGATGCCAAACTCCACCGCAAACTGGTAGGCACCACAGACCTCAAGATAGATGGAGCCCTCCTGCAAAAGACTATTCCTTGGCTGCAATACTTTCAAATTTCCCATATGTGCTCACAAATTCATCTTGAATCTTTACTGAAACAACCAATCACAGCTTTTGAATCGGTCATTACCATTGCCAGCATTACTCGTAAAGGCTTGATTTCTAAGATACATAAATTGCTAGCCTCTATGAAAGATGCTGAAATACTCTCATACCAAACCATGTGGCACAAAGCTTGTAATAGTACTCTCTCTGCTGACTCCTGGAATCTCATATGGACTTCCCCTCCATTCCACTCTAGAATCACATCTATGAAGCTGCAATCATTCAAAATACTATCACACTGGTACCTAACTCCATGTGAATTGGCTTGCATGAACCCATCATATAATCCAAAATGCTGGAAAAAATTATAATAACATAGGAGACTACATACACTGTTGGATTCTTTGTCCTAAAATCTTACCCTTCTGGAATGATGTGCTAAAACAAATCAAATCCATGGGTGATGTAAACATTAGACTTGTTTTTGAACAGTTGGGCTATGGACTGTGTCAGTTTCTCATCTATAGAAAGAATTTCAATAGTGCTTTTTGCAGCCAAAACTGTCATTGCCACACACTGGAAAACAACAATGACACCCACTCTTTCACAATGGCATAAAAAGTTGTGGGATTTATATATTATTGCCAAACTCTCGGATAATCTTACGCGTTTTGATAAATGCCCTGCCCGCATCAGGGCATTTTACATCAATATGGTTTCCTATACTGGAATATCTAAGAAATCAAACATTCCTTCGGTGATGGATACCTTGTGGCTCTGGTAAAATATGTCTCTTATATCTAGAGATATAATTTTGGTTAAGTCTGCTGTACCTATATCTACATCATAAGCAGCAATATCAACTCTCAGTCTTAACTCTCACGAATCTATGTATGTAGTTGTAAATCTAAAAACTCATCTTACTGTTACTGTTGCTTTTACTCTCTGTGTTGACTTTTCAAACTATTGTAATCTTGCTGTATGTAATCATTTACAAGTTTTCAATAAAAGTATTATAAGAAAAAGATAGATGGAGCCCTCCAGATGGCCACCATTTTCGAGGGCTCACAACGCGACCATCCGCCATCTTCAACTTTACCACACCATGTGATCCCAGCCGCGGTATCTGACAACTTGGACGAAGATGAGGTCCTCCAGATTTGCCAACCCAGCCATTGGAATCACCAGCCCCAGGCCGGGGCCACTGCACATCGGGGAAAACCAGCATCCCAAGCGCCCTGTGCTAGCTGTGGAGACTCACACGAGCGCAAAATGTCCTGCTTCTGTGATGCCATCTGCCGAACATGTGGAAAGCAAGGCCACATCGCCTGGGCCTGCTGATCTCGTGGCAACTGGAGGACAACATCCACTTACCAGGAGGACCTGGACTTGCATTCGCTGACAATCAACCACCACAAGCACCAGGTAATGAATTTGCCCCCAGAAGCCCCTAACAAAATGCACATTATGGTATTAATAGACTGCTGCATGGAACTGGACATGGGCTCTTCTTTTTCCATAATTTCTGCAGAGACATTCCGGAAGCTCTGGCCCTGGGTGGGAGGGGGCTCCTGAAGCAGCCACAGGGTCTGTCCCTTAGGGACTTCCAAAAAAACCCCATGGCCATCAAGGGCTGCGGCAAATTCAGGGTGCAACTCAGAGACATTGACAGCCCTTTAGAATTGCTGGTGGTGGAAGGGAAACTCAAGAGCCTGCTGAGACTGGTGTGGCTTGGGACCCTGGGATCTGAGGTGACGGGTGTCAACTCCATACAGCCTCAGGACTTTAACTCGGTCTGTGAGGAGTTTCCAGCAGTCTTTGATGGTACACTTGGCCGCTACTCTGGAACCCCAGTCTCTCTCGAAATTGATCCTGCTGTACAGTCCATCAGAATGAAGGCCAGATGGCCCCCGTTAGCTCTGCAGCCCAAGATAGAGGCTGAACTGGACCACCAGGTAGAGCAGGGAGTGCTGGAGCCAGTGACACATGCCCTCTGGGAAACCCCCATAGTAACCCTGGTGGAGCCCATTGGGGATGTCAGGATTTATGCCAACTATAAGTGCACCATTAACAAGGCACTGCAAGACCACACGTACCCAATACCGGTGGTCAGTCATGTGTTGGCCTCCTTGGCAGGGCAAGGGTTTTTGGCAAACTAAATTTAGCCCAGGCCTATCAGCAGCTGCTGGTGGATGACACCACCGCTGAGGCCCAAACGATAGTAATGCACAGGGGGGCTTTTAGAGTGCAGTGGATGCAATTTGGGGTGAGTGTGGCACCTGGTATCTTCCAAAACTTGATGGATTGTCTTCTCAAAGGCATCCCAGGAGTCCAGCCATTCTTCGATGACATTCTGATCTTGGTCCCGGACTCCGAAAAGTTCGCTGAGCAGCTTCAGACAGTGCTGGAGTGCTTTGCCACAGCTGGGCTGAAGGTGAAGCAGGAGAAGTGCCTACTGGGGGTGGGGCTGCACCACATGGACCAAGGAGACTGGGACTACAAGCTGGCAGACTTCCTGTTCGGCCAGCACATGACCCCTCACTCCACCACCAGCCATAGTCCTGCAGAAATACTCATGGGCTGCCGTCTGACAAACCAGCTGGACTGCCTCCATCCAGACCGGGCACCGGACCACAGCACTAGCCCAGAAGACCAGGAGGCACCAAGAGGTTTCTTCCCAGAGGACCCGGTCTATGCCTGAAACTATGGCCAGGGTCCCACCTGTGTCCCAGCTAGAGTGGCAGGCCCATAGCTACAGTGGGGCATCTCGGGGCCTGCCCCCCTGACTTACTGCCAAGACCCCCCAACTTTCCATCCAGCCCAGCATCTCCAACTTCCAGTTTATTTGTGGTGCTCCCTTTGGGGAGGGGTGTCTACGCGGGTGCCCCCTGACTTATTTAAAGGCCCCCTGGATTTAAAAATCCTGGCTATGGGCCTGTAGAGTGGTCTGGATGACTGGGCCTCTTTCATATGAAGTCTCCTGTGAGGACAGCCAGATATGGCAGCATCACATCGATCAATTATGCCGCTGCATCCTGCTTATGGCCCCAGACAATGATGACATCTCCCCTAGGGAACCAGAAACTACTGATCCTCCACATCTAGGGACAAGCGCAATTCCCAGAGGGGTGGACATCGGCAACCCAGAACCAAAAAGCAACCCAGAGCCCAGCAGCACACCAGATCAGGCTCCAATTCCTGCAGCAGAGGCTCCATCCCTGGAGCCAACAGGAATGGGGCCAGGGAGCCCAGCCCCGGCTCCAGATGTCCACCGCTCCACAAGGGAGTGAAGGAGGCCCACGTACCTAAAGGACTATGCATGATAGGGTAACCTAGACCAAGGGGGGAGGGGTGTTGTGTACCCAGCAAGATCGCGCACATGGTCGGGTCCACACATGGCCATGCGAAGGGCCCAAGCTTCGCTCTGAAAGACAATAACCTGAACGGATCCTAGCGCACACCTATCAGAGGGCTAGGATCCAAGTAGGGACCTATGGGACTGGAATGCACTGTAAATAGCATATCACAGGAGTGTGTGTGTGTTGGGTGTGGTTTGGCTACAGGGATATAAACCGGCCCCTGGGCCAGAGAAGATCATCTCAAGAGCTGCCCGTAACGAAATAAAGTATGAGCTGAAATCACTCTCCAATGCATCAGCCTCAGTACTTTATAGGTGCCCTTTTGTCTCTGTGCAAGGACACTTCTGATTTTATTAATGAAGGCAGCACCCAAATCTTTATTCTGAGCCCAATTCACGATGGGACAGAGGAAGACTAAGGGTGATTTCCCACTAAAGCTGCCGCGGGGTTGCGCCGCCGTTTGCCCCGAGATTTTTAGTCAATTTCACACCCGAAGCCGCGGGGCTGCATTTTGACCCACGGCTTCGCCCGATTTCCCCCGCAGTTTCGTAATCCTGTTTTTTGAGGATTACGAAACTGCAGAATCCCGGGCAACAGTCCGCGGTCAGTGTGAAATGACTAAAATCTCGGGACGGCGCAACGACCTCGCAGCAGCTTTAGTGGGAAATCACCCTAAGTAGTACAAAGATAGCCCTCATTTCCCCCCAGCACAAAAATCAAGGCCATTTTAGCTTGCAAATCAAGCAGACAAACCCTGGACTGTGTATATATTTTTTTGCATTTGGGCAACCTGCCAGAAAATAAGCAAGTCTATATTCTTCCCCCCCTTCTGTTTTCAGATTTTGTAGAAATGCATATTTTATGTGAATAGATTGCTTTTGCGCTGACTCTGCCAGCCCCAGAACTGTGGTGTTCCATCCCTGGACACCTTAGAAGTTAGAATTACTGGGCTCAGTTCCCTGTGTCCACTACTCAACTAACTATGGACTCTTCTCCAATCAGGCAGCTCTGGCCCTATGTTACACCAAGGTACCAGGGCTTTAAAAAATAACCCTATATAGCAACACTGGGTGATGTAACAAGCAGGGAGCTAAAGCAGTGGGGTTTGTTCTATACCATGCCCTTTGAAAAGGGATAACAGATAGTGAGAAATAACTCAGAAGCAAGCGTTACAATTTCATCTGTTGTGTTCTGCATGGCTGTAAAATGGACCCTATATGGTGGTGATTCATTATTTGCTTCTTAGTTTTTTTATTTTGGCTCTTTGTCTCTATTTTTTGTTCATCTCATTATGCCTCCCTGAGTATCAACTGTATAATATTTTTATTCAGAGTACATAGTCTGGTTTACTTTGTATGGTAATATTTCTAGCCCTAGCTATATTTGCTTGTTATCATTTTATTTTATAACACCCTTTAATTGGATTTAATAGTCATTGTTAATCCTATCTATTTCTTCCTTTTTATGTTCAACATTTGTTTTGCTATTTGGAAATATGTTGTTAGGCCTATCATTTTTTATACTCTCCTGTGCTTGGAAAAAGCATTAAAAAAGGTATTGGGCTCAAATAATCACTAATTGGTCAGACTGGACACTTCCAGTTTAATACAAACTACACAGGGAAGGTATGGTCAGATCATTAATAGGTGTATTGCACCCCAAAGGTACTCTGTGGTCCTTTCCACACTTGGATCTCATCCCTGGTTTTATCAGCGTTCAACTCTTGACACAATACCTTGCATTTATCCCTGGTTATAACAGCATCCATTTATCCCAGGACAAGTGTAGGGCAAAATTGGGGTGACCTCAGTGTAATGTGGAAACAAAAAATACCCCGAGATAATTACAGAGGTGAACTCAAGAGTAGTCTAAAATATAAAAATACTGCAAGATAATGTAGTGTAGTGTAGAATGTAAGTTCAGGGACAAGATTGAACCAGGATTTGAGGCCTAGTGCAGAATTACTTTGTGTCAGTCCCCTATTCCAGAAACAGAGAGGCACAGAAACTATGTAGTGGTGGAAAGTGCTGTCAAGTTGCAGCCAATTCATGATGATCCCATAGGGGGTTTTAAGGTAAGAGAGAAACAGAGAAGTAGCAACCTATGTTTTCCTTGGTGGTTTCCCATCCAAGTACTAACCAGGGCCGATCTTGATAAGCCTTTGAGATCTGATGAGATTGGGCTAGCCCGGGCCATCCAGGTCTTAGCAGAACAAAAACAGAAACATTGTATGATGAAATGTGATAAAGAGAAACAAGGTATAGTAAACAATAGATTCTGTCATATTAGTTGTGTCATATAAAGCACTTATTCACAAAAGACTTTAACACCACTCCCATGAAAATGCTATTTCATATCCCTTCAAACTTTTGGCCTTTTAAATATTTCTGGAGGTGCCTTTCCTTTTGCCACATTTATTTATTTCATTAGATTTCTTGACGGCCCTTCCCCACTTACGTGGGGGCTCAGGGTGGTCTACAACAAAATAATCCAATACATTATAAAACCAATTAAAACCATAAAAATTCAACATTAAAAATATTCAAACATAAGTATTCTTCTCCTGACTTTCTTTTTGGCATAATTCTCCTGAAGATGTTACTTTCCTGATGTTGCCAGAAATAACTTTCTTGATCTTGGTCATGTCCTGTTGGTGGTATGGATTTCTGCCCTTTCTATGATAAAGAAAATCAGTACAGAAAGGCAAACACCAACATAAAACAGCTATTGTGTTGCTATCTAGTTATTTCTGTGTTCTCTTGGACATGCCTTATCTGTACTTTCCCTTCCCAAATTCCCTAAAGGTGTGAGTAGCAAAATCAAGTGCTCATTGCCAATAGTAATGTACTACCATTTTCTACACAGGGTTTCAACATGTTAGTCATTTTTTAAAAATTCACAGTCTTTTGGATATGCAAACAGGAACAAAAATATATCCTTCATTTCGCAAGATTTAAAAGAAAAAGCAGCTTATTAACATACTAACTGTTGCCTTTTCAGTGCAGGGTACCCCATTGGGGAGACTATAGATACTGGTCTATGGAATCTCCCACCCTGGATTAAAGCTCCGCTCCATCATATTTCTGTGCCCTGCTTTTTATTTCCTGAACACCAGTCACAGGCCAAGAGGGGCCAGACCTCACATCTGTGCCAGCAAGCATTAGTGTTTGTTCAGCTCCAAGGGAGTATTTTTGTCAAGCCTTCCTGTCTGATCAGTTGTAAGTGGTGGGCATTGGCAGTTCAGTATAAGGTGCCTCAGTGTTTTTTCCTGTTTTCATATGCTTCTGCCATAAGGGAGGATTCACTTAGCTCAACACCCTTCACCACACCTGCCAACAATACGGTCATGCAGGTCTTGCTGCAAAACAGCTAGGAATAAATCACAACCCTCTAGTGACAAATGCACCCCTGTCCAAGATTGGACCCTCTCTTGGACTTATCCTGGCTGCAGCAGGCAGCCATGGTCTCAATCCCAACCTTTGGGCTGCCATCTGCTCCTATGCCCAACCTTACTACATGAGGACCAACCTTTCTTGGCCAGGGGTCTCAGTTGGAATCACAAAGGCAGACAGAGAAGACAAAGCATTTGTGAATTCCCCGGATCCTCACAACCACATTGTCCTTATAAAAAAACAGAAAAGAACTTTTGATACCACATGAGGAAAATATCTATGCCCCCCACAGATTCTTGCTTACTCCATGTCTGGTCCTAACTACCTGATCTGACTTCCCCACATTTTTCTGTCAGATGATACTCTCCAGCAATATGATGGACACTTGCCAAGCATGGATCAAGGATACCAAACATGTATCAGTGTACCTTCTTCCAATTACTTTCCCCCTCTGCACTCTCTCTCCCAGGAGGAGGGGGGCATTTTGGGCTGCCACAGCAGTGGAAAGTAAGGAAAATCATACTAAACAGGTGAAAGTTGTGTCCACAGAAACATTAGTCTAGATCCAAGCCACAACTGTGTGTACACAAAATTAGTCAAATGTTTGAACAATAGATAGTACAAGAGGGGAGATGCAAGGATTCATGGGGGAGAGGAAACCCCATTTCCTTGGCTCTAGGTCTCTCCCCAAAAGCTTCAGTATGAATTTACCCCCACCCACATCAGTTCACTTCCATCAGTTCTGGTTTGCCTCCCCCTACCAATGAGTCATTCTACCTCACTATCAACACCAGCTCATATCCCTCCCCTGCCAGTTTGTCCCCACTGGCTCCAGTTCTCTTCCCCCTCTTCTCACCTGCTTCTTTTAATGCCTGCCTTTTGAGTCATTAGCTAGAATGTCATTTAAGCTCTGTGCTTACATGTACACAGAATTTACTGTTAACTAGGGGAAAGTTACCCCCAAATTGCTTTTTAAAATCCAGATTGTTCTGCAAGTCTGGCAGTGCCCTTAGATTTGGAGAACACTAAACCATAGCTGTGTCTAGCCCCATTTTGTTGATTTACCTATGCACATTTCGTCCAACCCTTGGGCGAAGGATATAGGAATATCTTTTTAAATAATACTATTGTTTTTTCTCTTTAATCAGAATTCTGAAAGATAAATAGCTTTTGATTCTGAACTTTCATTTTCATCACTCTGGACTTCAGAGAAATGAACCTTTGCACAAATTGCAGTGAATTGTTAATATGTTAAGTGCTTCTCAAGTTCATGTGCATATGTCCCAAAAAAAACACAGTTTATTTCACAAACTGAAAAAGATGGAAGAATCTGAAGCAGGTAATAAGATGTGAGTTGGACATGCATTCTGTGTCCAGGAACTGTAGTTGTAATGTAACATGTGCATTTACATAGCTATTACATGGCTATTAGAATCCATTTTGAGACCATACAGGGCAGCTAGCATGATTTTAAAACCTTGCCTTAAAAAGAACTTGACTAAACATTCTAACAGAAAATGCGCTATAACTTAAAAAAAAAGTGCACACATTTCTTTGGAGGAGGGCCAGCTATGGCCGGATAATAATAATAATAATAATAATAATAATAATAACAACAACAACAACAACAACAACAACAACAACAGCAGCAGCAGCAGCAGCAGCAGCAACAACAACAACAACAACAAAAAGGCAGATTCCATTTTTTATATAAAATCAGGGAATCATGGTCAGGCTACATGCAGTTAAGATGTTAGTGTAAAAGTGAACAGCCTTCTTCCTATATAAACTTCATTATGCCCTAATCAAGGATCTTTCCTGTGATTTCTTAAGGATCTACACACTATAAATTATTAATGAGCGAAGTAGGAGAGTGTATTATGATATTTCAGAGCGAAAGATACACATGGAAATATTGGTTTGGGTTGTTATTAATTTACTGGAATGGGAATCCAAATCTGGGATTCCTGGGACTTATGAAACTGCCTCTTCAGAACAATCTGTTTTTCCCCTCCATATTTGGATCCTTACAAGCAAAGTAACCTGCACTTGTGTTTTTCCTTGATTCTAGTGATTTTAGACAATGTCATTTCACTCTTCCAATTGGATCCTTGCAATGGAGGAGCACAGAGTAGTATGGGTGTTCATTTGGACCTAACTGAGCCAAAAATCTACCCCCAAAAAACCCTTACTGCTATTTTTTGGGTAGATTTAGACATCCCAAATGTATCCAAGTTTTCTCGGGGAAACCCAAAAAATATTCCCCCCAAAATCCCAGATACATTGGAGAATTACTGGGCATATCCGAAAACAGCAGAGAGCTAAGATGTTTGTCAGGCTTCTACTGCAGTCCCTTTAAACTTTAAAGGGACTGCAGAAGACAGCCCAAGGATCAGCTGTGCCACTGGGTATCAGACTGTTCCTAATCATTTGGCCAGTTAAAACTGGGATGCAGAAGAAGCCAGCCCCAGGATCTGTTGTGCTGCCGGGAGCAGATTGCTCCCTTCAGGCTGGATTTTGTATTGGCTTTTCCTGCAGATTCTGGGGTTTAAACCGGACTGCAGGAGAAGCCAGCCCAGCTGTGTCCACAGACAGCAATGTGCTCCAAGGGCTGGCTTCTTTTGCTGCCCAGTTTAAACCAGGCTGCAGGAGAAGCAAGCTCAGCCAGGATCAGATTGTTCCCCACTGGCTTATGTTGCCCTGCAAGGCACTTACAGTGCTCTTATGGACTTATAGTTCATAAGTGGTAAACTGGACTGTTCAGCTAGTATGCAAAAGGGACTGAATTGTGTAGTGACCCTGAAAATGGATGCCAGCCTAGCAGTAGAAATCCTTCCTCTGATCTGATGTGCCAATGGTTCCTGAGGTTACCTGCCAGCTCTTACCTGCAGTGCAGTAGGAAGAGAGACCAGCTCCCTAGTCACATGAAGCACCATGAAGCCAGCAACCATGTGCCATGGAAAAATGCCATATTCTGCAAAAGGGACTTAAAATCCTGAAGAGACTCCATGAGCAAAACCTTTCTTTCAACATGCAGGCAACCCCCCGCCCCTCTTCACCTCCACCAGATGATGCATTTAGGCCCCACAGCATAACAAAGGATCCAGGAAGGGATTAGCTGGCTGACTCATCACTCAACTCATCAGCCAGACTGCCACAGCCCAGCTAAACTCATTAACTCATCAGCCAGAGCCATTAAAAGACAATACCCCTGGACTCAACTATTGTTCTCCAAAGGCTCTCAGTCACTAAGCACTAGTAAAGTGCTTAGATTCAACTTTGCCCAACCCTGCCCCATCCTCCTGCAACCAGTTTTTTTTAGGAAACTTCCAGGGTTTGGATCAGGAAGGGGGAACAGACAAGAAGGGGATGTGCCAAGGGAGGTGGCCAGCAAAGACCACCCCCCAGCCCCACAGTGTATAAAAGAGTAGGACCATGTGCTCTCTCTTTCTCTCTCTCCTTACCTAAGCACTGCCCCATCCTGCTGACTCTCAGTGTAGCACTGTCCAGAGTCATGTGTTCTGCTGGTTCAGAATATGACCCTTATTCCCTTATAGTCTCCCCATTTTTCCTGTGGATAGCTTCATCACACCGAGGACAGATAAATATTACCCCTCAACAAAACATCCTGCTCATGTGAATGTCACTATCCCTTTCTCTCTAATTTTCCTAGGTCTGAATAAGTGTATGTGTCCTTGTGTTTTATTGTATGTTTGAAATATTCTTTAGTAAAGAACCCATTTCTCTAAAGAATTGGTTTCTGTGTTTATTTTTGGTTTTACTGGAAAGGTAGGACTTCTGTATACACAGGCTTGTGTCCCTTAGTTGCCAATTGCTCATTAAATATTATAATTCCCCACAATTATTAATAACTAAAGCAATTTGGCTAAGACCTAGCTTTGTGCTGGCTTCTCCTGCAGCTCAGGAGAAGCCAAGCCAGCCCCGGCATCCATGCTGGCTTTTAAAAAATTGGTATGGATCTATTGGTCCTGAAAAAAAAATTAAGATTTCCAAAAAACATAATAATCCTGGATCTGAATATGGTACTGGTTTTGGGATCCAAAAAAATTTCAGAAGTCCCAAATTTTGGGGGGCCCAATATTCCTGAACTGAAAAATACCAACTAAAAAAAATTGCACACCCCAAGCTCCTAGCCAACCACCTTTCGAGTCAAGCCACAGAAAGCTGCCGTTCTCCTTAATTCTCTGCTTTGTGGGAGCAAATGAAGAAATTCTGTGTTTAGGTATCTCTCTCTCTGTCTCCCTGTCTCTCTGTCTGCACCTCCTCCTGGTTTATTGAGCTTGGCCTGGAGACTGTGTATACATGTCTTTGTATACAACACTTAAAGATCCCCTGGAATCTTGGTTCAAATTCTACACATGTGGGGAGACTTAGATGTGTGCCCTGACATGAGTATCTAGTTTGGGTTACATACCCAGATTACATCCAGTTGGACCCAAACTATCACAAAATAGTTGACCAACCCCAAGCACATAGTAGCAAATGCCACTTTTCTACTGTCAAAGCCTCAACAGCAATAGCCTCAAGGGACATTGGGATATGTCGGTAGACAGGAAACAGGAAAAGACTAAATTATGATTGACAAGAAAAGAGGAAGGAACAGAATGATAAAATCAGTCTTCTCTGTTACATTGACATAGACTCTAACAGATGATAGTTCTGCTCATCAGACACAGACACACTCATAGCTCAGTCATATCCCAGATAATCAGTGTAGTAAACAAGACACTTGTCCTCCATTGACTCATCAAATGTTACTAGTAAGGATTCCCCCAAAATTTGCCCCATGCAAATTATCCCTGAGTTTTGCAGCTCTGAATGATGTAATGTAATTTTTGAAGTGAAATCAATCCATTAGGAGTTTTTCACATTTCATTTTTTTAAAAACCTTTTTAAATATTGAAGAGAAGACTCTTTCTCTTGTGGTCACCAACTGAATTGAGAACATGGAGAAGGACCTATAAGGTAATAATATAAGGTAATAATTACAACATGATGGGCTGGCTCCAGTAAGAAATTTCCACTTGCGCTAAAGCATTTGTGCAACTGGAAATGCAAGAAAAAAAACATGGTAGTATGGAACATAAGAGAGAGTCAATATACATGACAAGAAAGGAATGGGGAAACCCTGCTTATCCCAACTCCGGTGGCCACATGTGGCCAGTTAAGAAACTCTGGATAATGTATTGTTTCTGGATGGGGAGTAACATAACACATGCTGTTTGTAAACTCAAATAGCCAGTGTAGCTTATAGAGCTTTTAGTGTCAGACTGGGGAGATCTGGGTAGAAATCTCTGCTCAGCCATAAAGCTCACTTTAGAAAACAGATCCACTACCACCCAAATTACTGTTTTTCCTTGGCTAATTGGTAAGTCAATATAAAATCCATAGAAATCACAGACCAGGGGAGTTCAGGGGTTTCCAAAGCTTGCAACTGACCTGGAACCTTCCCCCTCACTCTGCTTACTCATTATACACATTTGACAAGTGGCCACATAGGATGAAATATCTTTCCTCATGCCTAGCCACCAGAACTGCCTTTGAACAAGGTGCAAGGTTTTTAAGTAATCAAAATGTCCAGACAGTTTATTATCATAGCTGTGGAATAAAATGTCACCTCTTAATGAAATAGGTACATAGACCTTCTTCCCTTTACACCACGTGCCATTGTCTTAATGCTGCAGACCTTCCTGTACTACTAAATCCAGGTCCTGTGCCAAGAAGGCTTCTTTGAACTTTTCTAGCCAGCCGGGGTTCCACCCCCCCTGCTTCACCTGGCTGTGAGTTTGCACCGCCGAGTTGTGCCAGGGAGAAAACAGTGTCAGTCACCTCCTCTCTCTGACTAGCATGTTGCGGGAGGTGGGATAACTCGTTGGCCAGAAAATTAGATGCCCCAGGAAGGTATTTAATAGTAAACTGAAACCTGGAAAAAAACTTGGCCCACCTTACTTCTTGGCATTGAGGCAGCGGGGCAATCTGAGTGCCTCTAAGTTCTTATGATCAGTCCATACATCAAAAGGTACCTGGGCTCCCTCTAGCCAATGGTGCCATGTTGTGAGTGCCAATTTAACCACCACCGCCTCCTTGTTCCAAACTGCCCAGTTTTTTTTCCATCCCAGAGAATTTTTTGGACACATAAGCTAGGGGGTGCAGCTTTCCATCTTTCCCCTTTTGTAGGATGCCCCCCCATAGCAACATCAGAAGCATCCACTTGGACTATAAATTTTTCCTCCTCATTGGGGTGATGGATGGGTTCCTAAGTAAAGAGGGACTTTAACTGTTCAAAAGCCGGTTGACAATCAGGTGACCAGTCCAATTTGCACCCCCCTTTCATGACCTTGGGTCCCTTTCCTTTTGTCTTTAGCAGATCAGTAGAGACACCTGTGCGAAGTTGGGGATGAAGGCACAATAAAAATTTGAAAATCCAAAGAAACTCTGAAGCTGACATCTAGTTTTGGGGGCTCCCATCCCAACACATCCTGAGCTTTTTTAGGGTCCATCCCCAACCCCTGTTGAATAATCCGATAGCCTAAAAAGTCTATTTCAGTCTTGTGGAACTCACATTTAGATAGCTTGGCATACAACTGATTATCATAGAGAGCCATCAAAATCTCTCACACCAACTTCACATGCGAGTCCATGTCTTGAGAATAAACCAACACATCATCCAGATAACAAACTACTCCTTTGAATAAATTTTTGTGCAATATTTCGTTAATCAAGTTCATGAACAGCCCAGGAGCTCCAGCCAAGCCGAAGTGCATGACCAAATATTCGAATTGTCCCAAAGGGGTGTCGAATGCAGTTTTATGCTCATCTCCCTTTTGGATTCGAACTTGAAAATAGGCATCCCATAGATCCTGTTTAGTGGATATTTTCCCCTTAGCAGCCTCCCCAACTAGTCTTTTATGAGGAGTAAAGGGTAAGTGTTGGACATGGATACCACATTCAACCCTCTATAGTCAGTGCATAGCCAGAGCCCTCCGTCTTTCTTTTTCCAGAAAAGGACAGGGGCGGCAAAAGGGGAGGTGGCTGGCTGAATGAAACCCCACTCTAGATTTTTGTTGATGAACCGTCGTACTTCCTCTCTCTCAGCGGGGTTCATGGCATATAACTTGCCCTTGGCCATTTTATGCCCTTTGAGAATTTCAATGGCACAGTCAGTTTTTCTATGAGAGGGGAGCTCGTCAGCCTCCCTTTCTTCAAACACCCTCCCCAAGTCTCAATAGTCCTCGGGGATGGAATTCAGTTCATGCTGAGCATGGCACACCTGTGCTGGAGTGGGCTGCGGTTCAACCCCCCACTCTGGATTCCACTAATGAGCCTTACCATGGGGATCCAAAAACATCATTGTGCCCCAACTCTACTGAACATAAGGGTCATGGACCACCAGCCACGGGTTGCCTAATACCGTGATGAATTGGGCAGTGGGGTGTATTATGAAAGCACGTTGTTCCCAGTGCTCCGACACCCCCACTGGCTTAGTTACAGTTTGGTGTTGGCATGACTGCATGGTGGTGCCATCCATTTGGGTAAAAACCACGGGATCATCTAACTTTACAATCCTAGCCCCTATTCCCATAACTAGCAAAGGGCTAATCAGGTTGCGAGAGCAACCAGAGTCTAAGAGGGCTTGCGCCCTCAATTGAGTCCCCTCTTGCGGGTTCAATATAGTCACAGTCAAAAAGAATAAAGATGTGCCATCTCTCACTGCTTCCTGCACCGGCGAGTTGCGGACCTGTTGGTGGGCACCCTTCACAACAGGTCCCGGTCGTTTCCCTGCACCTGAGGCTCATCACCTTCACTGGACATAGGGGTGCTGGAAGACAGGAATTCTTCAGCCTGGAGGGCTCTGGGAGACTTAGCTCTTTTAGAGGGTGCCTTTCCCTTCTTTTTGTGGAACTGCTCCCACTGATCTTCACGGAAGTCATATCTGGCACCACGGACCAACTGGTTGTGCTCGTCTTCCCTGAACCAGGGGCATTCAGCAGCGTCCAGTGCACAGTCATAAATCATGGTACAAAGATGAATCTCACTCATGGCAAGGGTCCAATCCTGACAATAACAGGATTTTTGTGGGAATAAAGTGGAGGAAGGGTGGTATAAGTATTTATAATTATAAATCACTCTGAGCTTCTTGGAGGAATTGTGGGATAAATATGTAATAGATCAATATATTAAATAAGCACTCTCATATGATAACACCTAATGTATAAAGCAGCACTATTCTCTTGGAATCCTGAGTCCTTACCAGATCAGTTTCATTTAATGGCTCACATTTTGAGTTGTGCACATCACTCATTTTTGAGATTCCAGTGTTTTATTACTCCATAGAAATGACGTGTCTTAAAATTGCATGACAAACTACGAACAGATGCAGCTGAGCAAGGCATGGAAGGAGCAAACCCTTCCTTTGTGCCAGGTCTTGCTTACAGACATGCACAGTTGTGTCACAGGAATTTCTTTGCCTGCAGATGAGCTGTTTGCAGGCAAAGGGATAATTTCCAATCCCCAGTTATTACTGTTTTGTTAACTACAGAGTTGTGCATTACACCCTGAACCTTTCATTGCACTCAGCAAAATCTGATAGATAAATCTTATCCCAGCTTTTTACGTCCAAACTGCATTCTCTTAGGCAAATTTCATTGTTTAGCTTATAGATGAAGGGATTCCAAAAGAAAATTGGGTTTTCCCCCTGACAGCCTCCTCAAATAGTATTTGCAGTTCCCCATTTATGACCCACTATCAACAAACAGTCATTAATTTGAGGCAGTTACAGTCAATAGCTTATGTCATTCCCCCCACTTTATGTAGCTTTGTGACCTTCCTCTCATTTTACTCATAATAAAGGTAGCTTTTATGTGGTTTGCACCAGATCTGGTTCAGAGAAGCATTAAATCAAACAACATATTACAGTATGAGAGAGAGAGAGAGAGAGAGTCAGAGAGAGAGAGAGAGAGAGAGAGAGAGAGAGAGAGAGAGAGAGAGAGAGAGAGAGAGTCACAGGGCTTCAGCTGAACACTGATGCAAGGCATAAGAAAGACTAGAGCCAGTAAAAATGGATGTAACCTGCCAATATAGAGCCAACCAGCATAAAAGCATATGAATTTGCCTTACACAGAGTCAATCTTGGTCCATCGAACTTAATGTTATCTACTCTGACTGGTAACAGCTTCCCAGAATCCCAGGCAGCATGGCACCCTGAGTTCTTTGGAATTGGATACCACGGTAAATGCTAATTAATAATACGTTAAGTTTCAGAGCCATCTCAGTAATGGCAAGTTATTGTACATTGTGAGCTGAATATTGTTTTCACTTGCAATATGTGCATGAAGTCTGTGAGAAAAAGATTACACAGGATTCCTAGATAGTCTCACATAGACCAGCTGGAATAGTCAGACCATTCTCACAGCTCCAGTATAAAATGGGTCCAGTCTGAAATATAACCAGTTTTAAATGTTACATTGTGGAACACGGGACAAAAAGAAGTTTTCATTGGGATACTTCCCTGTGTTAAGGAAATGGTAGGGCTTGATCATGAAAGGGATTTGCCACTGCCTTCTTCAGTTTTGATTGTCATCACCAGTCCTTAATTTGTAGCAAACAAATACTGTGGCTGAAGTTCATCTGGAAATACAGCCCCCTGTTCTGAAGTCCTTTGGCATAAAGTACAGGAGACTGTCATCAAATTGCAGCCAATTTATGGTGACTCTGGTAGGGTTTTCAAGGCAAGAGACCAACAGAGGTGGTTTGCCATTGCCTTCCTCTGCATAGCAACCCTGGAATACCTTGGTGGTCTCCCATCCAAATTCTTATCAGGGCTGGCCCCACTTAGTTTCCAAGATCTGATGAGATTAAGATAACCTGAGCTGTCCAGGTCAGGGCACCTGTAACTACTCAGTTGTAAAAAGATATAGTTTGGAAACTTCTGTAGACAGAAATCCTTCATCAAAAGAAATTGTAGGTGGGATCCAACAACCCGTGCACTTTGCATGTTTGCCCCAGTATAACTCACTTTTATTTGCCCTGTCTTTATATATCTCAGTACTGGGTCTTGGCACTGAAAACAATGGGGCTGAACCCTAGCACATGACATGGCTTAATGACACTAAGGATTTGGCAGGGACAATACTGATCTGTGCAGAGGTATGTAACTTTCTCCCAGCTTTTTTTTTTTTAATGCAATCCTAGTGAGGGAAATATGAGTGGAGGGGAATGAGTGAATATTTCCCCTCTCACTACTCCTTACTCAAGGTCGTAGTCTTCCATACATTTTAAAATATGAGAGCAGAGGCACATACATCCATATGGCACATCTAGCTTGGCTTTTATTGCCAACTACTTTCCTTGTCACATTTTGGTAGTAAAAGGAGAAGAGAACTCAAGGAACTTTGATTTGCTTCAGTATCTACATGAAATGACATTCCCCATCTTGTCCTATGTATTTCTGACAAGAACTCATTGTGATATTTTAGGACAGTTTGGTTTATCTCAGTATTGCTCACCACAAAAATTACACCTTCTACATCGCTCTGCCCTTTTCATGTCAGGCTTAATACATGATTTTAAGACTGAGTAATATTTTTTTAAAAAACAAAAACCCTACTGTTTCCAAAGAATATAACAGATCCTGGTATATCTGTTTTCACTTAAAAGTGTTCATTTGTTACCCTGGAAATTATAACAAATCGGATTTTCTAACTACAATTACAGTTCCACATTATGTGTTGATGGAAATTGCTAGTCATTAAGGCTTGGCCACTGAAGCTGAATCATGATGGAAGATCCAGCCATGTCATTTTGTGATTCACAGCCCACCTACTCACTACCTTTGTCTATCATCTTTTGTAGAAAAGTTTGATACCTTTTCCATTTTTTTTATACATGTTTGTACCTTGTGGTTGTTTTTTTTTTCCAGAACAGCTTAGAGAGGCATCAGTGGTCCTCTTCCCATCTTATTATTCATTGACAGGGAATAGGAAAACATCTGTCTATGGAACTGCCAACTTAGCCCTCACATTCCAAAGGCTGACCCCCCCCCCCATCTTATTATCAATTGAAAGGGAGCAGGAAAACATCTATCTATGAAACTACCAATCTAGCCATCACATTCCAAAGGTTGACCCAAGTGTCTTAGCATAACCAGACATTGGAATACCACTAGGGCTTTTTTTGGTGGTACTGATCAGTACTGAATAGTGGCACCTTTTGGAGGAGGGGCTCTCCCAAGTCCTGAGGGGAGAATTGGTAGAAATCAGTGCAACCTTATATATGAGTACTGGGACCTTTTTAAACAAAAAAGCACTAGATACCACATGATGAAACACAGAGAAAATGATAAATCCCTTCTGAGCAATGCAAGCTTTGATTTTAAAAAAACACAACAACCCTGCCCCAATTTGCAGACTCTCAGAATCTTGGCCAGTGAGAAAAGCTGGCTGAGTTTATATCCATACACAAGTTTTGGTCCAATGATTCTAGGAAAGCTCTCTCAGAGTCCTCTGGGTCATAAAGCCCTGAATGGTACATGTTAAAGCAGGGTCAACATGGATATTCAAGAGTGCAGTCCTAAATGGAGTTAAATCATTCTAAACCCATGGTTTAGAAAGGCAATTTTTTAAGGATTGCACTATTAATCTCGCAACACAAACAGCTGACTGAATCTTATCACACCTCAGCCAGGATGACTGCTTGAGCCGTCACCACCATCACCAACACTAATTGTAGAGCCAGGTGCCTGGTGTATTGCTGACAGCCTGTGCCCGCTGTTAGATACCTTCCCATTATCCCTTCTTTGATCCAGAGAAAGTGGTTCAGATTCTAGATGACAAAGAGATCATGGGTAATGATCTCCTACAAAGCATCTAATTAAAGACAGTTGACAGAAAAATTTGGAATAACAGCAGTTTTAGTTTTTTAAAAATGGCATGAAATGGAATGATTTTGACCAGTATACTGAAGGATAAGCCGCTACTGTAAAGGAAATGACATATCAAGAGATTAAACTAGAAACTAATCAATCAATTGGCATAGCACTTAGACTTTATGATAGATTTAACCCTCCTGGATTTATAATGCTAAATAAGCTTTTGAATTACAGAAAACCCATTACATATGCAGCTGGCACTCGAAGCACAAGCTATTTCAGTCTCTAACTTTTATAGATTAATTTTTAAGGCAACACTAGACAGTTTTGGCTTATATTATGGTATGATTCAAGACCTGACTCAAGGATCTATGCATGTTACTGGGTAAGTGCATAGCTAAAAGTAAAAGTTCTTATTAACTTAATTCCAAATCATCCTGTTCTCCTACAGAAAGTTCAGCTTGGATTGTAGAAAACACACATACACATTTGCTCTTCTGGATCTCTTAAAGCATATTTACGTACAGGCATCTGCAAAATTATTCTGAAATAACTGGATGTCACAAATAATCCACGACCAGACCATATTTCTTCCAGTACCTACTCTACTATGCAAAGGAAACACCTGTTGGGCTGGCTGGACCACGTACAATTCTCCAAAGGCAGATTTGGAAGGACAGAAAGGCTATTAGCCACAAGGTATAGATAGGAACTCTCAGGCTGGGTCAAGTGATGCACTGTATTCTTGATGCTTGGGGGAGGCAACAGTGGGAGGGCTTCTAGTGTCCTGGCCCCACTGCTGGACCTCCTGATGGCACCTGGTATTTTTGGCCACTGTGTGACAGAGTGTTGGACAAGATGGGCCATTGGCCTGATCCAACATTGGCCTCTCTTATGTTCAGACATGACAAGACTTCTGACAAGAGCTCTCCAAAGTAACACCATGACAGCTTGGCGGGCACCCTAGCCCCACCAGGCCAGCTGACCCTCTCCCAAATAGTACATGTCCTCAAGTCCTTTCAGGATGCCAGCAATGTTTTGTCCACCCATTTGGCTAGCCTGGGGCAAGTCATCCCCCTGATTCAAGGTCTGAACCAGGCACTGGCCTCTGCACTGGATCTGGCTGTTCTCCCACTGGTCAGGGCCTTGGCAGAGAGGTTGTGGATGGGCATCACCAGCAGGTTGCATCCTCTCTGCAATAAATGGGAGTATAAGCTGGCCTGTATCTGTGAATCCCAGGTAAAAGGCAGCATTGCTCTCCTGAATGCAAAGCTCTTGCAATGGAACTGTGAGCTTTGCAAGTGCAGAGGCTACAGGCCAGCAGATATGGCCAGAGGGAACAGTGCATGGAAGACACTGGGGAGGAGGAAGAGAAGCCACAGCCCAGCACCTCTGCCTCAAAGAGCCCAACCAGGGAGAAGCCCCACTTCTTGTGGTTAGTAGTGAACTGGGAGGTCAGCAGCAATGTGGATGCCAGGTGTGCAATGGTAAATAATTTGGTAGAGGTGATGGTGAGAGAGTACCTCATAAAACCCCCTGAGACTGCTGACACTGAGTTCACAATCAGGAGGGTATTGTGGGTCCTCACTCAGCCAAGGCACAAAGTAGCTATGCCCCTCAGCTCAGCATGAGCAGAGAGACAAGGTGGCTCACAGCCCTGAGTTCACCTAACACACAAACCCCAGCAGCGGAGAGGAGTTCACAGTCATGAGGGAATAAATGAATGTAACTCTGCTAGTCTGCTTTTAACAAGTTCCATGCCTCTCTGTTTAACTGTCAACAGCTGACAGAGGAGAGTCTGTGGAGCTCAATGTATATATAGCATTTTGATCCCATAGAGCAAAATCTGAAATCTTTTCTTGGCAGCTAGTAGTGCCTGTTAAGCTTTGGAGGACTGCTATTGGTTTTCCAAGGCTGGAGAATTTCACCCCCTCTGTTGCCTTGGAATTTTGTAAACAGTTTAATTGAGCGGGAAAGTCTGTCTGGAAATGTATCCATTCACGGACAGCCACAAACAGCACAAAAGTTCATGAAATGTTCATGCCAGGCACCCTTCCATGAACATCGCTTTGTACGCTATGAACCATGACGAACTTTACTCTGTGAGCCAGTTCATGCCCAGCCCTAGAATTCTTTCCATCTCAGATAGACAATTGAAGCCAGAGAACTCATGCCTATAACACTAACCTTTGTACTGAAGAAGAGCATTATAAATCCATCAAAATTTGTATTCCTGACTGAGAAAGAACGGACTTTGTCAGCATCACTATTCACTAAGAGTTTTATCCAGCCTTATGTGAACTCATTTTCTATTCCCTTGATATTCCTCAGATGTTCTCCCAAGCAGGAATCACTCATATTTGACAACATTTTGTGGCAACTAGATTCACCTGAGCATTCTGTCTCTTTTTTGTTCTGGAAAAAAGAAACAAAGGTGGCTGGAGGAAATGTAATGAATAGTTTCAAAGCTGATCTCATTTCACAGGATTTATTATCGGGGGATATCGAGATTCACGATCCCCATGGGATTTTGCAGGCAAGATGCTGCTCACTAATCCAACATGGCATTCTTCTGTATTACACCCATAGTAGACCCATTCACAATCTTTGGTCCAAATAGATTGTGTGTGTGTGTGTGTGATGATATATATATATATATATATATATATATATATATACACATACCAGTAATTCAGTCCTTAGTAGGTGAAGCCTACTCTTACATCTGACATTTGAGAAACAGGAAGGATGGTTGTCAAAGCAATAGGAAACAAAAAGGCTTGTGGATTATAAAAGCACTGCCTTATTCTGTCACTGTCAGCCTTACTCTTCAGTATCCTTCTTACCTTCCCAGTGATGGATTGGATAACAGAAGGTAGCAGAGGATCAGAAGACCAGTAAATGATGATGAAAGATTCAGAGAGGATGAAAGGTAAGGAGATTAATAAGCAGAGCAATTCAAAGGAGTTGCAAGGTCAGCTCACAAGATTTGAAGTGTACAATAATTAGAAGGTAGGATGTAATGATGTATGGCAAAAATCTATCCAAAGCATGCCTGTTTCTGTTTCTCCTTTGCTTATGCATCAGGCTTGTTTTAAATATGATGCCTAGTGAGCAAGAAGAGCTTATTAGTGCAGTGCTGGACACACCATTTGACATGCCCAGTGGATTGGATCCACCACAAGAGTTCATGGAAGCATAGGCCTCAACTATGGGGGGGCTGGGGGACAGGGTCTTCCCCGAATTTTTCCAGGGAGGCCTGAGCCCCCGCCTGGGCAGTCAGTGCCAGGCAGTGAAGGAAGGGGAAATACACAAGTGTGCAAGCTTGCCTATTGGAGTAAAAGCTCCTCCCTTCCATCACAGAGGTGGCAGAGAGAAAAGAGAGTGTGAGTGCAGGAAAGGAGACAGCAGGATAGCATGCAGCCTCCTAGCTTGTGACCTAGGTTCCCTTTAAGCTGTGCCAGGCTGCACTGGTGATCCAATTCCTCCCACCTAGTGGTGCATCAATTTTTACCTCAGTGCAGGGGTCCGAGGTTCCTTTCCTAATAGTCATGCAGCACAGATCTGTTTGGTCAGCCAGCACCAAAGCCCAGCAGTATGATTTGTGTTTCCTAATCTGGGCTGGCCCCACCTTCCTGCAGATGGAGCCTGCATGCCCTATCAGCTTGCTTGCCCAGCAGTCCTCTCTCTCATGCAGCTGGAGATCCCCTGGCCCAGAAGTTTTCTGGAGGACTGCTGAGGTGACATCACCTGATTGTTTGTTTTGTCTTGAGTGGGTGGTTGGTAAGCTGGAGAAAGCAGGCTGGGATCTATGCAGGATCACTAGCCTTTGCTTTGCTGGGCACCTGGGCACCGTTTCTCTTCCCTTTGGGGGGGGGGGTTCTAGGCTTGTGTGTACACAAGAGGAAGTTGGCTGGAGAAGGCAGGCTGGGATCCATGCAGGTTTGCTGGCCTTTGCCGGGTGCCTGGGTGCTCTTTCTCTTCCCTTTGGGTGTGTGCAAGGCTTGTGCGTACACAAGAGGAGGTCAGCTGGAGAAGGCAGGCTGAGATCTGTGCAGGATCACTGGCCTTTGCTTTGTTGGGTGCCTGCATTGTAAAGAAAATGAACTTATAATTGGCTGCTAATGTCAGGTAACCCTGCCATAAGATGGATGTAAGGGAAGGAGGGAGGGATGGACTGGCATTTCTCACTTTCTGGAATGTGGGGAGTGCATCAGGTTGTCTGGGAGAGCTCGATTTAGTGTGGCTATGGAGACTGTTATCTCACATGATGCCCTTGGGTTTCAGGCACTGTCTTGCTTTTCTTTTCCCGCCTGAGATATTCTGGCTGGCTGTAAATAATGTCTACAATTGCTTTTGCGCGCGCGCGCTGAGTAACCATTGGAAGGTAGGTGGGGGGCATATTTGAACCCAGTATAACTTGGGGTGTCACGGGGTCCTCAGCATTACTGACAAAGCTTTGCTAATGTATCTCTGAGAATTGCTTTCAATAAACGCTATCTTCTTTATGAAGCCTGGTGTTTGACTGACTTTCTGGAGAACTTGACAGATTGTCAGTGATCCTCTGTTGGGGACAAACCCTCCACTACACCTCTCTCAATCCAAGATGAGTGACGAGGAAGACGTCCAGATCCCGGTGACCTCGGCTGAGGACGAGGTCCCCACCTCCTCGGCGCCAGTTACGATGGTGCCAACCTCCGGAGAGAACCCGGTGACTGCAGCCCCTGCAACATGGGGACTGGAGTACGACCTCGGGGGGTTCTATGGCGACCTGTATGGGGGAGCGTATGCAGGCATGAATACCCAGCCCCAGAAGAGACAAGACTGTGCCAAGCTGCTAGTGGAGAGGCACGAGACATGGTTTCTCACCCCCAGGGCATCGGTCCAAGAGGGCCGGTTTGAAAGATCAATCTACCGGTTGAGCACAGCGGAGGGCAGAGAAGAAACCCGCCTGGACCCGAGGGAATCTGAGGGTGCTGTGGGAAGCCGGAGATGGAGCGGGGAACGGAGTCAAGACTGCCTGCTACAGTTAATTGACGAGTCCCTGCAACGGATCCCTAAAATGATATCCGATGGGATCCACGAAGAAATGGACAGGAGACAGTTGTTGGTTCCCCCTGGGGATGGTGGACAATCCCCCCAGGGAGTCCCCGTGCTCCCACCCACGCAGCCGCCTGTGCTGAGGCAACCCGGGGCACCTCCAGACCAACCACCGGAGCCCCCAGTGGGGCCACCGGCACCGAGACGACTGGGAGGGCCGCGGGGATGGGGCAGAATGCTGCCCAAGCTGGCAGAACTGCTGGACGCCACTTTTGATGGAACCCCGGAGAAGTTTTCATACTTCCTGGTAAGAGCTGAGAAATTTGTGGAGAACTGGGGCCACTTATTCCTGAATAGGGAGCGTATTGTAGATGCCATCGCATCCCTCCTCAGAGACACAGCGGCGGATTGGTATGTGGCTCTGCACCAAGAAGATGGGAGAGAGCTACAGGAGGTCGATGTGTTCATGTGGGTGATGAAAGACTACTTTGAGGATGCCAACACGAGTCAGAAGGCCCGGGTGTTCCTCCGCACCTTCCGCCAAGGGAAGAAATCAGTGAGAGAATACACCGAGGAGTTCTGACGGCAAGCCGCCAAGATCTGGGGCTGGCTGGCTGGGGTCCTAGCCGAGCACTACCGGTTGGGGCTGAACTTGGAGATCCGCAGAACGGTCATGAGGGGCCACAATCCACACTCCCTCTTAGGTTGGATGAAGGCAGCAGCGGACACCGAGACTCACCTGCACACCATTCTCTTGGACAACGAGGTTGCATCGGGGAAAGTCGCCCATCCGAGCAGTGCTGCCGGAAAAGCAAAACCACCAGCCACCCCACCGTGGCAAAAAGACAGGACCCAAGAGCAGCGGATGAAGCAAGGTCTCTGCCTCAAATGCGGAGAATCCGGCCATTTCGCAGCGGTGTGCCCAGGGGGGACCCCCTCCCCAGGGCCCCTTAAGGGAGGAAAGAAGAAGTTCAACACCTTGACCCCTAAACCCATGGCTAGACCGAAAGGGGCAAGGGCTTTGCAGGTAACCCCATTGGGAGATGAGTCGGAGACATCAGAGGAGGAACCGGCACCGGCGGTGGGAAACGGGAAGGACCTGCTGTGAACAGCGCTGAACAGCAGGTCCCAGACTCCCAGGCACACAAACCAGTGAGCAATTCCCCCTCCCTTTTCTTCGTGACTGTGACTTTAATAGACCCTGAGCTCCACACGCACATACGAGTACGTGCTTTAGTAGACTCAGGCTGTGGCCGGGACATTATAAACCCCTTGTTGGTGACGGGGTTAGGGACAAAAGTCATTAAGTTGACTGAACCATTGATTTTTATGCAAATGGATAGGTCCACAATGAAGGAGCCGTGTAAGTATGAAACGGTTCCTTTGCGGATGGGTTTGGGGCAGCACTGGGAGACACGGCCTTTCGTAGTCACCCCTTCCGCGAGGTTCCCACTAGTGCTCAGCAGCCCCCGGTTCTACAACCATGACCCTCACATGCTGTGGGAGGAGGGAATAGTAAACTTCATCTCCCCACGTTGTAAGACTCACATTTGGAACAACAACTGGGGGAGCCCACCTCTGGAACTGCTGGGGGTGCCGGTGGGGCTGGCTGAGGTCGAGCTACAAAGCATTCCCCGGGAGTATTGGGACTTAACGACGGTGTTCGAGGAAGGGGAGGCGGATGAGTTGCCTCCCCACAGAAATTCAGACCGTGCCATTGAGCTCCTGCCCAACCAAAAATTGCCTAAGGGAAAGCTGTATTCTATGAGTCTCACGGAAAAAGTGGAGCTGCGGAAATTCATAGATAAAAACCTAGCCCAGGGTTTTATTCGTCCGGCATCCTCCCCCTGCGTGGCCCCCATGCTCTTCCGGAAAAAGAAAGACGAGGGTCTCAGACTTTGCATAGACTACAGGGAGCTTAACGCAGTATCAGCAACCAATGTGTACCCACTACCACTGATCAAAGACTTGCTGGCAGCAGTAGCGGGGGGGGGAATATCTTCTAAACTGGATCTGAGGGATGCGTACTTCTGAGTGCGCATCAGGGAGGGGGATGAAAGCAGGGAGGGGGATGAAATTGGAAAGTCTACACCCTTGCATGGAAGGTGTTATCAGAGTGGATCTTCCTCAGCCTTCTCCTTCCCCAAGCAGCCTATTCTTTGACCAGGAACTACTCTCAAAGGCTCAGGAGAACCTTGAAAGTAACATACTTCAGACAGCAGGGGACTGCACATTTTCAAGTGCTGAAATGGGGCTGTTTCTGAACTGGAAAAGGTGTGGGGTGGGGGATAATTGCTCTTGGGGGCACCATGCTGCACATCTGATCTGGGCCAGAGCCTCATGGCAATTTTTAACAAACTACAACTACTTCTAAAATGGCATTGGCAGCCACAGAATGGACATGTGGCCACCATAATGTTTAACTTGTCCCACAGCCATCAAGCTCACTGGGTGGCCTTCAGAAAGTCACTTTTTCTCAGCTTAACCTACCCCTCGGGACTGTTGTAGGGATTAAATGGAGGAGAAGAAACAGTGTAACCTGATATGAGCTCCCTGGATGCACTAAGCATTATATGAATAAATGTAACTGACAGTAATGTTAAATAATTAACAGAGTTGCATCAAAATTCTTTTACCAGTGTTTCTGCTCAGGAGTTTTTGTGTGCACCAGTAAAATATGGACAAAAAAGGGAAGGGGACAAATACTGAACCTAAAACCTAGAATCCAGAACCTGGAACCCAAAAATCTCTTATAGTTCCAATAGAAATAGAACTATTTCCAATTCCAAAAATAAAAAATTAGCAAGTATCTGGGACTGCAGTGGGGTGCAAATTTGCACCTGAGTTGGCAAATCTTTTTATGAAAAGGTTTGAAAATAGATTCATCCTCAATACAAATAACATATATGCTGAGAACATCATTATCTTTAAGAGATTTTTGGATGACATTTTTCTACTTTGGAAGGGTTCAGTCCAACTTCTACTAGAGTTTAAGGAGTTTATTAATGGCCTTCATGAAACTATCAAATTTGAAATGAAATATGACTGTAAGGAGATCAACTTCCTGGATGTCAGCATTAGAAGGGTGGGAAATATAATAGAGACTAGCACCTACAGAAAACCTACGGATGCAAACTCTTTTCTATCTAGTGACAGTTTTCACCCACCACTTCTGAAAAAGAACTTACCTTATTCCCAACTGTTGAGGCTTAGGAGAAATTGCAGCCAGTACTCTGACTTCGTTGAACAAGCTAAAGTATTGATGGGCCAATTTAGAGACAGGGGTTACTCTTCTAGAACTATTAAGCAGGCCTTTTATAAGGTAAAAAACACCAGTAGAACTTCACTCTTGATACCAAAGACAAGACAAGGTCAGCCTGACAAGAAGATAATTATTCCATTAACCTATGATGGAAGGTCCACTCAGGTCTGTAACATCATTAGGAAGCACTGGCACTTATTAACCAACATTCCTTCATGTGAGTCTGTTCCTCTCTTTGCCTACCATAGAACTAGGAATCTGAAAGATATGTTGGTAAGAAGTAGCCTAAAATCCCCTCCAGCATTACAAAGGGGAATAGATGATCAGAGTTTTCCAGCTGGCAACTTTCCTTGTGGAGGATGTGAGGTCTGTAATTTGATGTTACGTATTAATAGTGTCTACGATTCAGATAGAAAGAGAAAGTACTCTATTAGATCATTTTTTAATTGTAACTCAAAGGGCCTTATTTACTGTATCATCTGTGGGTGTAAAAAAAAATACATCGGGTGCACTTCAAGGCCATTAAAGACCAGAATCACAGAACACAGAAGCTGCATCAGAAGAAGGAGACAGAACGCACCCCTGATTGAGCATTTTGCTATAGCAGGTCACCACGACAGAGGCATTTCTTTTTTTGCTCTTGAGTACATTGGACCTTGCAACCAGCTGCAGATGACTCAGCAATTGGAAAAAAGAGAACTGTTCTGGATTCATGCCCTTAAAACTTTAACCCCATATGGCCTGAATGAACAAATTGATTGGTGTGCAATATGATTTTGAAAGTATAGCGTATGTATGATTCTTTGACTGTTTTATATCCAATTTGGAATCTGTATTATGTCTCCATATATTTTTAATGTTATGCTCTATGTGAAATGTGCAATCACATCACTACTTCAAGACACTCTATAGCGATTGCATCATCCTGCTTATTAGGACTGCATCACCCTTATAGGGATTGCATCATCCTGAACATTAGGATTGCATCACCCTTAACCAGCTATAAAGCTCTAGCATTTTTCGTTGACCAACACTGCTCTTTGCTTGAGCATTATTTGGCCTACAATCATAGGAAGGTGATTCCTGGACCTGAAGTAATTATGTTTTTTTTTATTTATTATTTTTTTGCATTTAAGCTCTAAATTGTGGAATACATTGATTTATACATGTTTTGTCTTTAGGTTTCTATCTGAGAACCACTTGGCATGTGATTGCACTATTAGAGGCCTCATTTATTTTTTACTCTGTGCCTGGTGGTTTATCTTGAAAGTAAGTCAATGGTATATATTTATTTATTGGCAATCTATATTTACAGTCTATTTATTTGTTTTAATACATATGTTTAATTTTCCATTTTTTATCTTTTACAGCAACTTGCTTCTGGTCCTTATTGAATTTATGCTTTGTATTTACATGATTGTACTATATTTTTATAATAGCCAATATGTTCCTCATGATTGACCTCTGAGGAAGGCCTATGTAGGCCGAAACTCGTCAGGTCAGATATATAAGCCCTTGTGTTTTATTGTTTGTTATTTATACATAATGTGTGATTGGGCCCTTATATAATTTTAAATTTGTGATTAATAAATACATTTATTTTTATATATTTCCTTCACCAGTAAAGCACCACACAAAAAGAATCTTAATAGAATCATGCTGTCCTCACCATGTAGATGTGCAAAGCACATTGGCAATGAGATGATGGCTGAGGCAAACTCTGCATATTCTAATTCTCATTAAACCAAAATGAAGGAGGGATGAGATGCAGCACACAGCAGAATTGTGGGACCTTAAAGGAATGGAACCAAGAAAATCTACACATCCCTCAAGTCCCTCTGCAGCCCCTCTTAAAAGCCATCTGAACAGTGCACAGAGCAATGTTGTTAACTGTGTTGAGAACAACTAGTCTGTACTCATCATGAGTATATGCCTGAGGGCTACTATGGATGAATCTGTTTGCAGATGGCTGTCACAACTTCATGAAGAACAGCAGTGTTCCTTAGGTTGTATTAACATAGGGCTGGAGGAGGGGAGCTGCAGGCACTTGTTAAAATTGAATAAATTTTAAAATTAAAGACATTAATTTTTCATTTAAGTACCCTATTGGAGTCAAGATTTGCACAATATGGAAAATGAAGAGTTCCTGGCCCTTCAATTTTTTTAAAAAAGTTTCTTTTGTTCCTTTAGCCCAACTACAGGGCAACAACAAAGCATGTCTCCCCCTTAGAGGCTGTCTTTTAACACTGTATTTTTAATGTGTAAAATGAAGAAGCAGCATGTTATATATTCTGGTGGATTCAAGAACACAAAACATATGGGATTTATGGACTACCCTCCCTTCTTTTGCAGCCCAGTAGGGTTCAGCAGTAATTGTAGAGAAACTGTACTGACTGTGACAAACTGAAATACCTCTAGGGTGTTCAACTGTCAAGCAAGTTCATTCACATCTCATCTCCTTTCCGAATGAGATATGAAAATGAGTCTGCTGCATTACATTTGCTGTCAAAGCAAAGGATAGATACAGCTCTGTCTAAAGTGATGGGGAGAATTTTGCTTCCTTCTCTTTGTCTGAGGGAAGAGTACACACAACAGCTGTGTGTATCTATGAAGGATTCAGCATGAGCCTACAAGGGGAAGTAAGTGAAAAGCAGAGCTGGAGGGTGGAGAAATCAGGCCTTTCAACCTTATACAAGAACAAAACGGTGGTTACTTTTCTCTTTCCTCCTCTGTAAGCAGGCAGACCTCATCCCCTTTTGAGAGGCAATATGGAGAGAACCATATTGGGAGAACCCCATTTTACAGCATCCCAGGAGTTCATATACAGGCAGACTTGACCTCCAAAGTATAAACAAGATCCCAGACAGGCAGACCTTATAATTATGCCTAGGCAGCAGCCCTGGAAGATGTGAGATCTTGGTCTGACCCAGCTGCAGCCTCTCCCTCTGCCCTGCATATGCCAAACAATGCCTCATCCCAGGGCTAACACCATTCAACCTGGACACCCTTCACCTTTTCCTACCCACATTTCCTTCATAATAACAGCTCCTACCTTTCCTATCTAACACAACAGGAGGGTCGCCAAGCAGCATTGTTTCTTTTTGATTAGTTTAATTAGCAATCCATTAGACCTCTGAATCACCGGAGGAAGCAACCAGAGCCCCAGCCCAAACCTTACTTTACATCCAAAACTTCTCCCAAGAACAGCTCCTGTCTCTTCTGTCCATTCCTGGTAACCCTATTCAGAATTTCCCAAACACATTGTTTTACTTTTGGGTAATCTCATCAATTCTTTGTTTTACAGGGCAGCCACATTAGCATGCCCTCAGGTCCCATTTTTGCTATAATTAGGCAGCCACAGCTCTGTTGCTGTGTGTGTGTTTCACTGGAGTCAAAATGCACACCCAGGATGCTGGACATCTTGCGCTTCCCCCTGGATTGCTGCTCTCTTGGATAGGTAGCTATAATTTCCCCAATATCCTCTTTTATTCTCGCTACTCCCTTTATTTCTAAATTGGTCTCGTATATGTGCTATTTCTTGTGTGCTTCCTTTATGTTAGCCTTCTTATTTTCTATCAGATAAAATCAATCTCTATTTTGCCTTGGACTGGTTATTTCAAGAGTTCTATTAAGGGAAAGACCCTCATAAAACATTGGTGGAGATCTTGTTAGATTACCACCCGCTTGCAAAGCCTTTGTCCCCTTCACTAATTCCCTCCAACTGAAATAGGGGACAAGCCCACTTTTGGGGCAACACAGACCATTTGGGGTAACACCTCTCCTTACACCCCCCTCCAAGATTTAGAAGTGAGAACTGCCTGTGTACACCCCCCCATTTTCTATAATTACAGGAAAAGACAGTATTAGATGGGAACATACAAATATGTGATTGATTCTATGTACTCAGATTAATTTTTGTCACTCAGCATTTGTTTCACCCTTTCAAAAGTGTATAGTACAGTGAAGTAGGATGGTGGTATAAAGGGGTGGGGGTGAAGGAGACATTAGTTCATTCACTATGTGACTAATAGAGCATATGACCCAGTTTAACACGACCATCAGTTTAGGACTGCCCAGATTAGCCTGATCTTGTCAGATCTCAAAAGCTAAGCAGGGTCAGCTCTGGCTAGTATTTGGATGGGAGGCAGGCAATGACAAACTGCCTCTAAACATCTCTTGCCTTGAAAACTCTATTGAGTCACCATGGCCAATTTCGCACAAGACTTTGTGCCAGGGTCAACCCTCTGTTTCATCCGGTACACTTGAGTCAGCTGTGACTTTATGGACTTTCCACCACTTCCAGTTTATACCATTATAACTTTGTTAGCATTCTATGGCTTGTAGTAGGGCCATGGCCTTTTCACTTATTTATAACAAAGCAAGGAGCATTTTTAAATCCTGCTAGGCAGTGTTGTTCAGCAGCTACAGTGTTAGGGTTGGATTTGGGAAACTGAAGTTCAGATCACAATTGAAGAACGCTTTTAATGTGGAAGATTTTACTGACACTATTATGCACTGACATGAGACAGAAATGGGAAGGGAAAGTACTTTTTTCATTTAAAACATGATGCCAAATAGATTTAAGGATTACTTATACAATTAACAAATGGATTATTATCATCACTTTTAACTCCACCACTAATTTTTGAACAGCCAACCAGTTACAAATAACTGATGAGATCTATCTATATATATAAAAGAGTCCCCTCACTGTAAAATCAACACCCAGGCCAAATCACTGGAGCTAGAGACACCAAATTCAGGGAGAACACTCCTACCATGGTGCAGGTGCTCGCTAAGAAGGGATTTTTAGAAATTCGACCCCTAAGTGGGCCAAAGGGGTAAAATGTGCTCCCCACATTGATTCCTATGCGGCTACCAGGCAGCTGCCTCCCTGCACCCCCCACTCTCTGACTGGTCAGCTGCAGAGCTCAGTGTTCTTCTTAAAAAATATATTTTTAATTGAAGAACTATATTATTTACAACCAAGAGAAAGTACATAAATTGTATATAACATCATCTAATGTTTAAACTAAATTATATCAATTCAATTTATATGTTCTTACATTATATTTATATCTTACATAAGCGTTCTTCTTTTTTTGTTCTTTCAAAATGATCATTAATTATGCATTGAAACATAGTAAAGGTAAAGGTAAAGGTTCCCTTGCTCGAAAGCCAGTTGAATCCGACTCTAGAGTTGCGGTGCTCATCTCCGTTTCCAAGCCGAAGAGCCAGCGCTATCCAAAGACATTTCCGTGGTCATGTGGCCGGCATGACTAAACACCAAGGCGCACGGAACGCTGTTACTTTCCCACCGAAGTGGTACCTATTTATCTACTTGCAATTTCTTGCTTTCGAACTGCTAGGTTGGCAGGAGCTGGAACTAGAGATAGGAGCTCACCCCATCATGCGGCACCCTGGTCTCGAACTGCTGAACTACTGACCTTCCACAGCCTGCAGTTCAGTGTCTTAACCACTTGAGCCACCGCAGCTCCTGCATTGAAACATACATGATGATTATTGGCTTCCTAAATTCCAGCATCTTCTAGCTTCTTGTTATAATCTGATAATACAGTAGATTGACTAGAAAAGTATACATTGGAGCCCAGAAAACCATGCGGTCTATAGAAGCTTACAATGTAAGCTAGGGAAGAGCCTTCCCCCACCCCATGACCTACAATATGAGGGCACATTACCAATCTGCTCTCCAGGTCTCCCAGCCCCCCAAACTTTATATACATCGGGCTAATAAATATGTGACTTGCTATTGTGATAGAACATTACAAAATTACAGTTCATCAAGCTCTGTTTCACTGTCCTCTTGTTTCTTCAGAAACATGAAGCTTGCTGCTTTTAACTGGAGCCAATGGTGAATGAGTCTTGCTTTTTAGAGCTCGAATTTCAGCTTGCTCTAATTGAGGCAAATCTAATGCAGATAACAAAGCTGATCCAGAAACAGAGTTGTATGCAATATATTGCTGATATTCCACAAACATTTTACCTGACCACAACCAATGGTACTGCCTGGAGTTTAGAAGTAATAGATTTTAAGTCTCTTTGAATCTTAAGCATTTCTGGGGGAAGGTCTGGAAATACAAGTATTTTGGTTCCTGAAAATCCAAGCTGCTCTGTTGACATGCTTCCATCAAGTCCAATAGTCTGCCAGCTCCACCACTATTAGGCTGAATCTGCATTTGCATTTTTAGTCCTTTCTTTTTAGTCCATTTTTAGTCCTTTCCTTTAGTCCTTTAGCCCATTTTTAGTCCTTTCCTTTTAGTCTGATAGTCTGCCATCTCCACCACTATTAGGTTGAATCTGCATTTGCATTTTAAATCAGTTTCATGCTGTATTTGCATTTTTAAATCAGTGTCATGCTGCTGTGACACTGTCTTTGACTAAATCTGCATCTTCATTTTTAAAGTAGTCTTGATGCTGTCTTTCTTTATACTGGTGTGATCCTTATTTCAAAGTGGTACAAAAAAAATCTGCTATTTTTTTTTCTGCTTGCTGGCTGGGAATGTTGTTGTTCTCCTCCCTCTTCTCTAGCATGCCTGGCATTTGCCGGCACCCATTAGCTTTACACAAGGCAATAAATTACTTAAGGCAACAAGCCAACAAGCTACAAACTTCTCTTTACATTCAAAGAGAAGGATTTTCTCAGCTTTCAGTTTTGCCCAGCTTTTAGTTTAAACAAGAAAGCAAAAATAGCCAAAAAACTGTAAAGACTGGATGTTTAGTTTGCAGAATGTATGTATGTATGCAGAAGGGATCTTTCTTTAACTTTTCAGGCAATATAAAAATCACACAAAAAATATAAAATCATTCACTTTTAGCTTGTCAAGCAAGGGAAAAGTTTCTTACATTCCTCTATGTGCTGTCAGAAGGTAAACAGAGCAGATAAACCTCCAATTAGTGCTTGGGGGGTGGGGCTTAGAGTGCTTTTAACCACATTTGGTTGAACCGGAGAGAAGCCACAATCACAACAGAGCCAAAACCATAAAATAATGCAGCCAGCAGAAATTATAACAGTGCAGTAGGAGAGTGAAACCTAAAGAGATGTGGACATCTTTTTTGGAGACGGAGAGGGAGTGTAGCCGAAGCAGTGGAAAATACCAATGTAGATTCCACTTTTCTCTATGCTTGACAGTGTCACAGCAGCACGAAACTGATTTAAAAATGCAAATACAGATTCGACCTATATCTCTGCCTACCCGCTCTAGCATCCCATCCTCATCGCCAATTGTTAAGTATGAGACTCAACAAGGTAGTGATTTCAACAAGTGATTTCAGCTTTATTAACAGCAAACTAGTCAATCAGACAACACACACAAAATAGTGGAGCACAGCTCCCTTTTTAAATAATTCGGGCTGTCAAAGTCACACCCATAGTTATGTTGACAACCAATGATAACACAGGGATAAGGATCAGTGAGGTCTGTTCTCTCCATAAACATATACATAGTACTGATTGGCTATTTACAAGGTTTCACAGAAATGGGAATGTTGACTCTTACAATCCCTTTTACTGACTCAAATTTAACATGGTAAAGCATAGGACTGATTCAAGAGTCAGACATAACATGTTGTTTTACCTACTCAGTAAGCTCGCAGTATCAGTGGTGTCACTCCCTCCTCTAATTTTAAAGAGGCAGCCATCCAGGACGCCAAGAAAATGGAAAGGTCAATTGTTGCTTCGGCATTTGATGAAAAACTGCAAAATTTCAAGTTTTTGTTTCTTATGTGAGACTCCAACATCATAATTTTTTCTCTAGACCAACTGTCTTGAGAGGAGGTTCCAAGCTTTCTTTCCAAGGAGGCAACTTCATTGAATGCTTCTTCTGCTTTTTCAGCTGTTTTCTTATATTGAGACTCCAGTTCCTCCATGTGTTGGGCTAGAGGTGATACCATATCTATCATATCTTGCCATAGCTCTTGACGTTGTCTCCCCAGTGCTTCTAATGAAAACTTTGGTGTGAGGAGAGTCAGCAGTATTTGTATCACCATTGCCTGAAGAAGCTGAAGAGGTACTGGCAAGTTCAGCTGATGCAAAAAATTCCTTTAGCTCCCCCGGCATTCTTTTGATTCTTTTTGCCCTTAGAAGCTTTAGGCGGCATATTTTAGGTCAGGTTTGTTTAAAAATAGTCAATTACAGTTGATTTAAGAGTGAGAGGTCCGGGAGCAGCTGGTAAAGGCTTCTGGTCTGCATGTGATCAAAGCCATATCTCCCCCCCTTTCCATAGCTCAGTGTTCTGAGGTTAAAAAAAAAAAGTTACAGGGGATTGCAGAGAACTAATGACAGTTGAGGAAATCAGGAGTGGCCAACAACCACCTGTGAGGTGGAGCAAAGCTGCCAGCCCAGTGTTAAGTATGGAAACTCAACAATGTTTTGATTTCAGCAAGTGATTTCAGCTTTATTTAACAGCAAACTCCAACTCAAGAACACACAACACAAGAGTGGAGCACAGCTCCCTTTTTAAACTATCCCGGCTGTCAAAGGCACACCCACAACAAGTTAAAGACCAATCATAACACAGGGATAAAGGCCAATCAGGACCGTTCCCTCTTTGATACATTCTCACACAGTGATTGGATATTTACAATGGTTTCGCAGAAACCAGCCAATGGTAATGTGACAGATGAAGAGCCACACTCAGACTGAAGCTTAACATCAGAATACATAGGATGGATTCACACTTCAGTACATAACACCCAGCCTCTCTGATGGCTTCCAACATACTCTCCCCACCTCCTACACCTAACAGGTGGTTGTCTGTCAGGTGCAGCCCCACCTCCACAGTGGCTGCTAATACTCCTCCCCCCTCCTACACTGGAGGTTGGATGGCTTCCAACACACTCCCCCCACCTCCTACACCTAAGAGGCGGTTGTCTGTCAGGTACAGCAGTGGTTGCAAGGTGCTTAAAGCCACGACGGAGCCTGCCTCAGCTGTACTGCCTTAGTGATCCTGCCAGCCCCACCTCCACAGTGGCTTCTAACATTCCTCCCCCTCCTACACTGGACAGACAGCTGCCTGTCAGGTGTAGGAGAGGAGGTAGGATGGCTTCCAACACACTCCCCCCACCTCCTACACCTAACAGGTGGTTGTCTGTCTGATGCAGCAGCAGTTGTAAGGTGCTTAAAGCCATGAGGGAACCTGCTCTAGCCATAATGCCTTAGTGATCCTGCCAGCCCCACCTCCACAGTGGCTTCTAATACTCCTCCCCCTCCCCCTCCTACATTGGACAGGCAGCTGCATGTCATGTGTATGGGAGGAGGTGGGATGCTTACAGCCACTGGGGAGGTTTGCTCAGCAGAATTGCCTTAGTACTGCTGCTGGCCCAGCCTCCCCAATGCCTTTAAATACAATCCCCCCCAATACCAGACAGGCCGGTGTCTGTCAGGTATAGGAGGAGGGGCAGGGTATGAATGTCTATGGGGAGATAGTAAAGGACATTTCTAGGAGTCATTGCAATGCATGCCTCCCTCATGATCCTGAAGAAATGCCCACCACATCACCACTCCCTCACACCTCTCACCTCTTACTGTGCCCAAGAAAGCTCCTGGCAAACGTCGAGCCAGATACGCCAACACTACAAGGAGGAAGCAACTTCGGAATGTGGCAAAGACATTTGTACATGGTCCTCCTGCAGTGCACTGAGCTGCACAGGCCCAGTAAGATCACCCTGAGGTGCTCAGAACAACACAGTCTCCATAGGAGCAAAACGATCCAGGAACACAAGTAAAGAGGCCATCACTTTTGTGGAAGGTAGCAGGAGTTGATCCAGAGTGAGCTCATCAAGCAGCCTGGTGATCCTAGCACCTGAGGGCAGAACCACCAATGTTCTAGACAGAGGTCCTTCAGTAGGGGCGGGGAGGGGAAGTACGTATGTCTCACTTCATTTCTTACACTATAATCTTCTCCATTAGAATTACTACAAGAAATGTCACATTTCAAATTTCACATCATCAGTATTATAACTGGATTTACGGAATTTAAATACCGTAGCAAAGCACAAGTATCAGGCTAGTATGTAATAAATGGAAAGTCAGGGCAGCATGATCAGTTTAGCAGTGTCGGACTTCAACATGGAATGGATCATGTGATACAACCTGTGAATTTCAAAATTATATATGCCCAATGATATATTTTTACAGCTCAAATATGATTACATGGTTTGAATAAATAATGGAGCATACTAAAACAAGTATTTGGGAAGTTTGCCATTTTAGTTTCACTTCCACAACATAATATAATTATCAGTTTTAGGATATTTGTAGCTTTCATATGTATATTGACAAAAGCCTCTTTCTGAGTCGGTTTGCTGAATGCAAGAAAGGAGGGTTTGCGGCATCTGCAGTCAAAGTTTTACTGTGCTAAGTATGTTATAAATCCTGCAGTCAATGATAGTCTGGGTTCAGAAGAGATGCCTTTAAACTCTGTCAGTATGAGCCATGCACTCCTCAGAGCAGAGAAAGCTATATGACTTATTGCCCTTGAATCACTATGGTTCATCTGTAATGCTGAGAAACTGATTCTTGGTGGAACAATTCCTACCAAAACAGAATGGGGGGATGGGAACCCACAACCCAAAGAAACAACAACATTGCATACCCAAAGGCTGGGTGAAATTACGAGAAATAAATTAAACAAAATATATGTATTTACTACAAAGTACACTAAAACTCTGCTTTAAAAAGCATAGGCACATTGCTCCCTTGAAGTAGCGCCAAGGCAGTTCATTATAAAGCCTGAAAATGAATAAAGAATATAATTATTTGATAATTCATATATTAAAAATAAATGATTTAACAACATAAAACTTTTTTTGATTGCATTTTGGAATGAATTATTCACATTCCAGATATTCTGTGTGGCAAAAGAATCGTATGAAAAGTTTTCCTCTAAGTTCTAACGTCTAAGCACACACACCCAGAGAATGCAGATTCAATGACTCCTTCCATAAAAAAATGTATATTACAAAGCTACTTAAATGAGAAAAATTAAGTTCAAATAATTAAGTACACAACAAATTGCAATTAAATAAGATAAACCTTATAACATACTATGACACCCCAGGGCTTTTTTTTTGAAAAAGAGGTGCTGGAACTCTCAAGAGGGAAATGAGGGAGAAACACATGGGGTTCTTTGATAGAATGTTATTTTCATGTGCTATGAACTTACCTCAACTTTAAAGCAGTTTAAAGAAAGAAGGCGTGGAAGAGATAAAGAGAAAAAACTGCCTAGACACAAAGCAGGCAGTTTCAACAGGTTTTTGACAGGGCACCAGCAGCATGGAGACGTGACAGCCATCACACAGACAGCAGCTGCTCTCGTGTTTTGTCTGGGTGGGAAAACTCCTTAACTGTCCTTTGGGACACAAAAAAGGATAGGATCAGGCTTAGAAAGGGTGCAGGGTGAAGGGGGGGGCAAAATCTTCCAGAAACTACTCTGGGGTGAGGGGCAGAATGTCTGGTGCAACACTGGCACTCCCTCTGCCTCCCTCCCAACAATTGTTTAGCAACACCATGACGGAGGCATAGCAAGAGAGTTTCTTCAACAGAAGAGACACAACAGCCAAGAAAGCCTCTCAGGAACCTACTTGACTTTTTAAATTTTCATCTTGGCTCCTGGAAATTCCTCCTGTCAATAGTCAAAGATTCCTCGTAGATCAAATCCATTGAAGGTCCTGTGCCTGAGTTGGGTGTGTGTGGATATGGATACCAGGCTCCCCACACTGGAAGGGGTGCCTTTGGTGCCGGCCCAGACAGTGAGGAGATTAAGAGTAACACTGGGTACCTCTCTTTCTATAAAGGCCCAGGTTGCTGCAATTACCAGATCTGCATTTTTCCATTTTAGGCAGATTAGATTACTGAAGCCCTATCTCTCCCCCCCCAAGATTTAGCCACGGTGGCCCATGCAATGGTCACTTCCAGGATTGCTTACTACAATTTGCTCTATGCAGGCTGTGGCTGATCTGGAAATTATGACTGGTGCAAAATGTGGCGGCATGCCATTGACATCGATGCCTATGTGGGCTCACATTCAGCATGTGCTCCACCAATTGTATTGGTTACCGGTGGAGTACCAGATTTGCTTCAAGGTGCTGGCAATAACCTTCAAAGCTTTATACAGCCTGGGACCAACATATCTTAGGGACCACCTCTTCCTGTATACGGCCCAAAGAGCAATATGCTCTAAAGATGAACATCTCCTGGTGGACATCTGTCTTGCCTCAGCCAGGGCCAGGGCTTTCTCTGCCCTGGCTCCTGCCTGGTGGAACTTGCTCCCTATTGAGATCTGGGCCCTGCAGGATCTTCTTCAATTCTGCAGGACCTGTAAGATGGAGCTCTTCCACCAGGCCTTTGGCTGAGGTAGCAGATGCCCATATATGGCCTCCCTGAGGTTGCTGTCACCCACCCACTGACAACTGGCCATCTTTTCAGCTGTACCAACAGGCCAGAATCTCTCATAACCAGCTGATTTCTGCTGTTAAGCTGTAACCACTGATTTTAACGTTTATATTGTGTTTCTAAATTTTAATTGTATTTATTATAATGTGATGTAACCCACCCTGAGCCTGTTTGTTGGATGGGTAGGATATAACTACAATAAATAAACAAATTTCCATTCAGAAGGGAAAAAGGAAACATGGGATGGGAGAGCTAGATAGAGGTGGGGGGAAATCAGTTGTTCTTAAATGGTGTCCACAGGGCTGGCTCGAGATGGTTCTGCACCCTAGGTGGGCGCAGATGCTAACCTCCCGGTGGGGCCTGGAGACATTTTTGCCCCCTCCCCAAGGGGGGAGGGTGAGGGTGGGCAAGCTCTGCTGCCACCTCCTGTGCCCCGCTGGGGTGCTCTTCGCTGGTGGTGATGGCCACCCCCACCTCCTCTCCCCCCCAAGGGGGGAGGGGGAGGGTGGTTAAGCTCCGCCGCCGCCTTCTACGCCCCGCCGGGGTGCTCTTCGCTGGCAGTTGCAGCTGCCCCTGCCTCCTCTCCCCCCCAAGTGGGGAGGGGGAGGGCGGGCAAGTTCCTCCACTACCTCCTGTGCCCCACCAGGGTGCTCTTCACTGGCAGTGGCAGCCACCCCTGCCTCCTCTCCCCCCCGAGGGGAGAGGGGGAGGGCGGGCAAGCTCCGCTGTCACCTCCTGTGTCCCACCGGGGGCTCTTTGCTGGTGGCGGCAGCCGCCCCACCTCCTCTCCTCCCAAGGGGGGAGGGGGAGGGTGGGCAAGCTCCTCCACTGCCTCCTGCACAAGCTCCTCCACTGTCAGGGTGCTCTTCACTGGCGGTGGCGGGGAGGTGGCAGTGGCAGCTGACAGTGGTGTCGGGGGGCTTTTCATGGGGGTGGGGTGCAGTTTGGTACCCCTGAGGGCCAGCGCACCCTAGGCGAGTGCCTAGCTCACCTAGCGGGCAAGCCGGCCCTGGGTGTCCAGTATGTTGAGTTGACAGTTTTCTTGGTGCTGAAAGTAACTTGAGAAGAGTGGCACTCACTCAGTGGTTTCTCTCTTTGCTCTTTAATTTGTGCTTGGCAAGCAAGCGGCTGCCTCCTCCACCATGAGGTACACCCTCCCCCATCTCCCATCAATGAGTAAACGGGAGAGTAACCAGGAACCAGAGCTGCCTTTCCTTCCTCCCTTTCCCTGCTGCTGCCTTGCAGCTCATGTGATTTGACTCTGTCAGATATCAGATCCAAAAACAACGGGGAAGGAGGAGAGAGGAGAGACCTGCTTTCTTGTGGGGCAGCAGACAGAGTGCAATGGTGATGGGGCAGACAGGCAGGGGGAGCCCCAGGCATTCTGCTCTCTTCCTGCTTTGTTTCTCTGGCAGCCTTTTGTTCACTACTCAAGAACTTGGAGGGAAACCTCAGACTATGCCATTAGGAATTCTACCATCTAATATAAATAGATCAGAGCATGAACTATTCAGATATATGTTAACCGTGGCACGACTAGTATTTTGACCCAAGTGGAAGTCTAATCTGCCCTAATATCGTGAACTGGAGACACAAAATGGAAGAATATGCTGTTATGGCAAAACTGACAAACTATTTAAATAAAAAGCCAATCATTGAATTTGAGAACAAGTGGAGAGTCTTTATAATTACTACAAACTACATAGATTAGACAAAGCTGTCAGAGAAGTTACAAAGAAATTTAAATGGATTAATACTCAAAATTGTATAATCATATTCTCATAGCTATACTCAATAATCTTTTATAGTTACATAATTACTGAGGAGAAATAGCTGAGGTTACTGTGTGGGAGGAGAGTGTTTGAGGGTGTGTGGATGTGTATAATCTGTTGGAGAGTGGTGCCTGTTTGAGGGAGTGTGGATTCTGTTTGTCTCTTTTGCCTGGGTATAACTGATTGCAGCTTTTAGCAGTTTTGCCTGGGGCAGGACCAGCTGTAGTTTCTGAGTCAGTCTCAAGGGTAGCCCTACATAGAGTGAGTTATTTTATTTAAACATATTTTTAAGCATATCACCCCCTCAACCCTTCCTTTTTCATGCATGAATATACCAACACATGTAAACCACAGCCCTAAGGGCTCAAATATTTATTAACTCTTCTTCTTCATCATCACCATCACCATCACCATTATTATCATCATTGTTGTGGAAGTATTTGCTATGCAATGATGGCTTATGGTCAAGTTTATTATGTTCCCCTATGCCTTTGGCACTTTCTTTACAACCATAGGTCTCAAAGTGTTCATATTTTTTTTAAAAAATGAATACTTAACTTTAGGATAAGCATAATTTTCCTGACAAATTGCAGCCTTATATCTGTACTCAGTCTTCATTCTTCAAATCTCTTTTTGGTGTGTGTTTTTGTGTCTTGATGCACATTTCCCTCCTCAAAAAGATAAGCTATGCTGTGGTTAGTAAAATTAATAAATTCTTCCTGTGTAAAATGTGTAATGTAAACGGAAATTATGTTCAACCAGTTTTAAAGGCTTTGAACAATAATGATTACTTCTCTTTAGAGATATGTATATCTACTAAGTAAAAACTTATTAACAGTTATCATGATGAATTATGATAACTTCAACACTTGGTTTATTGAAGACTCCATCCCTTGCCAAAGTATAGTACATAAGAATCCAATAGTTTGTGTTCCTCAGGAGATTCAGCAGAAAGGAGAGAATTAGAATATTCAGAATATATCTGCCATAAGCTATATCTCTGCTTCAACTTTCAGTTCCCCGTATGTAAAATAGATTGGTACAACAGTGGTCTGTCTTACCAAGGTGTTGTGAGAATGGAAGAGATCACTGAAAAGAACTAAATACAATTTAAAATGCAGATCACAAGATTGAACATGTATTTCATGGTCAAGGAAGCAACCTTAATTAGACATGCTCAGCCACCCGCCATGTTGGCTCACATCATGATTTCAAGCAATCCTACAATCAAAAGAACCAAAATGTTTTACAGGTTGTTCGGTTGCATTTGAAGAGCTCAGAATGCGAGCCAGTGAGGGGGGAAGAAACCCTGTGACTGTGTATGTGCACAAATCTGTTCTCTTTGCTGGTATCCTTTCCCCTGTCTGCTGTCACTGCCAGTTTAAAAGGTACATTGTTGAAAATAGGGGGGAACCTACCATGTCATGCTTAGTAGCTCTCCCATATATCTATATACACAGAGATTCTCACTTGCAGGATATTTTTGGATTACAATATCCATCTGCTATAGTAAGGAAATGGATCAAAAAAGCCAAAATGAACCAAGGGATAACCTGCTACAAGATAGGCCTAAATGAAACAACAACAGAACAGCACAGGTAGTCACATATAGCTCTCAGCTCAAACTGGTTCAGTGCATCACTAATGACTTGTAACCTATGCTGGACAATGATACCTCTCTCTCAGACGTTGAGAGGCAAACCTTTTCTTGCCCACACCAGTCTAGAACTTGGTCCACAAGCCAACTAGAATCTGCCTCAATATGGCAGGTGCAGTGAAGGTAAGCTGTGGCAGCCATTTTGTGGCTGACTTGACCTCCTGCAGCAGCCATTTTGTGGTAGCCACTTTGTGCCTGCACCCACCATGCTGTGTCAGAATTTCAAAAGTGCCCATGGGCTGATGAAAGTTGGGGACCTCTGCTATATACTTTCAATGTAGCTACAAAAAAACCTCACCAAAAATTGCATAAGGATGGTGTTGTGAGAAAATTTTAGATTCCTATTATATAAAGAAATCTTATTTGTAGTTTCTGTCTTTTAGTAACAAGCAAGCAGCTTCTAGTATACAGAACCAAAGTTCCAAAATGCAATGCTGTCCTTTGTTTGTGGAGTACCCCTTCTCTGTCAAGTACGCAGGAAAGACCCACATTCCTTTTCCATAGTTAGCATCAATCTGAATGTCCTACAGGTGTGAAATATCTAAGACCATCAAACAATAAATTATTCTTTTAAGGCAACCATTTGTTGAAGGAAGTCTGAATATTAGCAAAGTAAAAGATCTTAAAAATGTAGCATTTCTCACCCTTAGTTGCATCCCATAGATGATGTCATGTCTGGTTTATCTCAAGCGCAGAGAACATAAAGGAACACCTTGAGCATCAAGGGAACATAAACATCTTCATAGTTGTCATTCAGAATTTGAGGTGTTATTTGGCTAAAACAGCCCTGGAGCATAAGCTTGGATTACCAATACCTTGTTTTTTGTATTTATAGATTCAACATACTGTTGAGCATCTTAACATAAAATCTGTTCTTTCCCAGCCCCTTACCGAATTAGAGATGATTTTTCAACTGTATGAGAATAGATATAAAGGCTTAATCTCCTCTACTTACCAACTACTGCTGAGGGATGATCGTACAAAGTTTTTGCCATACCAAAAGGCATGGCATGACGATTGTGCGAAAGAATGGAATGACAACTTTTGGTCAGATCTATGGTCTGCTAAACATCACTTCCCTAGTTCAATACCCCTGGAAGTACAAGAATTCAAGCTAATGGCCAGATGGTATCTCACTCCACAAAGGTTGTCTCATGTAAACCCAGCAATTTCCCCGAAATGCTGGAAAAAATGTCAACAGATTGGCACCTATGCGCATTGTTGGTGGGAATGCTTCGTTATCTCTGCTTTCTGGATACAAATACAGCAAATGATTAAACAAATCCTGAAGTTAGACATTCATTTGCATTCTGAAAACTTATTTTTCCGTTCTTGGCCACCTAATATCGAACTACATAAACATAAATGTACTCCGGACGTGATGATTTTTGCAGCACGCACATCCATTGCCTCCTGGTGGAAGGATCCCAATCCTCCCACACTGCATTTGTGGTATCAAAAACTTGGGGATCAATTCCTTATAGATAGTGTAACCAGCAAAATAAACAACGCCTCACAAAACCCAATTAACACTTCTTTTATGTCAAAATGGGACCCTATCCTGGAACACCTAACTACGGAGGAATTTATTCCTTCACATTCGTCACAATTGCAAAAATGGCTTTAGTACATATCATGAGCATTGTGTCTGACCTGACCATTACTGAAGGTTTCTTGTACATCTTCTTTAGGTATAGTTGCAATACTTTTGAAAAATGTACAGTATTCCTAGTACAGATGGACAACATGTATTTTATGGCACAATCTACATTTCTCCTTATGGTCTGTAATCTCTTATAAAGCATATAGTTAGCTTTAACCTTCTCTCGCTAAACACTTATAGTTCTAAAGATTTGTAGTTTAATAATGTTTTTTACCTTTCTAGTTGTTATGCATTTTGCACAATTTAATAATTTTATGTTCTTCTTATTGCTAACGTTGATGGTTATATTGTACTGATATTTTTCTCAATAAAACTAAATCTCTCCTTATAATAATTATCTTTTGGTTTCGTAAGATTCCATGCGCTCCCATTGGCTGTAAAATGCCCTCCCTCAGCCATTGGCCCATCAGCCGCCACTCAAGAGTACTCGCATGCCATTGGCCGGGTGCTGGGTCTGCTCCTCTTCCCCACCCACTCCCCCTTCATACAGATTTGCATGTCAGATTTCCTGGCAGACCAGCTCTCTCTCCTGAGGAAGACAGTTCTCTTGACTCCTGTGAGGGACTGTCCCCCCAGTGGCTGTTGGTAGGCAGCCAAGCTTGGTTCTGTGAGTAAAAAAACAAAGGACTTTCAGCATGACCCCCTCCCCTGCCCATAACCCCCTCCCCAACGGCCACTTTCCTGTCAGAATAAATGGAAAAAGGCTCTCTCTCCTGCTTAGCTTCAGCATGGCTGGCTGGCTGGCTAATGAGGTGGGCCAGCGACCATCAAACCATTTTCTTCAACTCCCTGCTGTGCAGCTGACTTTCCCCTATGGTTGCCAATCTCCAGGTAGAACCTGGAGATCTCCCACTGTTACAATTGACCTCCAGATGACAGAGATCAGTTCCCTGGGAGAAAATGGTTGCTTTGGAGAGTAGAATCTATGGCATTATACCCTGCTAAATCCTTCCACACACACCCCAAATGCTGCCCTCCACAGGCTCCACCCCCCAAATCTCCAGGTATTTCCCTAATCAGAGTTGGCACCTGTACTTTCTCCTCTGTCAGTAAAAGGCCCTTTCCACACCTATGTTGGCCTTTGGGAGAAAACTCATTGGGCCCAGTCCTGATCAGGTTGCCAACTCCAGGTGGGCAATTCCTGGAGATTTGAGAGATGGAGCCTGGAGAGGGTGAGGTTTGAAGAGGGGTGGCACCTCAGACAGGTACGATGCCATAGACTCCACCCTCCAATCCAGCCATTCCCTGATGGGGAACCATTGTTGCCAATCTCCAGGTGGGGGCTGGAGATCACTCAAAATTACAACTGCTCTCTAGGAGGGAGGGGGGAGGAGATGGAAAACTAAAGGTAGGTTGATGGTTGGCTGGGAGGGAGATAGGGTTATCAACTCCAGGTTGGGAAATTCCTGGAGATTTGAGGGGTCGAACCTGGAGAGGGTGAGTGTTGAGGAGGGGTGTGACCTCAGACAGGTACAATGCCATAGACTCCACCCTCCAAACCAGCCACTCCTTCCTGGGGAACCACTGTTACCAATCTTGGGGGTGGGCTGGAGATCACTCAAAATTACTACTGCTCTTCAGGTAGCAAAGATCAGTTCCTCTGGAGAAAATGGTGGACTCTGTCATTATACCCTGCTGAGATTGCCACAGCAAATTGTCACTGAGTGCCCAAAGCCGGGGCACTCTCCCAGAGCCTCTTTCTAGAGCCCGTTGTATTTATTTCCTAGTTATTAATTAAAAAAATTGAGGTGTTATCTTGAGTTGTTTACTGTGGCGTTGTAAACCTTGGAATGTGTGGGTACCCAGCATGTAGGAAGAGCCTACTCTTATCAAGGAGTTTGTGTCAATTGCTGTAAGTTACACATGTAATAACTTTTGTAAAACCCTTGATCAATTTTGTATAAATGTGGGCTCCTTTTGCCATTTCAGGGCTACACTTGGAATCTCAGTGAGACCTTATACCTCCTGAGAGTCACTGGGTCTACCCAGGAGCTCCTGTGCATGCTGGGGTGGGGGACTCTGTCCGTTTATACATTTGCCTTACTTATCTTATTGCTTTTAGGAAATAGCCTTTGTGTATTGTTTTAAGAATTCCAGCCAAGCGCCTAGCTGGCACAGGGCCCAGTAGTGTATAGCCTTGAGTCTATTTAATAAAGCCAGTTATTGTTTAAGTAACTTTGTAGTGTTTCCTGGCCAGCCTTGGCTGGCTCATCCTTGCCTTTGGTAAGGGGGCAACACCATTGCAGTCAAATGAACCAAGGGTGGACAGGGACATACACTCCCCATAAAAGGGGTTTTATAGACACATGTCAGCACATTCACTCAACAGCTGGTCCACATGTTGTAAACATTAGTGGTGCAACAGGGACATTGAGAAGCACTACAGGATAGCATATAAGATACACTAAGTATTGCCCACAGAATAGCTGATAACTCCCTTTTGTTGGAGGTTCATATCACAAATACAGCCAGGGCGGTGTCTTCCCATTTTCACCAAGCCCGGCAACTAACCCCTTACCTGTCCCATGCAGACCTGGCCACAGTGATCCATGCAATGGTCACCTCTAGATTAGACTACTGTAACTCGCTTTATGCAGGGCTACCCTTGAATTTGCCCCAGAAACTTCAACTGGTCCAGAATGTGGCAGCTCAGGTCCTTACTGGGACCCCCCTGAGAGCACATATACAACCTGTGCTCTATCAAGTGCAGTAGCTCCTGGCTGAGTACTGAATCACGTTCAAGGTTCTGGTTCTTACCTTTAAAACCCTAAATGGTCTGGGACCATTCTGCAGGACCGCCTTTCCCTATACACCCCTCAGGGAGCCTTATGCTCCTCTGGAAACAGCTTATTAGTGATCCCTGGCTCCAGAAGGCTCTGGCTGTCCTTGATCAGGATCCAGGGCCTTTTCAGCCCTGGCCCAATCTGGTAGAATTCTTTGTCTAGTGAGACTTGGGCCGTGCAGGACTTGGCTCATTTCTGTAGAGCCTATAAGACCAAGATGTTCCACTGGGCATATGGTTGAGTACAGTGATGGTTAGAGAGATCTTCTGGCCTACCTTCTCCTCACCTCTCGCTTGCCTTCTTTTTTGTGCTGGCTTCCCCCAGCTGTTCTGGGGTTGCCAAGCTCCAGATGGCACCTGGAGATCTCCTGCTATTATAACTGATCTCTAGACAATAGACATCAGTTCCCCTGGAGAAAATGGCTGCTTGGGAGGGTGGACTCAATGGCATTGTACTCTGTTGAGGTCCCTCCCCTCCCCTCTCCAATCCCCACCCTTCCCAGGCTCCACCCCTAAAATCTCCAGCTATTTCCCAATCCAGAATTGGCAACCCTACCTATGATGGATTTTAGGGCACCATCTGATGCAGTAAAGCAGCTTTAAGCTTTAAATTATAATAACATGGATTTTAAATCTGTAATATTTAAAAAATATTGTATTTTGATTGATATAAGGCATCCTGAGACTTCTTGGCAAGGAATGGAGCAGCATATAAATTTAATAAAAAAGAATTAAGACTGTGAAAGAAGACAAGACCAACCAGACCAGTTTTTCAACCCAAGTCTCCAAGCCATGCCTGCCATACAAGTACTTCTCTTCTCAGTGGAACTAAGGACTGCTAGTCCCTGACTACTCTTCTTATCAATGGGACTAAAGGGGCAACTGCTGTAAGGCTGTGTGAGAACATGCAAATACATACTGCACTGGATATGAAAGGTTTGGCAGCTATTAACTGACAGCAAGTCAGCTATCATAAGATATACAGGAGAACAGCTGGATTCTAGTCCAATAGCACCTTAGAGATTAACAAGATTTGGGGGATATGAGCTTTCGAGAGTCAAAGCTCCCTTTGTCAAATACGAGCTGGAATGGAGATCTCTGAGTCTTTATATCCCAAATCAGAAGGTGGGAAGGATGTTGCAAAGAAGGAATTCAGGATTCAGAAGTACAATATGCATTGTAAACAGTTTGATTAGAGCAGAGGGGAAATGCTTGGGAGCATGAGATAAGAATCCTATGTCCATGTTCAGTTTTGGGGGAATCCATTGTTCTGAACTTGTGTGAATGGACTCAAGTTCCACAATCTCATGTTGTAATTTCCCTTTGAAGTTTCCGCACTTGTAGACTGCCTCTTTTAGATCAGCACTGGAATGACCAGGAAGATTAAAATGTTCTCCGGATAGCATTTGAGTGCTGTGGTTTTTAATTTCAAATTTATATCCATTCATTCATTTGTGCAGGGACTGACCTGTTTGGTCAATGTAGAAAGGGCACTGCTGACATTTGATGGCATACATAATGCTGGAAGATGAACGAACTAGGGATGATACAGCTGGTGTTGTTAGGTCTGGTGATTTTATTGCCAGGTGAATGTAGGGACAGAGTTTGCATCTTGGTTTGTTGCAGGCCCCAGGCCCAGAATCTATGCCCATTTTGGGAAGGTCATTGTTGTGGGTGATATATTTACATACACACACACACACACAAGTGGGGACCTGCAACAAAATATTGCAAAATGTGGTGTGTTTTTTTTTGTTTTAAGTTGTAATTGCATTTGTTTGAAACCGCAGTATAGAAATTGTAGTTATTAAATGTATATATTCCTTGTGATGAGACCCACTCCATACAGTATACAGAATGTATGCAAAGCATTAATCCTTTTATTTCATTGCCTTGTTGGTTTTGTGTGTTTCTCTCTGTGTTAATTCTAAACGTCACAGAAAGGTTTTGTTTTCATTTCTGCATTCTTTTGTTGTTTGTAATATTTGTTATTGTTGTTTTTAATTAAAATATTTCTTTGAATACCACATTAGATGTAAATGTTTCTTCTTCATTTCTAAAATATCCTTGGATTGGAGTGCTGCAGACTTGGATTTTTAAATGTTCAAAGCATTTTACTGTAGACATTGTAACATATAGTTGTCCATGGGTGAAGACTAGTTCCTTTAAGTATATGTCTACATTTTGCAATGTTTGGCCTTGGTTTTTATTACTGTGTACTGCAGGTCTTGAGGTGCTACAAGTGTCCTGTACCACTCTCCTTCTGAGTCCCCTTGCCAAAAGCAGCTGTTTTAAAGGCCATTGGTTTTTCAGTAGATCAGCCTGAGGCATCTTTGCTTGCTTAGTCTCTTGCCTTGCTGTGGAAAACTGTGTGGTTGCAGGACTCCAGTCTTCTTCAGCCTGAGATGAGTCCACATTCACTCACAGCACCACAGCTGTCTTAGGCAGTTTATTTGTCCATCAGAGTTGCTAAGAAACATTTTAAAAGGTGTTGTGTACAAACTGACACCTCCTCTACACTTGCCCCCTTCCTCTCAGTCACTGTGCCTACCTATCCATTAATGACACCTCAGTTGTTCTTTTATAACTTCCCTCTGGCCTCTAGTCAGTCCTCCCCAATCCCATCTCCAGTTCTGCTTTTGCTTCCTCCCCTCTTTCCCCACTCATTCTCTCTCTCACTCTCTCTCTCTCTCTCTCTCTCTCTCTCTGACTGTCCATGTGGTGGGGCCTGGAGTAGATCTCTGTGGTAGACATTTCAAAAGGTATGGGGGGGGGATTCAATCCTCCCTGAGTTTTTTTTTTTAAAAATGGATTTTTTCTGGAGACCCATGAAGTCTCCCAAGACTGTAGAAAAATCTGTTGGGGGAGGGTATGCCCTCTGCTTGCAGAAATAAATATCCACAGGTGCACGCGCACACACACACACCTCTTTGCCCCACCCCAGCAAAGCAATCCTTGGAACACATGTAAACAATCAGTCTTTGTTCCCCCACCCAGCTTGGCTTCAAAGCAAGCCTTAAGCACACTCACAATGTCAAGCTGACACCATAACTACATCAAAGAAGCACTCACCCAAAGGTTTTGTATGTTCATTGAGAAGAAGGTACCATGTTCTCTTTTCCTCTCTAGTCCCGTTTCTGGGAAATCTGATACTGTATCTGAAGTGTTTGCATCTGGGCTTAGGCTATAATGAGTACTTATTGGCCAAACTACAGGAATTACTGAGTAGCAGAGGCTGCTGAAGAACTGTGACTGACCAAGCCCAATAACAGACAGGAGGAGAAGCTTCCTAGCATATCGCTCTGTCCTCTTCCCTGCTTTATGTACCCTATCAGGCCCTAACACAGTGTTATTGTCATTTGGTGGGCTAAGGAGTTTGATCCAATCCAATCTGTGGAGAAAGCAATGATAATGAGGGCCAGATTTACTCAAGAACTGGAAGCTGTGTGGAACATGCAAGCCAAATCTTAGGTCGATTTGCTCTTCAATAAAGGTATTAAGTATTAACTTGCTACCAACTGACAGACATTGCACTGTACAAACATAGTGAAATAGTGTCCTAATGTAATAATTTGTCACAGCACACAAACCTAAATTATATGGAACTAATGAACTGCAAAGTCTCCCTATTCAGTTCAGCACTTAAAGCTGTTTGTTGATTGTTAACATTTTAAAACTGTGTGCAATGAGCCAATACAATAGTTGTTTCCTGGCTCTCCTTTCTTGTCTGAGTCAAGTCACTGACACTGACTTACCTTCCAGGTTTATCAGCAAGAACATATTTGCACTTCATGGAAGATATGCCAGAAAAATTTCTGATATTAGCAATCAGCAACTCTATCTTACTTGACTGTGTCCTTAAAAAGTACAGGGAACACTGTGACTAAGCCTAACAGAACCATAATCCTTTTTAGTCTTTTGAAAACATTTATTGAACATTTCAAACCTAATTTGATTTTGATCCAAAAGATGCAATCTTGAGACTATTAAAAATGGTCAAAATTGCCAGCAAAGCATGGGAAGCCAACAGAGAAGGCTTAGTTCCGTATGGGAACTTCCCCGAAACCAGTGCAGCTCCAGTAACTTCTTGTTCTGGTTCATCCAGTAATATGCAGCTGATTTTGCAGCATGGTGGAATTATCAAAATCTATTATTATAATTATTATGAATATGGACTGGCAGGCTCACAAACAAAAGTTTGTGATGAATTTTGGCTGATTCATGGTTTGTGAAGTGTAATCATAGCAAGTCAACTGGCACGAACTTTCCATGAACTTTCAAGCTGTTTGCAGAAAGTTGTGCTGGTTCGTGAATGGATACATTTCCACACAGACAGGGGACCAAAGTTGGAGGGAACATAGATGAGCATTAAGGGGAGGTCCCCTGCAACTTTTTAAAAATAAATTCTTGGGGCTTCTAGGCGCTCCTCCAAGAGCTCCAAGAGCTCCAATCACAACTGGCTCCATCATATCTGTATTTCTTTGTAGTTTTTGTTTGCCCTGTGTTTGGGGTATACTGTACTGATACTTTTAACCAAGCTAAACCTCATAGTATTTCTTCTTCATGGGATGCTAGCTTGCCATGCTGGTGGGGCTTGTATGCTCCAGTGAAGCAGAGGGCTATGCTTGTCAGGTAGTCCTGTCATGGAGTTGGAATGCAAGGGGAGTACTCTCAGTCTCTTCTTCTACTGAAGCCCTGCGTTGTGTGACCTGACTAAGGAGTCTGACAGCTATTGGCATTGTAGCTGCTGGCAGGGCCTCCTATGGTAGACAGGCCTCTGCTAAGGAGTCAGACTAAATGCATCCCAAACTCCCATTCAATATGGTGAGAAAGTAAAATTTGAAGTCTATACTGGCTCGCTCGTTGCCCGGGATAACAAGCACCCTGTCAGAGATTGCTGTTCCTGGATCTTTGGCAAAAAGGGGGCTAAAGGACACAGGGTCTTCTGTTGGGTAATCAAAGCAGATGCCTGGAAGCAGCATCTTCTATAAAGCAACCAGACCATGGACTTGATCAGTTACTGGGAAAACAGCAATGTCAAAAATATGGTCTTGAAAACAAAATAGAATAATTATGCAATGTTATTTAGAATTATTAATAATAACAATAATCTTAATATTATTAAATTGTCTGCAAGCTTAAGAAAACACAATAAATAAAAAGAGGCAGAGATTAGCATCCAAGAGAAGAGGTATGCTTTCAAACTTTGTTTAAACAGTTTTAAGGAGGAAAAGTTTATAATCTTTGGGAACAGTAAGAGAAAAGGAAGAACAATATATGAAGAATTATAGAATCATGGAAGGGATCTCCAGGGTCATCTAGTCCAACCCCCTGCATAATGTAGGAAATTCACAAATACCTTCCCCCTAACCCTAATCCACACCCACAGTGACCGCTGTTCCACACCCAGAAGATGACAACAACCTCTAGGATCCCTGGCCAAACTGGCCTGAAGAAAAATTGCTTCCTGACCCCAAAGTAGCAATCAGCACTTCCCTCAGTGTGTAAGAAAGGGCCACAAGAACTAAGCACTGAGGCAACCCTCCCTTTCCTCCCTCTCATGATCTGCCTAAGTTCACAGAATCAGCATTGCTGTCAGATGGCCATCTAGCCTCTGTTTGAAAACCTTCAAAGAAGGAGAGCTCATCACTTTCTGAGGAAGCCTGTTCCACTGAGGAATCTCTCTGTCAGGAAGTTCTTCCTAATGCTTAACCGAAAACTCTTCTGATTTAATTTCAACCCATTGGTTCTGATCTGACCTTCTGGGGCAACAGAAAACAATTCCATACCATCCTCTAAATGACACCCTTCAAGTACTTGAAGATGGTTATCATATCACCTCTCAGTCATCTCCTCTCCAGGCTCAACATACCCAACTCCTTCAACCTTTCCTCATAGGACTAGGTCTCCAGACCCCTCACCATCTTTGTTGCCCTCCTTGGGACACATTCCAGCTTGTCTATATCCTTCTTAAGTGCCCCAAACTGAACACAATACTCTAGGTGAGGTCTAACCAGAGCAAAGTGCTACCATCACTTCACGTGATCTGGACACTATACTGATACAGTCCAAAATGGCATTTGCCTTTTTAGCTACCGCATCACACAACTGACTCATGTTCAGTATACGGTCTACTAAGTCCCCTAGATTCTTTTCGCACATATTACTGCCAAGACAAGCCTCCCCATCCTATATGCATTTGATTTTGCCTATATAAATGCAGAACTTTATCCCCATTGAAATTCATTTTAATGGTTTTAGCCCAGGTTTCCAGCCTGTCAAGATCATCCTGTATCCTGACTCTGTCTTCTACCATATTTGCTACCCCTCCCAATTTAGTATCATCTGCAAATTTAATAAGCATTCCCTCTATTCCTTCATCCAAATTGTTTTTAAAGATGTTGAACAAAACAGGTCCCAGGACGGATCCTTGAGGCACTCCACTTGTCACTCTCCTCCAAGAGGATAAGGAACCATTAACAAGCACTCTTTGGGTGCAATCTGTCAACCAGTTACAGATCCACCTAACAGTAATAGGATCCAAACTATATTTTAGCAATTTGTCAACAAGAATATCATGTGGAACCTTATCAAAAGAAGAAATACTCTGAGGTTTAGCTTGGTGAAAAGTATCAGTAGAGTGGAGTCCCAAGGGCAAAGAAATGACAGATATGATAGAGCAAAGTATGAACAGGTTTGAAAACAAAAAAAGTGAGCTGGATCCAATAAGAAAATGGAAATCATTGAAAGGATTTGCATGAAAGAGAAATGTGGGCAAAAGAAGACCTAGAAATTCAAGAGAACAACAGAATTGAGAATGGAGAACAAAACTTAGAAAAAGAAGAGAATTAACAATACTCAAGCAGCAAGGGATAAATGGATGGATTTTAGCATGATTTAGAATTTTGAACTGGCAAGCCTGAATGGTAGCTGGAATAAAAACAGAAGAGGAGAAAGAGGCATCAGAGGATACAAAGGTTCAATACAAGCAGAAGAGGAGGAATGGCAGCATTATCTAGGCTTAAAGGTGCCAGTGCACAAGAAGCAGCAAAGGCACATGAAACTGAGATAGGTAAATTTACAATTTACAGAAAAATGAATGCCTGAGGAGATGAGTGAAAGCAGAAAACCATGTCTTTTCAAAAAGCCCAGAGAACATATTAAAGAAAGAAGAAAAAGATCAAAATTACTGAAAGTGATAAATCAAATGAAGGCATTATATATTTTGCACCTGATTTATAGCCACATGATTTATCAAACAGAAAATGAACTTGTCAAAATACATTTGCATAGGACTTCAAAGCTGGATATATGCAGTCAGTTTCCAGTATCTGGTTTCCAATATATGCTCATAACACTCCCAAAGTAAGAGCTCTGAAGAACCTCTAGCAATTTCTCCAAAGGATCTACAGTAAGTTTTACAGTTTTGGGATGATATGATATGGAAAACTAAAGGTTAAAAAACAGGAAGGAAGAAGAAACAAGGAGCCTAAGGCAGACGGAGGGGTCACTTTGTCCAGCTGAGAAATGGAGAGTTTCAAATCTTTGGTTTTTTTCCCCTCCTTTAAATGACTGGACATTGCACAAGGTGCTGTCTCAGAGATTTCTTCATTTTATGAAGACAAAGGCAGTAACCTAATTCTCCTGACTTTAAATGTTTTTCAAGCTCAAATTACAGAAAATTTGTTCTATGGGGTAGAAAATTGCAGGATATGATGATATTTGGAAATTTTGTCAATAAGACTGTAATAAATGTTACAGTTCTCTATCTTAGGCGGAATTTCCTAAGAGGTGGAAGGGGGGGAATCCTTCTTAATAGCAGTGACCCAGTAGAAATGTTTAATTTTACACCAAAATGTAATTTTTAAAATGACAACATGGTAGTTGGTTTTGTTGATATGATGGGATATAATAAACAGTATTCTTCAATATGCAATATTACATATATTGCTAAGACTTTTGATTCATTACTGATGATGGATGGATATAGGGTTTGTGATCATGAGGCCACAAGGAGTATGACTATGATGATCTTAAGACCGGCTGAACTAGATGACCTTCTGAAGCCTTCTGTAGTACAAACATAAGAACATAAGAGAAGCCAATGTTGGATCAGGCCAATGGCCCATCCAGTCCAACAGTCTGTCTCACAGTGACCAAAAATACCAGGTACCATCAGGAGATCTACCAGTGGGGCCAGGACACTAGAAACCCTCCCACTGTTGCCCCCCCCAAGCACCAAGAATACAGAGCAGCATTTGCCCCAGCATCCTATCTATACCTTGTAGGTAATAGCCACTGATGGACCTCTGCTCCATATGTTTATCCAATTCCCTCTTGAAGCTGTCCAAGCTTGTAGCCACCACCATCTCCTGTGGCAGTGAATTCTGTTGTACAAATAGATTCCCAGTAAAAAAAAAAATGAAGTCAAAATGAGGAGGAAGGTCTTAGTGTTTTAATTGCAATCAAGACACCTAAAAGCAGTTAGGCCAAACCAGCCTATCAAAAATTGACCGCTTTCTGCACACAATCAGGAAGGACATGAAATTTTATACCTGAAATGATATAGTCATAAAGATATCATTCAAAAAGCATAATTGGTTACAAAGAACCATACATCATATGAGTAATAGTCCACTTATAGATCAAGTGTGAAGAAAGGTGGACCTACATAGTATCTTAAGTGTTTACTTAACCTAACCCAAATAATATTGGCCAAGGATTCCAGGTCTGTCAAAGGGTACGGCTGTCCATATACTAACTCAAAAGGGGATAATCCCAATTTATCCCGGTCTGCTACCCTGATTCATGTTAGTGCTATAGGGAGCATGTTTAACCATTTCGAGGAAGTCTCCATTCAAAGTTTAGTCAAAGTTGTTTTCTTTTTTATTGTTTCCTTTATAGTTTTTAAAGTTACAATGATATGTTTATACATTCATTTTCGAGTCCAGATCCACCGTGTTGTTTAAACCATTAATAAACTTTCGACCATCTCTTCTGGCACAATGTATCAGCTTTGCCTTGAAGTAAGACATCTAGTCTATCCATTTCTGCTATCTCAAGCGGTCTGTGTATCAGCTCTTAGGGATTCTCTCAATTTTCCAGTTTTTGGCTAATAGAATTCTAGCTGACGTTATAATATAAGTTATAAGGTAACATTCGCTTTGAGTACAGCTATCTGGTAACATATTCAACAAATATATTTCAGGTTTTAATTCCAAGTCTATATCCATTATTTCATATATTATTTTATGAACTCTACCCCAAAATTTATATATCTTTCTGCATCTCCACCACATATGGTAATAAGTACCCACATTATTCTTACATTTCCAACACTTATTTGTTGTTTCTGAGAAACACTTTGCAATTTTATCTGGAGACCAGTACCATCTATGAAAACATGTATATATTTTTTCTTTATATGCAGTAGATCTCATAAACTTTGCTGCTTTCCAAGTTTTTTGCCAAAGAGCTAAGTCTGTATTATACCCTATATCTTGCATTCATGAAATCATCAGTTTTTTGACTATTTCGTCTTGCATATATTCTTCTAAGAGAAAGTTATATATTCTTAAAATCAGTTTGTCATCTGTGGTCAGCCAAATTTTATCCCAATCATTTTTCTGTTTAAGAAAACTCATTTTACTATCTTTTTTGGAATCTGGATTTTAGTTGTATGTTTTCCCACCAGGTTAGATAAATATTTTGTGAATGTAGATCTTCCTCATGTTTTAATTTATCTGTTTGGTCTATCAAATCTTCATAGCATACTCTTTTTTCTTTATTTATTAATGTAGGTTTTATGAATGCTTCCAATGGTGATACCCATTGTGGGATTTTAGAGTAATAACATTCTCTTATTTCTCTCCATATTTTTATTAATGCTCCTCTTATAATATGGTGATGAAAGTTCAAATGAATTATATTTTTTCCATACCAGACATAGGCAAGTCAAAGTTTTTTTCAAAGTTCTGTTCAATCATTCTACTTGGCCACTAGACTGGGGTCTCCAAGCAGTATGTGCTTTCCACTCAGTCCCCAGTGCTTGTGTCACCTGCTGGATAATTGGTGAGGTGAAAGAACTTCCACAATCTGAATTTAACCCTTTTGGCAAACCAAACCATGGTGTGATGTCATTCAGCAAATGTTTAGCTACATTGTGAGCAGTTGGGGTGGTACAGAGAAATGCTTCAGGCCATCCTAGCCACAATGTGCATCACTTTGCACTTGGCCACATTGAACTCCATTTGCCACATTGATGCCCACTTGCCCATCCTCAACAGATTCCTTTAGAGTGTCTCACAATCTTCCCTGCTTTTCACCACCCTGAACAATTTCATGTCATCCACAAATTTAGCCACTTCACTGCTTACTCCCAACTGCAAATCATTAATGAAAAAGTTAAAAAGCATCGGACCCAGTACTGAGCCTTGCAGTACCCCACTGCTTATCACCCTCCAGTGTGAAAATTGTCCATTTTCTGCCATTGTGTTTCCTATTAATTAGCTAGTTTTTGATCCACAAGAGGACTTGTCCTTTTATCCCATGGTTATTGAGCTAATTTCGGAGCCTTTAATGAGAAACTTTATCAAAAGTTTTTTGGAAGTCAAGGTAAACAACATCTATTGGGTCCTCCTTGTCCACATATTTGTTCACCCCCTCAAAGAACACTAACAGGTTAGTGAGACAAGATCATCACATGAGGAACAAAATGGCTGAGGACAGACTGGCAATTTGCAGCGGGAGCCAGTTGTGGCAAAAAAGCCCTGGAGCAAACTGTTCCGGGGTTTCCCGGTCATACAGCTCGGACTGATGTGGGAGCATACTGGGAGGAGGCATGCAGGAGCGTTCCAGCCAATTTGGGGAGGATCCCGCTGTGCTGGCACCACATTGGGCAGTAGAGCGGAGCACAGCCAATCATATTGCTGTTCCCTTATGTGCAGCATGGGTTCCTCCTGGCTTTTTTGCATAGTGCTCACACTGCCGGGAAGTTGACAAACGTGGCATAAAGGCACTCTTCGGGGATTTGCTACCACTTTTATGAGGTATCTATTAAATGCGGGAGCGAAGCGAAACAGCATGGGTTGCCTATGGGTGGGGGATGCCAGGCAGATGTGCCTGTGTGAAAAACCCCTTCAATTCACTTTTAAAATGTTGCTGAAATGTGGCTGTAGTGGGGCAAACTGCCAGTCTGAACTCAGCCTGCATCTATGCAATCTGTACTAAGAATATCAAAGGAACTGTGGCTTTTAAACAAAAAGCTTAGGTGAGTCAATGTGTGATCCTGCCTTGGAAATGTTTAATAAATGACTTGTAAGAAATTGTGCCCATAGGCGTAGTGGAAGTTGAATAGTTTCCTTTATTTCTCCTTTTTAAAAAATGGGCTACTGATAGAAGCTAAATGAGATTATCAGTTTCTTTTTTCCCTGAAGGTGTCAGAAAAGGTGGCTTGGCTCAATTCCAATCTTCAGCATCAGAGAGCTGTTGAAGGGGGGAAATCACTAAGATTTCTTTTGTGTCAACCCTGAAGAGGAGGAGGAAAAGAAGAAGAGGGAGGAGGAGGAGATTGGATTTATACCCTGCCCTTCACTCGTAGTCTCAGAGTGCTTACGAACTCTTTTCCCTTCCCCTTCCCCACAACAGACACTCTGTGAGGTAGGTGGGGCTGAGAGAGCTCTGAGAGAACTGCTCTTGAGACAACAGCTCTGACAGAACTATAGCTTGCCCAAGGTCATCCAGGAGCTGCAAATGGAGGAGTGGGGAATCAAACCCAGTTCTCCCAGATTAGAGTTTGTGCACTTAACCACTACACCAAACTGGCTCTCAAGTAAGTGCATGTAAGTGCTTGTGGCTGTTGTTAAATGTCACCTTGGCTTTTATGAACTGGAGTCTATAGGGAACATACAAGTATTTGCATACCAGAAGAGGAGGCCAGCTCAGAACATTTGTTAATTTTATCTATTGAGAACTCAGGTCCCATTGCTGTAGACAATCAAAATGTTTCTCAGCACAGCAAATGATGGAATTAGAGAACATTTAGTTAAAGCACATATGGCAAAATAGCAGAGCCAAGTTTTCTTTCTTTCTATTGAAGTTGTGTGTGTGTGTCTGAGAAACAACAAAATAAAAAGCTATGTATGTTTTCAGTGTATCATCATATGCTTTGGTATGGTGGTGGTTTGACTTCCCTATCAATGATGAGAAGTATTGTATACTCCTACAAACCCTGGATCTATCAAGAGTTCCTCAATATTCAGCTCCTATCTGTGCAGGAAAATGTTGGTGTAAAGTGGTTCTTGAATGTAATGACATTGCTTGAAAAATGGGAACCTAGTTCCCAGTCTATGAGGGTAGAGTGAAGTTGGTGACAGGCCCTTTCCATATAAGACACAGGACACTGACTGGTTGTGGTTGAGATTGTCTGTGCATCCCAGACTATTGCTGGGGACTGGAGAGCAGCTATTTAAGCTGACAGCATATCTTTCATTGCAGGCTTTGCTGAATATTGGACCATTTCTGTTCTGTGTCCCTTCTGGGTTGCAGCAGCTTGGGATGGGGGGAGAGGAATTGGCTTCTGTCCTCACTCCCAGCCTCTGGCTGTGTCAACTTGTGTGTATGAGAGAGACTGTTTCTATTCTACCCAGTGCAGATTTCTCACTGTGTCCCAGAAGGTTGTAACAGGAAGAACAGAACTGGTCTGTTTGGGATGAGGAGAAAAATAGTGGCCCTACTTGCGCTCTCCCTCCCCTAATGTGCTTGCTATGTCAGCTTGGGCTGGGGAGAACAGAAGGCAAACGTTTCTGTTCTTCACATCCTAAGCTTCTCTCAGTTATGTCCAAGAAGCTCAGGGAAGGAGAACAGAAGCAGATTGCTTCTGTCCTCTCCTCTCAGCTTCCAACTGTGTTCCCATATTTCAGCTTCCAACTGTGTTCCCAGTAAGAAGGTGGGGTGGGGTGTGGAACTGGTTCATCAGCTGTGAGCTGGCTTTTGTTGCCCACCCTGTGCTTATTCCTGAGCCTATTGTAAGGCTGGGATGCAGACAGAAGTTTTCTGCTAGTGGCAAAGAGACATGAACGGCAAAAGGTCCATCAAAAAGTCAGCTCCCTGATCATGACTTGTAATCAGAAGTGAGATGAATCAGCCAGTATCTGAGAAACCCTAATCAGGATTAGACCCTCAATTGTTATTCACTCTGCATAAGGATGTTACTGAATTTCATGACAAAACTGGTTTCATTCAAAATTTCCTTTTGATGATTTTCAACTGTCAGGAGAAAACTGTGGTTATAATTATCTCCAACAATAATGAATGCTGATAGTAGTATTTCCAGTAAAATTAGCTTTGTTCTTGAATAAAATGCCTATAAATATAATGAAAATGTCATATAACAAAAAATGGGATAAATGAGATAGAACTGCTGTAAAAGAAACACAAATATAGAAAACTTGCCAATATATGTGACTCTAGACTTCAACTTGCAAATGCTGATCAGAAGTGTCACAAACTTCATAGCAAACATGTTCAACGAGTGAAAATACTATTTGAACAGCTGCAATGACTTGTGAGCCACATCTTGGATCGCCTTTCTTTTACTTGTTTATTAATAGCCTGCCTTTCTCACTGAGACTCAGGATGGATTACAAAACTGCTTAATATTTAGTTCTGGCCATTCTGATATTGGAGGAAATTGCTGCCATCTGACTCAAGAAGCTGCCGAACGATAGCTTTCATTGTGGTGCTTCAGTCCTTCTGTCTTGCAGCTGCATTTTCATTTGAGCTGTAAATGAAATTGACTCTCCCCCAGGGTCATGATTGATCAGGTCAGTTAGTTAAATGATGCATGGGAAGGGATTGCAATCCCATTAGGCTGTTGAAAAAGGAACATGTGTAAAATAACATTGATAACATGACCCAGACAAATACCAAATAGAAAACCTTTTTTAAAAACAAAATACCATATGTGATCATTGGCTGAGTGACTGGTTTGCTCAGTCTTTAATGATTGGTTGCCAAGGGGCATACAGCAATCACAGGCTTGTGTGTGTAGGGGGAAATTAGGGGTCCCAATCCAATTGTACAGTACTACACTATTTGAATATGTCAAAAGTATCCCACTAATCAGGCTCAAACTGCTCATGGATAGGTGAACTGTACAACAAGAATCAGCTCACTGATCACAACTAATCAGAAAGTGAGATGAATCACTCCAACACTAACTTTAATTCAGCCCCAAATATTTAAAATATCTAGCTCAGGATATTCTGATATTGGAGAAAATGTGCAAATGTAAATACTAAAGCACATAATTACCCATTATTTCCCTATTAATATCCTATCTTGATGGAAGATGATAGTCTTTGAGCATTTTCATTTTATTCTCATAAAACACACTTGGAAATATTTCTTCCATTTTTCATTCAAAGGTGGAATTTCTATAGTGCAGTGGTAGCTAGAAATAATCACTAACCCCTGCTGACATCAGTTTTATTTAAGGCTATGAAACTTGTACTGATGTCCAATTTAGCTGATGTGCATTTCTCCATGTAAAAGGTCTGAATCGATTGATCCTGGTGGCAAAATAGTATTTTTCTGTCTCTCTGGACAATTGATCTATCTGTTAGATGTAATCAAAGGTTATAGTTCTATTTCTTCCATCTGCTCCATCCCAGTGTTTTTCTGGGTCAATCAGCTAAAAGCAGTGACTCTCATGCTCCTCAGACAGGCTCACAACCAGAGCACGGGTGGGGGAAATGAACCCAGTTCCTTTAGAAGATTTGAAAGCTATCGAATCCTTGCCACTGGCTGAATGTTGTCCACCTTTCAGTGTGAGAGATTTTTTAAAGAACAAGATGCATTACAATAATCTTGGCCCACCCAGCCCTTGGCAAGAGTAGTTCATCCATATGTTTAGAGTTGATCATTAATCCATGAGAGACAGAAAGACAAATGGGTTGCAAGCTTCTTCCATCAGGAAAAGACAGAGTGATTCAGGAAAGTACAAGTACTTATTTATGGTATTTCTTTTTCTAGAGCTGGGTGAGGCACCACAAATACAAGCTGCTTTCTTTCAGAATAATTTCACTGCACTTTAAATACTACCATCCTAAACAGTTACATTTTCCTAAACCTGTTGACTCCAGTGGAATTAGAGCAGTGTTACTGTGTTTAGGATTGCACTGCAAATCACAGCTATCACATCCATATACTAGCACTGGGGCACAGCACTAACAGTGAGACACTTCTAAAGATGAGATCTGTTCTGAGTCCAGGAATCTTGATCTGTTGCCTTTCCCACACAAACAACAAATCTTAAGGCCTAGCCTCTGTAACATACTAGTTTTCTAAGAATTGGGATATATCCCACCTGCATAATGGTGTAATCCAGAAACATTAAAGTTGTTGTTAATATAAAGCAGACTTTTGAATAACCTGATGTTTCAGTCCAGCCCCAGACACTAGTAAGCCAAAGCCTATGCAGAATTAGGTGGGCCTAGTCCCAGCATCAATTTCTGTGGATGTAGAGGTGCTTCTCTGTAGGACCAGACTGTTAGCACTTTTCTGGAACCAGCCAATCACAGATGTTTTATACAAAATTCCACACATAATCTTTGCAGTCATAAGAACTAGAAATATTCAATTAAGAAAAAGAAATCTTAGATTCTCTGGTTGCTGAATTTTGTGCACAGTTAAAGTCTTCATTTTTATAGTGGCTATATGGAACTGCCCAGTGGATCTAGTGGGTGGAATGTGAGGAGGATGGACTGGAAGACAGGAACAGGAACATGAACATGAGAAACTCTGCATTCATGGCACATATTAGTAGCACTCTGAATTGATTAATGTATAATGTGTCATCATGAGAAGTGCTTAAATGCACATTGTTTGGATTAAAGGTGATCTATTTGTATTAAATTTAATAGCACTAAACAGATATAAGTTGCTAATGTGTTTTAAAGTCATCCATACCTTGGTTATCTCTAGATTGGACTACTGTAATATGCTCTGGGTGCTGCTGCCATGGCCACACTGTTGTCTGGTGTTAGACAGTAAAAATATATTACACTAATACTAAAGAATATGCCTGGGCTTGTTATGTGTTTAAGGTGCTAGATTTTGGTTATAAAGCCCTAAATGGCCTTGTCCTTGCTTATCTTCACCAATATAGGTCCTTCCCTCTTTGAACTAAAATTAGCTGAGGAGGACCTACTAATGGCTCCACCCTGGAGATTGGTCTTTACTTGTACCAAGGCTTTCTTGGTGGCTTCCTCAGAATTTTGTAATGTCCACTGAAATCAATAGAGGTCCCTTTGCTTGATTCCTCTTTGTCTTTGGTCCCAATGTAAGGTGCTGGTTAAAAAGGCCTCATGCTTGAACAACCTCCTTTCTGCTTGGCAATTGCACCCCTCGTCACAGAGTCTCCTAGCTCCCAAGTAATTTGTTATGACCCAGGCCTGAGTCTTTTCTGATACTGCTCCACTATTTTGGAACAGCCTTTTGGAGGGGGTGAGACAGATTCCTACCCTTGGAGCCTTCTGGGCAGACTGTAAAACCAAACTGTTTGTAAGCATTCATGGGCAGCTTGAAGTGTATAGGTACAGGCTCTGCCTTACCTGTTTTAATAAGCTGTTTCAATTACTTTAATATGTAACTATTTTTATTGTATTTATTATTGTTATCCCCCATGGGTACTGACTGTATTAGAAGAAAAGTAGGGCATATAAATACCCTAAATAAATAGTTAAACATTCATACACAGAAGGAACATAATCAGAACAAATATTTCAGGTCAAAATAAGAGGGACAAGTAATTTTACATCATCCATGATTTTGCCACTGCCTCAGCCTTATTAGGTAGCCTTAAGAAGCCAAGATAATGATACTAACTAGCCTTGTAGGTTTGTTGCAAAGATCGCTGAGATGATGAAAAGTTATGTGAACACTTTGAAGCATTATGTGGATTGAGATAATATGCATAAAGCAATTTAGAACCTTCTAACACAAAAAAAGAGAGCTAAGTATCATGTTTTTTATGTGTTACATAATTTTCTGGGCAGGAGTCTAAATATAATTTGGAGTCCTTGTTTCACAGCGATCAGTTATGTACTTCTCTCTTCCTTAATTTCGTTTGCCTCTCCTTATAGTAGTACAACAGTTAGATTAAAGTCCAGCAGCACCTTACAGACCAACAAGATCTTCGGAGTATAGGCTTTTGAGAGTCAAAGCTCCCTTCATCAGACACCCTCTGAATGTATAGTATGCTTATTTATTTGTTAGTTGTTGTAGATTTTCCGGGCTGTATGGCCCAGAAATATAACATTATATTTATTTGCTTTCTTGTACTGGGAAAATGTTCAGACTGTGTGAAGGTAGTCCTCACATAAAGGTAAAGGTAAAGGTTCCCTTGCTCGAAAGCCAGTCGAATCCGACTCTAGGGTTGCGGTGCTCATCTCCGTTTCAAAGCCGAAGAGCCAGCGCTGTCCGAAGACGTTTCCGTGGTCATGTGGCCGGCATGACTAAACACCAAGGTGCACGGAACGCTGTTACCTTCCCACCGAAGTGGTACCTATTTATCTACTTGCAATTTCTTGCTTTCGAACTGCTAGGTTGGCAGGAGAGTCCTCACATAGCGGAGCACAAATTCAAAAGTAATTGGGACCACATAAGGTCAATAGAAAGTATGCAATAGTAATTAACACATGACTGGGAAGGCTGCAGAAAAAACAGGCTAGCTTGCTTCCTAGTCAATTTCCCCTCTAGATGCTTATTCTTAAGTAAATCAATTCTGCACCTGATGGGGGAGAACTTGCCTTGGATTGACAAGTATGGAGCAGCATTTTGTGAAGTAGAAACTGGGGGGGGGGATTAAGGAGGGAAAAGGTTAAAACAAAAAGGCACTTTGCAAGTTACCCATAACCAAGGCCAATTGCTTTTCATATCCCATGTATTTAATTGAAAGATACTCCTTTGAAATGCCTGTGTTGTCATAAACCTGGGAACATGCCTATGATTATACCAGGAAATCACAGGAGGGTGTTTTATTATATACCTAAATATGTATTGGCAGAAAAGGAGTGGATAATGCCTCCCAAAAGCCTGCTACGGTCAATTAGGCCCATAATATGCATTTACAGAGCTAATTAGAAATGCACATTATTCACCCAATAAAGCACTGGAGGGAATGCTTCTGACAAGGAAGTAAACAAAGCATTATAAATATTGTTTGGACAGTCATTTCAGTCAGGACTGGGTGTGAAGCCAGCCATGGAAACTTCAGTCTCTTGTCTGAAGATCCACCAACCAAGAAGGAGAGCAGAAAAGGGCTGTTTTCTAACAGCCAGTATAGTGTTGACAGGGCTGTAACTGGTCAAGTAGAAATTGTGACCCAGAGACACAGGTGAGGATGCTGAGCTGAAGGAAGAGGGCACCTCCCCATGATTATGTATTTAGTATGCAAAGAGGAAGCTGGCTTATTAAACTGCAGCCACTGAAGGCTCAATAGCAGCTTCTTGCAGATAAGACAGCAACTGTGCTTCTTTTTTCATGGTTACAGACAGAGCCCTGTTGAAAGCATTGGCATTTTTAGAATGAATTTATTTTTGCTAAGGAGTTTTCTGCTATACTTGTACGCTGCAAAGAAGAATCTAATAATCATTTCAGGCTCTATTACCTGCCCTGTAAACGAGCATGCCAAAATGGTGTTTGTTTAACTCCGCAGGCTCTTTGTGCATTTCAGTATGAAATAGCAGTATTCTCATGTGTCAAAGAAGATTCCATGAATGTTAACAAATTAGCACCGTCAAAGGGATGCTTAGAAACTGAGGCAATAGTCTCCAGGAATTCTTTAAAAAAAACAGGCTCCCCCCCCCAATACATTAAAAATGATTCAGAGAGCTTCGGAACTAGAAATCTTTAAAAACAAAAACAAAAAAAACAGACTATAACCGAACACTGATCTGTCGTTTCTGATGCAAGTCTTGCAGACTGGGATACAGGGATGAATAAATGTCCCCTATATTGTTTGTTTTTCCATTTAGTTATATGTTTGCCAATGGTTTCCATTTTCTGATTCTCAGTTTTGGTTTTGTAGATTTATTTGTCTTGCGTGTGCATGTTGGGGTACTATTATATGTTGTTTAGATGCACAATGTATGCCATGTATATGCATAACATTTAATGGTGTTTTACTGGTGAACAGATGTTGAAAAATGCACGTATTTTGCAGGGTGAGCTTGGTGCAAGCAAATGAGAAATGAACTCAGATAAAGATTTTTGGACTGAAAGAGCAGGACTGAGGAATTGAAAATCATCAACTCCCCAGACTGTGAGTGGTCTGTTTCATTTCCACACACATTTCACAGGGGCCTCTCAAAATCTGGAACTGGCTCTGGGTTTGCCCAGGCCTGAGTTATTCCCCCATCCCAAATCACAGGAGACCTGTCAGTTTGGGCAAGCAATTAGTAGACTTGATGGTTAATTTGGCATTGGTGTTTATCTACACCAATGCTTTTATTTCCTCGGTGTCAGGCATTTCAGAGGCATATTCAGGCAGTCAAATAAGATCTGGCCTACAAAACTGCCGTTTTCTACGAAGGAACTGATCTCTGCAGTCTGGAGATCAGTTGTACTTCCAGGAGAACTCCAGGCCCCATCTGGAGAGTGGTACCCCTAAGCACCCCTCTAAGACTATTGACATCAATGGGTTAAAAGTGTGTAACTCTGCTTAGGACTGCACTGCAAAGTTCTCACTACATGTTGTCCTTTTTTTTCTTGCTGTTGGCAGTATATATATTTCTAGTTCAGGGGGAAACTTCACCATCAGTCAAAGCTGAGAAAACATGCCCAATGATGACCCTGGGATTGCATGTCATTTCTGAACAGAGGAAGTGCCACATGTGCTTAGAAAACCACATGGTGTGGTTGGCTCCTCTTATCTATGTATCTCCCCCCAATGGTTAGAAAATAAAGCCTGAGAACCAAAAGGCTACTTTTGATGCGCTCAAAGATTTGAACAAGATTTTTTCCCTTTGAATAGCGGACCCCCATGATGTATTGTAAATGGCTTTTCAAAGCAAGTTCCCTTTCTTTTCAACAGCATTTTGCTATGCAGCATTGTGGGGTGTTGTTTGAGAAATACAAGACCAAAGCCCCATTAGGCACACAGTAAGGGTGGTTCTTTGGATACTACCTAAAAGATATAATCACAAGTTTTGTTAAACTGAAAAAAGAGCAGTCTATTTTCAAAGAGTATACCTGTATTTCTGTACATATATGTATCTTTATTTGAACCAGAACAACAGGGGAATTAGGGGGATTTACCACCCAATGGTGAGATTTCTCTGTATTATCTGAGGACATTGATAGTGCAATCCTATGCAGAGGTGCTCCAGGCTAAGCCCATTGATTTCAGTGGGCTTAGACTGAAGCAATTCTGTTTAGGACTGCACTGGCAGTCACATGTCATTACATTGTTCAACTATTCTAACAAATTCATTCCTCTTGTATGCTGCAGTTTGAAAGATGGGGAGATGGAGTTTCTGGTACTGAGAGGACAGCAATCTGAAGGGGAAATAAATAGGCTAGTTTCTTTGGGCTGATGCTGATTTCACTTCTTTGATTACCTGAATATATGAAGTGGCTCTATAGTGAATCAAATTATTGGTCTCTCCAGCCTTGTATTGTGTACTGTGACTGGCAAAAGATCTCTGGCAGTGAAAGACCTTGCCTAACAATTACAATCTGAAATCTCTGCCCTACTGGGAAATGGGGGTGTTTTTCTCCTTGCTCCCATAGAAAATGGGGAGCGGCTATATGCTAGCTTATCATATTAGCCTTTATTCTACCCAAGTCACCCAACAAGCATCTCAGTAGTAGCTAGTCACCACTTTGGGCTGAGCAGAAGTGTTAAGTATGAGACTCAACAACGGAATAAGCTCAACAAGTGATTTCAGCTTTATTGAACGGCAACACCAACTCAGGAACACACAACAACAAGGGGAGCACAGCTCCTTCTTTTAAACTCTCCCGGGCTGTCCAAGCCACACCCATAACAAGTTAAAGACCAATGGCATTGCAGGGATAAAGGCCAATCAGGACTGTTCCCTCTTTGCAACAATCTCACACAGTGATTGGTATTTACAGGAGGTTTCGCAGAAACCGACCAATAGCAATGCGACATCTGAGGAGCCACATTCAGAGTCAAGCTTAACATGGCAATGTATAGGCTTGATTTACAGTTTAATACACAACAAGAAGTGTTTGGGGGGGCATCATCCAGACTGGCTGAGAAGGACGCCCTTTTTTGCCTGCTTGTCATTGTTTGCAAGCATTTGGGTATTACATTGTTGAATCTGATTCCTTAGGTATTGGATAGACAGTAGACACTAGCTAGGCATGACAGGAATAGAACAGGTGGCTAGTACTTGTATAAGGATAATTGTGAAGGACCTTGAGGCATCTAACAGTGAAGAGACAATTTCAAAGCCACTGTGAGGCCCGGTGGTTGGGAAAGGGAGTCTCTTGATGCCAAGCAGCCTGAGCTGAACCCTGCATTGCTGTATGGCCTGAGGTAAGGGGCATGATGCTTGGCAGCTCTCAGCACAAGTTTATACATGGAGGCTAGGATAAACAAGGCCCGAACTGCTACATGGCTGAATTTGAAACAAGAATGGGTTTGCTCAGAATACTGGAAACATTTAAGTTAGTCATGAGTCTCAACGTGAGCTTTTAGTTTGATTGTGAATGAAATGATACCTAATGTGTTTTTTCAAACAACCGAGGGAAGTTTCACTGTGGAAGGATGGGCAGGAGTGACTGCTTCTCTCATCATTTTTCTGCTTGAAGTTGTCCCCACCCTTTACTTGCTTTTTCCCTGTGGGACCAGATTCAGCCCATAAGCTATCAGTTGACTATCCTGACCCTAGATGTAAACAGTATTGCATTTGGCCAGCCAATATTTATCTTGAAAGCAGTGTTCCCTCTAAGCTGAGTTAGTGCGAGCTAGCTCACAGTTTTTTAGCCTCTGGCTCACACATTTTTGTCTTCGCTCAGGAAGGACAGATCCAAAGCAAACTAATTTATGCAGCAGCCCAATCGCTCGCTCACAACTTTAATGCCAGCAGCTCACAAAGTAGAATTTTCGCTCACAGGACTCCACAGCTTACGGGGAGCATTGCTTGAAAGTCTTAAAAAATTCATCAATATCATTTAAGGTTTAGCTTGGTTTTAGTTAGTGAGATCTCTCTCTCTTTTCTTTAATAAAATCTCCAGTAGCCATGCAGTGTCATTTATTTGATTCATTCCTGGCCCATATCCAAGTTTCTCAGTCTAAACTGCAGGTGTACTCAAGATCCAGAACAAAATTCTGCCCCTTAAGATTTGTGTGTGGAAAATAAATATGCTTGTTCATGGAATAAGAGATTCTTAGTGACTGGCAAAAACATGGCTAAGTCACTAGTTTTACCTAGGCATCCTGATTTAAGGAATGAACACAAGCAAAGCTGGGCCTCAGAAAAAGAGGCTGGTCAAGGCAGACTTGACTCCATCTCTTCCCACTGTTGCCCAGCAAGGAGCTTTATGCTCTCTTACAGACATAAATGAACTGTGTGGAAAATGTGCAAAAGGGACTCTGATGTAAGGTGACCAGAATGTGATGCCAAACACACACCAGCAGAGGCCGGAGACAGTGTGATTGTGGTTCCCAAAGTCGCCCCATTCCATAAAGCATTCCAAAAACAGCCATCTGCCATTGCTGTTTAAACTACGGACTCCAGCCACCATTACAGGGGTTCTTCTTCAGCATGCTGAAGAATTCCCCCCCTTCTCTACAATGAAGGCACAAAAAGACTCTTTCTCACCTTCTGTTTAACAAAGGACTTGACATTCTTAAGCCATTCCAGGAACCGATTTTGCTTCCCTGAAACAAAGGAAACAATAGGTGCTAGCCGGTGAATCATCCCAGCCATCAAGGTGTCTCTGTCACAAGTCAAGTAGATTTCAATATTGACCGACTCTTTAAGCCCCTCACCCATTGTGAACGTGACTTTTGGAACTGACCACCAAGGGGTTGTTTCAAGGGAGGTGCAAGCAAGCCCTCCCCCAAATGCCCCCCAATAAAAGTGGGCATCCAGCAACGTGCTCTCTCTCTCTACACCCTCTCCACAACCCCTATCTCTCTTAGCTCTCTTGCCACTTTATCTCTAGGACTCTTGGACTACAGCCAGAGTTTTCCACGTGCTTCTGCCGGCTCAGAGCATGATCCCCCTTTTCTAATAGCCTCTCCTAATTTTTCCAGTGGAACGCATTATCATGACAGACAGGTAAATATTGCCCACCAACGATATCCTGCTCATGCGAACGTGTCTATGTCTATCTGATTTTCCTAGAAGCTGTGTACTTGTGTGTGTGAATGTGTATTGTTTGGATGTGAAGTTTCTCAAGTAAAAGACATAATTTTTATACTGACTCCAGCCTCCGTGTCTGTTACTGGTACCTCTGGAAGATGCGGGACCTCTGTATATAAGGATGTTTGTTCCCTTTTGTCTATTACCCATTTCATAAGATCATAAATTCTCCATTATAAGTAATAATTTAAGGCAATCAGGCTAACACCATTTCCTAGCCACTAGGAAGTCCAGTGAGCAAGCTGTTGTTGTGGGACTTGCAAAAGATAAACTTCCTGGAGCTCAATATGAATTTGCTTCTCCAAATTTATGAATGGTGATGTTGAATATTTACTGTATGACTATTTGGAATCTGTGGTTTGTGCTCAATGACATTTGATGAGTATTCATAATTGATAGGTAATATTTTGTACTGTTTGGTAGTTGGTATGCAGTGGTATTTAACATTTGGCAGTAGCCCTATTCACCAGTTACAGCGAACACAGGTATAATCTATGTACGATATATACTTAGTTTTTCTTTATACATGTGTGGAGCAATTCTGATACTACATTCAGCACACATACACCTGAATGTGTGATTGAAACTGCATGTTTATCCAGGTACTGGCCATAGTTTCATTCATTCAGGTACCATTCCCTAGTAAATTGAGCATGCTTTAGCACTTCCTTTAAAATATACAGATGCATATATATACAAGGTATACATGTTTTCACTATAATATGTAAACAGGCCTAGTATTGTACAGTAGTAGTTTGCAATGGGTTGTTATGATGGAGGAATACAGGATTTCTTGATTAATACACAAGATAGGTTACCCTCTTTCCTGAGAACAAAGCCATAAACTTCTTGACATTCCAGCTGAGAGGCCATGGTTTCTCTCTATGGAGACAAATGGGCAGGGTAGAGTTGACCATTTGCCTACCTGATAGGAAGAAGCAAGATAGATTGCTATTTTGGATATCCTAAGTTGGGCTATAAACACCAGGAATATGAACCGCTTTATGACTGAATAGAGTGGCTATGGTGGAAAGCTGGGAAAACTCAACCCTCTAATTCAGCATAGGTCAGAGAGAAACCCTCCAGCTGGTAGGAAGGGTTGAAAAGCTTAGCACACTCTGTAGAAGTGCACAAGGTACTGGCTAGGAAATGGGAAGAGATGAAGGTCAAGTCTGCCTTGACCAGCCTCTCTTTCTGAGGTCCAGCTTTGCTTGTGTTCATTCCTTGAATCAGATGACTAGGTAAAACCAGTGACTTACACAACTTAGCCTCATGGGGGTTTTGTTTGTTTGTTTTGTTTTTCTTAGTTGTATAATGCTTCTGAAATGTTTTGCTACAGTTTTCTAATGTGCCTGTGTTCTAGTGAATAGAAATGCATGTTAATAAATAAAGATATTTCCCCCCTCTTTTTAAGATCTTGGAATGTGTTCAAAGATCTTACCCGGGGCACCTGGCTGCTTGTCCATGCATAGACCCCAAACTCCTCACTGGGCTATAGAACATTTGCTGGCCAGGGAGGAGGATGGGTATATAGCAGCTCATATGCATTCACTTAGCCTCTATCTGTCCCTCAGAAAACATATAGCAAAAGGAATTCGAATGGTGACAGACAGCTACTCAACTCAGACTGGAGGGCAAGGAGGAAATACAAGCCCCTCTCAAACATGCAGATTCCCCACTTCCTCTCTGGTTTTATTGGGCAAGGAGAGAAAGGAGAAAGTGTGGGAACTTATCATGTAGGTTACCCCTCAAACTTTTTACATTCAGTATAATACTTGGATTCCTTTCCACATGAACATTTGCTGATGATTCTCTGAGTCTTCCTGTTTATTGAGAAAGATTTTCAGGCATATTCCAGGATATATATTCCAATTTGATTGGGAAGGAAGTTACAACTGGAAATGTGTTTCCAATTTGAAACCAAGGAAAAAAAATGAACAGATTTAAATAAGCCTTGCTCCTCTGACACTAGCTGATAAAGGAATAATCAAATATGTCATATGTTTATATCACAATGATCTGTTCTAATATTCCAAATATTGACTTGCAAAACAATAATCACCTGATTTGTCCAATTTATGCACAATATTCTGGCATCTTCCAGATTTTACTGTAGTTGCAGAGCTGAGACAGCAAACTCAGCCATAAATCATTATGTTGAAAGACATAAATTATACTCAGCAGGGGCTGAAATGACATCAATTCAATTTGTTGATGACTAATAAAGTATGAGAGAAACACAGGAAAAGTGAGAAAAGGTCAATCCCACCTTGCTATTCCATATATGTACACATGTCAACAATATTCAAAGACTTCCTTCCTTAATATACGTAATATATATACGTAATATTTATTGACTATAGATTTTACCCTGCCCTTCCTCCAAGCTCAGGATGGCATGCATGGTTCCCACCCCATTTCATCTTATCCGAACCCTGTGAGGTAGGTTAGGAGAGACTGATCCAGGGGTCCTTTCTACACTTGGATATCATCCTTGGTTTTATCAGAGTTCAGCTCGCGACACAATACCTTGCATTTATCCCTGGTTATAACAGCATCCGTTTATCCCAGGACAAGTGTGGGGTGAAACCAGGGTGACCTCAATGTAATGTAGAAACAAAAAATACCCCGAGATAATTACAGGGGTGAACTCGAGTGTAGTGTAGAATGTATGTTTGGGGACAGGGTTGAACCAGGATTTAAGGTCTAGTGCAGAATCACCCAGGGTCACCTATTGAGTGTCATGTTACCCTAACAACAACCCTGTGAAGTGGGTTCAGCAGAGAGAAAGAGAGACTGACCTAGGGAGACCTACTGAGTTTGATGGTGAGTGAACTGGGTCTCCCAGATCCCAGCTCAGTGTTATACCACACCAATACCTGGATGCATGCCTGAACCTACCAAGTTTATAGAAATAAATGTACATCAGAGGAGATTAAGTTTTGAATTGAGGAAATTACAAGAGAACCCAAGAACAGTCATGGAGGAATGAAAATCCTAATTCATCACTTCTGACTGTCTTCCTGCACTTTGTCCACTCTCCCTCTGAGGTCTTTCCTGCTTTGTTCCTTCAACCCATCCCGCTCCACTTCCTCTCCCCCTCAAATCTCTTCTGATGGGTACCAATACCAATTTCTCTCCCTTCCCAGTTCTCCTTTACCTCTCCTTCACAGCCCTGTGGCCTGTCCCTCTTTCTCAATTTTATCTTCATCCGCTACTCCACTCTACTATACCCTCACCTTTTTCCTCAGTGTTTTTGGGGTTCTGTAGATAATGTTAAATACTGGCTATGGTGACAGAAGGTGTTCTCACAAGACCTTGACTGGCAAGGAACTTGTGCAGACATCACTGCTCCCATTTTTAATACATACATACACTTACTGTTTAAAGTTTTATGAGGTTTCACAAAATTTGTTGACAGTCTCCTTTAGGATGGGCCTTTGCAGAAGTTTTGATCCATGGAGTGGGGCCACTAATCAGTGTTATGCATATCACTGGAATTCTAGGGATATACCATTGAAATCAATAGAACTTATTTCCATATAAGTGTTGTGATCCAAAGTTCTACGTGTGTATTTTCGCATTTTCTGCTACGAGGGAAATACTTTGCATATACATAAGAAACCCTGGTTTAAGGGCAAATTTCTTAAGGCCATGCCTGGTCTTAAGGAGCGGATTAAATGTCACTTGTAAATACATGGATATAGAATATTTTGGTTCAATGCCAAGATTATTGCCAGGTTGCTAGGGGAAACCCTAGAATGTTCTTAAATAAAAGAAAATAAATGAGGAGCTTGCATTTGGCTGATAACAATTTTCCATGCTTTTCCATGCTTTGGGAAGCACGGATTGGATTTAAAGTGAAGAGGAAGCTGTCCTGAGACAATGTTTAAAAATAACCATCATCCTTTATCAATGCCAAAGTCATTGGCAATGTTGTGGCTTCTTTCTGCTATCAAAGTGGACCAGACTGTTTTAAAAGTTAAAGGAAAATGACAGAAGAGATGCCTTGTAAAAGAAAAGTAGACTTGTAATAGTTGTGTTCCTATTTCATCTCCTGTAGGAAGAAATGTAACATTATTACAGCAATATGAATATTTTAAGAGCAAATTGTAAGAATATAAGAAGAGCCCTGCTGGATCAGACCAGTAGTCCACCTAGTCTAGTTTTGGCTTCACACAGAAGCCAAACAGTGACCCTGGAGGACAAACAGAGCATAGAGGCTGAGGATAGGAGCAACTGATTTTAAGACAAGGGAGTTCATAACTCTACAGTTCTAATTACTCAGCAAAACCCAGCAGAGACTCCACTTCATTACAGTAAACCAACTCACGCAGAGAGTACAGGTGGGATATGGGTAGACTGTAAGCAAAATAAGAACCTAAGAGAAGCCATGTTGGATCAGGCCAATGGCCCATCCAGTCCAACACTCTGTGTCACATAGTGGCCAAAAACCCCAGGTGCCAGAACTGCAGAAGTCCTCCCACTGTTGCCTCCCAAGCACCAAGAATACAGAGCATCACTGGCCCAGACAGAATGTTCCATCTATACCTTGTGGCTAATAGCCACTGATGGACCTTTGCTCCATATGTTTCTCCAGGCCCCTCTTGAAGCTGTCTATGCTTGTAGTTGCCACCACTTCCTGCGGTAGTGAATCCTACAGGTTAATTACTCTTTGAGTGAAGAAGTACTTCCTTTTATCTGTCCTAAGCCTACTGGTCATTAATTTTATTGAGTACCCATAAGTTCTTGTACTGTGAGAAAAGGTGAGAAGTATTTCTTTCACAATTTTGTAAACCTTTGCACAATTTTGTAAACCTCTGTCATGTCACCTCTCAGTCATCATTTCTCCAAGCTAAAGAGCTCTAACCTCTTTAACCTTCTTTCATAGGAAAGGTGTTCCATCCCCTTAATCGTTTTAGTTGCCCTTTTCTGCACCTTTCCAATGCTATAATAACTTTTTTGAGGTGCAGTGACCAGAACTGTACACAGTATGACAAGTGAGGCTGCACCATTGATTTATACAGGATCATTATGATACTGGTTGATTTGTTTTCAATCTTCTTCCTAATAACCTCCAGCATAGCATTTGCCTTTTTTTATTGCAGTCACACACTGAGGCCAAGTTCAGACTGACAGTTTGTCCCGCTATAGCCGCGTTTGAGCAACATTTCACAAGTGGATTAATGGGGCCATTCACACAGGCACATCTGTCTGGCCTTCCCCATCCACAGCCAACCCGTTGTGTACCGCTTCGCTCCTGCGTTTAAAAGATACCTGGTGAAAGTGGTAGCAATTCCCAGAGAGCGCCTTTATCCTGCTTCATTCCACTTCTGGGAAGTGTGAATGCTAACCCGAAAAGCTGGGAACAACCTGCAGTAATAATGTCCGCCGGGCGTTTCCACGCATAAGGACCACTTGATTGCCCTGGAGAGGCAGCAGCAATATGATTGGATATGCTCCACTCTACTGCCCAATGTGGTGCTGGTGCAATGGGATCCTCCCCAAATCACTCTGCTGCACTTATGCACATGAGCACATATGTGCATATGCGCACATAGTTGAATTACCAGGAAAAAGCTGTTTACAGCTGTGCCTCCGGGCCAGCAGTCTGAACGCTCCATTGCGCCTCCTCCCAGTATGCTCCAGTCTGCGCAGTGTGACCGGGAAAACAACAGTTTTTTGCAACAACTTCCTCCCACTTCAAACTGCCAGTCTGAACTCAGCCTGAGTCAGCATCTTCAGTGAGCTGTCTACCCTGACTCCAAGACCTCTCTCCTGGTCAATTACTGCCAGTTCAGACCCCCTTAGTGTATATTTGTAGTTAGGATTTTTGGGTCCAATGTGCATTACTTTGCACTTGCCCACATCAAGCCTCATTTGCCATGCTGATGCACACTCCCCTAACCTTGACTGATCCCTCTGGAACACTTCACAGTCTTCCCTGGTTCTCACCACCCTAAACAACTTAGTGTCAACTGCAAACTTAGCCACTTAACTGCTTACTCCCAACTCCAAATCATTAATGAACAAGTTAAAAAGCACCAGACCTAGTACCAAGTGGTACCCCACTGCTTACCACCTTCCACTATGAAAGCTTCCCATTTATATGCACTGTCTATTTCCTATTAATTAACCAGTTTCTGATTCACAAGTGGACTTGTCCTCTTATTTCATGACTGCTGAATTTACTTAGCAATCTTTGATGAGGAGCTTTATCAAAAGCTTTCTGAACGTTATGGTAAACAATGTCTACTGGGTCACCCTTGTCCACATGTTTGTTCACCCCTAAAAGAACTCTAAAAGATTAGTGAGACAAGATCTTCCCTGACAGAATCCATGCTGATTCTTCCTCAACAGCTTTTGCTCATCAGTTTGCCTACTATAGTGTTGCCAGGTCCTTTGGACCTGTGGGTGGGGGATGAGGGTACACTTACTGGGAGCTGGGAGGGAAGAAGCCAGAAATAAACGTGGCATGCTAACGTCACCCTGAAGTGATATAGGTACAGTGGGGCTGTAAGGAATGATGTTCTGGTTTTTGGACAAAACTATGGTAGAATTAGCTTCTAACCACAGAGTTTTCCCAAAAAACCAGAGTGTCATCCCTTGACACCACCGACATCCCTATGTCACTTCTAGGTGACATAGGTACATCGCATTTATTTCTGGCTTCTTCCCTCCCATGGGGGTAATTGTGGGGGCAGAGAGGAGCACTTGAAACTGGAGGACCACAACCCTACTGGGGGACCTGGCAACCCTAGCCTACTAAGTCTTTCATAATGGATTCCACCAATTTACCTGGTATTGACATTAGACTGACCAGCTTACAATTTCCCAGATCTCTTCTGGAACGTTTTTAAAAGATCTAGCTATCCTCCAGTCCTTGGGAACAAAGGCAGATTTTAGTGACAGATTGCAATTTTTTTTTTTTTTTTGTTAGGAGAGCCACAACTTCACATTTGAGTTCTTTCAGAATCCTTGGATGTATGCCATCTGGGCCTGGTGATTTGTCAGTTTTTAATTTGTCCATCAGTCATAGGACCTCCTCTCTTGTCACATCAATCCGACTCAGATCTTTCCACACCCCTCCTGAAATTGGTGGTTCTGGAGTGGGAAAGCACTTCCCAGACACAAAAAATGCATTCAGCTTCTCTGCCATTTCCCTATCATCCTTTAGTAATCCTTTCACCCCTTAGCCTCCCTGGCTGGTTTTCTGCTACTAATGTATTTGAAGAATTTTTTATTGTTGGTCTTTATGTTTTTTGCTATATGTTCCTCATAGTCCCTTTTCACTTGTCTGATCACCATCTTGCATTTTATTTGCCACAGTGTGTGCTCCCTTTTATTTACCTCACTCAGACTAGCCTTCCACTGCTTAAAGGAATCCTTCTTACCTTTTAATCATTCCATTACTTGAATCATGCAGGCCTTTTTAAATATCTATTCCTACCTTTCCTAACCTGCAGTATACATTGTATCTGAGCTTCCAGTATTGTACTTTTATTTTTATTGTAGTTTCATGAGCAATCAGTGTGATATATTTGCAAGAAAAGGTTAATATGGTCTTGAAGTGTATCAACAGAGGCATAACATTTCAAATAACTGTACACCACATTGATTAGGCTGCACTTGGAGTACTGTGTGCAGTTCTGGAGGTCTCACTTCAAAAAGAATGTGGACAGAATGGAGCAGGTGCAGAGGAGAGCAACAAGGATGATCAGGGCAGGGCCTGGACACCAAGCCCTATGAGGAAAGGCTGAGGGACCTGGGAAAATTCAATCTGAAGAAGAGGAGGTTGAAGCAGAACATGTTTGCTCTCTTTGTGTGAAGAGCTGTCACTTAGAGAAGGGCAGGGAGCTGTTCCTGTTGGCAGCAGAGATAGGATTTGCAATAATGGGTTTAAATTATGGGTGGAAAAGTACTGACTGGATATTAGGGGAATATTTTTTTTAACAGTAAGAGTAGTTCAGCAGCAGAATCTGATGCCTAGGAAGATGGTGAGCTCCCCTTCACTAGCAGTTTTCAAGCAGTGGCTGGATGAACACTTATCAGGGATGCTCTAGGCTAATCTTGCATTGAGCAGGGGGCTGGACTAAATGGCATATATGGCCCCTTCCAGCTCTATGATTCTATAAATATCACAGGGGTAAGCAGGCTGTTCCATTGTAACATATATAATAAATATACCAGAGAAATAAATGAGTTTGAGTTTCAGACTCCTGTTCTTCACATACAATGTACTGACCGAATATAGGTAGCACTGTGGTGGCAAGCTCCACACCAATCTTCAATTGAAAGTATAGAAAACCTTATGTGAATTCTGTTCCCACCATCAATGCCTCACTTTTTCCAGGCTCTCCAACTGCACAGAGTAATGCTTCTAGGCACATATCAGTATATGTGTAGGACCCTTTGCATTCCTTCAGGTGAAAATGTTTATGTTGGGGGCAAAGTTTCCAAAAACGGCAGACTGAATGAGAATTTCATCTACAGTTGGGATACATGGGCAACCGTCATGCCCTTTTCTAATTAGAGAACTGTGTCTGTTTCATTTCCAGGCTCCATTTTGCTGCTGCTTTTTTTGTTTATTCAATTTATACCCCATCCTCCCCACTGTCATGTACCCGGTCATGTTAATGGAATGAGGAGGTAGGAGGCTGCCTCTTCCCCCCCCCCAACTCTCTTTCTCATCCTCTTATCAGGGCTTGACCTTGGTACTCCAGCTGCGGAGTTTTGCTGGGAATCTAACCGTTCCTAGAATGTTTTCATTAGCTTGCCTGCCTAGTTTGCCTAGCTTGCCTCACATGCCAAATGTATCCATTGGCTTCTACTGTGGTGGTGGTGGTGGGAGTTGTTTGAATATAGCATAACCAAACCTGCTTTGCCATAATTCCCCATTACTGACACAGAGCTTGTACATGTGTCTTCAGAATACCTTCATTAAACATTGTCTTCTGTAAGGAGCCCTGTGTTCAGTGACTGACTGAAGAACCTGACAAAGTGTCAGTAATCATCTGTCATTGCCTTCTCTGACCCACCTCTCTTTTTCTGCAATCGATAGACTCTTCCAAATGGTAGAGTCGTTCTGGGAAATACTGGGGGTGATTGCGGAGGTGGTTCAATGGGTGCTGGACCAGTGCCTACCCGTGCAACCTGTGGGACCCCCACCGGCGGTGCCTCCAGCCGCACTTGGACAAGCCCCTCTGGTTGGGGGGGGGGTCCCCAGCCAGCCACCAGTGGCATCTCCCACCCCTGGGGTCCCTCCGTTGATGCCATGGAGGATCCCAAGGGGGCTGGGGAGAGACTTGCCTCCTCCGGCCAAGATGCTGGATGCAACATTTGACGAGGTGCCTGACAAACTGGCCTATTTCCTGGCGCGAGCAGAGAAGTTCATGCAGAATTGGGGCCACCTGTTCCCCAATGAGAAACGCATCCTGGATTGCATTGCATTCCGTCTCAGAGAGGGAGCAGCAGATTGGTATGTGACTTTGCACCATGAAGATGGTTGGGAGCTCCGGGAAGTTGATGCGTTCATGTGGGCCCTGCAAGCACACTATGAGGACACCACTGCCAGCGAGACCGCCCAAGCATTCCTGCACACCTTCCATCAGGGCAAGAAGTCGGTAAGGGAGTACACGGAGGAGTTCTGCTGGCATGCGGCAAAGATTTGGGGATGGCCGGATGGGGTGTTGGCACAACACTACTGCCTGGGGCTGAACCTGGAGACTAGAGGAATGATTCTCCATAGTGTCAAGCTGGTGTCCCTGCTAGCTTGGATGAGGGAGGCGGCAGACATGGAGAGCTGCCTCTGAACCATCTGCATCGATGATGTGGTTACTCTGGGAAAGAGCACCTCGGCTCCTCTGGCGAAACCCAAGACCCCTGTACACCTGAAGGAGGGAACGTGCAAACTCTGCCTGAAACAGGGGCTTTGCCTGAAATATAGAGAAGCCAGCCACTTCGCGGCTGCCTGTCCTGAGTCCGGACCAAGAAGCCCGGACCCAACACTCCAGCAAAGAAACCGACGGCCCGCCCAAAGACTCCTTGCGCCCTACAGGCCAGCCTGCAGGAGGAAGAATCCACCTCATCCAGGGATGAGGAATCTCAGCTGGTGGGAAATGGGCAGGACCTGCTGTGAATAGCACTGAGCAGCAGGTCCCACATTCCAAGGCACAGAAACCAGTGAGCACCTACCCCCCCCCTTTTTTGTGACTGTGACTATCATCAACCCAGAGTTAAACACCCATGTGCGCGTGTGGGGGTTGATTGACTCAGGGTGCGGGAGGGATTTGATCAACCCCTCTTTGATTATGGGACTAGAGGCCAGGGTAGTCAGACTCCCAGACCCTTTGATTTTCACCCAAATGGACAGCTCTACAATGAAAGAACCATGTAAATACGAGACTGTGCCTTTAAGGATGGGTTCAGGGCAGCATTGGGAAAGTCGCCCTTTTGTGATCACACCAGCTGCCAGATTCCCGTTGGTCCTGGGCAGTCCATGGCTTCATGATCACAACCTGTATATACTGTGGGAGGAGGGAGTTGTCTGGTTCATTTCTCCCAGTTGCTCGAGCCACAGTTAGGATAATGGATGGGGGGGACCCACCCCAAGTGATGGCGGTGCCTGTGTGCTTGGCTAGGGAGGAACTCCAATTGATTCCCCCCGAGTACTGTGACCTGGCCCAAGTGTTTGGGGAAGAGGAGGCAGATGAACTGCCCCCCCATAGAAACTCAGACTGTTCCATTGAACTGTTGCCTGACAAAAAACTGCCTAAGGGCATGATGTACTCCATGAGCCCTATGGAGAAAACAGAACTCAGACGGTTCATTGATAAAAACTTGGGGCAGGGGTTCATTAGACTGGCATCTTCACAATTTGTGGCCCCGGTATTATTTTGTAAGAAAAAATATGGGGGGGGTACAGTTGGGCACTGGCTGTAGGGGCCTGAATACTGTCTCATCTATGAATGCCTACCCCCTCCCTCTGATCAAAGACCTCCTAGCGGCGGTCTCCAAAGGGAAAATCTTTTCAAAACTCGACCTCCATGATGCCTACTTCCATGTTCGAATTAGGGAAGGGGATGAATATAAGACAGCGTTCAACACCCCCTTGGGACAGTTTGAGTACCTAGTGATGTCATTCGGCCTTCAGAGGGCTCCGGGGGTCTTTATGAACCTAATTAATGAAGTGTTACACAAGCACCTGTTCAAGGGCATCCTTGTTTACTTGGATGACATTTTGTTGTATTCCCCTGACAAAGAATCCCATGTCAAACTGGTCAGGGAGGTTCTAGAAACGTTGCACAAGCACAAACTCTTTGCTAAGCTCTCCAAGTGTGAATTCCACTGCTCTGAGATCTCGTTTCTGAGTTATTGAATCTCTGCTAGAGGAATCAAAAAGGACCCCGCCAAAGTCCAGGTGGTAGTGGGGTGGGATCCACCCAAAACCCAGAGGCAACTCCAGGCATTCCTCGGGTTCATGAACTTCTACAGATCTTTTCTAGCTAACTTTGCCTGTGAGTCTCCTTCTCACAGATCTTTTGAAAATGAAGGGGAAGGATCCCAATAGAACGCGGCCAGGGGCCAAACTGGACTGGAACCCCGAACGCCATGAGGCGTTCAATTGTCTTAAGACCCTTTTCACTTCAGAGCCACTGTTGGTGCACCCAAACAAACTAAAAAAAGTTTATTGTGCAGGTCAACGCATCAGACATTGCTATGAGTGGTGCCATTTTGCAGGAGGGGGAGGATGGAAAGTTGCATCCACTTGCTTATGTTTCACAGAAATGTATGTAGGGGTTTCGGCTGTGTTCCTGCAGAGTGCAGGGGGTTGGACTAGATGGCCTGCAAGGTCCCTTCCAACTCTAACATTCTATGAGTCTATGATTCTAATGACATAGAACACAGCTGGTTGGTGTGGGATAAGGAAGCGGGCGCTATTAGATTAGCGCTCTGTACCTGGCGGCATTGGCTGGAGGGGGCGAGGGTGCCGTTCGAGGTGTGGACTGATCATAAAAACCTCGAGGTCCTCCACACGCCCCACAATCTGAATGCCAAACAACTGTACTGGGCTGATTTCTTCTCCAGGTTCAATTTCACTCTCCACCATTTCCCAGGAAAAGTGAACTCGCTCACTGATGCACTGTCCTGCCTCCCGCAACATGATAGCTGCTGGGAGGAGGTATTAGACTCCATGTTCATGCCTACCCGATTGGGGGGGGGTCGGTCACCACTCACAGTCAGGCATGAACCCCGCCTCCTCCCCCCAATGACTCATGGGAACTGAAGTTCGCTCAGGCTCTCCTGGAAAGGGACCAGGAGGAGCCTGGAAAAGGAGGGGGAGGTGGAGGAGAAGGCTGATGGCTGTTGGTATTGAGGCACTAAACTGTTCCTTTCTCTTTGTGGGGGAAAATCATGTCTCACATGCATGGAAGCAAACTGGCAGGACACTTGTGTTTTGTGAAGTCTGCAATGTCAGTTCTGGTGGCCAGGGATGAGAAAGGATCTTTCCCTCTTCGTCCACTCTTGCCAGACATGCCTCATGAGTAAACCGAGACCCAGGAAGCCACCAGGACTCATCCATCCCCTGCCTACACCGAGTCAACCATGGGAGATCATCTCCATGGATTTTATCCCCTTACAAGGGGAAAACTGTTATTTGGGTTGTTGTTGACTTGTTCTCGAAACAGGCTCATTTTGTTCCATTTAAAGCCTTGCCCACAGCCAAAGCATTAGCTGGGGCATTCCTCCACCACATTTTCAGGCTGCATACTCTGCTCAAGAAAATAATCTCCGACCGCAGTTCACAATTTGTTTCTAAGTTTTGGGGTGAATTGATGCAGCTGATGGGGGTGGGGAGGGGACTAAGCAGTGCCTACCATCCTGAGATGGATGGGCAAACCAAACATGTAAATCAGACTTTGGAGCAATATCTCTGATGATTTACTAACTTTCAACAAGACAACTGGGAGGGGCTTCTTCCCCTAGCAGAATTTTGCTACAATAACGCTTGTCACTCTTCAATGGGGGTCTCCCCCCTTATGGCTGTGTATGGTTACGAGGCCCCACCTCTCCCTTTCCTCAGTAAGGTCGACTTATCTGAAGGAGAGGTTGGGGACTGGTGCAAATGATTGCAAGATGCTAGGCCTCTCCTTTACAAGACTTTGGAGGGGGCTAAACAAGTTTACAAGCAGCAGGCTGATAAGAAGTGTGACAAGGGATGGGAGCTCAACCCCGAGGACTCTGTGTATGTCTCTACTAAGAACATTAAAGGTCTCCAGCCTAGCCGGAAATTGGGCTGGAAATTTGTGGGCCCATTCCCTGTTAAAAAAACTGATCAATGAGGTTGCAGGGGAACTTGAGTTGCCTAAATCTTTGAAACATATATAACCTGTTTTTCACCTTAGGTGTCTTTGTCATGACCCTGGGGTTCACCCCTGGCACTCGGAACATGCAACACCCCCTCCGCTTATGGTGCAAGGCAAACCACATTATGAAGTTGCTGACATTTTGGACTCCAAGCTGAAACTCAATAAACTGTATTATCTTGTGTAGTGGGTGGATTTTAGGCCTCAACATAGGGAATGGGTTGCAGTTGATGACATCAATGCCCCCCGGCTGCTCCAGAAATTTCACTTGCGTTACCTGGACAAGCCATGAGGGGGGTCCCCTTTAAGGGGGGCAGGATGTCAGGTACCCTGTCATGAAGAACCTGACCCCCATCAAGGGAGGCTCATGGAGGCTTACATAAAATGTATATATAAATAAAGAAGGCCAATGCTATGCTGGGGATTATTAGGAAGGGAATTGAAAACAAATCAGCCAGTATCATAATGCCCCTGTATAAATCATTGGTGCGACCTAATTTGGAATACTGTGTACAGCTCTGGTCACCACATCTCAAAAAGGATATTATAGCATTGGAAAAAATGCAGGGAAGGGCAACTAGAATGATAAAAGGATTGGAACACCTTCCCTATGAAGAAAAGTTAAAACGCTTGGGGCTCTTTAGCTTGGAGAAACGACGGCTGAGGGGTGACATGATCGAGGTTTATAAGATTATGAATAGGATTGAGCAGGTTGAGAAAGAAGTACTTTTCTCCCTTTCTCACAATACAAGAACTCGTGGGTAGTCCATGAAATTGCTGAGCAGTCAGGTTAGAACAGATAAAAGGAAATACTTCTTCACCCAAAGTGTGATTAACATATGGAATTCACTGCCACAAGAGGTGGTGGCAGCTACAAGCATGGACAGTTTCAAGAGGGAATTAGATAAACATAGGGAGCAGAAGTCCATCAGTGGCTATTAGCCACAGGGTATAGATGGGAATTCTCAGTCTGGGGCAGGTGATGCACTCTATTCTTGGTGCTGGAGGGGGCAGCAGTGGGAGGGCTTCTGGTGTCCTGTCCCCACTGCTGGACCTCCTGATGGCACCTGGTATATTTTGGCCGCTGTGTGACAGAGTGTTGGACTAGATGGGCCATTGGCCTGATTCAACATTGGCTTCTCTTATGTTCTTATGTTCTTATCTGGTATGCTATTGACAGCCAGTGCAGTGCTTTCAGCAGAGGCTCGATGTGTTCCCATAATGGTAGACCCATCAACAGCCTGACTGCAGCATTTTGTACTTGCTGCAGTATCTGGATTTGAGACAAGAGCAGCCCCATGTGGAGAGCATCACAGTAGTCTAACCTTGAAGTGACCATCGCGTGGATCACTGTTGCCAAGTTGTTGCATTTGAGGAAGGAAACCAACTGCCTGATCAGCCGAAGATGATAAAAGGCTGACTTGACAGTGGCTGCTACCTGTGCCCCCCAGGGCCGGCCCCAGGTGTCTGGGCGCCCTAGGCAGGACAGCCTGGGGCGCCCACCCCACCGGGGATGCCAACCTCCCGGTGGGGCCTGGAGAGGGGAGAGCCGGGAACGGGGCGGCGCCGCTCTCCTGGGCCCCTCGCAGCTGCGAGGGGCCTGGGGAGAGCCGGGAACGGGCGGGCTTGGAACGCCCGCCCCTTCCCTCCCAGCGGCGGCGCGGCTGGGGGGGGAGAGAAGCCGCTCCACCGCCCCTGCCTCCTCTCCCCCCGGCTTTGGGGAGAGGGCAGGCTGCCGCCTGCTGCCTCCTGAGCCCCGGCAGGGCGCTCGGGGAAGCGGGGGGCTTTTCCTGGGAGGGGCCAGGTGCGGTTTGGGGGCCCCAGGGAGGAGGGGAAGGGCGACTTGCGCCCTCGGTGGGCGCTTTCCGCGGCGGCGGCAGCAGGGGGATCCTGCTGGCCGCCGCCGGCCACTTCCTCCTCCTCCCCCCCAGGGAGGAGGGGAGGGCGACTTGCGCCCTAGCCGGGCGCTTTTGCGGCGGGGCGCCCGGTTAGGGCAGCGGCGGGGGGCTTTTGGGGGGGAGCAGGGCGCCATTTGGCGCCCCTGAGGCCGGCGCGCCCTAGGCAAGCGCCTAGTTCGCCCAATGGGCGATCCGGCCATGGTGCCCCCATTGTTAAAAAGGCATCCTGGAGCACTCCCAGGCTCCTAACCTTGAGCGCTGGCACCAGCTGCACCCCATCAAAGGTCAGGAGTGGGATCCCTACCCTCGGGCCACCCAGGCTCAGGCACAGGACCTCCGCCTTCATTGGATTCAGTTTCAGTGTACTCAGTCTAAGCCAACCAGCCACAGTTTGTAACACCCAGTCCAGATCTTCTGGGGTAGATTCCGTCTGGCCACCCAACAACAGATAGAGCTGGGTGTCATCTGCATATTGGTGACACCCTAGCCCATGCCTCTGGGCTATCTGGGCAAGGGAGTGCATATAGATGTTAAACAGCATTGGGGAAAATACTGCCCCCTGAGGCACTCCACAAATCAGTGGGTACCTGTGGGACAGCTCTTCCCCTAGTGCCACCCTTTGTCCCCAACCCTGAAGGAAGGATGCGAGCCATTGCAAGGTAAGCCCCTGAACTCCAGAGTCGGCGAGGTGATGGATCAGTAGCTGATGGTTGACTGTGTCAAATGCTGCTGACAGGTCTAACAACAACAGCGCTGCTGACCTGCCTTGATCCAGGTGCCTCCAGAGGTCGTCTGTGAGGGTAACCAATGCAGTGTCTGTCCCATGTCCTGGGCAAAAACTGGATTGGAAGGGGTCTAAAATGGAAGTGTCATCCAAAAAGCTCTGTAGCTGGACTGCCACAGCCCTGTTGATTAACTTGCCCAAATAGGGCAATTTGGAAACTGGCTGATAGTTGGCCAATTTGTCTGGATCCAGAGATGGTTCTTTCAAGAGGGGATGGACCACTGCCTCCTTAAGTTTCCCAGGGAACAGTCCCTCCAAGAGGGACCTGTTAATAATCTCCCCTAGAGCACCCTGAAACCCATTGTGACCAGCTTTCACTAGTGATGATGGGCACGGATCAAGGAGACATGTGGTGGGGTGTACAGCCAGGAGCAATTTGTCAATTTCTATTACTATGCCGTGTCTCTGTAAAGAGTGAGCAAGAGAGACTTCAGTGAAAACAATTTCAGGTGTGTAGATGTGTTAACAGAACAAAATTTGAGTCCAGTAGCACCTTAAAAGCCAACACAATTTTCCAGGTTATAAGCTTTTGTGAATCAAAGTTCACTTCATCAGATACAAATGAGAATAAAGATCCATCAGCAGCCCTTATATCTAGATCAGATGATGGAATGGGTGTTACAAAGAAGGAATAGCTATCTAGAGGTAGGATACAGAGATGCAATGTAAATATAATCAGCTTGATTAGTGCTAAGAGGTGGGAAATGCAGAAAATGCAGGAAAAAAGATATTAAACTTAGGAAAATACAAGCTAGAGATGTTTAATATGTTATTTTGAGATTGTCTTTGATCAGAATTTACATAAAAATGATCTTGTCTCCTAGTAATAACCATTCAAAGCTTTATTCCTTTAATCTCTTTTCAAGGCTTGAATAAACACTTCCCTTTCAACTGAATTACAAGGCTTTGGGTTTTATTGTACTCTGTGCATGCTCTGCTTAGCAAAGCTACCCTTGAGTACTAAGGCTTGGATGAAACTCAGGATCAAGTTGTTTTGGTGTTCAGTCTGGGTATTTAAGAACTCAGCATCGATCTTGGCAGAATTCACTCCACTGCTTTCCCCCTATCCTGTGATTGTATCTAGCAGATCTTGGTCCCCACAGTCTCAGTCACAGGTCCTATGATATCAATGCATTTTAGGTTATTACTGGACTACACAATGACATCTCATTTCTGTCCATAATTTATAAATTAGGTCCCTTTATCATTTACTCAACCTTCTCATTTGGTTGACCTCTGCATGAATAAAGCGCGTGATTTTGCCTTTGGGGTAACTTGTGGTAACATTACAGCTCTAATACAGCATACATGTAGTTGAAATTTCTGGCTGGGCATGCAATGCTATCTTATCTTTTCAAGAAGCAGTCAGAAGAAGGAAACTGCTTTGGTTTCATTAATGTAACTAAATTGAATTTTGTCTCACCCACTCACGTCTATCTGCTAATCCTCTGCTCCCAGAATCCTTTTGTAGCACAGTGGCTTAGTCTGATGCATTTCCTGGGAATTCTCTTTTAATGATGGCAGTGGATCAAGGGAGCTCTTCACATATTAAACTCAACATTCTACAGCATTTGGAAATGAGTTATCCCAGGTGTTGCATGAGCTTTGTAAAGGCCTTCACTTAAAGGTAACAGGCTGCGACCCTAGACTACAGGAAATCCCTTTGGTATAAAGAACATTTTTAAAAGAGAGGATACAGAAATTTCTGTTTAAAACAGAGAGATAATTTTTATTAAAATTAGATAAAAACACTGCCAATTCAATTGATACTTCATGTAATTGTATAACATAATTTCATAAAAATGACATAAAATGACATATGAGATAAAATGGCAAAAATAGTATATACATGATATAAAAATGTCATATAACAAACAGACATTTCCCCACAAAAATAAACCAGAAATAAATTGGTGTTCCCAGATATCCATGGAAATTTTAAAAAGGGAAATTTACCTATTTATACACTTCTAAAAGTAATAGTTTCAAAAGTAGTTTCACTCCTGTGCTAGGTGAAAGTGTAATAGCTTTTATATATTCACTCAGATTGTTTTTTTGATTTTTGACAATCTTACATCACTCTTTATACTTCAGGCACACTGAGGGAATTTCCCCCACCCCATAAACTCAAAATAAGCCACAGAAGATGTAGAATTTTATCCATCTTTGTTTTTTATTGATTTTAGCACCATTAATAGTAAATTCACCAGTCTTTTGATCTCTGGTTTTATAGCCTGTCAAGGGGACAGAAAATTACCCTCTGTGGTGCGTGGAGCAGGATTAATATAATTGTGCTATTATATGACATCACAAGTTTGATATAACTGAAAAAAAAAATAGCATAAAGGGAAGTTTTCCAAACTGGTCCACAAGGAATGATTCAACAAACATGGGGACAGGGTAAAAGCCGGAACGGCCCGGAACGGCCCGGAACGGGCACTAAACAAACAATAGTGCCGCAAAAAACACTGGGATGCATTACAGCCACTCCAGAACAACACTCCAGAAGTGAAAACACGGAACTCCCACCCTTTTATTAACCCATTCCAGGCCAAAAAGCCTCCGGAACACCACGGAACGGCCCGGAACGGGCACTATACAAACAATAGTGCCGCAAAAAACACTGGGATGCATTACAGCCACTCCAGAACAACACTCCAGAACTGAAAACACGGAACTCCCACCCTTTTATTAACCCTTTCCAGGCCAAAAAGCCTCCGGAACACCACGGAACGGCCCGGAACGGGCACTAAACAAACAATAGTGCCGCAAAAAACACTGGGATGCATTACAGCCACTCCAGAACAACACTCCAGAACTGAAAACACGGAACTCCCACCCTTTTATTAACCCATTCCAGGCCAAAAAGCCTCCGGAACACCACGGAACGGCCCGGAACGGGCACTATACAAACAATAGTGCCGCAAAAAACACTGGGATGCATTACAGCCACTCCAGAACAACATTCCAGAAGTGAAAATACGGAACTCCCACCCTTTCATTAACCCGTTCCAGGCCAAAAAGCCTCCGGAACACCACGGAACGGCCCGGAACGGGCACTAAACAAACAATAGTGCCAAGAAAAACACTGGGATGCATTACAGCCACTCCAGAACAACACTCCAGAACTGAAAACACGGAACTCCCACCCTTTTATTAACCCATTCCAGGCCAAAAAGCCTCCGGAACACCACGGAACGGCCCGGAACGGGCACTAAACAAACAATAGTGCCGCAAAAAACACTGGGATGCATTACAGCCACTCCAGAACAACACTCCAGAACTGAAAACACGGAACTCCCACCCTTTTATTAACCCTTTCCAGGCCAAAAAGCCTCCGGAACACCACGGAACGGCCCGGAACGGGCACTAAACAAACAATAGTGCCACAAAAAACACTGGGATGCATTACAGCCACTCCAGAACAACACTCCAGAAGTGAAAACACGGAACTCCCACCCTTTCATTAACCCGTTCCAGGCCAAAAAGCCTCCGGAACACCCCGGAACGGCCCGGAACGGGCACTAAACAAACAATAGTGCCGCAAAAAACACTGGGATGCATTACAGCCACTCCAGAACAACACTCCAGAACTGAAAACACGGAACTCCCACCCTTTTATTAACCCTTTCCAGGCCAAAAAGCCTCCGGAACACCCCGGAACGGCCCGGAACGGGCACTAAACAAACAATAGTGCCGCAAAAAACACTGGGATGCATTACAGCCATTCCAGAACAACACTCCAGAAGTGAAAACACTGAACTCCCACCCTTTTATTAACCCTTTCCAGGCCAAAAAGCCTCCGGAACACCACGGAACGGCCCGGAACGGGCACTAAACAAACAATAGTGCCGCAAAAAACACTGGGATGCATTGCAGCCACTCCAGAACAACACTCCAGAAGTGAAAACACGGAACTCCCACCCTTTTATTAACCCGTTCCAGGCCAAAAAGCCTCCGGAACACCCCGGAACGGCCCGGAACGGGCACTAAACAAACAATAGTGCCGCAAAAAACACTGGGATGCATTGCAGCCACTCCAGAACAACACTCCAGAAGTGAAAACACGGAACTCCCACCCTTTTATTAACCCGTTCCAGGCCAAATAGCCTCCGGAACACCCCGGAACGGCCCGGAACGGGCACTAAACAAACAATAGTGCCGCAAAAAACACTGGGATGCATTACAGCCACTCCAGAACAACATTCCAGAAGTGAAAACACGGAACTCCCACCCTTTCATTAACCCTTTCCAGGCCAAAAAGCCTCCGGAACAGCCCGGAACGGCCCGGAACGGGCACTAAACAAACAATAGTGCTGCAAAAAACACTGGGATGCTTTGCAGCCACTCCAGAACAACACTCCAGAAGTGAAAAGATGGAACTCCCACCCTTTTATTAACCCTTTCCAGGCCAAAAAGCCTCCGGAACACCACGGAACGGCCCGGAACGGGCACTAAACAAACAATAGTGCCGCAAAAAACACTGGGATGCATTGCAGCCACTCCAGAACAACACTCCAGAAGTGAAAACACGGAACTCCCACCCTTTTATTAACACGTTCCAGGCCAAATAGCCTCCGGAACACCCCGGAACGGCCCGGAACGGGCACTAAACAAACAATAGTGCCGCAAAAAACACTGGGATGCATTACAGCCACTCCAGAACAACATTCCAGAAGTGAAAACACGGAACTCCCACCCTTTCATTAACCCTTTCCAGGCCAAAAAGCCTCCGGAACAGCCCGGAACAGCCCGGAACGGGCACTAAACAAACAATAATGCTGCAAAAAACACTGGGATGCTTTGCAGCCACTCCAGAACAACACTCCAGAAGTAAAAAGATGGAACTCCCACCCTTTTATTAACCCTTTCCAGGCCAAAAAGCCTCCGGAACACCACGGAACGGCCCGGAACGGGCACTAAACAAACAATAGTGCCGCAAAAACACTGGGATGCATTACAGCCATTCCAGAACAACACTCCAGAAGTGAAAACACTGAACTCCCACCCTTTTATTAACCCTTTCCAGGCCAAAAAGCCTCCGGAACAGCACGGAACGGCCCGGAACGGGCACTAAACAAACAATAGTGCCGCAAAAAACACTGGGATACATTGCAGCCACTCCAGAACAACACTCCAGAAGTGAAAACACAGAACTCCCACCCTTTTATTAACCTGTTCCAGGCCAAAAAGCCTCCGGAACACCACGGAACGGCCCGGAACGGGCACTAAACAAACAATAGTGCCGCAAAAAACACTGGGATGCATTGCAGCCACTCCAGAACAACACTCCAGAAGTAAAAAGATGGAACTCCCACCCTTTCATTAACCCTTTCCAGGCCAAAAAGCCTCCGGAACACCCCGGAATGGCCCGGAACGGGCACTAAACAAACAATAGTGCCGCAAAAAACACTGGGATGCATTACAGCCACTCCAGAACAACACTCCAGAAGTGAAAACACGGAACTCCCACCCTTTTATTAACCCTTTCCAGGCCAAAAGCCTCCGGAACACCCCGGAACGGCCCGGAACGGGCACTAAACAAACAATAGTGCCGCAAAAAACACTGGGATGCATTGCAGCCACTCCAGAACAACACTCCAGAAGTGAAAACACAGAACTCCCACCCTTTTATTAACCCGTTCCAGGCCAAATAGCCTCCGGAACACCCCGGAACGGCCCGGAACGGGCACTAAACAAACAATAGTGTCGCAAAAAACACTGGGATGCATTACAGCCACTCCAGAACAACACTCCAGAAGTGAAAACACGGAACTCCCACCCTTTTATTAACCCTTTCCAGGCCAAAAAGCCTCCGGAACACCACGGAACGGCCCGGAACGGGCACTAAACAAACAATAGTGCCGTCAAAAACACTGGGATGCATTGCAGCCACTCCAGAACAACACTCCAGAAGTGAAAACACGGAACTCCCACCCTTTCATTAACCCGTTCCAGGCCAAAAAGCCTCCGGAACACCCGGAACGGCCCGGAACGGGCACTAAACAAACAATAGTGCCGCAAAAAACACTGGGATGCATTACAGCCACTCCAGAACAACATTCCAGAAGTGAAAACACGGAACTCCCACCCTTTCATTAACCCTTTCCAGGCCAAAAAGCCTCCGGAACAGCCCGGAACGGCCCGGAACGGGCACTAAACAAACAATAGTGCTGCAAAAAACACTGGGATGCTTTGCAGCCACTCCAGAACAACACTCCAGAAGTAAAAAGATGGAACTCCCACCCTTTTATTAACCCTTTCCAGGCCAAAAAGCCTCCGGAACACCACGGAACGGCCCGGAACGGGCACTAAACAAACAATAGTGCCGCAAAAAACACTGGGATGCATTGCAGCCACTCCAGAACAACACTCCAGAAGTGAAAACACGGAACTCCCACCCTTTTATTAACACGTTCCAGGCCAAATAGCCTCCGGAACACCCCGGAACGGCCCGGAACGGGCACTAAACAAACAATAGTGCCGCAAAAAACACTGGGATGCATTACAGCCACTCCAGAACAACATTCCAGAAGTGAAAACACGGAACTCCCACCCTTTCATTAACCCTTTCCAGGCCAAAAAGCCTCCGGAACAGCCCGGAACGGCCCGGAACGGGCACTAAACAAACAATAGTGCTGCAAAAAACACTGGGATGCTTTGCAGCCACTCCAGAACAACACTCCAGAAGTAAAAAGATGGAACTCCCACCCTTTTATTAACCCTTTCCAGGCCAAAAAGCCTCCGGAACACCACGGAACGGCCCGGAACGGGCACTAAACAAACAATAGTGCCGCAAAAAACACTGGGATGCATTACAGCCATTCCAGAACAACACTCCAGAAGTGAAAACACTGAACTCCCACCCTTTTATTAACCCTTTCCAGGCCAAAAAGCCTCCGGAACAGCACGGAACGGCCCGGAACGGGCACTAAACAAACAATAGTGCCGCAAAAAACACTGGGATACATTGCAGCCACTCCAGAACAACACTCCAGAAGTGAAAACACAGAACTCCCACCCTTTTATTAACCTGTTCCAGGCCAAAAAGCCTCCGGAACACCACGGAACGGCCCGGAACGGGCACTAAACAAACAATAGTGCCGCAAAAAACACTGGGATGCATTACAGCCACTCCAGAACAACACTCCAGAAGTAAAAAGATGGAACTCCCACCCTTTCATTAACCCTTTCCAGGCCAAAAAGCCTCCGGAACACCCCGGAATGGCCCGGAGCGGGCACTAAACAAACAATAGTGCCGCAAAAAACACTGGGATGCATTGCAGCCACTCCAGAACAACACTCCAGAAGTGAAAACACAGAACTCCCACCCTTTTATTAACCCGTTCCAGGCCAAATAGCCTCCGGAACACCCCGGAACGGCCCGGAACGGGCACTAAACAAACAATAGTGTCGCAAAAAACACTGGGATGCATTACAGCCACTCCAGAACAACACTCCAGAAGTGAAAACACTGAACTCCCACCCTTTTATTAACCCTTTCCAGGCCAAAAAGCCTCCGGAACACCACGGAACGGCCCGGAACGGGCACTAAACAAACAATAGTGCCGTCAAAAACACTGGGATGCATTGCAGCCACTCTAGAACAACACTCCAGAAGTGAAAACACGGAACTCCCACCCTTTCATTAACCCGTTCCAGGCCAAAAAGCCTCCGGAGCACCCCGGAACGGCCCGGAACGGGCACTAAACAAACAATAGTGCCGCAAAAAACAGTGGCACGCATTGCAACCACTCCAGAACAACACTCCAGAAGTGAAAACACGGAACTCCCACACTTTTATTAACCCGTTCTAGGCCAAAAATCCTCCGGAACACCCCGGAACGGCCCGGAACGAGTTAATAAAAGTGTGAGAGTCCCATGTTTTCACTTCTGAAATACTGTTCTGGAGGGTCTGTAATACATCCCAGTGATTTCTGTCGTACTATAGTTCGTTTAATGCGCATTTCGGGGTGTTCCGGAGGCTTTTGGCCTGGAAAGGGTTAATAAAAGGGTGGGCGTTCCGTGTTTTCACTTCTGGAGTGTTGTTCTGGAGTGGCTGTTTGCATTTGGCTGGTGACCAATGCTCCCTCTAAGCTATGGGGTCCTGTGAGCAAAAATTCTACTTTGTGAGCGCCTGACATTAAAGGTGTTAGCGAGCAATTTGGCTACTGCGTAAACTAGTTTGCTCTGGAGCCATCCTTCCTGAGCTAAGTCAAAAATGTGTGAGCCGGAGGCTAAAAAACGGAGCTAGCTCACACTAACCCAGCTTAGAGGGAACACTGCTGGTGACACTGAGGGACAGCAATGCTAGGAATGTTTCTTTTTTTGGAGAACTGACATTGTTTTAAGTGCTAGTCTTGCCCATCTCCTTGTACACAAGGTACAGACGAAGCTGATACAGAATCCGACCATTGGTCCATCAAGGTCAGTATCTGTCAGACTCCTGCAGCAATCAGTTCCCAATAGCTTTCATCCAAAGAAGTAAAGTTTATTGAGACAGATGATAGTATGCAGATATCTTATACATCCTGTGTTAGAACTGGCCAAAAGCGTGTGAAACAAACAGTTGTACATAATTCAAGTCCTAGGGCCAACGAGGGCCCAGGTAGAAGCCCACCAAACTAACAGACATTAATTCCCAGGAGAAAAACCACACCAGGCACTGAAGGTCAAGCAGAGATAAGAGAAACAGTGAAGCCACAGCAGAATCGAAAGTGAACATTCCAAGGTCATCTCACCCCCATGGCAGCAGGGCTAGAGAGAGGCCTGCCTGACAGTATCATCTACGCAAAGTGACGTTTCTGAGGGTAGCCGGAGTCACTGCCTCCATTTAGGCTGGGGGAGGGTTGTCCACTTTGGATCGGGAAATTTCTGGAGATTTGGGGGTGGAGTCTGGGAAAGGCGGGGTTTATGGAGAGGAGGAAACTCAGGTAGCCATGCCAGTCTCCTGTAGAACAGCTAGATCCAAGTCTGGTGGCACCTTAGGGACAAATGAGATTTTGTTGGATTGGCCGTGGCTCTCCAGGGTCTCAGGCAGGGTTACCAGCTCTGGGTGGGGATATACCTGGAGGTTTTCGGGGTGGAGCCTGTGGAGGTCAGGCTTTCGGGAGGGAGAGACTTCAGTGGGGTACAATGCCACAGAGAGTCCACCTTCCAAAGTGGCCATATTTCCCAGGTGAAGTGATCTATGTTGCCTGGAGATCAGTTGTAACAGCGGGAGATCCCCAGCCACTATCTGGAGGTTGGCAACCCTAGTCTCAGGCTGAGGTCTTTCCCATCCCCAACTATCTGGTCCTTTTAACTGGAAATGGTAGGGATTGAACCTGGGACCTTCTGCATGACAAGCAGGGGCTCTGCCACTGAGCCACAGCCCCTCCCCTGTCCTCAGCTTCTATTCTCCATCCTAAAACTTGTATCTACTACAAAAATACTACAAGGCTGCACAGTCCTTTCTTCACAAGGTGGCCGATCTTCTTCTGAACCTTCTTACTCTTTGCGGGAATGGGGGGTACAAAACAATATGAATGTACCCTTGCTAATATTTTTTTCCAACCTGATATATACCCAGAGGACTATCATTTTATTCAGATACCTGCATCTTTCCCATTGTTGTGTTAAGGTGGAAATCACTTCTGGAGTGTTGTTCTGGAGTGGCTGCAATGCGTACCACTTTTTTTTGCATCACTATTGTTTGTTTAGTGCCCGTTCCGGGCCGTTCCGTGGTGTTCCGGAGGCTTTTTGGCCTGGAAAGGGTTAATAAAAGTGTGGGAGTTCCATCTTTTCACTTCTGGAGTGTTGTTCTGGAGTGGCTGCAATGCATCCCAGTGTTTTTTGCAGAACTATTGTTTGTTTAGTGCCCGTTCCGGGCCGTTCCGGGGTGTTCCGGAGGCTTTTTGGCCTGGAAAGGGTTAATAAAAGGGTGGGAGTTCCGTGTTTTCACTTCTGGAGTGTTGTTCTGGAATGGCTGTAATGCATCCCAGTGTTTTTGCGGCACTATTGTTTGTTTAGTGCCCGTTCCGGGCCGTTCCGTGGTGTTCCGGAGGCTTTTTGGCCTGGAACGGGTTAATAAAAGGGTGGGAGTTCTGTGTTTTCACTTCTGGAGTTTGTGCTGAAATGTGTGCCACTGGTTATTGCAGCACTATTGTTTGTTTAGTGCCCGTTCCGGGCTGTTCCAGGCTGTTCCGGAGGATTTTTGGCCTGGAAAAGGTTAATAAAAGGGTGGGAGTTCCGTGTTTTCAGTTCTGGAGTGTTGTTCTGGAGTGGCTGTAATGCATCCCAGTGTTTTTTGCGGCACTATTCTTTGTTTAGTTCCCGTTCCGGGCCGTTCCATGGTGTTCTGGAGGCTTTTTGGCCTGGAACGGGTTAATAAAAGGGTGGGAGTTCCACGTTTTCACTTCTGGAATGTTGTTCCGGAGTGGCTGAAATGCGTACCACTGGTTTTTGCGGCACTATTGTTTGTTTAGTGCCCGTTCCGGGCCGTTCCGAGGTGTTCCGGTGGATTTTTGGCCTGGAAAGGGTTAATAAAAGGGTGGGAGTTCCATGTTTTCAGTTCTGGAGTGTTGTTCTGGAGTGGCTGTAATGCATCCCAGTGTTTTTTCTGGCACTATTCTTTGTTTAGTTCCCGTTCCGGGCCGTTCCGTGGTGTTCCGGAGGCTTTTTGGCCTGGAACGGGTTAATAAAAGGGTGGGAGTTCTGTGTTTTCACTTCTGGAGTGTTGTCCTAGAGTGGCTGCAATGCGTGCCACTGTTTTTTGCGGCACTATTGTTTGTTTAGTGCCCGTTCGGGCGTTCCGGGTGCTCCGGAGGCTTTTTGTCCTGAAACAGGTTAATAAAAGAGTGGGAGTTCCATGTTTTCACTTCTGGAGTGTTGTTCTGGAGTGGCTGCAATGCGTACCACTTTTTTTGCATCACTATTGTTTGTTTAGTGCCCGTTCCGGGCCGTTCCGGGGTGTTCTGGAGGCTTTTTGGCCTGGAACAGGTTAATAAAAGGGTGGGAGTTCCGTGTTTTCACTTCTGGAGTGTTGTTCTGGAGTGGCTGCAATGCATCCCAGTGTTTTTTGCAGCACTATTGTTTGTTTAGTGCCCGTTCCGGGCCGTTCCGTGGTGTTCCAGAGGCTTTTTGGCATGGAACGGGTTAATAAAAGGGTGGGAGTTCCGTGTTTTCACTTCTGGAGTGTTGTTCTGGAGTGGCTGTAATGCATCCCAGTGTTTTTTGCGGCAGTATTGTTTGTTTAGTGCCCGTTCCGGGCCGTTCCGTGGTGTTCCGGAGGCTTTTGGCCTGGAAAGGGTTAATGAAAGGGTGGGAGTTCCGTGTTTTCAGTTCTGGAGTGTTGTTCTGGAGTGGCTGTAATGCATCCCAGTGTTTTTTGCGGCACTATAGTTTGTTTAGTGACCGTTCCGGGCCGTTCTGGGGTGTTCCGGAGGCTTTTTGGCCTGGAAAGGGTTAATGAAAGGGTGGGAGTTCCGTGTTTTCAGTTCTGGAGTGTTATTCTGGAGTTGTTGTAATGCATGCCACTGGTTTCTGCGGCACTATTGTTTGTTTAGCGCCCATTCCGGGCCGTTCCGGGGTGTTCCGGAGGCTTCTTGGCCTGGAAAGGGTTAATAAAAGGGTGGGAGTTCCGTGTTTTCAGTTCTGGAGTGTTGTTCTGGAGTGGCTGCAATGCATCCCAGTGTTTTTTGCGTCACTATTGTTTGTTTAGTGCCCGTTCCGGGCCGTTCTGCGGTGTTCCGGAGGCTTTTTGGCCTGGAAAGGGTTAATGGAAGGGTGGGAGTTCCGTGTTTTCAGTTCTGGAGTGTTGTTCTGGAGTGGCTGTAATGCATGCCAGTGGTTTTTGCGGCACTATTGTTTGTTTAGTGCCCGTTCCGGGCCGTTCTGCGGTGTTCCGGAGGCTTTTTGGCCTGGAAAGGGTTAATGAAAGGGTGGGAGTTCCGTGTTTTCAGTTCTGGAGTGTTGTTCTGGAGTGGCTGTAATGCATCCCAGTGTTTTTTGCGGCACTATTGTTTGTTTAGTGCCCGTTCCGGGCCGTTCTGCGGTGTTCCGGAGGCTTTTTGGCCTGGAAAGGGTTAATGAAAGGGTGGGAGTTCCGTGTTTTCACTTCTGGAGTGTTGTTCTGGAGTGGCTGTAATGCATCCCAGTGTTTTTTGCGGCACTATTGTTTGTTTAGTGCCCGTTCCGGGCCGTTCCGGGGCCGTTCCGGCTTTTACCCTGTCCCACAAACATGAATGCTGAAGAATAACATCTCCAAGTGTCCCTTTACAAAGATGCCATAAAAACTATGTCACAAGAACATGTAGAAATCCCAGTTTGTTTGTTTGTTTGTTTAATTAATTTATATCCCGCCCTCCATGCCAAGGCAGGCTCAGGGCGGCTTACACAGAATGTATAAAACAGTTAAAACAATGTCAAATAATATGTTGTGTCCTTGACACAGAGAGTACTCCATCTTTCTGTGTTATACCTCTGAGGATGCCAGTCACAGCTACTGGCAAAACGTCAGGTCCTACAGTGTCAAGACTATGGCCACACAACCCAGAAAATCTACAGCAATGAATAAAATCAAATAAAATCACAAGAATATAATTATAATATAAGTATAAAACAGTTAAATCACAACATGCATACCATGGACCTCTTGGTAGGGTGGTTCTCTGGAATGCACATCCTACTACTTGGAGGAGGTTCCATTTATTTGTTTTTTATATAGATCTTTCCATGCCCCCTTTAATGGAATGAAGTGTGAGGGTCCTCTAGAGGCGGCACTAAGCTGAACATATCATGCAGCCCAGCCTATAGAAGACAAGGACAGGGATTCTATTTCGATCTGCTTCACCTTCTTTGTCTCATCTGCTTCCCCGCCTGTGCACTATACTGGAATAATATGGAATTAGCTGTGGGATCAGCAGATTTTTATTATTATTATTATTATTTCCTTAGGTCCGGCTTGAGAATGAGACTTTTAAAAACTCATTTCACAATGTTTAGTTAAGGGATTAAGCTATTAATAATCATGCCTGATCTGAAGACTGAATTCGCCCTAACTAGTGATGGCAGGATAAGTGAAGTTTGCTTGCTTATCTTTCCTTATATATAAAAGAGTTTTGGTGTCTCTCCTGGACATGCTTCCGCAGCCTTTGGCCCACTCAGCTGCCACTCTCACAGTCTCCCAATCCCATGGCTGCATTGGCTCTCTGCATTGGCTCAGCCCTGCTGATTGAGCCGGTGGGCAGCATTTCATCCTCAGTCTGGAGGGAGCTGGCGAAGGGGATGGACACTCCGCTGAGAGAGCAGCAACCCCTCCATGGGGGAGAAGGAAGCAAACCTAGCAAGCAGTGACAAGTAGGGGAAGCACTCACCTTCGCTGCCCCTTGCGGCCCCTCTCCCTTGGCCACAAGGCCTGCACATCGTCAGTGTGATAGCTCAGCGGGCTGCACCACAGAGAAGACTGCCCAGCACCTTTCAAAGGCTCCCCCACCTTCCTTCAGCAGTGGTGGCAGTGCCAGGGAGGAAACGAGCTGCAGCTCCTGGAAAGCCAGACTCTCTCCTGCGGAAGACACTTCTCTTGGCTCCTATGTGGGACTACTGTGACTAACTGTCTCCTCAGTGGCTGTTGGTAGGCAACCAAACAACCAAGCTTGTTTCTGTGAGTAAAAAAAAAAGGACTTTCAGCATAACCCCCTTCCCTGCTTCGTTACTTTTCTGTCAGAATAAACTTAACATGCCTCTCACTCCTTTTTGGCTCCACCATGGCTAGCTAGCTGGCTAATGAGGTGGGCCAGCAACCTTCAAACAATTCTCTTCAACCCCCTGCAGTGTGTCTGACTTTCCCCTATGGTTGCCAATCTCCAGGTCTCACCTAGAGATCTCCCAGATGACAGAGATCAGTTCCCCTGGAGAAAATGGCTGCTTTGGAGGGTAGACCCTATGGCATTATCCCCAGGTGAATCCTTCCACCACCCCCAATGCTGCCCTCCACAGGATCCACCCCCCAAATCTCCTGGTATTTCCCTAATCAGAGGTGGCAACTGTGCTTTCTCCTCAGTGCCTGTTGCTAGGCAACCAGGCTCTGTCAGTAAAAGGCCCTTTCCACACCTATTTTGGCCTTTGGGAAAAAACTCATTGGGGCCAGTCCTGATAAGGTTGCCAACTCCAGATGGGAGATTCCTGGAGATTTGAGGGATGGAGCCCGGAGAGGGTGAGGTTTGAGGAAGGGTGGAACCTCAGACAGGTCCAATGCCATAGACTCCACTCTCCAAGCCAGCCATTTCCTCATGGGGAACCATTGTTGCCAATCTCCGGGGGGGGGCTGGAGATCACTCAGAATTACAATTGCTCTCTAGGAGGGAGGGGAGGAGATGGAAAACTGAAGCCAGGGGGCAGATAATGGTAGGTTGACAGTTGACTGGGAGGGAGATTGGGTTGCCAACTCCAGGTTGGGAAATTCCTGGAGATTTGAGGGGTGACATCTGGAGAGGGTGAGGTTTGAGGAGGGGTGGGACCTCAGACAGGTACAATGCCATAGACTCTACCCTCCAAACCAGCCATTCCCTCATGGGGAACCATTGTTGCCAGTCTCCAGGGGAGGGATGGAGATCACACCGAATTACAACTGCTCTTCAGATGACAGAGATCAGTTCCCCTGGAGAAAATGGTGGACTCTGTGTCATTATATCCTGCTGAGGTTGCCACAACAAATTGGCGTGGAGTGCCCAAGGCTGGGGCACTCTCCCAGAGCCTCTTTTTAGAGCTCATTGTATTTATTTCCACATCGGGCCTTATTCCTAGTAATTAATAATTGTGTTCCATCAAGTCACAAGTGACTCATGGTAACCCCAGAACCATGGGCTTTTCAAGGCATGAGATGAGCAGAGGTGATTTTTCATTGCTTTTTTCTGCATAGCACCTCCAGTCTTCCTTGGTGATCTTCCATCCAAGTACTAACTTTGGATGGCTGTTTAGCTTTGAAGCTCTAATGAGACTGGGTAGGCTGGGCTGTCAGGTCCCTAGCTTATATGCAAGGCTAATTGGTGAACCACTCAAGGCATCTAGAGATGGTGGAAACATTCTCAAACCAGTCCTCTATGGACTTGTGTGGCTGGGATGGTTGGGGTGGAGGATTACCTTGATGTTGGGCAGCATCAGCCTTAGTTGCTTGGGGGCACATTGGAAGGCACTTAAAATAGATAATAGAATCATTGAATCATAGAATGTTAGAGTTGGAAGGGATCTTGCAGGTCATCTAGTCCAACCCCCTGCACGCTGCAGAAGCATAGCTGAAAGATAGCCCTACAACATACCCAGAAGAGGGTCATCCAGCCTTCTCTTGAAAATGTCCAGTGAAGGAGTATCCACCACTTCCCAAGGTAGTCTGTTCCACTGCTCAACCACTCTTACAGTTAGGAAGTTTCTCCTACTATTTAGCCGGTAATGACTCCCTTGTAATTCCCACCCATTAGATCTAGTCTCACAATCTGGAGCAAGAGAGAATAGATTTGCTCCATCTTCTACATGACAACACTTCAGATATTTGAAGACTGCAATCACGTCCCCTCTAAGCCTTCTCTTTCCCAGGCTAAACATACCCAACTTTTTCAGCCATTCCTCGTAAGACTTGGATTCCAACCCTCTCACCATCCTGGTTGCCTTCTTCTGGACATGCTCAAGCTTGTCAACATCCTTCCTAAAATGCGGTGCCCAGAACTGGACACAGTACTCCAGGTGAGGCCAGACCATAGCAGAATAGAGCAGAACTACCACCTCCCGTGATCTGGACACAATGTTTCTGTTAATGCATCCTAAGATTGCACTAGCTTTCTTCACAGCCACATCACACTGCTGGCTCATGTTTAGCTTATGATCAACCAGAACACCCAGCTCCCTTTCACATGTGCTGCTGTCAAGCCAAGTCCCTCCGATTCTATATCTGTGCCTTTGATTTTTGATACTAAGTATAGGACTTTGCACTTAATTCTATTGAAATTCATTTTATTTGTCTCAGCCCACTGTTCCAGTCTATCTAGATCATTTTGAATCCTGGCTCTGTCTTCTTCAGAATTAGCAATCCCACCCAGCTTTGTGTCATCTGCAAATTTGATAAGCATCCCCTCTATGTTTTCCTCCAGGTCATTTATAAAAACACTGAACAACACCGGGCCCAGGACCGAGCCCTGAGGCACTGCACTTGAGACTTCCCTCCATGTAGACACAGAGCCATTTATGAGCACTCGTTGGCTATGATTTTTTAACCAACCATGAATCCATCCAACAGTTGCACCGTCCAGCCCACGTTTAACTAGCTTATCCTCGAGGATATCATGAGAAACTTTGTCAAATGCTTTACTGAAATCTAGATACACTATGTTTTTATGGTGCTGTCCAGACAGAAATAATCCTTGTTTTGTCCATAATTATGTGTGTTGTGTCTTCATTCTTAGGAGCAGTGGCAAATAGAGGCTCATACTTTGAGTGATACATGCTTTGCCAGGAGCTGTGTAGAGCAACAGCTCTTTACCAAGAAAGAACCATAGATTGTATCATTGTATTCAGTTAATTGAATATATCATTCTACTTTGTGCCTTCAGTTCCTTCTTCTGATGGTGTTAACTCTGCAATAAACTCTCCAAGTCATGTGGTCTTGGCACCTGCTCTTATAGAATCTTTGCCTCTGCCTGTTTGTGTCAGTCTGTTTCCATAAAGGCTGAATGCTAAAGTGCTCAAGGTCAAGAGGCTCTTCAGCTACCTACTCCTTCTACACATAGAATTCCAACTCACTCAGCTCTCTTTTCTTTGCAGAGCAATACATTTTGAGATACATTTTCTTTTAGAACTGGAGAAAAATGAACCCTTCAGTTTATTACTTTAAAAATAAGCAACAATTTCAGGAGTGCATAGGCACTCATTTCCAGGTTTTGTAAATGGTGGCTGATAAACAGTGATGTTCTTTTTGCATGACTGATAAAACCATCATTGAAAAATCCTTTCTCAAAGATTACAAAAGAATGAGCTGTGACAGTTGGAACTGTGACTGGGGGGAGGAGAGGAATACATTTCTCTGTGACCTGAGAAACATCAGAATGTAGTGATATTTTTGAAGGGGACTCTAGAGAGGCCATGACCTCTAGGTTCCATTTGAGATAGCCAAGGGCAATCAGTTGTGTGCATACAGCCATTCCTAATTGTTGTGTTTCAAAGAAAGCTTAGCAACAGTTAAGGAACATATATGAAAATAGTGGCTAGGCTCCCATGTCTTGTTAGCCTCCATCTTGGTCTCCCTCTGCTGGTAGTGATGATTCTTTTAATTTAGCAAGCTAACCAGCTGTATCACTGAAACACTCTCATCTGACTTTGTTATTAAGGCAAGCTCACTCTGGCTGCTGTACAACTGATTTTAATGTTAGTTTTATTCTTAATTTCTATTGCTTGTTAAATTATTATTCATTGTCATTTTAGTCACAATCTCTGTGTGACTCTGTAACTTTTCCTGAGCTTGCTTGCAGGGAGGGTGGGATAGAAATTGAATTATTGTTGTTGTTGTTGTTGTTGTTGCCATTTCAGAGTTGCTATGTAAATATCTGGCTGCATTAGAAACTTCAGAGTTGAATCCTATGATCCATGAGCACAGCTCCTGTCACAGAACTTGGCCCCTTCCATCTACTGGTATAGTCTGCCCCCTTTGTCCCTGAAACATCGTCCCCAGGTTCACAGTGTTACCAAGAACAGTATTAGATGGATAGCTGTGTTAGTCTGTCTGTAGCAGTAGAAAAGAACAAGAGTCCAGTAGCACCTTTAGGGCTGCAATCAGACGGCAGGCTTGGAGTAGTCTGGCTGTGCCTCTAATTTCTCCAGAGCTATTTGTTCCAGAGAGGGTGTGTCGTGCTCCGTGTCCAGCCTGGGAAGGTGGAGGCCGCGTCTGGGGGCCGGTCGGTTGAAGGGGAACTCCGAGGGTTCTTGCCATGAGCCTCAGATTTGGGAGAGGGCCTGGGGTTGCGTCACCACCGGTCAGCCACTCTCCTGGAGCATTAATCAGGAAGAGCCTCTGTATCTCACTGGGCAGGCAGCCTCTTCCTTCAGACTCCTTCACTCCTCCCCGGCTCTGGCTTCCACCACTCTTTTATTCCCTTCCACCAACACCTGTCCCCTCCCTCCCCCTTCGACTGCTGCCCCGTTGGCTCTTCCCGTTGTCTGTCTCCTTGGTTTCTTGCTCCCATTGGTTTGGGCTCTTCTCCCTTTAAGGCTGGCTGGTGGCCACACCCCGTCTGGCCCCACAGGGCAGGAATCAGCTACACGCTCGTCCTCTCTCTGGGTTCGGCCGTCCGCTGGGGATTCTGAAGTAAGATGCTTTCTGTTGGGGCCGGCGGGGAGTGTAGAGTGTGGGGGTGGCGCAGACGTTGTCGGGTGCGTCCCGCTGCTCTCTTTCCTGTTGGTCTCCTTCCAGGCTCTTGCGGTGTCGGCTGGGGTTGTCTGCTCCCTCCTACCACCCTTGACGCTTTCCCCTGTAGTTCCTCTGCCCAGGCTCATTCCCACCTCCGAGCCTGGAGCAGTGGGGCTGGCGGGGGCGGGTTGTCACCCGGCAGGAGAGTGGGTGGGGCTGTCGCCGCTGGCGTCTCCCAGTGTCTGTCCCACCCGCCGTTGCCTGCACTCACTGGGTCGGGTGGAGGCTCCGGCTGGGTCGCCCCCATCCCTCCCTGGTTGCGGCTGTCGCCTCCCTTGGGGGCCCGTGTTCTGTCCCTGACCAGGAAGGGCCGAGCGGGTGGGGCGAGTCCCAGTGGCTTCGGGTGGGGGCCGGGGCGCCCAGGCACCTGCTCCACATCCTCCCTGGGTCTGTGGGAGAGCAGGATGCCCGGCGCCGCCACCCCCCTCCTCCCGGGTCCTGGGGGGAGTGCCCTGTGTGGCTCGGGCTCCCCCAAGTCACGTTGAGGCTGCTGCTGTGGGCCGTGTCTGCTGAGGAGCAGGATGCCTGGCGCCGTCCCCCCCTCCCGGGTCCCGGGGGAAGCGCCCCGTGCGGCTCGGGCTCCCCCGAGTCACATTGAGGCTGCTGCTGCGGGCCGGGTCTGCCAAGGAGCAGGACACCCGGCACCACCGGCCCCCCCTCCCAGGTCCCGGGGGAAGCGCCCCGTGCGGATTGGGCTCCTCCAAGCCGCATTGGGGCTGCCGCGGGGTGGGACAGGGTGCAACCAGACACACCATCTTTTATTTTCTTTCAAAAAGTCTACCTTGCACATGCACAAAACTGCTTATTCACCAGGAGTGAATATGCAGCTATACACATATCACTAACTGCGGGAAAAAACTGGTGGCCAGGGAGCAGAAGTCACAGACCTCACAAGTGGCTTGAGCATGCAATGGAGCAATCAGAAATGCAAGGTTGAACAATTTAACTTGTAAGTACCAAACCTTCTCTGTTGTCTGAAAAGTCGGGGTGAGGACGGGGGGCAGACAACTGGGGAATAGAAGACAGATGTCGCTGTCTGGACATGCATATTAAGTCCATTAGGGAGAAGGGATGACATTGGACCAAATAGCCTGTTTGCACCCAAAGACTAACAAAAATTGTGGCAGTGTATGAGCTTTTGTGAGTACTGACTACTGAACTCTTGCTCTTTTCTACTGCTACTAGAACAGTACTAATTATGATTTCAAGGGTAAATTGGCAAAATTCACTTCTTTTGCTGACAGAAATACCATATCATCAACAAAAATAAACCTTTACATCCAATCTATTTTATTTAAATGCTTTCAAAAACATTGTATTGGCTCAACCTATAATACTGACTGAATAACCAGTTTTGAAACTACAGTTTTGAACAACAATGTAAGAACATAGAAGCAACCACATAAGTTTAGACCAGCATCCTATTTTTCAGGGTGGCCATCTTGATGCCCTTAGAAGATCTATAGGCAGGGCGTAGAGACCAAAGCCTCCTCCTGTCAATCTCTCCTAGTACTGATATTCAGAGTTACTCCTCCAAACATGGGTGTTCCATTTAGTCATTGTAGTTAATGGGCATTGATGAACCTATCTTCCATGAATTTATCTAATCCTTTTATAATCCAACTAAATTAATAACATCCCTCCCTGCATCTACTGTCTATCAACTGCACTGGGGGCCTATGAGTCCCACTATTATGGAAAGGGTGGAAAATTCTCTTTGGTCCCGGTCACATGCAGAAATAGCTGCGCAATAGGCACGAATGCCAGGTGGATTTTAAGGGCACGATCACACGGGAACATCTGACAAGCGTCCTGCACCTGTCCGCAATCCATCTCGCTCTGCTGAAGAAGCGGAGTTAAATAATACCAGGAAAAGTATAGGTTTGTGATGGGTCGCAGATGGACTTCCCCTTGTGATTGCTCTGGTGCGCTCCCATTGCGTCAGTGATCCCTTGTTGAAGTGCACCGGAAACACGCTGCAATGGAAAAGACCCAATTCACTCACTGGTGTGTCTGATCACGCAGTGGTGGGTCAAACTACTGCAGAGTAAATAGCCTTGCTTCCCCCTCCCCACATTATCTGGCACGTGTGACTGCAACCTTTATTCAGTTTTATCATCTCATATATCATTTTTTAAACCCTCTATCATGTCCCTCCATATTTGTCTTTTCTCTAAATTATGAAGACCCCAAACTCCTTAACCTAACACCTTGGTCATTTTGACTTTACTACCTTAACCACTGCTACAATATTTTTTAATATATATACACAGATACTGGAATTATACACAGGGTTGCCAGGAGTTGGGAGGGGCTATCAGCCAATGGCATTATATTACTTCCAGAGACCACTGCTGGGCCAAGCCAAGTTGTATGCATAGTCACCACTGGGCCCACCCCCTGTGAGTCCTCCATCAGTTGACATGATAGTGAAGGGGCAGTTTCAGGCAATTTTGACCTCCAAGTTAGGGTTGCCAGCTCCAGCTTGGGAAATCCCTGGGAATTTGTGGATGGAGCCTGGACAGGGTGGAGTTTCGGGGGGGGGAGAGCTCAGCAGGGATGTAACATAATGGGCTCCACCCTCCAAAGCTGCCTGTTTCTCCAGGAGAACTCCAGCTTTGCCCAAATACTAAAGCATCCCTGGATTCCCCCAGTGATGTGCTTATCTCACTTATAGGACCATAGGGAGTGACATCAGTGAGCTGGGATGCTGCTAACAGCCCCCTTTGGGTGCCATTTCCCCCCAGCTGGCCAGCAGAGCAGCAGTGTGACTTGGGAACGCTATTTTTTATATAGCAGAACTCCTGTTAAAGCTGTAGATATGCACTCTCTCTAACTCTCTTGGTATCTATGCATTTCTTTCCTGACTTTCAACCATCATGGAATTCAAGGCAGCCCACATGGGGCTTCCAGAGGTCTCTCATCCAGCTATTGTCCAGGCCCAGATCTTCTTAGTTTCAGTGAGGTTGCTTTATCACTTGCCCATCACTCTGGACTTGCATAAACATGATTCCCATTTCATTTATCTGAATGATTACCCAACTGTTTTCAGTGTCCTTTTCATCATCTAGAAAAAGTTAGACTGCACTGAGCATAAGGTGGATGAAAAACAAAAATGATACAACAGTTACTCTTGCAGTGTCAGAAGCAGTCACAATCCGTGAAGAGTAAAATCAATAGACATTAAATAGACTAATATTTTAATTTTTCAAGACTGTTGAGTTTGATTCATTGTAATATGTGAGTCCCTTCTGTTATTTGCTCATATTCTAATGGCAAGAGTATTCATGAATTGCCTGCAAATCTCCCAAAGCTCATGAAATTTCATATCATCCCACAAAAAAATTATTACTTGTAGTAATTTATTTATCTTCTACAACTTGCTCCCCTATTAGCAGGTTCCTGACTGTTTTTATTTTAATATTTTCAGCACACATTTCCCTTTTCCCCATATATTACTTATATCTTATCATCACCTGCAAATTTTGTTAATTTTATCTATCAGAAATGTCTCCTTATTTTTAGTAGTCTATGTTTATATGCTTACTGCAAAGATGAAAAAAGCCTGCCATTTTTTACAAAGATGATTACAGAGAACACTTCTCTATGTATTTTCTTCCTATTGAAAGATTTAATTACTTCGTCTTTTAACATTTATACACTAGCTATCTCATCCTATATTGACAGAATACAATGTCATCTATATTATTCTATCCATATTATTGAGAACACCAAATACATATTTTGAACCAATGTATTATAAACCCCTTTACATTTTAATAACAGAAACCTTTTTGGAATTTACCAATCAATCATTATCAAATTATTTTAAAATCCAGAAAGGATTGATTGTTATAAATACTCACACTACCTATCCTATTTGGAGTTTATATTAACTGCTTGATTCACTTCTTCGTGGTTCATTATGGTTCTCCAGTTTGCAGTTATTCTATTTTGGATAAGAAGCTGTAAATATATTGGTTGGTTTGTTAAGGAAGAATCATTGTGTGAATTATCACCCAATAAATGGAAATTTAAACAACTGCAATTTCCTACAAGTTAGCTAAGGAATTACATTTCTTTTTTTTTGCCCCCCCCTCCATTGGGGATTTTCAAAATTTATTTTCTATAAACTACAACAAAAAAATAGGAAGGGGACACTACAAACTATAGGATAAAGCAAAGAAAATCTATCTAAGAACCCAAGGTCTGGAAGTTATACAACGTTTTTAACCAAAGCTATTTTCTCTTAGAAAATTTTTTTGACATGAGGAATATTCAATATTAACTCTCTAATCATCAAGATCTGCTTAGCTGGTACAACAATGAAAATTTCCATCCTTATTTCCCATCAACAGACACCTGCTGACTATGACTTCCCATAATACGTTTATCCCCCCCCCTCCAAACTCTCAAAGTTCAAATTCCACTTCTTCTACAATTAAAGACAGTCCACTTTGTTTCTTGTAGTGTCTTTCCTTTGATCTTCTGGCTCTCAGCACTTTTTACGTCCTTGTTACAGCTGTTACATGCTTGTCTGCAGTCTAAAGAGTCCATCACTTCAATTTTGCAGGGCGGTTATGTTTTGGATTAGTCCAAGTCCAATCCTTCACTTAAAGATAAATTGCTTTTTAACCAACCTGCCTGTCCAATTATAACCCATCTTCTTTAGAGACATTCCATAAGTAAAGGCTTTCTGATAGTAACACTGTCTCTTTAAATCCAATGCCGTCTGAGGGCCAGGAGAGGGTGAAAAAAGTTCGCTCAGATAAAACAGGAAGAGTCTCTAAGGCTAGCTAAACCACCTGACCCAGGACAGCTAGGTCATATGATACACTTCATCGATCGAGCTCTTCCTAAAGAAGGCATGATTTCATTTTCTTCCTACACCACAATCTCCATGTTGGAAGGATGTTTACTTTAACCGCTATGAAGTCAAAGTCTCACAGGTCTGTTTAAGCGCTTAAAATCCCTTGGAAATTCCCCTGTTGTAATCCATTTGTTGATCTGCTTAGTCTCCCCCTTAATGCTTCAATAAATCGCTCTTTTTTTGGGGGTAGGGTGTCACCTCCCCCCTCCCTCTTCTACCATGAGGACTTTGCAGCACGCTGATTGATGTCTCGCTTGATATAACTCACTCATTAGTCAGTAGATCCAACAGGAATAAATGGAAACAGTGTTTGCTCACTAAACAGGCAAAATCTGTGTGAGTGAGTAGTATGATTACTTTCATTTTCATTTTCTTTTTTTAAAATAGAACAATTTGAAATTTGCCAACATTTCTAATTCTGTCACTAAAATTCTGAATGCCAGTTTTCAAATGTGTAGCTGAAATGTGCAGATCATTGTAGCAAGCAGGGTATTTCGGACTGCATGCATATCAAATTTCTGCTCTCCAGGGTACAGAAGGGTCAGAGTACCCAAACAATTTTGATAATATTTATTAATTATTGACTTCATTTATACACTGCCTTCGTCCTCAATGGGATCTCAAAGCGGCTTACATTATTTGCCTTGCATCCATTTTACCTCACAACAACTTTGTAAGGTGGGGTGAACATTATCAGTAGACTGTGTGATGAAAAACTAAGTGGTGGTCCCCTGGGTAAGAAGGTCCCAGACCCTTTAGGGCTTTAAAGGTGAGAACCAACACCTTGAACTTGATTTGGAAACCAATAGACAACCGGTGCAGCTGCTTAAGTACAGGTTGCATATGGAATAACCATGATGTTATTGGTCAACAATCCAGCAGCTGCATTCTGTGTAACCTGAAGTTTCTGAAGCAACCTCAAGGGCAGCCCTGCATAAACTGAGTTGCAATAGTCCAACCTAGAGGTGACTGTGGCATGTATCACTGTGGCCAGATCCAACTGAGACATGGGGGGGGCGGGGCAGCTGATGAGCCTGGTGGAGGTAGAAAAATGCTGACCTCACCACTGAAGACACTTACTCCAGGGCAAGAGGAGCATCCAGCCAAACCTCAAACTCTTCAAAGAATCCATCAGCAATAGCTTGACCCCATCAAAAACCAGGAGCCTCAGTCCCCCATCGACCCAGCCCTCCCTGCCACATAAATTCTGGTTTTGCTTGATTTTAATTTTAGCCAGCTCTGCCTCAACCATCCAACCACAGTATCCAGGCACTTGAATAGGGCCAAGAGATCCACCTCAGAATGTTTATCCAGCAACTGGAAGACATGGGTGTTGTCAGCATATTGTTGGCACTCAGTTCCAAACCTCCTGATGAGCTTCACAAAAGGGCATATATAGATATTAGATAACATTAAATATGTTATTAACATATTAATATGTTAGTATTGACTGCTGAGGAATCCCACAAACCAGGGGTTGCCTGATCGATCACTCATCCATGATGACTACCCTCTGACTGTGTCCCTAGAGGAAGGAGACAAACCACTCAAGGGCAGTGCCACAAATCCCCAAGGACACCGGGCAACTGACCAAAATAGAATGGTCAAGTGTATCAAAACTGCTGAGAAGTCTAATAAAAGCATCAGTGCTGACCTGCTCTTATCAAAATGGATCCAAACGTCATCCATGAGAACTACAAGGGCTGTTTCAGTCCCAAAGCCAGACTGGAATGGGTCGAATGCCAATGTTTCATCTTTAAGGGTCTGGTGCTGATCTGCAACTGCTCTCTCAATTACCATTCCCAGAAAAGGAATATTTGATAGCAGGTAATTTGATAGCAGCTAAGGAAGGTTTCTTCCAAAGAGGCTTAACAATAGCCTCTTTTAAGGAACTACCTGAGAGAGAGAAAGATTAGTAATCTCCCTCAAGGAGCCTCCTACCATATTATGACTGACTTTCACCAACCAGGATAGGCAGGGATTCAAGGAGCAAATTGTTGTCCTCAAAGCAGCCAGAACTCTGTCAACATCAGAGAGTGAGAACTGGTGGAAACAGTCCAAAGAAGAACTAGATTCTGCCAACGAAGCCTCTATTACACTATTTGCATCAAAATTGGAAGCAAAGTCCAGATGGAGCTCATAGGAAAATAAAGCTCATAAACATGTCACAGCTGAAAGCCAAATTACTAATAATTTGGGACTCCTGTTAAGAATATAAGAAGAACCCTGCTGAATCAGACCTGTAGTCCAGCTAGTCCAGCATCCTGTCTCACACAGGGTCCAACTAGTTTCTCTGGATGGCCAACAACATGGCATAGAGGCTTAGGCCTTCCCCTGATATTGTGTCCTAGCTCTGGGATTCAGAGGCTTAGTGCCTCTGAATGTGAAGGTTCCCCTCAGTCACCATGGCTAGTAGCCATTGATGGACTTATCCTCCATGAATCTATCTAAACCCTTTTTAAAGCTGTTTATTCCTGTGGCCATCACTGCATCCTCTGGCAGTGAATTCCAAATTTTAATCACGCTATACTGACTGGAAGGCTCCATATATCTCGTGGCCATGCCCTAATCTGTTAGCCAGAGGAGGTGCAGCTAGAGATGGGTACAGAAGTCTGGCGTGGTTCAGTCTAGGGTCAGGGCTCCAGCAGAGTTCTTCAGTCCGATGTCAGAGAGCCAGGGATTCAGCTGAGCAATGTCATTCAGTCTGAGTCAGAAGACCAGAGATCAACCAGGCAAGGCAGTGGTAGCAGGTCAGCATATAGGGCAGAGGTGGCCAGCCTGCGGCTCGGGAGCCACATGCGGCTCTTTCAGACATTTTGTGTGGCTCCCGGCAGAGTGATTGGGGAAGCAAAGGGGAGGCATGCCTCTCCAACTGGTCTTCCCCTCCCTAGCCAGTGTTCCCCTCCCTGGGTAGGCTTGAAGTGGGGGGGAGCAAAGAAAGCAATTTTAACTTTAAATGCATTCTCAAAGCTCCCCCCCCCAGCTTGAAGAAAGCATTTGTCTCTTTAAATATCATAATCAATATCTGTTTTTACCCCTTTTGTTTTTGTTTCTGGCAGTCTTATTTAATGTTAATAAAAAGCAAATCTGCATGTTTTCCAATAAAAACCTGTGTAATATTTGTTTATATCTTGTGGCTCTCAGGCATCTGATGTTTCTTCTATGGGGCTCTTATGTTAAGTAAGTTTGGCCACCCCTGCCATAGGGTATGTCTTGCGTCAACACCCAGCAGCTTTCCTTGGTTGGCTTTATATCCACAAGCCTAATTGTCAAGTCTTCACCTAGCTACTCAGGGTCTGTCAGGGTCAACAGTAAGCAAGTCCAAACACACTCTCCAGGGATCACTCTAAAAGGCCCGATGTATTTCCACACCAATTTTCAACAGGGTTGAGAGAGTTTCAAGTTCTTGGTGGACAGATACACAGAGTCTCCAGGCTGCAAAGGGCAGGGGGGAACACTTGTCTCTCTCAACCCTGTCAGAAATTGGCATGGAAATACATTGGGCCTTTTAGAGTGATCAAAATGATCAATGATGTGACTGTAGAGTTGGATTTACCTAAAAGCCTAAAACATGTCCATCCAATTTTCCATTTCAGCCTTCGGAAGGCCAGTCCAAGTCCTAATCGATGGTGCCCCATGCCGATGGTGCCTCCCCAATCTTGGTGGAGTGTGAAGAACACTATGAAATCTCAAAAATTTCGGACTCTAGATTAAAACGTGACGTTTGGATTATTGTATAGAATGGGTGTAAATGTTTCAGCTCTCAGGGGCTGGGGAGAGTCTCCTGTTTATGATGTAATGTCCCACTGGGAGAATTCCTGGGTGCATGCTTGAATTTCATTTGCTTAGCTAGGGGAAACATCGGAGTATATGTAGTGAGTCCCTTACAGGGTCAGTCCTACAACAACTCATCTCCATAATCAGAAAGCATCCAGGAGATATGCACTTTGCTGTCTTGCCTGTAGCTCCATTCTCAACCTCCATCTACAGTACTCTAAGGGTGTAGGTGATACTGGAGATTTGGGAATGGCCAACTGACTTTCATCTGCAGTGCCAGGTCTAAGGGTGGTGATGGCTCTGCAACAGCTGTTGGCTGTGAATTCTGACCAGCCTGCAGCTCATTTTCTTGCTAGTTGGCTTCTGTTGACTCAGGGCTGGCTACACAGGACTTCTCTTATCCCGAGGAATCCTCACTATTGCTTAGCACTGGCTGACCCGCATGACACTTTCTGTGTAAAGTAGTATTTTGTTTCATTGGATGCTCTCAAGTTCATTTTGGGAGATGGAGAAAAAGCACTCTTTGTTGACTCTCCCTACCCCATGCATAATTTTATAAACCTCTATCATGTCCCCCTTTAGTCATCTCTTTTCTAAATCAAAAAGTCCTGACTCTTCAGCCTTTCCTCAAAGGGAAGATGCTCCAACCCCCTAATCATCTTGGTTGCCCACCTCTGTAATTTTTCCAGCTCTGCAATGTACTTTTTTGAGATACAGTGACCAGAACTGAACACAGTATTCCAAATGTGGCCACACCATACAGGAACATTACAATATCAGCCATTATATTCTCAGTCCCTTTCCTAATAATCGCTAACACAGAGTTTGCCTTTTTTACCGCTGTAGCACACTGGATTGACACTTTCATTGAGCTATCTACTATGATCCCAAGATCTTTTCCCCTCTCAGTCTCAGGCATGTTCAGACATTAGCCTATACTTGAAGTTTTTTTTTTTGTCCCAATGTGCATTATCTTAAATTCACTAACACTGAACTTCATTTGCTACATTGCCATCCACTCACCCAGTTTGTGGTGATCCTCTCGCAGCTTGTCACAATCTGCCTCTGTTTTCACCATCCTGAATAATTTTGTGACATCTGCAAACTTAGCCACTACACTACTCACCCCAGTTCCACATCATTGATGAATAAATTAAATAGTACCATCCCCAATACCAATCCTTGCAGCACCCCACTGCTTACTTCCTTCCATTGTGAGAACTGTCCATTGATTTCTGTTCTTTGCTTCCTATAATTTAACCAGTTTTTAATCCTTAAGAGAACCCGTCTTCTTATCCCAGGACTGCTAAATTTACTCAGTAGTCTTTGGTGAGGTATCTTGTCAAAAGTCTTTTGAAAGTCCAGGTATATAATGTCTACTGGATCAACGTTGCCTACATGCTGGTACACTTTCTTGAAGAACTCCAAAAAGTCAGTGAGGCAGGACTTCCCTTTGCAGATGCCATGCTGATTTTCCCTCAGCAAGCTTTGTCCCTTTATGTGCCTAACAATTATATCTTTGTTTACAATTTCTGCTGATTTGCCTGAGATAGACATTAGGCTGACTGGCCTGTAATTTCCTGATTCTCCCCTGGATCCCTTTTTAAAAATTGGTGTCACATTTGCTATGCTCCAGTCTTCTGGTACAGCAGCTGAATTTAGTGAAAGTTTATATATACGGGTTAGTAGATCAATGATCTCACATCTGAATTCCTTAAAACTCTTGGATTCATGCCATCAGGATCTGGAGACCTACCAGTTTTTAATTTCCCCACTAGGTCTAGAATTTCATCTCTGGTCACCTCAGTTTGGCTCATTTCTTCAGGCTCCCTTCTTGAAAATGCTGGCAGAGTTTAAACATGCAGAGGACGTGTAAGCATAGTTGTGTAAACAGTCTTCTGATTGATCCCTGGATGATTTATTGTTGGCTAGAGGTTCTGCCTTTCCCTGTTGTTTAAGTAGTTTGTCTCCATAGGAGTACTCACTGGCTTGGATTCTTTCATCTGCATATGGTTGAGGAATACCAGAATCTTTTGTTTTTGCTTTGGAAGGTAACTTCCATCCTCCTCTCTTTCTGTTTGTACTCCTAGACAGTAATTGATGTTACTCAGTTCTTTTATTTCTACTTCTTCACTTTGATGTTTGACTATTTCACTATAACCTTTCTTTTCCTTGTAGCAAACAATCAAGTCATCCATATAGGTAGGGATGTAAGCACATCTGTTGTTTCTGCATCTTAAATATAGACATTTCTTTGTTTTTCCTTGCTCAAATCTATTGGACTCAGGCTGTAACTCAGGCTCTTTTGCTAATAAACTCACTTCAAATGTGTTGTGGACTGGGAGTGGATTACTGAGAACCTGACATATTGCTAAGACTCCTCTTTACTCCTACCTGTCCCCTACCATGGGGAATGGAGATGGAGGCAGCAGTCAAGGGAGAAGCACTGGATCTGAAATCGAGCAGCCTGCTCCCAAGACCCACAAGAAGAAATCCCACAAGACCACTGGAACGAAACCTACAAAACAAGTTGCATTCCAGGGCCTGGACTGATGGGACAACCCCACCTGGCTAGGCGGTACCCCTGGGTACCAGAGCCCATGGGCATGAGTCAACTAAGAGCAGAAACGCGTGTCCTGATCCTTCCAAGATGACCCAGAGCTTGGCCATATGCAGGAGGAGTGGGATGAAGAGCTTCCCTCCGACAAGGGGCTTGCAGGTCTGCAAGCTGATTTGGAGGAATTGAAAGACGGTTACCAGTTCCTGATCAAAAACCTGCCAAAAGTGGTCAAGGAACTGATGGAGAAGGACCTGTCCGACACCTCCCCCGAAGAGGAGCCTGAGGATGAAGGGAAGGAAGAAGCCAGACCTTCCCACTGACTGATCCCATGTAAGCAGGTTGAGGAATGCGAGAGGCCCCAGGACACTCTGGAAGCTACGTTCTATGGGACCCCCGTGAAGCTCACCTTTTTCACAATCCAGGTGCAGAAGATGCTGTGAGAGTGGGGCCATACGTTTGCTACTGATGAGCAGTGAGTCGACTACGTAGGGTCATGACTTTGGGACTGAGTGGCCGATTGGTTTGTGGGCTTATACAACATGGCAGCCCCTGAACTTAGAAATGTGGATGCTTTCATGCAAGCACTGTGGCATCAGTTTGAAGACCCCTTACATCTGGAGAAGCCCAGAACCCAGCTGTGCAGCATCTGGCAAGGCACGTGTTCAGTGCAGGAGTACTTGGATGAGTTTAAAGCCACTGCCGCCAAACTGTTGGGGTGGTCAGAAGAAGTACTCATTGAGTTCTACAGGGCAGGCCTGAATGCCATCATCCTAGAGAGAGCCCTGGCAGAAGACAACCCCCTTACTCTGGTGGGGTGGATCCAGGTGGCTTGCAAGGTGGAGAACCAGCACAACCTGGTAAAGCTCTACCATCAGAAAGCCCCCAGTTGTGGGGCTTCCAGTCAGTGAGGCCCTCGGGGATGCGACAACTTGGGGCCCAGAGGGGGTGATTGGGAGCTGTGGTTCAAGAAAGGGCTTTGCCTATGATGCAGAAAAGGGGGTCACTACAACGCCGATTGCAAGTGGAGCCATGATGAAGACATTGAGAAGAGAACCGAGTGGAAAGAACCCCACCAGGAAAAGAAAGGAAAGTTGTCAGGGAAGCGACCCAAGTGTCCTCGGGACCTACAAGCTGCTGAATTCATCTCTTCAGGCACCATCTCCTCCAGTGATGGAGATGAGCGTCAGGTGCAGGGGAAAGGATAGGGCCTGCTGTGAAGGGCACCAACCAGCAGCTCCACCAACCAGCAGCTCGGTGCAAGATTTGGTGAGAAACAGTACTTCTTTGTTTTTTGCTACAGTGGCAATTATAAACCCTGAGGCGAGCACCCAAATAAGAATGAGAGCCTTAATAGGCTCTGGCTGCTCCTGCAACCTTATTAGTCCTTCCTTAGTAATGGGACTTGGGGCGGCCGTCACTAAACTGGAAGAGCTGATGATGTTTACCAAGATGGATGGGACCACCATGCAGTCCTGTCAATATATGACTGTGAACTTGCTGGTAGGGGTTGGGGGACACTGGGAGCAAAGAGGCTTTGGAGTATACCCCACTGTCCAATTCCCCATGGTTTTGAGGAAGCCCTGGCTAGCTAACCACAACCCCTACATGCAGTGGAGCAAAGATTGCCTCATGTTTTTAGACCCATGGTGCAAGGAGCATCAGTGGAACCCAGGATGGGGAGAAGAACCCAGTCCCACCCCCAAACAAATTTGCCTAGCCCCACCAGTGGAACCCAGGAAGGGGAGAAGAGCCCAGTCCCACCCTCGAACAAATTTGCCTACCCCTGAGTACAGAGATTTGGGGAGGGTGTTTGATGAATTTGATGCCAATGAATTACCACTCCATAGGAAAACTGTGCTATTGAGATCCTTCCAGGCCATAAGTTGCCCAAAGGGAAATTGTATGCCATGAACCCCACTGAGTGGTAAGAGAAGGTTTATTGACAAAAATCTAAAATGTGGATTTATTAGACCCGCGACCTCCCAGTTTGCAGCCCCTGTATTGTTTCAGAAAAAGAAAGACGGGGGCTTGAGACTTTGTATGGATTGCCACGGTTTGAATGCAGTCTCTATGATGAATGCATACCCCTTGCCATTTATCAAAGACTTGTTGGGAGAAGCGGCCAAAGGAAAGATTTTTACTAAATTGGACTTGCGAGATGCCTATTTCTGAGTGTGCATCTGTGAGGGAGATGAGTGTAAAACTGCATTCAATACCCCACTAGGACAGTTCGAGTACCTAGTGATGCTGTTCAGGCTAGCTGGAGCACCCGGCATGTTCATGAACCTCATTGATGAGGTTCTACACAAGTATTTGTTTAAGGGAGTCGTTGTTTACCTAGATGACATATTAATTTACATACAAGACATGGATTCTCATGTGAAGTTAGTGCAAGAAGTGCTAACTGCCTTGTTTGACAACCACCTATATGCCAAACTATTGAAATGCGAGGTACACTGAACTGAAATTGACTTTTTGGGGTATTGGATTACCCAGCAAGGTTTGGGAATGGATCCCAAAAAGGTGCAAGATGTTTTGGGGTGGGAACTTCCTAAAACTTGGAGGCAGCTTTAGAGTTTCTTGGGATTCACAAACTTTTATTGATCCTTTATCAAGAACTTTGCCCAAGTGTCCCTCCCCCTTACAGACTTGCTAAAAACTAAGGGGAAAGGGGCAGAAGCCTGTAAAGGGGGCAGTAAGCTCTCGTGGTCTCCAGAGTGTCAACAGGCATTTAAGGAGTTGAAAAATCTTTTTACCCCTGAACCCATTCTCCACCATCCTAACAAAAATGAGGTGTTCATAGTCCAGGTGGATGCCTTCGATGTGGCCATGGGTGGTGCCATATTGCAAAGAGGGGGGGGGCAGGAAGCTGCACCCCCTAGCATATGTCTCAAGGGAATTCTCCAGGGCTGAGAGCAACTGGGCGGTTTGGGTTAAGGAAGCGGCCACAGTCAAGCTGGCACTTTCGACCTGGAGACACTGGTTGGAAGGGGCGTGGGTTCCATTCAAAGTGTGGACTGATCATAAAAACCTAAAAGCACTTCGAACCCCGCACTGGTCCAATGGGCTGAGTTCTTTTCCAAATGCTGGTTTACTATCAAATACTTACTAGGGAAGTATTTCAAATTTCCTAGCGGATGCCCTGTCTCACTTGCCACAGCATGCTAGTCAATGGGAAGAAATCACTGACATGGTCTTCTCTCCAGCTCAGCTGGGAGGGGGGCAGTGACAACCCAAAATAAAGTAAAAGTGGAGGGTGAAAGTGGGACCCCTCCCAAGGAGGCGGCTGAGGACAAGACTGTTGAATCTGACTGGGTTGAAACATTTAAAAAAGCTTTTTCCCCTCCCGACTTGGAGACAGTAGTTGCAGAAGGGTTACAATCACAAGAGAATGGGTTGTGGTACTGAGGGGACAGGGTCTATGTACTTGCTTCTCTGAGAGGAAATATCATGGCACAAAGTCATAGCAACAAAATGGCATTTTGGAAACCTAAAAACTTTGCACCTCCTTCAACACCGATTTTGGTGGCCAAGGCTAGGGAAGGACATTTCATGATACATTGGGGCTTGCCAAACGTGCATTATATGTAAAAGAAGGGGAGGGAAGGTACTGGGTCACCTTCAGCCCCTTGAAATGCCTGAGAGGCCCTGGATAGTTATTTCCATGGACTTTATTACAGACCTACCTGAAAGTAACGGGAAAACTGTAATTTGGGTGGTTGTGGACCTGTTTTCTAAAGAAACCCATTTTGTCCCATGGAAGTCCATTCCTTCAGCAAAACAACTATGCAACACATTATCAAATTGCATCCCCCCCCCCCGGGCAGGATAATTTCTGGCCACAGGGTACAATTTGTGGCCAAATTTTGGAAGGCATTAATGACCTTTTTGGGAATTGAGCAGGGCCTCAGTAGTAGTTATCACCCCGAAACGGATGGCCAGACCGAGCGCACCAATCAGATCCTTGATCAAGTGCTGAGGTGCTGTGTTAACTACCAACATTCTGACTGGGTGCCCCTACTACTGTTTGCAAAATACTGTTACAATAACTCTTTCCATAGTTCCATTGGCATGAGCATGTTCAAAGCTGTATATGGATATGAAGGGGGGGCCCTGCCCACCGTGGATCTATCTAAAACCATTCATGGAAATGCGCAACTCTGGTGGTTTAATGTGACAAAAACTGGGATGTTCTCAAAGAGACTTTGAATAAAGCCAAAAAGGATTGTAAATGATTTGCTGATGGTAAATGGAGCCCCAAGTGGGACTTGGCTTCTGGAGACTCTGTTTATGTGTCTACCAAGCACATAAAAGGGTTGCAACCCAGGCGCAAGCTAGGATGGAAATATGTTGAAACGTGTGATTAATAAGGTTGCTGTTGAACTGTATCTCCCTAAATCTTTATGTTCTCTGCATCCTGTGTTTCATTTTAGTCTTCTGAAGCGCGATCCTGGACCCTCACCTTGGGAACCTTGAACTCCGGCTCCTCCAACTCATTGGATAGATGGGGAACCCCATCACATGGTTCAGGAGATTCTTAATTCCCAACTAAGAAGGGGTCGGTTGCAGTATTTGGTTCAGTGGAAAGATTTTGGTCCTGAGGAGAATGAATGGGTGGATGCCTCAGATGTTCGTGTTCCTAAATTGATCAAGAGGTTCCATCGCCTCTATCCTGATCAACTGGGGGGAGAGTGAGCTTGAGGGGGGCAGTATGTCAGACTCAGGCTGTAACTATGGTTTACCTAATCAGTGTATTGCAATTGATGACCCCATCTGTTTCATGTCTCCCTGTTTCCCCCTCCTTCCTTCTGTCTCATCCTCACCCTCGCTGACATTCCTAAGGGTGGGGAAGGTGTGAATGCAGATGTAAATGAGGGGGTAGAATAGAGGCCTCTGCTTTATAACAGTTTTCCCATAACAAGTGTACCTCTAGGAGGCGTCCTTGAAGTCTTTAGATAACAACTTTCACAGGGCTAATTAACTAGGAGCAATTGTGAGATGTGAAAGGGGGGAGTGAATGATGTACCTATGGAATGTATCATTTGACTATACCTGGTCCTTGAGTTACTTTCACTTTTGTATTTCAGTCTTAGCAAGGAGTTCATCCTTGCCAAATCTAAATCTTTTTTCCTAATAAACTCATTTCAAACGAGTTGTGGACTGGGAGTGGATTATTGGGAACCTTATTTTGTCAGCATCTGATGGAGTTTTTCATTCCAGCACCTTGAAGCTTGTTTGAGCCCATATATGCTCTTTTGTAGTTTGTATACTAGGTCACTGTCTTTGGACTGTTAAAATCCTGGTGGTTGTTCCATATAAACATCTTCTTTTATTTCCCCATGAAATGCTGTTTTTACATCCAAGTGTTTTATGTTCATTTTCTTTGTTGCTGCTATATTTAATAGCATCCTTATTGAAGTGTGTCCTACTCCAGGTGCAAACACCTCATCATAGTCTTCACCATATTTCTGAGCATACCATTTGGCAACTAACCTTGCTCTGTGCCTTTGTACGTCTCCTTCTGCATCATCTTTGGTCTTGAAGACCCATTTGTTTCCTACTGCCTTCTTTCCCAGAGTTTGATTTATGAGTGTCTATGTTTGATTTTTAATTATAGATTCAATTTCTTCCTCTGTGCCATTTCTCCATTTTTCTGCCTGGCCAGTGGGCATTCTCTTTATGTCTTCCCATGTGGAAGGTTCCATTACAGTCTCTATTTTGGTCAAGTAGGAGAGTTTTCTTGGTGGTACTCCCTTGTTGGATTTAGCCAATAGTCTGACCTCTGGTTCCTTATCCCCTTCTGGTTCCTGGGGCTCTTCTGTAGGTTCCACGGTGGTTGTTTGTATTGCTTCTGGTTGATGTATTTTATTTTCTTCCATTGGTTTGGATTCTATAGTGTCGATTTTTTTCTGTAGTTTTGGATTTTTCCTTTTTGTCAATGTAGACTACATTGCAAATTTGTATAGTTTGTGTTTTTTGATCAAGGATTCTATATCCCTTACATCCCAAAGCGAATCCAACACAAATATCTTGCTCCATTCTTAAATCCAACTTGGACCACTTTTCTTTGGGGATGTAGGCAAAAGCTTTTGACCCAAATACCTTTAGAACAGAGTTGTTAAACTCGTTTGTTACAAGGGCTGTATCTGACATAAATATCACTTTGTTGGGCCGGGCCATGTGTGTCATAAAATGTAACATGAGATACCGGAGATATAAACTTTATAAAGATGATTTCAGATGCCGAATGGCAGGTGTGATATTCAGGGGGGTGATACGCAGAGGAAACCTAGGTCTCAGTTTGGTACAGGAGAATTCAGTCCAGGAGGATGCAAAGAATAAATGGAAATAAGTCTGAAGAAGTGAACAGTGACTCAGGAAAGCAAATACACTACTACAAAATTTTGTTAGTCTTTAAGGCGCTACTTACTGGACCCTTACTCTTTCTTCTACTATTAGAAACCACAGCATTCAAAAACCAGTGCGGGGACATTTTAACCTCCCAGGGCTTTCAGTTGCTGACCTAAGAGTAGCAGTTCTCTTACAAAGGAATTTCAAAGGGAGATTAGAAAGAGAGACTGCTGAATTGCAACTGATAATGAAGCTCAACACAAGGCATCCTCCTGGACTGAATTGAGACCTAGCTTTCTTCTCTCATTACCTGTGCCTGCTATTGTTATTTGGCATCTGAAATCACTTCACTCTCCAAGATATAGGGACTGATGGACTCATATTCTAGCTGTATCTGAAGAAGTGAGCCATGACTCATGAAAGCTCATGCCCTACCAAAAATTTTGCTAGTTGCTAAGAAGCTACTGGGCTCTTGCTCCCTTCCACTAATAAAGAATGCAAGCTGTGCTGTTAGGTCCCCCACATCTGTTATAACTGAAAAGGAGGAATCTCTCCAAGTGCCATGGGACTCCATCTCCCTCCCTCCCTCCCTCTCCCTCTGGCTCCCCCCTCCCTCAGTCCCTCCCTCTCTCTGAAGAAGTGGGCAGGCATGCAAAAGCTTATACCTGGAATAAAATGTTTGTGCCATGACATAAAGGTGCCATGAAACTCACTCTCTCTCTCTCTCTCTCTCTCTCTCTCTCTGATACACCAGCACAGAAGAACAAATCCAGAGTATGGCCTGCTTGATATGTGTTGCCTGATAGAACCTGGGAGAGTTCCAAAACTGCCACAGAAGCCAAGAAATCTGAGGCAGCACCTGATAACTCTGTGTCCATGTGTATGTTAAAGTCACCCAAGACTACCAGCTGAATGAACCTCAAAACACTCTTGGAGATGGCATCAGCCAACTTCAACAGGGAATCTTTTGGCGAGCTAGGTAGATGGTACACCCGTAAGATAGCCAGTGTCTCCCCAGTACCCCACACCAGGCCAGCACATTCACTTTTGGCAATCTCCGGTGCAGGCGTCCTAAGATTGGCTCACTTCTTTCTTCAGAACTAATATCTTGGGAGTTCTCTCTGCTTCTAGAATCTATGGGTTGAATCCAACCATTTTTTTTCAGATAGTGAACACCCTCTAAAAGCTAAGCTGGGTATCAAGGGACCTGCATGAACAAAAGACACATTACAAGGCTGAGCAGGTTTCATGAATCTGATACAACAACTGGAGCAGGCAGTATCATCTTTAAGAAAGGACAGCTTCCAGAATGACTAGACAACGTCTGAGACCAAACAAATCTTCTCTTAGCAAATGTATGAAAAGTACTGGTCTGTTGGTTAGGAATTCACATCAATATGGATTTTAATGTACAACCAAGAGCTAAACAACTATTTAAGGTACAACCTTTAGGAAATAATATTTAATCACACTTTCTCTTTTCCCTTTTTCTCTGCTGCACTTTGTGTGGAAGAGAGTGTCATGCTTGAAAACATATTCAGCTGAGCAATGTGTTTGCCTATCATAATGGAAATGAGTCACATTTCATTTCAGCTCAGGAATAATGTCGACAGAAGGGGCAATGCATTTTCACCTCCCATTCTTTCATTAAGGCAAAAGCCACTCTGGACTTCTACTTCTGAGGAAAATACTACAATCATTATTGTTCTGCATGCCAACTGCTATAGTCTAGGTCTTGGAGATATGCATACCCTGAAGTAAATATGGATTTTTATTTCAAAACAGCTATTGGACTTTAAGAACTCCACAGAATTTAAGGAGTTCCTTTTTTTCCACTGCAGCTGAGGTTAGAATAATCACCAGAGCTACGCAGAGACAACAGAATATAACTTGATTCTCCTGTGAGTAGGCCAAGAACATCACAAAACTGCCCGCTAACTGAAAAACTGTTTGGAGCTTGGATTGGGCGGAAGTAATTCAAAGGCCCTAAAGCAAATTACTATTTTGGCCTCCACTTTCCATCTAGAAAATGAAAACCACAGTACACTTCCTAAAAGAATTGCCTCAAACATTCATTGGATTATTACTGTAAGCATTAATAAACTCTGCTGCACACTTTGCTGCTGCTGTTTCCAAGGAAGCGAGTATTTCCAGTCTATGATGATGATAACAAGCTGCTCAGCCCTGTGCTGTTCTGTGCTTGAGGCACTATAAAAGACCTTGTGCCTTGGACTCTGCTGCTACTTTTGCTGCTTCCAGGTAAGAAAGTGTTTTGAACCTCGGCTAACAAACCCTGATCTCCTCTGTCCATGGTAAAGGACTTTGACATCTTGCTTTTAAAGGTTAGCAACCTCAAGGTGGGTCCTGGAGTTTCTCTGGCAGCACCCCCCCTCCCAATGACACAACACATCTACCCTGAGGGCAGGCTGTACTGGGCATCCAGCTCCCAACTCTGTTGGCACTTCTGCCAGCTTTGTTTGTCCTCACTTGCATATGCATTATATGCCCAAAGGAGTGAAGCCTCATCCCCCTCTCATAATGTGCTACAAGGCCTCTGCCGGGTTTGGAAAGATGCAGCTTAAAATGAAGGGTGATTTTTCCCAACACATCTATTTTGACATATTTATTTGCTTCAGTGTATTCCCCTTCCCCCTGAATCAAATCCAAACAAATGGTGACCATATAAACTTAACTTGTTATTCCTGCTTGTCCTCACACCTGTTAAAACATCTTCATTATGTTGTATGCTAATTTGCTGTTCATCCTCTACCTATATGTATGGACTGATAACTTCCATTTCAATGTATCTGAAGAAGTGTGCATGCACATGAAAGCTCGTACCTTGAATAGAGCTTTGATAAGTTCTTAAAAGAGCTCTCTCAGCCCCTCCTACCTTACAGGGTGTCTGTTGTGGGGAAGAGAAAGGAAAGGAGATTGCAAGCCACTCTGAGACTCCTCTGGGTAAGTGAAGGATGGGGTATAAATCCCATCTCTTCCTCTTCTCTTGGTCATAAAGGTGCCACTGGACTCAAATTTTGTTCTACTGCTTCAAACCAACATAGCTACCCACCTGAATATATCTTAATGTTTACCAGTAACTGATTTGTTTTTAGCAAACCTGTGGGAAATGTGAGAAATTCTGTCTTAAAGCCTTTCTTCACTAACTTACTGGATTCAAGGCTGACTTCCATAGTTTACTAGAAATTTATTATATTTAGCATGGAAGGTCTTTAAATGTGGGGGGGGACACTCAAATTTTATCTCATTTTTCGATGTCAGGTTAGGAAATATCCAGAACCATGAAGAAATTAATTCCCTTTCATATATTTGTTGCATATATTAATATGATTCGATCTTACTGAATGGAATATTTATATTGTGACTGACATTTAAAATGCTGTTTTTCTAATGCAGCAAAATCAGAGAAGGGAGGTGAATAGTTTGCTCTAGAATGTTGAACTTGAGTGACAGGCTACTTCCTTTTCTCTGATTGGCCAGCACCAACTGGGCAAAATATAAAATCAGCTGTGTGCTGAGTGGAGAGTTTGTTTTGAGGTCAGTGGCAGTTGCTGTTCAGTAAAGTAAAATTTCAGCTAAAGAAAGGGATTTCTGAAGAGTCTAACTAAAAGTCTGCCAGACAGCCTTCACCTTTTGAATAGAAGGGGAGACTCCTGGTCTTAGCTGTGTTAAACATAACCTGAGAAAGAATTCCATCTAAGAATTCAGAGTCTAGTGCAGCTAAAGCTGAAGTACATTTTCACACAGATGCCAAGAACTGGGGTTTGAGATTTTGGTGAAGAGTAACTGGGTAGTATGCTGAAGCTCCCAATCAGGCCAAAAGGAATAGGATTGTATTTTCAGGGAAGAAATATAAATCCTATCCAGTTATACAGGGAATTGGCACTGAGGCAGTCCTTGGTCTTTTGTGAAAGGAAATGGTTATAGATTACTCAGGGGAAAGAAGAAACATTGTGATTTCAGAAAGGGGGAAAGAATTTGATACACTAAAAGAGTGACCTTTTCAGAAAACCTGAACAGTTTTTGGGAAATGATATGCAGAAACATCTATATACTAATAGTCAAGGTCCCCTCTGCATGTGGATATCTAAAGCTGCACATCTGGGGCACCTAGGGAACAAAGAGATTATCCTGCATACTTGGGGCACTCCCCAGGTGTGCAGAAAAATCTGAAATGTAGAAAAAACTATAGGGGGGATACTTAAATCCCCCCAAAAGTAAAAGAGCATTCCCTGTATGCACAGGGAACACTCTAGGAACTGTACCTCCCCACCATTGCAGTGGGGAGGGAAAGAAGGCGTGGCAGCTTGGCAGCTGGGATCTGCACAGGCTTCGCCGTTGGTGTCGGGGGTGGGAGTGGGGGAGAAGGCTTGGCAGGCCCAGGCCTCACTGTCAGTGCTGAGGGATGGGGGAGAAGGCTTGGTGGGCCTGAACTTTGCTGTTGGTGCAGGGGGTTAGGAATAATAAGAAGAGAAGAAGAGGAGATTGGATTTATACCCCGCCGTTCACTACCCAAAGGTGTCTCAGAGCGGCTTATGAACTCCTTTCCCTTCCCCTCCCCACAACAGACACCCTGTGAGGTAGGTGGGGCTGAGAGAGCTCTTGACAGAAACTGCTCTTTCTGATAAACTGATACTTTCTGATAAACTGATATCAGAAACTGATAAAAGAACAGCTTTTATCAGAACTATGGCTTGCCCAAGGTCATCCAACCAGGTGCAAGTGGAGGAGTGGGGAATCAAACCTGGTTCTCCCAGATTAGAGTCCACACACTTAACCACTACACCAAACTGGCTCTTCACCAAACTGGAGAAGACTTGGTGGGCCCAGTGGCTGGGAGCCGTGCAGGCCTCATCGTCAGTGCCGGGGGTGAGGGAGAAGCTCACCTGTGGCTCCTTCCTCCTCCTCCTCCTCCATGTGGAGCTCCCCCCACATGAGTATTGTGGGTCCACGTTTCTTGTTGTAACTAAAACCAAAGGACTTAGTCAACCATCTCTCACTGATAAGAGCCAATAATTTGTAAAAATAAGCTTCTACAACACCATCTTGTCTGTCAACAGGAAAATGAACAGTTTTACCAATGTTTCCCTCAGCCTTTCCAGTATCTGACTACCCCATACCATCCCTGTGTATTAAATAAAATTTTTATTATTGTTCACTGTTATATAGTCTCCAGTGTCATTTTAAGGGATCTAAAAAGAGAGCCCCTGTTTTCTCCTGACAAGTGCCTGGGCTGGGCAAAAGCCAGATCTGATTCTGTCACTAGGTAGAACATTCAGATTTATAAAGCCATGAATATTATCTATCACACTATTGGTCGCCAGCTCAGTACCTGAAGGGAACTAAGAATTTTGGTGGGAAAAATCTACCTCAGAGTGGGGAGAGTAATAAGTGGTACACACACACACACATACACACACACAAATGCAGCTACCATTCTGAAACACAAATATATTCCTGGCCACCTGAAGAAGTTTACTCCAGACTCTTTGGTGAGGTAGTTTGCATCTGGTTTCCTGTATGGGGCTATACACACAAATGAGCAATGCTTTCTCATGACCTGGTTGAACCCTTCCCCCTTTTTTGTACTTTGCCCCAAAGATTTTTGGAAGCCAAGTTATATAATGTCTACACAGTCATCTTCATCCACATGCTTCTTCATCTTTTCAAGCAATTTCAAAAAGTCATGCTGGTTTTCCCTCACCAGGCTATATTTCTCTATATGTTTGCTACTTTCCAGTCCTTCATTATGGCTACAGTTTTAGTGAGATGTTACATATACTGGTTAGATGACTGCCAGTTTCACATTTCTCATCTTTAAGAACCCTTGGGTGCATGCCATCTAGACCTGGATACCTACTACGTTGGATCCAGACTAAATTTTCCATCCGTGGAATAGCACTTCCCTTCCTCCCCCCTCCCATTGCACTTCACTGATCTCTATAATTCTGCTCCTGGAGCACAGGGGACCCCAAAGAAAGACAGGAGGTGGTAGCAGCAAGAAAGGGAAATTGGTGGAAATTGCCAATTCAGTTTGGATCCAACCCATGTGTTTTTAAATTGCCCAGTAGTCCTAGAACTCCTGACCAAATATACTGCTTTGAGGTCTGTTTTATTAATTTAACTTGGCTTTGCTTCCATGTAGGGCTGGTGTTCTTCTCAGATTCTTGGTCATCATAAGACAAGACACACTGCATTATTTTCTCTTTTCTTCCACCACCATCAGGGCTATTTTTGGGCAGGAACGCATAGGAACGGAGTTCTGGCTGGCTTCTGAGTTGACCACACCTACAACCTCCCCCCCACCTCACAGGCCATGGGGCACCTGGGGAATTCAAGTCGATCCAGGAAGAGAAGGCACCTGGGGAAACCAATCCAGAAACTGCCTTCCTTCCCTCAGGTTCCCCATGCACCCTGCAAGCCACGATACACCTGGGAGGGAGCTGCGCTGTCAGGGGTGTGACCTATTATGCTAATAAGTTCCTGCTGGGCTTTTTCTACAAAAAAAGCCCTGAACATCATCATAAAAATAACTGCAAAGAAAGTTCCCATATCTAGATTCCATAAACTACAATAATTGCTTTTAATGAGCACTCAGTTTGCTTTTCCTAAAACCACACAGCCGCAGCAGGGAACAGCATTTTTTTTTTCATTTTGTATTTTTTTTAAATGTGCATATGTTTGTATGTGTGAGTGTGTGTGCATTTAGAGTTCATTGTGACCTCTGGTGACTGACCCTTACTGGGAGCTTGGAGGATATTCAGAGAGGTAGTTGCACAAAGCCTGCCCCTGTCTCCCACCTCTGGTATTTCAAGGAGGTCTCCCATCCAAGTACTTGCCAAAGTTTACCCTGCTTAGCTTCTGAGATCTGACAAGATCAGGCTTGCCTGGGCTATCCAGGTAAGGGCCAGAGAACAGCATTTTAAAAGTCTGTGAGGGGCTGATTGGGTAGAAAGACTCTTCCACCCAGGGCCTCTGAGAGGGGGAGCCAGCAGGGCCATTTGGCCCAGGCTTCACATTTTTAGGGGGCCTCAAATTTACACTTTTAATGTTAACTCTTATTTTGGTTATAGTCACAGAAACAGAAATATGGCCTTCCTAACGTCCCGTTTTTGGTGGGATTTTTCCCACTGGAGCCTGGGACCCTCCCTTCCCAGAATAACAGGGCCAGCCAGCCACCAGGAGATAAAATGGCAGCTGTTGTTTTGTGTGCGCCTGCCCAGACAGCAAAACTGGCCAGTCTGGGAACCGGTGGGCTGGTTGCCATAGTGGGGTCTGCCAGCAGTGTCTGTTAAAATGTTCTTTTTCTTATTGTATTAAATGTAAACATATAAAATATAGTAATTCACTGAAGCTTTAATTTACTGAAGGAACGACCACCATTGCGAGCATTAATTTGTTAATTGTTTACTGTATTGATTGTTTTAATTTGCTTTTAAATGTTTTATGTTGATTCGGCACATGCTGCTGATAAATTGTGAGCCGCCCTACGTCTGTCCATGGGGAGGGCGGGATAGAAATGCAATAAATAAATAATACTACTATTTTTGTATAATTGTTTTTGCACTTCTGAATTTTTTAATTTACTGGAGGGACTCTCGGAAATGGAAGTGGCCCGGGCCTCTCTTAACCTCTGTGAGGGCCTGCTTCCACCATTGCCATTTTCCCAAGCCAAAATGGCCCAGGGAAGAGTTATCTGTCCCATTTTGGATCTATTAAAAAGCTTATAGTATAGCTTGTTCCGACTCCTGAGTCCTCAGCTGTCCACCAAACCACTTTACACAAGTTTTTGCATTTGCAAATGGCTTGCAAAACAAGAAGTGTAAAGCATTCTTTGTACTGTGTCACAAAAGAAGCCATTTCAAACATTGTAGTTCAACCTGAGCCACCAAGCATGAGAATGTCTTTGGCACCCTTATACACTTAATTTTTAAATCCTATTTTCTTGTGTTTTAAATGTCAGTTAAAATAATCGGTTTAAAATGAAATTTGAATTTAAGATGGCATTCTGTATTCATTTGTTCAAATCTGAATTCATGACTGTCAATTAAGACCACTACTAGTGCAATCCTGTGCAGAGTTACACCCTTCTAAGTCTGCTGAAGTCAATGAGCTCTGTGTGGGATTGTACTGTGAATTGAAACCTGACATCTGTGTAAATGAAACCCCGGGGGGGGGGGTGTGTGACTTCTGATCATTATTGATCATTATTGCTCTGCATTGTTGTTGCAAATTATGAAAATGTAACAACTCCAATAGCATGGACATGTACTTTTCACTTCATTGAGAAGCACTTTTCTTCTCCGCTTGTAGAAATTCAACTCTCTTAAGCACACTGCTGTCTTCAAGTAAGTGATTTTGCTTAATGTTCTTACATAAACAACGGCAGCCAATTTTTAAAAAAAATTAACAGTTGCTCTCCCCCCCCATTTCTGTGCAGGTATAATGATACAAACAAGTGGTTGCACAAAAAGCTGTTTTACTTTATACTCCTTGGTGGTATAAAGGCTTATTTTTGTTGCAAGCCTATGTTTTAATTGCATATGCAATGTTATAGTGCAATGAAATGCAGAACTGGAAGCCTGATTTAAAACAGCTTTTTTTTCTTTTCATGGTGACTGAGATTGTAATTGACATTGCTGATTGAAATCCCCTTGATTTGAATCAATTCAAAGAAAGACACAGCTGAAAAAAATAACTCACAAATAGCTCTCATTTCCCTCTTTCATACTTCATTTAATCCTGGGCACATGGTCAAAGATAACAATGAGATCTCCCAGAAAGCCAAAACAAAAAACGTTAAATAGGAAGCAAGGCTAACCACTGTGCCATTAAACCTTAGAGAGCAGCAGAAGTGGCCATACAGAACCAGCCCACCAGTAAATAGCAGAAATTATGATTAAGTGCCTAGCAGGAGTCTATGAATCCTTTATCAGGCACATTTTGCCATTTATGGTGGCTTCCAGAAATCTTCACAATAGGATGAGTTCAGAAACAAACACAGCTGGAGAAGCTATTTCTATGCCTGGAGACCTGATACGGTTTTGCACCTGCTGTCGGCGAAGGAATCATTGAACACTTAATCATTGTTTCTGATTAGGATGATTTGTGGACTAGTTTTGAATGTTCCCTTTTGTTACTCCTAAGGGATTGTTCCTGTATGTGCTGAGCAATACTTTGGCACCCTTCACAGGCCCGTAGCTACACTGAAGCATTTCGGGGCCCCGCCCATCCGACTTCCTGCCAAGGCCCCACAACTTCCCCACCTACCAGCAGCCCCACAGGCTCCATCCCAGGCTGGCAGTCCCAAGCTGGCAGCGCAGGGCAGCCACAGCATGAAGCAGCACAAGGCAGCCAGGCAAGCGGGCTGGCAGGTGAGGTGAGGCCAGGGGGCTGTGGGTCCTGTGGCTGAAACTGCAACTACAGAAATTTCTCCCCTTCTCCCTCCAGCGCAAGATTGCAGACCTCACTTGCTTGCATGCACCTGTGTCCTCATCACTGAGGAAGCTGGCCGCCAAGGGAGAGAGAAATGCAGTACTCCCTCTGCCTCCCCTCCCAGGTTTTTCCTTTAGCTCCCGCCTTCTCAGTTCAGCCCAGTTGCACCAACGCAGGGTGCACACAAGCCACCAGAGGCAACAGAGCAGCCATCTCCATCTCATCTGCTCGCCCACCTCTCCTCCTTTGGCTTGTCTCCCTGGGCGGGCTGTGACTTCCAAGTCTGAGAAGTGTTGCAGCAGAAAGCCTCCCAGCAGGGTGGTGGGTGGGGGCGTGACCGAGGCAAAGTCACCATGGAAGAACGAAGTCAGCCAGGAATAAAGAAATAGAGAACCAGACAGGAACCCGCCACTTTCGTCATAGTTCCCTGCACTCCACACAGCCAATGCGGTATGCGGTTGAGGGGGAAAGGAGAGGAGGAGAGAATCCTCCTCAGATTACTTGGAGTCAGTGACTTCCATTTACACCCACCCTCCACAATAGGGGAAATAACCCTGCTCCAACTGGTGAGTGTGAGTTTATGCTATTTTTATTTTATCAATGCCCCCTGACTTATTTAAAGGCCCCCTGAATTAGAAAATCCTGGCTACAGGCCTGACCCTTCAAACCTCACAAGAGTACAATTCTTTGTAAACTCTTACAAAAGGCAGAAGCTCTTCTTTCTCCAGACCACTGTTCACCTTCAACTGGGCCTAAAGGTGGCCAGTCTCTTCCTGGTTAGTTTAACATGAAGGGATATGAGGGCAAAGGGTGTGCATGTGTGTGGGGGAGAGAGAACGAGAACATTACTTAATCTTTATGCAACGCTTTCAGTGTTTAAAACATCTTCACACATATTATTTCACAAACCTTATAACCGTCCTGTAAGAGTGACCAGTATTTATCCCTATTTGCAAGGGGAGGTGAGGTTGGAAGATATGAGCCTCACTTTGTCCTAACTTTGTAATGGAAATGAATGAAGCACACATTAGGTAATTGGTCACTGGCAGTGCTATAACTCTTGCCTTTCCCCCGTGCTAAATGGCTTCAGGTGACAGGGGGTGTGGTGGGATTTAGTGACATAGCAGAGGTTAGTCAATCAGCAACATGCACAGCCAACTTCTGCTTGGAACTAGTCTAGCTGGGAGAGCCAGGTCCAAATCCCCACTATGTCCTGAAATTTGTGGAGTAATTTTGGGCCAGTCATTCTCTCCCTCTCCCTCCCTGTAACTTAATTCACAGGATTGCTATGAGGATAAAATGGAGGAGGCGAGAATTATGTGCACCATCCTGAACTCCTTAGAGGAAGGGTAGGGTAAAAATGTACTGGCTGGATAAACATACAGCAGTCATATCCATCTGTCACCATCAAAAGACAAGATGCTGAGGTCACAATCCTAAGAACATGTTCCTGGGAGAAGATCCCATTGAATAAAATGAGACTTACTTCTGAGTAGATCTGTTAGGATTGGCTCCTAAGGTAATGAAGAGACTAAACCTGAAATGCTACACCAAGTAAAGGAAGTACTTCTTCACCCAAAGAGTGATTAACGTATGGAATTCACTGCCTCAGGAGGTGGTGGCAACTACAAGCATAGACAGTTTCAAGAGGGAATTAGATAAACATATGGAGCAGAAGTCCATCAGTGGCTATTAGCCACAAGGTATAGATAGGAACTCTCAGTCTGTGGCAGGTGATGCACTCTATTCTTGGTGCTGGAGGGGGCAGCAGTGGGAGGGCTTCTAGTGTCCTGGCCCCACTGTTGGACTTCCTGATGGCACCCGGTATTTTTGGCCACTGTGTGGCAGACTGTTGGACTAGATGGGCCATTGGCCTGATTCAACATTGGCTTCTCTTATGTTCTTATGTTCTTAACTTAGTAGGGAATACATGCCACTGAGTTCAGTAGGAGTCAGTTCTGAGTAAGGATACTTAGAATTGTACTGCTGATGATTTTAATGGCCAATTAATGCTCATGTCACAATGCATCTATATGGGCTTCCTTATCCTTAGAGCTATACCCAAGGTAGCTCTGATCCAACACCAAGAGCACAATGTTCTGCCACATACAGGGACAGGATGGAGCCCAAGAACCACAGGAAGGCAGGGGACACTGTGGCTTCCACACCCCCTGCTCAGCTTATTGCCACTATCAGCACTGCCTGACAGTCAGTCAGTGATCTGGCATGAGCTAGGGAGTAAGGGTTGATCCCTCCCACCATTTTACAGCTGATTGTCTGCCACTGTGAGGCCCTCGCCATATTCATTGCCTGCTACAGGGGGACAGTGGTGGGCTGGGAGGTTTCCAAACAGGACAGCTCTGTGCCAGATGTCTGATCATATAGGGGACAAAATTATCCTGTTCCATGTTAGCCAAACTTTCCTGGGGGAAAGAAGATCAGGAGGGTGTCTGCCTGGCTGGAGAGCATTAACCAGAAGAGGCACAACCTCTTGAGAGTCAAGACAAGCTTCAGCCTATCATACATAAAATGAGCTTTAAAAACTAGACATGAGATAGAATCATAGAGTTAGAAGGAACCTCCAGGGTCATCTAGTCCAACCGCCTGCACAATGCAGGAAATTCACAAATACCCCCTCTCCATACCCCCAGTGACTGCTGTTCTGTGCCCAGAAGATGACTAAAAAAAAGGCAAGATCCCTGGCCAAACTGGCCTGGAGAAAAATTGCTTCCTGACCCAAAGTAACGATCAGCATTTCCCTGGGCATATAAGAAAGGGCCACAAGAACTAAGCACTGATGCAACCTTTCCTGCCCTCCCTCTCATGATCTGTCTAAGTTCACACAATCAGCATTGCTGTCAGATGGCCATCTAGCCTCTGTTTGAAAACCTCCAAAGAAGAAGAGCCCACCACCTCCCGAGGAAGCCTGTTCCACTGAGGAACTGTCAGGAAGTTCTTCCTAATGTTTAGCCGAAAACTCCTCTGATTTAATTTCAACCCGTTTCGTTCTGGTCCAGCCTTCTGGGGCAACAGAAAATAACTCTATACTATTGCAACATGACCGAGTGGGGGAGCATGTCTTCTATTCTAATATACTATACACTGGACTCAGATTATTACTCTGTTATGACTGATCACCTCGCCTTTCTGAGGGATGACCAGTTTTCACTTAAAAGTCTCTTTGGGGTTTGTATCTCTTGTAGATGGAGGATATCTGCCAGTATGAATCCTTATCAAGAAGCCAGGCACCAGTGCTTTCTAAAGTCAAACTGCACACCTCTTTATTTCACAGAAACACAGCAGTGGGTGGGATATTTACACAGGATATATTGTTTCTGTTTGTATGAGTGCTTCTCTCTTTCTCTCTCTGTATTAACGTAGGCTGTAGTTATAAAACACTAAGTTGGTCACAGACTGTCTTTGGTAACTATCTGTGGTTAGATCTTGGACTTTCTCTGTCTGGCTCTCTGAGACTGACTGGTGAGCCTATTCCAGCTATTTCCCAGTCTCTTTCAGGCTCCTAGTCCTTCCCATAACCACCTCACAAGTTCCCATGGAGAAGTGTGTGTTTTGCTTTGTGACTACTGAGGACTTATTTAGTTTCTCCTCTCAGCTCACTATCCTCTCTCTTTAGAGATGACCAGGAGGAGCGTTATCCAGCCCCAGTTTTCCTCAAATGGATGGCTTGCTGTATCACTCAGCTTCAGAGGCTCCTCTGCTCTCAAGAGCTCTCCAGCTAACTCCCTGTCAACTGTCAGCTGTTAACTGCTAACTGTCACTTCACTGAGAATTCCGAGCAACTTGCCCCCTCTCAGTCATGTGACCTAGCAACTCTCTTGCTTCACTGCTGTTTATCAACAAACCTTTATTCTGTCACAACAACCCTCTAGATAACAGCCCTTCAAGTACTTGAGGATGGTGATCATACAACCTCTCAGTCATCTCCTCTCCAGGCTCAACATATCCAGTCCCTTCAAGCTTCCTCATAGCACTTGGTCTCCAGACCCCTCACCATCTTTGTTGCTCTCTTCTGGGCTTGTTCAAGCTTGTCTATATCTTTCTTAAATTGTGGTGCCCAAAACGAACACAATACTCTAAGTGAGGTCTAACCAGAGCAGAGTATAGTGATACCATCACTTCGCGTGATCTAAACACTACTGTTGATTCAGCCCAAAATCACATTTGCCTTTTTAGCTACCACATCACACTGCTGACTCATGTTCAGTGTATGGTCTACTAAGACCCCAAGATCCTTTTTGCACATACTGCTGCCAAGACAAGTCTCCCCCATCCTTTAATTATGCATTTGATTTTTCCTAGCTAAATGCAGAACTTTATATTTATCCCCACTGAAATTCATTTTATTTGTTTTAGCTCAGTTTTCCAGCCTGTCAGGATCATCATGTATTCTGACTCTGTCTTCTACCATATTTGCTCCCCCTCCCAATTTAGTATCATCTGCAAATTTAATAAGCATTCCCTCTATTCCTTCATCCAAATCACTGAAAAAGATGTTGAACAAAACAGGTCCCAGGACAGATCCTTGAAGCACTCCACTTGCCACTCCTCTCCAAGAGGATGAGGAACCATTAACAAGCACTCTTTGGGTGCAATCTGTCAACCAGTTACAGATCCAACTAATAGTAATAAGACCCAAAACACATTTTACCAATTTGTCAACAAGAATATTATGTGGAACTTATCAAAAGCAGTACTGAAATCAGGATAAACTGTGTCTACAGCATCCCCCTAATTCAGCAAGGTAGTAACTTTCTCAGAAAAGAGAGAGAGAGAGAGAGTGAGAGAGAGAGTGTTAGGTCTAACATGACTTGTTCTTGAGAAACCCATGCTGGCTGTTAGTAATCACAGCTGTCCTTTCTAAATGCTCAAGGACTGTCTGTTTGATGATTTGTTCTAAAACTTTCCCAGGTATAGACACCAAGCTGACGGGTTGGTCATTAACTGGATTCTTCTTTTTCCCCTTCTTGAAGATGAGGACAATGTTTGCCCACCTCGAGTCTTCTGGCACCTCATCAGTTCTCCAAGAATTCTCAAGAATAATGGACAGCAGCTCAGAAATTACATCTGTGAATTAGTACCCTTGGATGCAGTTTGTCTGAACCTGAGGACTTAGCTTCATTTAAAGAAACTAGGTGTTTATGTACTACCCTTATACCGATCCTAGGCTGCAACTCCCTTCCCTCATCATGTGTTCTGTTTTTGCCATATTGAGCACTGTTTCCCTCACAAGAGAAGACTGAGGAAAAGTATGAATTGAGCAGTTCTGCCCTCACTTCTTCACTTGTTACAATTTCATTTTCCTGTCCCCAAAATGGGCCTACTATGTTCTTCCTCGTTTTCTTGCTTTGAACATAAGAAAAGAACTGTCAGGTAACCTTGCAATTGCTGAGGATGGGGGTGGGGGGGGAAGACATCTTTCACTGTTCTGGAATGCGGGAGTTACAGCGAATCTCCAGGTGCCCTAAATTACTGTTTAGCTCTTTATCAACACTCCTGACCTTGGCTCCCAGGCCTCTTTGGCATCAGAGGATATTCAGGTGGAGGTGTTGTTTTTTCTGCTTTCCCACACACGTGAAATGTAACCATTGGCTTGTAGGTGGGGGGGGGATTTCAAACGGGCTATAATTGATGCTGTTCTGTATTAACCGGCATCACTGACAAAATACTTGTTCATTCTGCTCTATGCTTAGTCTTTAATAAATGCTATCTTCTTATGAAGCCTGGTGTTTGACTGACTATCTGGAGAACTTGACAAGAACCCTTTTTTGTTCTTTTTAGCATCTCTTGGTACCTAAGCTTATACTGAGCTTTAGCTTTCCTAACTCTTTCTCTACAAGTACTGGTTATTTGTTTGTATTCATCCTTGGTTATAAGGCCCTCCTTCCACTTTCTAAATGAGTCTTTTTTATTTCTCAAGTCCTTAGAAAGCTGTTTAAGGAGACACCTAGGCTTCTTTAGGCTCCTCCCATTGAGCATTGAGATGGTGTCCTTCCATCTTCATGGGTGTGGAACCAATCTTCAAGCAGGTAGCACAGCTTTCTGCTTTGAATAAATCTTCCGCAGAGGATGATGGAGTTGGTATTGACAGACAAGGCAACACTAACTACAGAAAGTCCTACAGGGACTTCACCAGTGAAGTAACTAGCAAGGGCAGTGACTGCATGATGCCCTTGCCTTCTTTTTTATCTTGAGAACCCATCTTCTGTTAATTGCAACATGTGATTTTGGGTCTGAAGAAACAGGATAAATGAATCAGTATTCCCCTGACATCTCAGAAAATACCCAAACTGTCATCAGCAAGGAGAAATGTTTTGATAATTGTAGCGGATGTATTTGAAAATTGAACCCACCTGCCACATTTGATAATAAAAACCTAAGAACATAAGATAAGCCAATGTTGAATCAGGCCAATGGCCCATCTAGTCCCACACTCTGTCACACAGTGGCCAAAAATACCAGGTGCCATCAGGAGGTCCAGCAGTGGGGCCAGGACACTAGAAGCCCTCCCACTGCTGCCCCCTCCAGCACCAAGAATAGAGTGCATCACCTGCCCCAGACTGAGAATTCCCATCCATACCCTGTGGCTAATAGCCACTGATGGACTTCTGCTCCATATGTTTATCTAATTTCCTCTTGAAACTGTCCATGCTTGCAGCTGCCACGACCTCCTGTGGCAGTGAATTCCATATGTTAATCACTCTTTGGGTGAAGAAGTATTTCCTTTTATCTGTTCTAACCCGACTGCTCAGCAATTTCATAGAGAGCCCACGAGTTCTTGTATTGTGAGAAAGGGAGAAAAGTACTTCTTTCTCAACCTGCTCAATCCCATTCATAATCTTATAAACCTCGATCATGTCACCCCTCAGCCGTCGTTTCTCCAAGCTAAAGAGCCCCAAGCATTTTAACCTTTCTTCATAGGGAAGGTGTTCCAACCCTTTTATCATCCTAGTTGCCCTTCTCTGCACTTTTTCCAATGCTATAATATCCTTTTTGAGGTGTGGTAACCAGAACTGTACACAGTATCCCAAATGAGGTCGCACCAATGATTTCTACAGGGGCATGATGATACGCCGGAAGATGAGCCCTCAGGTCGGAAGGTGTCCAATATGCTACTGAGGAAGAGCAGAGGGCAAGTACGAGTAACCCCAGAAAGAGTGAAGCGTCTGGGCCAAAGCCGAAAGGACGCTCAGTTGTGGATGTGTCTGACGGTGAAAGAAAAGTTCGATGCTGCAAAGAACAATACTGCATAGGAACCTGGAATGTAAGGTCTATGAATCAAGGTAAGCTTGACGTGGTCAAAAATGAGATGGCAAGAATGAACATTGACATCTTGGGAATCAGTGAACTAAAGTGGACAGGAATGGGCGAATTTAACTCAGAAGACCATTATATCTACTACTGTGGCCAGGAATCCCGTAGAAAAAATGGTGTGGCCTTTATAGTCAACAAGAGAGTGAGAAAGGCAGTATTGGGATAAAATCTCAAAAATGACAGAATGATCTCGGTCCGAATCCAAGGCAAACCATTCAATATCACAGTAATCCAAGTCTATGCCCCAACCACTGCTGCAGAAGAGGCTGAAGTGGACGAGTTCTACGAAGACCTACAACAGCTCGTAGAACTAACACCAAAAAATGATGTCCTCATCATCATAGGGGACTGGAATGCTAAAGTAGGAAATCAAAAGGTAACCGGAATAACAGACAAATTTGGCCTTGGAGAACAAAATGAAGCAGGGCAAAGGCTAACAGAGTTTTGTCAAGAGAACACGCTGGTCATAGCAAACACCCTTTTCCAACAACCTAAGAGGCGTCTCTACACATGGACATCACCAGATGGGCAACACCGAAATCAGATTGACTATATAATTTGCAGTCAAAGATGGAGAAGCTCTATCCAGTCAGTAGCTGGAGCTGACTGTGGCTCAGATGATGAGCTACTCATTGCAAAATTCAGACTTAAATTGAAGAAAGTTGGGAAGACCACAAGGCCATTCAGATTTGACCTAGATCACATCCCCGATGAATATACAGTAGAGGTGAAGAATAGGTTTAAGGGACTAGATTTGATAGACAGAGTGCCTGAAGAACTATGGACAGAGGTCCGTGACATTGTAAAGGAAGCAGCACTCACCGCCATCCCAAAGAAAAAGAAATGCAAAAAAGCAAAGTGGCTGTCTGATGAGGCTTTACACATAGCAGAGGAAAGAAGGAAAGCTAAAGGCAATGGGGATAAGGAAAGATTTGCCCAATTTAATGCAGATTTCCAGAGAACAGCAAGGAGAGATAAGGAGGCTTTCCTGAATGAACAGTGCAGAGTAATAGAGGAAAACAATAGATTGGGAAGGACTAGAGATCTCTTCAAGAAAATTGGAGAAATCAAGGGAACGTTCCATGCAAAGCTGGCCATGATAAAGGACAAAAACGGTAGGGACCTAACAGAAGAAGAAGAGATTAGGAAAAGATGGCAAGAATACACAGAAGAACTATACAAGAAGGACCTCAATGTCCTTGACAACCACGATGGTATAATCACTGACCTCGAGCCAGACATCCTGGAAAGCGAAGTTAAATGGGCCTTAAAAAGCATTACTAAAAACAAAGCTAGTGGAGGTGATGGTATCCCAGCTGAGTTATTCAAAGTCTTAAGAGAAGATGCTGTTAAAGTGCTGCACTCAATTTGCCAACAAATTTGGAAAACACAACAGTGGCCACAGGATTGGAAAAGGTCAGTTTACATTCCAATCCCAAAGAAGGGCAACGTCAAAGAATGTTCAAACTATCGCACAATTGCACTCATTTCACACGCTAGCAAGGTCATACTCAAAATCCTACAAGCTAAGCTCCAACAGTACGTGGATAGAGAACTACCAGAAGTACAAGCTGGGTTTCGAAGAGGTAGAGGAACTAGAGATCAAATTGCCAACATTTGCTGGATTATGGAGAAAGCAAGAGAGTACCAGAAAAACATCTACTTCTGCTTCATTGACTATGCTAAAGCCTTTGATTGTGTGGATCACAATAAATTATGGCAGGTTCTTAAAGAGATGGGAGTACCAGACCACCTCACCTGTCTCCTGAGAAACCTGTATAAGGGTCAAGAAGCAACAGTTAGAACCGGATATGGAACAACTGATTGGTTTAGCATAGGAAAAGGAGTACGACAAGGATGTATATTGTCACCTTGCTTATTTAATTTATATGCAGAGTACATCATGCGAAATGCTGGCCTGGATGAATCACAAGCTGGAGTTAAGATTGCTGGGGAAAAGATCAATAACCTCAGATATGCAGACGATACCACTCTGATGGCAGAAAGTGAAGAGGACCTCAAGAGCCTCTTGCTCAGGGTGAAAGAGGAGAGTGCAAAAGCGGGCTTGAAGCTCAACATCAAAAAAACTAAGATCATGGCATCTGGCCCCATCACTCCTTGGCAAATAGAAGGGGAAGTCGTAGAAGTAGTGACAGACTTCACGTTCCTAGGATCCCAGATCACTGCAGATGGTGACTGCAGCCATGAAATTAAAAGACGCCTGCTCCTTGGGAGGAAAGCGATGGCAAACCTAAACAGCATGATAAAAAGCAGAGACATCACCTTGCCAACAAAAGTCCGCATGGTCAAAGCAATGGTATTCCCCGTAGTAATGTATGGCTGTGAGAGTTGGACTATAAGGAAGGCTGAGCGCCGAAGAATAGATTCTTTTGAACTATGGTGCTGGAGAAGACTCTTGAGAGTCCCTTGGACTGCAAGGAGATCAAATCAGTCAATCCTAAAAGAAATCAACCCTGACTGTTCCCTTGAAGGCCAGATCCTGAAGCTGAAGCTCAAATACTTTGGCCACCAAATGAGAAGGGAGCATTCACTGGAGAAGACCCTGATGCTGGGAAAGATTGAAGGTCAAAGAAGAAGGGGACGGCAAAGGATGAGATGGTTAGACAGTGTCATCGATGCAACGAACATGAAATTGAGCAGACTTCAGCGGACAGCGGAAGACAGGAGGGCCTGGCGTAATCTGGTCCATGGGGTCGCGAAGAGTCGGACTCGACTGTGCGACTGAACAACAACAACAACAATGATGATACTGGCTGATTTGTTTTCAGTTCCCTTCCTAATAATCCCCAGCATAGCATTGGCCTTCTTTATTGCAGTTACACACCATCTAGACATTTTCATTGAGTTATCTACTACGACTCCAAGATCTCTCTCTTGGTCAGTCTCTGCCAGTTCAGACCCCATCAACGTGTATTTATAGTTAGGATTTTTGGCTCCAATGTGCATCACTTTGCACTTGGCCACATTGAACCCCATTTGCCATGTTGCCGCCCACTCACCCATCCTTGACAGATCCCTTTGGAGTGCCTCACAATCCTCCCTGGTTGTCACCACCCTAAACAACTTCGTGTCATCAGCAAATTATCCACTTCACTGCTTATTCCCAATTCTAAATAGTTAATAAACAAGTTAAAAAGCATCAGCCCGAGTACCGATCCCTGTGGTACCCCACTGCTTACCATCCTGCACTGAGAAAGTTTCCCATTTATACTAACTCTCTGATTCCTATTTATAAGCCAGTTTTTGGTCCACAAGAAGACTTGTCCTTTTATCCCATGACTATTGAGCTTACTTAGGAGCCTTTGATGAGGAACTGTATCAAAAGCTTTCTGGAAGTCTAGGTAAACAACATCTATTGGATCCCCCTTGTTCACATGTTTGTTCACTCCCTCAAAAAACACTAACAGGTTAGTGAGACAAGATCTTCCCTTACAGAATCCATGCTGAGTCTGCCTCAATAGTTTTTGTTCATCAATGTGCCTACTAATTCTTTCCTTAATAACAGTTTCCACCAACTTTCCCAGTATCGATGTCTGACTGACTGGCCTGTAATTTCCCGGATCTCCCCTGGAGCCCTTTTTAAAGATGGGAGTGACATTAGCTACCTTCCAGTCCTCAGGAATGGAGGCAGATTTTAAAGAAAGTTTACATATTAATGTAAGGAGATCCACAAGTTCACATTTGAGTTCTTTCAGAACTCTCGGGTGAATGCCATCCGGGCCTGGTGGTTTATTAGTTTTTAATAAACTAAAGAAAGTTTTATTGTTGGCCTTTATGTTTTTTGTGATATGCTCCTCATATTCCCTTTTTGGTTGCCTGATCACAGACTTGCATTTTAATTGCCACAGCCTGTGTTCCCTTTTATCAATCTCACTGAAACTAGCTTTCCACCACTTAAAGTAATCCTTCTTACCTTTTACAGCTTCCATAACTTTATTAGTTAACCATGCAGGCTTTTTTCTATACCTATTTGTGCCTTTCCTAACCTGCGGTATATATTTTTTCTGAGCTTCTAGGATTGTATTTTTAAATAGTCTCCAAGCTTCCCCAATGGTTTTGACCTTCTTCACTCTTCCTTTCAGTTTCTTCCTCACATGTCCCCTCATACCAGAGAAGTTACCCCTTTTAAAGTTAAAAGTGGTTGCATCAGTCTTTTTGGGCAACTCCCTGTCTGTACAAATGTTAAACTCAATGACATTATGGTCACTGTTCCCAAGTGGTGCAATCAATTTTACGTCTCTCACCAGGTCTTGGGCATTACTTAGGACCAAATCCAGGATCGCCGCTCCCCTGGTAGGATCTGTGACCATCTGTTCCATAGCACAGTCATTGAGAGTGTCTAAAAACTCAATCTCTTTTTCCCGACTAGAACTCATATTGACCCAATCAATCTGTGGGTAGTTCAAGTCATCTATTATGACACAGTTATTCCATCTAACCGCTATCTTTAATTCATTCATCATTTTATAATCCTCCTCTATCTTTTGATCTGGTGGGTGATAACAAACTCCTACTGTTAAGCCTCCTTTTGGACCCACTATTTCAACTTATAGCATTTCCAGAAAAAAAGCCAATTCTCTTACCCTCTCAATCTTACTGGTCTGTATACCCTCTCTGACATACAGAGCCATCCCACCTCCAACCCTTCCCCCCTATCCTTCCAATATAATTTATAACCAGGAATCACCATATCCCACTGATTTTCCTCATCCCACCAAGTTTCTGAAATACCCACAATGTCTATTCCCCCCCCTGCAATGCCAAGCATTCCAACTCCCCGATTTTACCTCAGAGACTTCTAGCATTTGTGTATAAACACTTATAGTTTCTCATGCTTGTTAAGCCCACAACCTTACTCTTGCTGCCTCGAGACCTTGCCAGGCAGTCCCTATCATTAGCCACAGTCTCAGTGGACAATTTTAATCCATCTCCTTGTACAAAAGTAACAGCTACCCCTTCATCTCTTTGAGATGAGCCATCCCGAACCAGAGACTTTTCATCTCCTGTCGGCTTTCCCCCATTATTTAGTTTAAAAACTGCTCTGCCACCTTTTTGATTTTGAGCGCCAGCAGCCTGGTTCCTTCCTGGGACAAGTGGAGACCGTCCGTTTTGTACAGCTCCCTCTTGTCCCAAAAAGCATCCCAGTGCCTAACAAACTTGAACCCTTCCCCCTACGCCACCGTCTCATCCACGCATTGAGACTCCTGATCTGTGCCTGTCTCTCCGGCCCTGCACGTGGAACAGGTAGCATTTCTGAGAAGGCTACCTTGGAGATCCTGGCTTTGAGTTTCCTGCCAGCAGCCTAAATTTCTCCTCCAGGACCTCACAACTGCATTTCCCCACATTATTGGTGCCGACATGCACCACAACCACTGGCTCCTCCCCAGCACTATCTACCAGCCTATCTAAAACACGCGTAATGTCCGCTACCTTCGCACCAGGCGGGCAAGTCACCATACGGTCAGTACGCGAGTTCCCCACCCAGCTGTCTACCTGCCTAAGGATCAAATCACCAACTACCAAGAAGCCCCCTTCCACCCTTCCTAGGGATGGTTCCTTGGTACGAAAGGATACCCGTTCACCAGCTGAAGAAGAGGTCCCTTCTGAGGGCACATTCCCCTTATCCTCAGCATGGTGCCCCATTTCCCCTTGACTCTCATGCTCCCTGGCAGCAGCGAAGCTGCCAGATCCAGAGTGGGACAGGTCTAACAAGTCCCCGAGAGTCTTCTCCGTGCACCTAACTGACTGTCTCTGCTTCTCCAGGTCAGCCACCTGGGCCTCAAGGGAGCAAACTCACTCCCTGAGAACCAGGAGCTCCTTGCACCAAGCACACACCCAAGACTTCTGACCAGCGAGCAGATAATCATACATGTGACACTCCATGCAAAACGCTGGATAGCCCCCAACCCCATGCTGGCATTCTGGCTTCATAATTGGTTTAAAATAAAAATGTTTATATAATCTCCCTTTCAAAACCCTTTGTATTTATGTGGTTCCTATTGTAGAAGTCTACTTACCTTACTTGGGACCCAAGGTGCCCAGGTCCCTGGCTTTCTGGCTCTTCCTGGGTGTCTTACAGAGCCTATGGGCTAAGAGTCCCTAGGCTTGTGCCAGAGGCTCATGCCTCTTGCAAGCTTCCTGCCTTAAATAGAAGTGTCCCCCAGGAGAGGGAGTGGCCAGCAGCTATTCAAATTCACCCAGGCATGCAATTACAGGCAAACAATGACCCTGTCAAATCCACCCAGGCACTCAATTATAGGCAAACAATGACCCTTTCACATCCTAACTTAAGCAGCCAGGAGTCTGCAGCAACTCACAACTCACCCACACACTCCCAAATACAGTCCCCCACACAGTACCTTCTCAGCTAAAGCACCTCAGCTGAAAACCACTCACCCCTCTAGCAGCTCTAACTCCTTGCTCCATCTCAGAGCTCAGCTGGGTCTTACATTGTGGATTCCATATGCTCATGTTAAGAATGTATTCGCTACTCTGAGCAAGCTAATTCAAAAGCCATTGTAGGACCATCCTCTTCAATGATTGTAGTGGTTAGGTTTTTAAAGGAAGCACGGCTGGGCTGGGTTCCTCATGTAACCTAGCCTAGAGGAGGCAATATTGCGAGGGTGTCCCAGCACTGTGGAGCAGATTTTACTGCACCATCCACCTTAAGGAATAATGTGGAACTACCTTAGATGAAATTAAAAGACACCTGCTCCTTGGGAGGAAAGCGATGGCAAACCTAAACAGCATGATAAAAAGCAGAGACATCACCCTGCCAACAAAAGTCCGCATGGTCAAAGCAATGGTATTCCTCGTAGTAATGTATGGCTGCAAGAGTTGGACTATAAGGAAGGCCGAGCGCCGAAGAATAGATTCTTTTGAACTATGGTGCTGGAGAAGACTTTTGAGAGTCCCTTGGACTGCAAGGAGATCAAATCATTCAATCTTAAAAGAAATCAACTCTGACTGTTCCCTGGAAGGCCAGATCCTGAAGTTGAAGCTCAAATACTTTGGCCACCAAATGAGAAGGGAGCATTTACTGGAGAAGACCCTGATGCTGGGAAAGATTGAAGGTCAAAGAAGAAGGGGACGGCAAAGGATGAGATGGTTAGACAGTATCATCGATGCAACGAACATGAAATTGAGCAAACTTCAGCGGACAGCGGAAGACAGGAGGGCCTGGCGTAATTTGGTCCATGGGGTTGCGAGGAGTCGGACTCGACTGTGCAACTGAACAACAAAACCTTAGATCACTACAATGCACTCTATAGGGGTTGCCTTTGGAAAGTGTTAAGAAACTTCAGTTGGTGCAGAATACTGCAGCCAGGATATCGACTGGATTGGGTTGTGTGTGTATCATGTCTCACCTGTCTTGGTCCCATCTGTACTGGCTCCCAATCTGATTTTGGGCACAATTCAAAGTGCTGATGTTGACTTTTAAAGCCCTACATGGCTTGGAGCCAGATACAGGAAGGATCTTCTACTCCCTCATAAGCTACCCAACTGCTACAATTATCTTCTGAGATGACTGGTACTTGCACATGAGCAAGTGCAGGCTTTTGCCCACCCACCAATTGTGGAGGACACCAGTGGGCTGCTTCAGCGGCCTCTCAGGCCAGCGGGGCGTAAGTGACATGTGGTGAAGGCAGGCCGCAATGGGTTTGGGTGGGGCGCAGACTGCAGGAAGGCCAGCTTCCATTTAAAAGGCCATGCAGTCGAGACAGAATGATCCTGCTTGGGATGTTGAAATGTGGGTTTTTAGCCTCCAGCTCACAGATTTGGGCTGGGCTCGGATAGGGTGGTTCCGGTGCGCACTGCTGTCTCTAGTTTTGTGGTAGCAGTTCACTGATTAACAATGTTAGGCTGGTGGCTCGCTTGGTAGAGTTTTGCTCACATGACTCCCCAGCTTATAAGGAGCTCAGTGAGCCACTGCACAAAGCAGGCGTAGCTCTCTATGGAGCCGGCTGGTCAGCCGAGTGGTGGCTATTGCAGCAGCATCCAGTTGGGCACAGGGAATGCCACAGTGCAGGGACAGGGAGACTGAGTGGGAAGGGGGGCTAGACTCTGCGAGCCTGATCAAGTCCCCTCCATGATGAGCCAGTAGGAGCTGGATCACAGCTTTAGCCCCCAGCTCTCATAGTTTTGTCCTTGTGCCAGTATGGGGTAGTGGGCAAAGTGGGCAAAACGTATGACTAGGCTGTGGGAGAGCATGGATCAAAGCCCCATTTGTGCCATGGAGGCTTGCTGGGTGACATGGGCCAGTCACTCCTCTCAGCCTAACCTGCCTCACAGAATGGTTGTGAGGATAAAATGGAGGGGAGGAGAATGATGTCAGACACTCTGGGTCCCTGTTGTGAGGAAAATAGATATGGATTGAGTAAATACCTTTAACCAGTGTATCTAGCTTGATGCAGTGGCAACTTGCAACTTGAAGCTGGTGGCTCGCAAGGAGAGGACTTTTGCACAGGACTCCACAGCTTAAAAACAGGAAGGGTTATTGACATGCAGTTTCTTTTCTTCCCTCCCAGGTGCAGTATGCCAGCTAAGAAGGTGGCCCAGAAGAAAGGGGGGCAGGTGAGACCAGCACCCAAATGGGTGTCTCCTACTATCTCATCTTCTGAAGATGAGGGCAGCCCCTCGCTCCAGGATCTGGCAGCCAAAATTGCATCCTTGGAGAAGGCCAAGGTCAGGAAGCATGCTGCAAAGGACCCAGGGCCCCTGGGGGTGCCGACACCAACGAAGCAGACCAGGTCAGCAGCCCACAAACAGGAGTTGCAGGCTCTCTACACTCGGTTGGCACAGCTGCAGGAGTCCAAAGAAGAAGGGTCCGGTCACACTGCTGTTTTGATCGGGATTCACTGCTGTTTACTTGCGCATGTCAGTTTCACGTTCACACGCGCCAATCCGCCTCCTGCCCCGAAGCAGGCTTACTCACGCAATGCTTCCGGGTTTTCCTGACCCCTGGAAAAACTAGTGTTTTCCTGGCACTTCCGCTTTGATTGCGCAATTTCGCCTATGTGGACAGCCCCTCTCTCGCAAGGATTGCAATTAGGGCTGTCTGAACGTTCTTGGGGTTGTTTTTTTTAAAAAGCTTCCGGTTTGAGCGTTTGAGCAAACACGCGCTTAATAAATCCATTTAAAGTTTAATAATGGATTTATTAAGCGCATGTTTAGTCAAGCGCTCAAACCAGAAGCTTTAAAAAAAAACACACGCACATTAGACCAGTATGCTTTCACTTTATCACACGACCACCACATATAGTAAAAAGAACCCTCTATTTTCTTACATTTCCAACATTTGTTACTCAAGTTCTTATCCATACTGATATTGGCAATCTTTTTTGGTGTCATGTACCATCTATACATCATCTTATAACAATTTTCTTTTACATTAATACAGGTAGACATTTTAAAAGATCTTTTCCACAAAAATTCCCATAATTCCATAGAAATTTCTTTGTTCATATTTATGGCCCATTTTATCATTTGTTCTTTAACAGTTTCATCCAGAGTATATACAGTCAACAAGGTTTTATACATCTTTGATATCATTTTCCGCTCTCCTTTCAACCATATATTTTCAAAGTCATCATTTACAGCTCTAAAACCAAACTCTTTACAATCTTTATTATAAATGTCCCTTATTTGACAATATTGTAACCAACCATACTCAAATTCTAATTCATTATTTGGCTTTAAAACATATTTTTTCCTTCTTTTTGCAACAATTCATGATATTTCAACCAATCATTACCTTTATAATCTGAAAACCGATGAATAACTGCTGCTGGAACAATCCACAGAGGCTTCTCATCCGAAATTTTATCCTTGTACCTGGTCCATGTATCAAACAATGTCCTCCTTACATAATGATGCTTAAACATAGAATCAACTGTATGTTTCCCATACCAAAGATAGGCATGCCAGCCAAATCTGCAATCGTGCCCCTCAAGGGCTAATAGTTTTCGATTTTCCAAATTAACCCACTCAGATAACCAAGACATACATACAGCTTCATGATACAAACGCAAATTCGGGACTTGGAAGCCACCTCTATCTTTAATGTCATACATTATCTTCATTTTAATTCTTGGCTTCTTTCCTGCCCAGATAAACTTGAAGATTTCTCTTTGCCATTTTACCAACACTTTCCCATCTTTCACAATAGGAATTGTCTGAAACAAAAACATTAACCTGGGCAGTACATTCATTTTGACAACGGCAATTTTTCCAAGAAGAGATAGTCTTAATTTTTCCCATTTTTCTAAATCACTCTTTATCGAACCCCACAGTTTTTCATAATTATTCTTAAACAAATCTATATTTTTCATTGTAATTTCAACTCCCAAATACTTAGTCTTTTTAACCACTTCACATTCTGTCACATTTTGTAACATTTGTTGCTTTATACCAATCATATTTTTACACAATATCTTAGATTTATTCTTATTAACATAAAACCCTGCGAGATCACCAAACTCTTTCACTTTTTCAAATATCTTGGGCATATTATTTACAGGATCTTCAACAATAAACATAATATCATCCGCGAATGCTCTTAGTTTAAATGAAAAGCCTCCAATATTTAAACCTTTTATATTTTCATCATCTCTAACCGTTTGTAGCAAAATCTCCAAAATCCAGATAAATAACAATGGTGACAGGGGACAACCCTGCCTAGTACCTTTTCTTACCCGGAACACTTCTGTTGGTTCTGCATTCACAATCACCGTAGCTTTTTGTTCTTTATAAATTGATTGAATCATTCTTATAAATTCTGCGCCCATCAAGGATTTCTCAAACACCTTAAACATAAATTCCCAGTTCAGATTGTCAAAAGCTTTTTCAGCGTCCAAAAATAAAAACCCAACTTCTTTTTCGGGTGCATATCATAATACTCAATTGCGTCTAACACAACCCTCAAATTGTCTTTAATTTGTCTATTTGGTAAAAATCCAGCTTGATCTTCAACAATAGTGTCCATCAAAAACTTTTTAAGGCGTTCTGCTAATATTTTTGCAAATATCTTATAATCATTGTTCAGTAATGAGATAGGCCGATAATTCTTTACATTTGTTAAATCTTGAGTCTCTTTAGGGATTAAGGTGATTGCAGCTTCGTTCCAGGAATCTGGTATCCTTCCTGTCCTTCTAATTTCGTTTAAAAGTATCTCCAACACCGGAACCAGATCTTCATGAAGTTTTTTATAAAATTTGGCTGAGACGCCATCCGGGCCTGGAACTTTAGAAATCTTTGCTTCTCCTATTACTTTACTAATTTCTTCTTTAGTTATTACAGCATTTAAAAATGCTTTCATTTCCGGGCTTGGTTGTATCAAATTAACCTTGGATAGATAATCTTTCATCTTTTGCAGATCCACTTGTTTTGCTTGAAAAAGAGTCGCATAGTACTTGTAAAATTCCCTCCTGATCCCTCCTGGGTCTGAAATCTCTTTATTTCCATCTTTCAAATTAGTAATTGTTTTATTCTCTCTTCTTTTCTTCAATTGCCATGCCAAGTATTTGCCAGGTTTATTTGCACCTTCAAAGGATTTTTGTTGCAATTTTTTCAAATTCCAATATACTTCTTTGTTCAGCCTCGCCTCATATTGCTCCCTTAAAATCCTCAGTTCTCTCAAAATCTTCTTTTTGCCAGTTCCCTTTCTTTTTTCCGAATGTTCTCCATGATCTCTTTATCTATTTTGAGTTGTTGTTTCTTTTCATTATTATTAATTGCAATCAGATGTCCTCGCATCACAGCCTTGTAAGCTTCCCAGACCGTTTGCGTCTGTACACCCTTATTTAGATTCAGTTGAAAATATGTTTGGGTTTCTGTCCTTATTCTAACCACAATATTTTGTTTGTCCAGCAAATCTTCATTAAGTCTCCATCGAAATTTCTTTCTCTTAACATAGGCAGACCATTTCACCGGACTATGGTCAGAAAGAATTCTAGGTAGCATCTCAATTTTGCGTGTCCGCAAGATCAAATTCTCCGTCATCCACATCATGTCTATTCTTGAAAAGGATTCGTGTCTTGATGAATAAAAGGAATACTCTCTGTCCCTGGAATTTTTAACTCTCCAAACATCTACCAAATGTTCATGTTTAGTCAATTGAAAAAAGACTTTCGGAAGTTTGCCCATGGTTTCAATTCCTTTTTTGGATTTTCTGTCAACGACATTATCAACAGTACCATTAAAATCCCCCATCAAAATCAATTGCTCATAGGTTAACTGTCGTAGCTGTTCCCACAAATCTTGAAAAAAATTTGGTGCGTAAAGATTAACAATTAAAGTCTTTTTATTTTGCAATACGGCTTCAACCGCCAGAAGCCTCCCTTCATTATCTTTAAACACTTCTTTTGGTTCCAGTTCCTTTTTAATATATATAGCAACTCCTTTTTTCTTTTGGGAGGAGAGGGAGTAAAATTCCTCTCCTAATCTTTTATGAATCAAAAATTTGGCATCAGATTTTTTAATATGTGTTTCCTGCAGACAAACAATATCACATTTTTGTTTTTCCAACCAAAGTCTAACATTTTTTCTTTTTTGGGGTGAATTAAGTCCATTAACATTCCATGATATGATTTGACTCTCCATGTTGATTTTCTGCTTATTTATCAGAGTCTTTAAAGTTATCATCAATGAATCTGGTCATTTGCTCTACAGACTTGATGGTGACTTTCTTCTGTTTAAATGTAAAACTGACACCTTTAGGAATTTCCCATCTGTATCTTATACCCTCTGTTTTCAATTTGTCAATCAGATCTTTGAAGAGTCGTCTATCCTGGAGCATTGTTCTGGGTAGTTCTTTTAAAACCATAATTTTCTTGTTGTCAATTATGAAATCTTCCTGAAATTGTTGCTTAAATAGATCCTCCTTCAATTTTTTAGATATAAACTGGACAATTACATCTCTGGGTAATTTTTTCCTTTGAGCAATCGCAGAATTGACTCTGTACACCACATCAATCTGAGCCGCCACCTTCTCCTCTTCCATTTTTAAAAAATCTGCAACAGCATCCACCATAACAGAATGGATGTTCTCACTCTTGTCTTCAGGGATCCCCCTGAATCTCATATGGTTAAGCATTGCATTATATTGGACCATCACATTGACTTTTTCTGTTTCTAAAGTAACCTCAGCAACATTAGATGCCACTCTCTTCACTCTTTCATCCGTCTCATCTGCTCTTTTAGTCAACGTCTGTATCTCTTTTGTAATCCCAGACATTTCTTTTTTCAGCTCTGTTACTTCTGTTATAAGGGTTTTTTCCAACTTCTGAATCGCGTCCATCACACGTTTCTCCATAGCTTCCATCATGCCCTGTAGCTTTTTTTCTTCTTTCGCAGCCATTTTCGGGGAGGACCAGGAGTTTCTTTTTTTTTTATAAACAAAATTTTATTGGGATACACTCAACAAATCCAGTTACGCTACCAATACAATTTTGAAAAAGAAAATCCCCATCCCAACCCCCCTCCCCCCTAATAGGGTTCCAACACTGCTAATAACAAACAAAAGTAATTATAAGGTAATCAAGCTTAGACTTAAATGCATCGACAAACCAGGTAACACATTTCGATTATATATAACTTCTACAATTTCAACATATTTTCAAGTAACAGTACATACAGTTCAAAATTCATTTCATTTCTCGTTCAATATCCATATGTATCCAAATTATATATTTTCCCCTTCATTCTATATTCAGTTTCTAGATACAGTTTCAGTCCTTCCCAGTCTTTTAAGTACTGTTCTGCCATTTGTCCATTTAATTTTTTTGTCATTTTGTCCATTTCCGTTAAAAATAACAATTTTTTTAACCAGTCATGTATATCTGGCACCTTCTCCATTTTCCATTGCTGAGCAAAGGCCATTCTTGCCGACGTAATCATGTACCATAACAATGTTCTTTTTTCTTGTGGAATTTTTTCCATTGTCAAACCAAGGAGAAGAAGTTCTGGCTTTCTCTCAATTGGGATTTTTAATATCTTCTGCATCACACAGTTTAAATCTGTTAGCTACCTCGGTGGCCCTAATCAGGGAAGAAAGGTGGGGTATAAATCATGTAAATAAATACATAATTGGCTGCCTTTGGACCTGAACAGGAATTTTGGGGATCTCTTTCAGACTGGATTTGGATGGATGCATTTTTCATTTAGATACATCTTGGTTGGATTTCAGTTTTTAATTATTAGGCCTGGTCTATGAACTGTTTAAATTTTTAATAGTGATGGCAGAAATAAGTTGCTATCATATAAGTAGGGATAAATGGTGAGCACCTTGCAGCATCCAGTGATGAGGAGAGCTTTCCCAATTCAGTCTTCCATGGCCTGTGTTGTGGGATGAGGAAGAGGCGCCATCAGCCAAACCGTTAGTTGCCTAAGAAGCACATTGGTAAGAGGGATGAGGCCAATTTCTGTGGTTTTCTGTGTAGGTTAGGATAAATATTGCTGGTAAAATACTTGCTGCGCAAGAGCCAGCACAGAATTGCCTGAAAATATTGTAAATGCACCTTCTTCCAAGATGGATAGCAGCATTAAAAGAAGTACAAAATTATAATTCTTTTTGACTTAAAAGAAAAAAACTACAAAGCAATCATCTTGAATATTCTGAACTTGTTCTGTTTCAGAGGTAGGGACAGTTTGGGTGGGGTATGATGGGATGCAATGTCAACACTGTCTCTACATCACTTCTGGGGAAAATCTGGAACTGATGTAGGGCAGCTCTAGGAATCACCAGAAACCCTATGGTAAAACCAGAGTTTCCAGTGATAGACAGAGCTACCCTAAATCGCTTCCAGGATTCTCCTGGAAGTGATGTAGCAACATAATCACCATCTCTGGCTTTTAATTTTTTTCTTCCTCCACCGCTCCAAGCAGTGGTGGGTAAAAGAAGACTAACAGAGTGAGGTCTCCAATCACAGCAAAAGACCTGGAAACCCTCCAAAAATCACACAACCCACAGTTAGGGTCATGGAAATTTTTATGATACAGATATAAACAAATCTAGTTAAACCCACATTTCTGTGTCCTGTGCCTTCATTTTGGGGTATGGCAGCAGACCATGTTTTGAGTGGTTTTGTACCTGAGCCACTGATACTATTCTGGATGGCTGTTAGCTCGATAGCCACTGCATGCTCAGAACTTAGTGGAGATCATCAGCAGGTCATGCTTTATTCAAAACCAGCTGCTTCTGGATGCATTTGTTGCATTGTGCCTGCACAGTCTGTTTCATTCATCACATTTATGTATGCTTAGAACATACATGGTCAAAATTCAGTTTCCAGGCAGAAGGGGAGAGAATGTTCAAGCATTTGTGAATCAATCAGTGAATACACTTGGCTTTAGGTGCTGAACAGATTCTATGTTTCCAGGGTCTAAGGATATCAGAGGCAGGTTTGGTCAAGCAAGGTGCTCGCTAGTGAGCTAAAAGCAACAAACACTGCAGGGAAGCCACTCAGTTTGCATCCAGACTTGAGAGCAGGGCTGTAGCCAGGATTTTTGAGTTTGGGGGACATTTAAATAAGTCGGGGGGCACTGTATCATGAGTGATGAGAGGGTAAAAGTTTTAAAAAGTGACAAGAGAGAGAGAGGGCTGGAGTAGGGAGCAGATGTGCCCTATGGCATGCCAGCCAGAGGTACACTGCCAGCAGGCAGGGCAGGGCGATGGCTCGGCTTGGCTCGGCAGTGTGTGAGTAAAATAAAATAAAATAAACTGGATGGATGGATGGGAAGTCAGAGGGCCTGGACAGTAAGTCAGAGGGCCTGGCCCCAAGATGCCCCACTGTAGCTATGGGCCTGCTTGAGAGGGGAACAAACTGACTCATGAACAAAAGTTCGTGGTGAATTTTGGTCAGTTCATGGTTCGCGAAGTGATGTTTGTGAACTGAAGAGCTGCCACAAACTTCCATGAATTTTAAGGCAGTTTGTGGTGGTGTTTTCATTATTAAAAATTATTTTCTTAGAAAAAGGTGGGAAAAGGGGGTGGGGGAAATAGAAATTGATCAGGTTTGCCAAATAGTATGAATTGTTACATACAAAAAATAAGATGAAGCATATTACTAAATATATTACATATTTCATATATAGAATCAGATATTAAAAGATCAATATTACAGAATTTTGGGATAGATTCTCTCTTTAAAGAGTAAATAAGAACTTTCCTAAGGTCAGCAATAATCCATTAACAATAAAAAATTACATCTTTAACAACTGAACGAACTTCTATGCTAAAATTGAATCACTGTAAAATCCTTAATATTGTCTTGTTTATCTAAATCTAAATTCTATTCTTACTAATTATTTAATTACTAGTGAAATATAAAATCAAGTATTGGAATTATAATCAATACCTTCATCACCTTTAATATGATATTCAGGTTATTCCAGAACTTTTTTAAAAAAATATTCCCATAATATGAGTAATAAGCTTGCCATTTCTGTAGAAATTCTTTGAATTTTTTTTTGTTTATATAATTGGTTAGTTTTGCCAATGTCGCATACTCAGCTAGTTTTTCTTTCCAGATCTCTACTGTAGGACAGTCTTCTGTTTTCTATTTCATTGCAAATATTATTCTGGCTGCTGTCAACATAGTTTGTGGTGGTTTGTGAAGAGCAGAAAGCAAGGGTTTAAATGGCTCTGAGCTTTCTGCTCCCCATGAAAAACAGCTAAGCAGCAGAAAGCAGAGGTCTGAATGGACCCATTTAATCCCCTGCTTTCTGCTCCCCACCACTTTTTGTGGGAAGCAGAAAGCAGGGGTTATTAACTGATACAAATCAATTCAGTTTGTGAACCAACCTCCCGGTTCATGTTAGTTCATGGTTTGGCCATGAACCACGAACCGAACTGTAAAAATGCAGTTCATGCCCATTCCTAATCCAGACAGCTCTGACAATAAAGATTGATATAGACTGTCCCACTGCCTCCTCCTGTGCCTCTGCTTGGCTTGCTCTTTGCCATTAGTAATCTCCCAGGGCTGAGGCCCACTGGGAATTTCTCCAGTAAATATAAGGGCCAACCAACCTGTGGAGGATGCCCTACTTCCAGCACTGACTTTCTTTAGTTCAGTGCTTCTCAGGAGTTTTCTTAATGAGCCTCATCATTAGGATGTTGGTTTTTATCAGAAGCCATATTCTTTTTTATTCTCCTGCCAGTCTTTAATTTGGCAATTCTACAATGACACCACAAGTTTGTCATGCAACCTGACATGTTTCAGATAAAATGGCCACCAAGTTGAAGCCTCTTGATATTGCAATTCATCCCATGAAGAAGATGTTTAGCAGCTGGCCAAGTGTTCAATAACTTTGGAGCTATTAGTTAATGCCTTGCAATATGGTTTAGTGTGGTTTACCCCCATTTATATTATATCTGAGTATATTTATATGACTTGTTTTCCATTGAACTAACAGGAGAACAGGGACAGAAGTGGAGGAATGTATTTGAGATGAAAATAGGTGTTAAATTATACTAGCAAAATTAAATGGAACATATTCAGATAATATCAATGTTGTTGAAAAGATATTTTAGATTTTTATATGCATCCATTTTATAAAAATGAAAAACATGTTTTTATCCAAGTATTCAATATTGCCATTAAGTTGTTTTGAGTACGTACATTTCTTATTTCAGGTCTCTTAGAAGGGCTTCATTTATGATGCCCTTTTAACATGGTATTTTATTATATTTTCTTAAGCAGTTAGTTTTCCCAAACTCCTGTGGTTATGATTTTTTCATGACTATTGGTGAACTGCTGACATATGATCTGTGAGGCATTGTCTCATTGATTGCTTGGTTACTGTTGTATGCTATTGATAATGTTTTATTCAGTAATTTTAGCAACTTTGGCTGAGAGTTGGGGTACCCTTGTGGATAAAATGCCACGTGACACAAAGAGCTACAGTAGAAAGGAGGAAATGCTGACAGTCACTTATCATCCCAACATTCCCAGCTTTCACCGTCCCTCAGCAGCCATTTCTAGCCACAGGAAAATTTATTTCTGGGGTCATGGGACCCATGTAAAATAATAGCCATGTGAGCTGGGAGGCTGTAGTGGGGAAGACAAAAGGAACAAAAGTGTTCTCTTTTGTGTCATGTGTGAGCAGTGCTCTGCTGATAGTAGAAGACAGCAATTTTGCTTCCTTTGCCTCCCCAGTGCAGTTTCTTGACCTGTATGTCTATTACTCCATATGTCCCATGATGTGTGGCTGCTGGGTGGTGGGAAGATGGCTGTTGAGGGAGGGGAGGATGTTGAGAAAACTGAGAATCCTTGCTTGAACCTTGCCCTTATCTTAAGAGGAGGCTACCTAGTAAAAGAAATATTTTGAATAATCAAATCTTCTCTAATACGATTTCTAGGGGATGAATGATTATTTTTGATACACGCTTGCTATGCTGTACTTGGATTATTTATTTATTTATTTGTTATATTTGATTTCTAGCCCACCCTCCTCTGTACAGCAAAGCTTAGGGCAGATTACAACAGTACAGATAAAACAATAAATAATAGCAATTAAGTATAACCATAAAATCGTTAAAACCTATAAGTAACATCCAACAACACTAACAGTCAGAAGGGAATCAATGGCACAAGTTAACAATTAGCATATCTGCTCCTAGTAAAAAGCTCTACATATATGTGCCAGTAGATGCTAATTAAATACTGGAACAAGCAGAGCAGGGCAAAGCAGAACGAAACAGAGCAGAGGGAGGCTAATACTGGTGGAACATCTCTCTTTAACAGGCCCTGCGGAACTGCATTAGGTCCCTCAGGGCCAGATCTCACTTGGAAGAGTGTTCCACCAGGCCAGCACCAGAGCTGAAAAAGCTCTGGTTCTGGCTGAGGCTAAGTGGATGTCCTTCAGGCCAGGGATCACAAGATGTTGATCCCTGAAGCATAAAGTTCTTTGAGGGACATACCAGGAGAAGCAGGCCTGAAGATGTTGGTCCCAAACCACATAGAGCTTTAAAAGTTAACACTAGAAACTTGACTTTGATCCAATATTCAACTGGGATCCAGTGCAGCTGGCGGAGCAGAGGTTGTATGTGGGCTCTTAATGGTGTACCTGTGTCGCACCTGCACTGGGGTGCTGATGAGCCCCTGTCTTCCTCCTTGCTGGGGAGGGGTTGTAGGGTTTTGCCTGGAGCCTCAGAATTGGGTAGCCCTGGGATGGCATCACCTCCAGGGTTCTCACCCCTCGGAACCTGGCCATTCGGGCTCCACTTCTCTGTCTCGCCTTCCTTCATAGCACTGGCCACACCATTCTCCTCCTCCCTGGCTCTGGTGTGCTCTTCCCTTTTTATTTCCTTCCCCAGCACGTGCTCCTCCCTTCTGCCTGTCCCCACTCTTGCCATAGGCTCCCTTCATTGTCCTTCTTGTGTCTCTCCTTCCCATTGGCTACTTCCCCACTTTTCCCCTTGTCTGGTGCTCCCCACCCCCTGCTTAGTGATCATTGGTTGGTCGCTCCTCAAGGTGTGGTTCTTTGTCTTCTCCCTGTTCGGCAACATGGTGCTTCTCCTTCCTAGTCCAGGTAGGTCTCTTCAGGCTCCTGCTCTCCCCTGTGGCTCCCACAGCAGTCACCGGGCACGTCCTCACTGCCCTGTCTTCTAGCCTGGCTCTTGCAGCTGTTGTGGGGTGGGTCCTTGTGGTGCCCTTGTTCCCTCTGGCCCTGGTGTCCATCTCAGGGGTTCCTGCCATAGGTCCTGTTCCCACTTCCAGGCCCTTGTCTCAGGACCCCCCGAGATGGCATGCCTGCCACCAGAGGCGTGGGTGGCGTGGGGGTTCATCCCACCACTTGGGCTGGGATGGCCATGACAGGCCATTGCTGCTTGGTGTCTCTGCCTTTGGCTGCCCTCCCCCTCCCTTACTGAGCCCAGGTGCAGGTAGGAGAGACTGTCCCATGCTGTGAGCCAGTTTGGTGTAGTGGTTAAGTGTGCGGACTCTAATCTAGGAGAACTGGGTTTGATTCCCCACTCCTCCACTTGCACCTGGCTGGATGACCTTGGGCAAGCCATAGCTCTGGCACAGCTGTTCTTGAAAAAAGAGCAGTTTCTGTCAAGAGCTCTCTCAGCCTCACCTACCTCACAGGGTGTCTGTTGTGGGGAGGGGAAGGGAAAGGAGTTTGTAAGCCGCTCTGAGACTCCCTTGGGTAGTGAAGGGTGGGGTATAAATCCAATCTCTTCTTCTTCTCTTCTGTGACAACCTGTAAGGACATGCACTGCTGCATTCTGGACCAGCTGAAGTTTCTGGATCAGTCTCAAGGGTAGCCCTGCATACAGCCAGTTACAGTAGTCCAGCCTGGAGGTGACTGTTGCATGGATCACTGTGGCTAAGTCACATGGAGAGAAGTAGGGAACCAGTTGCCTGAACTGAAAAAGGTGGGAAAATGTTGATCTGGTAACATTCATGATTTGAAAGCGAGGCATCCAAAATCATGCCCAGGCTCTTCACTGTTGGCACTGGTGTCAATAAAGCTCTGCCAAGAATTGGGAGTTGGATCCTTAATTGCACCCCCCCACACTGACTCAGGCACAGGACCTTTGTCTTTGATGGATTTAATTTCTGTTGACTTTGTTTTAGCCAACCAGCCACAGCCTCCAAACCCTGCTAGGAAAGACTGAAGCCCATCTCTTGCTATCATCATTGGCTCTATCAGCCATTCCCCCTGGATCACTTTAGTACTGAAAATGGAGATATTATGAATCTGGGTTCTGGGTAAATTACCAATGTGGTATAGTTTGATCAGAGTTAGAGGCACAAATTAAGCTAATTTCATTTCATTATGTAAGCAATTAGTTTCCACATTATTTTTAAAGAACATCTTTAAATCAATACAGTATGGATAGATAACTTTCCTAATGTGATACAGAAATAGAAACTGAGGCTTTTTGAAATGTCAGTGGCAGTGCACTGTCTTGTATAATAGTGTTTCCTAAAGTCCAATTTCTACTCAGAATTTTTAGGTATTTAAGTTTGATATGGAATTCAAGTTTCAGTGCCACTCTGTATAACAAGAGGAGTGCTAATCTTGAAAAGTTGTTTTAATCCTCCCTTCAGGTTTAGTAGTAGTGTTGCCAGGTCCCCCCAACCACTGGCTGAAGGAAGGAGGAGGACTGTAGCTCCAGGTTGGGAAACTCTTGAAGATTTGGGGATGGAGCCTGAGAAGTACCTCGGTGGGGTACAATGCAATAGAGCCCACCCTCCAAAGCATCCATTTTCTCCAGGGGAACTGACCTCTGCAGTGTGGAGATTAGTTGTATTTCTGGGGGCTCCCCGGGTCCTGCCTGGAGGCTGGCATTCCTTTTTAGTAGCCAGCAACCAGTTACTAACAAAAAAATCAGTAAAACTAAGTCATGTGACCCTTTAAACTACCACGGAATTGGAAACAATAACCAATGAACTGAATCTTAGTTTTGTATCCAAGGTCTTTTTTTAGAATGTGAGGCAAACCATATCCCTTTTTATATATGGGGGACCCACAGAGACTTGCAGGGGGGGTGAGTCATGCAATTCATGAGGTAGTGAGTTTCTTTCCCCTTGCCTTTTACTAACAGAAACCAGGGCTCTTAGTAATATTATATGGTTACCTAGCAATGTGCATTGAGGCCATTTGATTTTTAAAACTAGAAGTGCTGCTTCTTATTATTTGGGTGGGGGCTTAACCCCCATGCATTTTTTATTTCAAATGTTTCTGCAAACCTGTGGTGATTTTCAAGTTTGTAGAAAAATCTGACTTGTGTGTTAATGGCTCCAGTCTCCAGAACTAGGTGTCCACATTGAAATTAGCCACACTGAAGTTAGTCATATTGACAAGAAGGAAACCTACAATGACTTGTGGGCATCATCTCATTTTCCCTCCCTCATTATTTCCTCTTTACAATCCTTAAAAAACCCCATAGCCTCTCCTCTTTTCTTGCTTCCTTCTATCCTTCCCACCTACTAGCCAGCCTCCCTTTATCTGCTCCCTGTCTTCAACTTTATCTCCTTTTCTTCCCCTGGCAGACTCTACTTAGGAAAACAATGGCCTAGTTACATGGTGCTGGTCATGAGGCCAGATCCAGTTGTGTGGTGCTGGTTGCCAGGTGTTGTGTCCGCTGACCACTTCAGGCCGTCAGCGAAGGAGCCTGAGCTTGAGTCCTGGGAACAATGGGACTGGGGCTCCGAGCTCCTGCTTTGGGGTACCAATGGGAATGGCAGCGGGAATTCAAACCCGCCAATGGCACCAGGGGGTGTTCCCTTTAGCATGTATATAGTTGGCCACCTGGCCAGATAACCTTGTATTGTGTTGTATAATAGCGAACCATGCTGATCACTACGTCGTTGTCCATGGTTTCATTATGCGTCTAACCCACTATACAACAATGGCGACGAAGGTGGGATCCTGTTGAGTGCTCCAACCGGGCTGTCGGACAACGCCACCAAAGACTCGCTCCACCACTCCGCGTGCTTCACACATGAGCACTTCTGAGGGTGAACCTAGAGCCGTGTCGCAGCCGCTGACTTGCACAATGGCTGTTGCTCCAGGATCCGGGCTGCTGCTGCCATTCAACGCCTCCCAGCCCCAGCGATGGGGAGCCTGGGTCATGGGTCTGTGGCAAGCCTTTGTGTTCTATCAGATCACGGACGAAGATTGTAAGAGAGGCCTGCTGCTCTGCTCTTGGGGCCCCGTGATTGTAGAACTAGCCCAGTACCTTCTCTCTCCCAAGAAGGTGGAGGAATGCATGGTCGACGAGATTGCAGAACCATTTTTCCCCGAAGCCATCGGAGATGACCTGCCACGTGGTCTTCCAGCACAGGAACCAGCAGGGCAAGGAGACTGCCGCGGAGTTTCTTGCGGAGCTCCATCACCTGGTGGCCGCCAGTGTCTTCGGGGTGTATTTGGACATGGCTCTCCACGATCGATTTGTCGCTGGCCACAAGGAGGAGAAACTCCGATGCTGGATAATGGAGGGGGAGAAGGTGACCATCGCCTCGGCCCTTGCCACCGCCACCGCATTGGAGAGGTCCCACCCGGGCACCACCTCAACACACCGAGTGGCCATCACCGGGAACAGCAACTCCGAGGACTCCGAGGTCCACTGCATGCTAGCCCAGCATCGCCCGCCAGCCCTGCTCGCCAGTTCTGCACGCAAGCAACCTGGCTCGGCGACACAGTGTGCCAGGTGCGGCGGTCAGCACGAGCGAAAATCATGTCGGTTCCGGGATGCCACGTATCGGGACTGCAGTCGCACGGGCCACATCGCCAGGGTCTGCCACTCTAAGACATCCCGAGCGGTGCAAAAGCCACCCCGCCGCAGGGCTGAGGCGCACTATGAGGACTGCGCAGCCCCAGAAGAGGACCTCTACCTCCTGACCAATGCCCCGGCAGCCCCTGAACAGGTACTGAAACTCCCCAGTCAGGCCTCTACCCCAAAAATATATGTCCGGGTTAAAGTAGAGGGGGTCCCCTTACAAATGGAGCTTGATTCGGGCTCCGCGCAATCCATAATTTTGGAGGCCTCATTAAGGCGGATTTGCTGAAATGGGGGCCCCCGCTTGCGGCCATCGCCTGTGACGCTCATGGACTTCCAAAGAAATTGTGTGCCAGTGAAAGGGGTCGGGAGTTTCAGGGTGCAGTACCGGGGCTTCAAAGGCTACTTGGACTTACTAGTGGTCGAGGGCGACCTAGTCAGCCTCCTGGGAAGGGCCTGGTTTGAACCCCTGGGAATCGCAACCACATGGTCCTCAGCCGTTTTCGGGACGCCGGCCTCAAAGTCAAGCGCGAAAAGTGCCAGCTCGGGGTGTAATCTGTGGACTTCTTGGGCTTCACAGTGGATGCAGACGGCCTCCACCTGGCCCAGGACAAGGTCAAGGCTGAGCTCCAGGCATTCCTTGGACTTTTGAACTTCTATCATGCCTCCCTCCCCACAAGGGGGCAATAGCTGAACCCCTGCACCAGCTGCTCAACAAGAAGGCACCCTGGGTCTGGGGGCCATGCCAGGCTGCCGCGTTCCAGGCCGTCAAGGCCCTACTAATCTCGAACTCGGTCCTGTCCCACTTTGACGAGTCCCTGCCTGTGGTCCTGGCTTGTGATGCGTCTCCCTATGGGGTGGGAGCCGTGCTGGTGCACCATCTCCCGGATGGCTGGGAGGTCCCAGTCACGTACTACTCATGGACCCTATCTGCGGCCGAGTGGAACTATGCCCAGATAGACTGCGAGGGACTGGCAGTCATGGCTGGAGTGAAGAAATTCCATGACTTCGTCTACGGCCATCCCTTCACCATCACCACGGACCACCGCCTGCTGCTGGGCCTCTTCGCGGTGGATCGTCGGATGCCACAAGTACTCTCCCCTCGAGTCTTGCGGTGGTCCATCTTTCTGGCGGGCTACAATTACACGTTACAGCACTGGCAAGGCAAGGCGATGGGCCACGCCAATGCGCTGAGCCGACTCCCCCTGCCAGACGAGGGGGAGGACCCGGCCTCAGCTCATCACATCCTCCAGATGGAGAGTCTTCCGGATGCCCCCTCCAGGCCACGGACGTTGCTCGCCACTCCACCCGTGACCCCATCCTCTCCCGGGTTCTCGGTTGGGAGGTGAGGGGGTGGCCTATGGCCCTGGCGGGCCCAAAGTTCAGTGCGTTCATGACGCGGTGCAAGGAACTATCGGCACACAAGGGCTGCCTGCTGTGGGGGGACCAGGTTGTAGTCCCCGCTATGAATGGCCAAGCGGAGCACATGGTCCACACAGCTAAGGAAGCCTTAAGCCATCTGACGGAGGGCGACTGGGAGTCATGCATGGCATGGTTCCTGTTGGCAAACTGGACAACACCCAACCCGGTCAGCGGCTGCTGCCCCGCGGAGCTCCTCATGGGCCAGAGACCAGCCATCCTCCTGGACTGCCTGCACCCCGACAGGGCTCCAATGGTGCACAACATGGTCGAGGACCAGGAGGTGCCCCGGGGCTTCTTCCTGGAGGACCCGGTGTTTGCAAGGAACTATGCCCAGGGCCTGGAATGGCTAGCAGGGAAGGTAATCCACCCCACCAGGCCCGTCTCCTATGAGGTATCGACAGACGATGGGCAGGTCCTGTGTCGCCATGTGGACCAGTTGAGGCAGTGCCTACGTCCAACAGTAGGAGATCCAGGGGACCAAGGGGAGGAGGAGCGGGGCCCACGGGGAGCCCAGGGGGAACCCGAAGGGAAACAGGACCTCAGGGAGGTGGACCCCAGTGACAGGCAGCTCCCAACTCCGGAGGCCATGACGGCCAAATGCCCGACGGAGCACCCACCCCCAGAGGGAGGAAGCGAAGTGGCAGGCCCCGCCACACAACCACAACTCGGCAGCAGAGAAGCCCCGACACCAGCACCTCAGCAGTCCACTAGGGAATGCAGAGCCTCCACATACCTGAAGGACTATGTCACCTAGACAGGGTCCGGACTATGGGGGGAGGGGTGTTGTGTCCGCTGACCACTTCGGGTGTCAGTGAAGGAACCTGAGCTTGAGTCCCAGGAACAATGTGACTGGGGCTCCGAGCTCCTGCTTTGGGGAACCAATGGGAACAGCGGCGGGAATTCAAACCTGCCAATGGTACCAGGGGATGTTCCCTTTAGCATGTATATAGTTGGCCACCTGGCCAAGTAACCTTGTATTGTGTTGTATAATAACGAACCATGCTGATCACTACGTTGTTGTCCATGGTTTCATTATGCGTCTAACCCACTATACAACACCAGGCCAGGCCCAGTTGCATAGTGGGAAACCCACAAGGACCCTGGGGAGGCACCTCACTTTCCCCTGTGTCACACTCTCCACACTATTTTCTCTTTCCTTCTTTGTATAAATCCCCATTCCCTCACATTTCCTTCTCTCCTTCCCACCCGCCCACCTACCTTTTATCTGCCCCCATCCCCAGCTAGGTTTATTATTTACTTTATTTATACTCCACCTCCTTTCTGCACAATAGGGGCCCAGAGTAGCTTAGATCATTCTTATTTCCTCTATTTTATCCTCACTACAAGTTCAACCCTGTGAGGTACTTTCGGCTGGATAACTGGCCCAAGGTTGCTAAGTGAGCATTCATCACAGAGTGGTGATTTAAACCTGGGTCGCGGTCACACAGCCATTTTGATCAGGTTTCATTTCTGTTTCTTCTCGCTTTTAAATTTGCTGATTAGATTGGCTGATCCGCCTCCCATGCCAAAGCGGGCTCACTTGCACAATCCTCCTGGTTCTCTCCTGTATTTTCCAGCACCGGGAAAATCAAGTACTTTCTGGGTATTTGTGCATTGAATCCATGATTTTGGTGATCTGGACAGCCATCTCTTGCAATTATTGCGATCGGGGTCATCTGACTATTCTTCCGAGCAATGAGGTTGTTTTGTTTTGTTTTTTAACTTCCACCTTTGAGCGCATGAGCAATGATTGATTTCTACATTTAAACATTCAAGCACACATCCCCCTGTTGTTTGCAAGGCATGCCCTTGCTCATTGGCTCCATGCTACCAGCCTCCGATCTTTCCTGTCTGTCCCCTCCTCACAGTCTGCTCTCCCTTCTCTCTGGTCTCCAAGCAGTTAAAACCCTGGGTTGCCAGCAAAAGAAGGGGGGGTGGGTGGATGATGGAAATAGCTGGTCCTTTCACAGCTGCAGTAAATTTCTGGACGGAGCGAGAGAGAAGAGAGAGAACTGAGAGGAAGCGTCCGCCTGTATTTTTGTGTGTGTGCCTGTTATATGATCTGTTGCTATGGACAGCAGCACGCCTCCGAGGCTGCAGCTGCTCGAATGGCTGTTTTCACCCATCCTTCTGGGCTTCTTCCCTCCCCTTCGAAAGTGGAGGCTGGTGGAAAAGACAACAAATGGGGTAGAGCCTCCAGTAGGCAGACAATGATGGGAAGGAGGCATTATTTCTCCAGTGTTTGTACTGGAGGCGGGGAGGGGGAGAAGGACGGCCTGGTCAGTTAGGAGAAGCGATATAGAGCTTGTTCGCCTCGGCTCCATAATTCTGGCTGAGGGGCAAGCGAAGCTTCCTTCTGCCCTGCCACCTCTTTGCAACTCCTGCTGTTGATCCGTTTGTGTGTGTGTGGCCAAGTAGGGGCAGTGATTCAGCTGTGTTCATATGCGCATGCACAAAGCAATTTTTTTTAAAAAAAAACCCCTCTCATGGCGATCTGGACCGCGCCTGGAGCCTCATCGTGCGATGCAAGAGGTTTGGGGAGGGATGTGTGATCATCCCAACCTGAAACAAATATTCCCATATCAAATTTATCGCAGGAATAAATTGTGAGAAGCTTGCTGTGTGAACACAGCCCTTTTTCTCCCAGATCTTAGTGTGAAACTCTAATCATTGCACCACATTGGATTTTGTGGGGTGACTCCTGTTGAACAGTAGCAAGCAGCCAGGCCTGTATAAGTCATGCAAGTCATAAGTCACCCAGTGGTTGCTGCCGGGCCATGGTCCCGTTTCTTAAACCTATAGCTGCTCCTTTTATTGTTTTGGAAGGTTTTAACCCTCCCTCCCATTTTTTTTTCTTTTTTAAGATTTCAGGTTTTTCTGAAAATCTGGGCTTTTTCAGGTTTGTAGAAAGATCTGTCTTGTCTGTCCATGGTTCAGTATAATATAAATTCTCAATGTGGCCTCACCTGCGAATACTGAAATCTAGTGATGGGGGCCATGGACAGACAAGACAGATCATATATACATGAACTCTCCTACATCCACATGCTTCATTCTATTATCTGGTGAATTCATGTCCTTCAGCATTCAGTCTGCTATTGCAGAATGTTCTCTAGATATGGAGGCAGCAAAGGAAAGATTTAAAAAAAGATATAGGGCCTTGATGCCACCAATGACTGACTAGCAGGTTTCAGTTTGGAAGGAAATGAGACAAGGTGGTTATAGGTTCTTTGAATTCAGAGGAATGCAGGAATAATGCAAACTGTATTATCTTTAAACTCAGTTTTTGCAATAATGTGGGGTATTTTGGAAGATTTGGAAAAATGCCACATAAAGAGAATCAAAATCAAGGCAAACCAGGCAAAAGCTAGTTTTTAATAAAGAACAAAACACAGAATTTCATCTGTTTCTAAAAGGGGAAAGAAATTGAAAGCTTGTGTGTGCACAATCTCTCATTATTTCTTCTGCCTTCTCCTTACAGTGTCAAGAAGCTGACTTCTAGATTTTAGACAATGAATCAGCAGCCTTGAGAAACCACAAGTCTATATAGTATAGTTTAAAGCATCAGCATCGCATTTCCATACCCTCTCCTTTCTCCTGCCATTTTTAATTAGAGACATTTTAGAGATAGCCCATACTTGGGAGAGGCAGGTGATTTTTGTTGGTCTGGTTGGCATTGTCAGGTGGGTATAAAATTAATCTCCCCAGGAGGTAACATTAAAATCATTTGAAAAGTGTGACCGCCAACTTAATTTCCTGCACAAGAAACGGTCCAGCAGGCAGGCTAGGTTAATACTTTAAAGAAAGGTATGGTCCATCAAGATAAGTGATTGCCCTCTTTGAGAAGTAACAAACACAACCTCAAAGTCCCAAACAAGTAGCATCTGAAGAGAAGTTTGAATCCTAATAACTCCCCCCCCCCGTGCTGTTCCCACATGGGAAAATAGCTTGGAGGGAGGCAGGAGCTCTTCTTTACCCTGTCATGGTGTTCTGAGCCTGTCTGCGCTCTCCTTGATTTTTAAAGGCCCTCCTGGGTCTTAAAGGGGCTAGGCTTTCAATAACCAGGACCAGGGCTTTCTCAGTGGCAACTCCAATCTGGTAGAATGAGCTCCCAGAGGAGATCAGGGCCCTGCAGGACCTTCTACAGTTCCGTGGGGCCTGTAAAACGGAGCTCTTCCACCAGGCTTTTGGGAGCCACCACCAACAACAAAGAACAGATGGCTGAATGTGAGAGGGCCCTGGATCCGGGAAACTGCCACCAACAGCCTAAAGGACATCAAGTACTGTAAGAACAATCAAAATGAATACTGCGAGCTGACTGGGAGTTAAGAATACCGAATTATGGCTGCCACCATCAAACGAGAGGAGCTGTGGTGGCTCGAGTGCTTAAGATGCTGAACTGCAGGCAGTGGAAGCTCAGTAGTTCAGCAGTTCGAGACCCGAGAGTGCCGCATGACGGAGTGAGCTCCCGTCTCTAGTTCCAGCTCCTGCCAACCTAGCAGTTCGAAAGCAAGAAATTGCAAGTAGATAAATAGGTACCACTTCGGTGGGAAGGTAACAGCGTTCCATGTGCCTTGGTGTTTAGTCATGCCGGCCACATGACCACGGAAACGTCTTCGGACAGCGCTGGCTCTTCGGCTTTGAAACGGAGATGAGCACCACAACTCTAGAGTTGGATTCGACTGGTTTTCGAGCAAGGGAACCTTTACCTTTACCATCAAACGAACGACAACAATCACTAGCACTTTATTATGTTTTTTAGAATTGTTTTTAATTGTAATTTATGTTTTAATGTAATCTATTTGTTTTTATGTAAGCTGCCCTGAGCTGGCTCAGGCTGGGAGAACAGGCTAGAAATTTGAAAAATAAATATAATATATATATATATATATATATATATTAAAAAAAGCCATTCTCCACCATTGCTGTGTAGCTGTTGGTAACCCCAGCTGTGTCCCAGGAACCCAGACCCAGATAATTAAAAAGATAAATGTTTAGTTTGGCCCATGGACACAGAGCATAAACAAGTATGTCTCACACAGTAATATAAGATTTGGCATCCTTCAGGTGTTCAACTGGGAAATTTGTATTTCAGATGAACATCAATATATGTTGTAATCAAAGTTTGAACACCTGCCAGTTTGGCTCATGGTCTCTTCACCAGTTGCAATGAGCAGTGTATCAATCAACTAATCCCTTGCCTGTGTAGAAACAGTTTCAATGTGTGATGGAAAAAAAAAATACCAAGGAGGAGCCGTTGTGTGAGAAAAAGAGTGCTGAACATGGTGTTTGATTTGGATTTTTAAACGAAAACATTGGGAGAAATCAACAAAGCTTTAATTTTTATAGGTAAACAAAAGATTTCAATCACAGTAAGATTTAATGTCTATCATGTTCTTATCAAAGTTCCTCTGGTTGCAATAATTATATACACATATGCACTTACACACATCTGTCTAAAATGTGTGTAATCTAGATACGGCATGGCTAACCTAAGAAGCAGGGTACATTTATTTAAAATCAATTAATGTTCACATGATCATTGGGTTCATGGAAAAATTATTGTGCAAAGTCTATCCATGATGATCACCAGCTAGTTGTAGTATACAGTCCAGCAAAAGTGCAATTCAACCTTCAGCATGGAATGAGGTACAACAAAAGTGGTCCTTCCCAATACATGCTGAGAATGTAGGAGAGCACTACCAATTCACCATTGACATGGAGAGCCATGACATTTGGGGGACTAGAGAAAATCCACCTGTTCTGCAACTCAGAGTGAGTCCTGTTTCCTGAAGTAGCTTTGTTCTCACTACTGCTGTTTTAGCTTCACTGATTAATCATCTTGTTCCACATGGAAAGGTCTCCATAAAAGAAAAAAAAATGAAGCTCTTCTTCTTCATCAGTCTGAGAGGAAAATAGTCATCAAATAGTTTGCCTTAAGCTTGCAGTTCAAATCTGGTTTGGGCTGATTTACATGAATCCTAGTGAGCAAAGAACCCTCAACACTATTGTTTCCAAGCACACTAACTCTGCAACATTAATTTAACAAGGAGTACTTCTGAGCCAAGAGCTTTCTTCTCTGTGGGGATGTTATGAATGACTGTACTGTAAAAAATATATGTACCTGCCAGTTAGACATCTGTTGTTCCCCTGTCTACTGTGCACTGTCATTCTGCCTACTTGCTGTTTGTATCCTCACTGTAGCCACTGGAATTAGTCTTACTTTTACATTCTTATTCTCATGACTTACTTTGTACCATGTTACAACCCATTCCTTCCTAGGTTAAATTCATTTCTATAAGAATATAAGACCAGCTGTGATGGATCAAAGACTAGTAGGCTGAGTTCAGACTGGCAGTTTGAAGCGGGAGCGAGTCATGGCAAAAAAGCCCTGGAACAAAGTGTTCGGGGTTTTCCCAATCACACTGTGCGGACTGATGCGGGAGCATACTGGGAAAAGGCATGAGGGAGCATTCAGACTGCTGGCCTGGAGGTGCGGCTGTAAACGGCTTTTTCCTGGTAATTTGGCTATGTTTGCATGTGCGCTGATGCACATAAGTGCATCAGGGCAATTTGGGGAGGATCCTGTTGCACCAGCACTGCATTGGGCAGTAGAGCAGAGCACATCCAATCATATCACTGCTGCCTCTCCAGGGCAATCAAGTGCACCTTGCGCAGAAACACCCGGTGGACATTATTACTGCAGGTTGCTCCTGGCTTTTCTTGTTAGTGTTCACACTTCCTGGAAGCAGAATAAAGCAGGATAAACGTGCACTCTGGGATTTGCTACCACTTTCACCAGGTAGCTTTTAAACATGGGAGCGAAGCGGTACATGACAGGTTGACTATGGGTGGGGAACGCCAGACAGATGCGCCTGTGTGAACGCCCCCTTTAATCCAGTTGTGAAACATGGCTGAAACTTGCCTATCTCAGGGCAAATTGCCAGTCTGAACTCAGCCGTAGACTATCTAGTCCAGCAAACTGTATCATATAGCGGGCAACCAGATGCCACTAGAGAGTCAGCAAACAAGGGTCCTTTCTGCACTAACCACTCACTGTAGCTTACTCCGAAGAATCCAAGCAGCTGAGCCTTTAAGGTTAACTTCATATTTTGTGCTCCTGCCCTCTGCACTATTCTTTTTTCTCCAATTTATTTTTGCATATGCATTCTGCATCTACAACCGGAACCCATCAAACATCCCCCCACAAGCTAGAAGTGTCAAACTTGCAGAGGACCTCCCCAGGCTGCCCCTCTACCTGTCCTCCAAGTTGTGTGCAGATTGGCTTTGGGGAAGGGGGGAAAGATTCCCCCCTAGGATCCAATGTGCAAAGGACGGAGGAGTGTGTCAAACACCTACCCCATGCAAGGTAGAAGCATGATAATAGAAGCAGAAATAGGGACAAGGGAATAGTACTTGACAATCCTCCCCTGTATGGGTGTCCCAGACAGGAATTATTCAGGATAAACCCCTATTAATGGTTGTACTACACTGGTTGGAGATCTCTGGACATAAGGAGAGTGGGCTGGCCAGCAATGTTGTGATGTCACTGGCAATACAGTTACATCAGTTTCAGCATGACCTGGAAATGATATCATGTGGGGAGATAAAAATGTACTGGAAGCGGCAGCTCAGCATAGTGATTCAATCAGCTCTTTATTAGGCTACCTCCGAATAAGCCTGCAGAGGCTGGCTGCAAGCCGCCTTTTATTCCTCAATTCACCACACCTAAACCACACCCAGCACACACTCCAAACACCGTGATTGGTTCTATTTACAAGTCCATAGCCCTGATTGGGCTACTTTAGGATCTGGGCAAGCCCATTGGTATGCCCTTGGATCCACAGTCTCTATTATTTTCTCGAACGAAGTTCTGGCCTTTTCAGACTGCATGGTCAGCCATGTGGTGGTAGCCATTTTTGCTCAATACATCACACCCCTCACCCCAAAGTTTGAACACACCCACACATAAAGTCTTGTAGGTAACCTGGGCATCTGTGGTCCCTAGTCGACCTCTGCAGTTCCTGGGCAGGGTGGCTTGTTTGCATGTTGGCTGGCTCTATCCTTGCTGGGGGAACCGGGGTGGACGCTGGAGCTGAGGTGACCTGCGGAAAAGGTCTTGTGGTGGCTGTCTTGGCTGGAGTCTGCTCGGGCTCTGCCTCTGGAGTGGTGGCTTTGCTGCCAGGCTCGCCTGTGTCACTAACTGGATCCCTGATGCCGTCTCCATCTTCTGTTGGTTCCAGTGGTGCCACTCGGCAGCGGATCTGGTCCATGTGCCTGTGAAGCCTTTGGCCATCTTTGGTAGATACCTCATACAATAGGGGTCCCTTCAGGTGAATTACTTGTGCCGGGATCCATGGTGGGCCCCGAGTGAAATTACGAGCATAGACTGGGTCTTCTGGGAAGAAGCCCCGGGGAGCCTCCTGGTGTTCTGACCCAGGCACTTGCTCTGGGGCCTGGTTGGGGTGTAGCCTGTCAAGGCGGGTGGTTAACCGACGACCCATAAGGATTTCTGTGGGACTCCTACTGGTGGTGGTGTGCAGGGTGATCCTCTGCCCAAACAGGAATGCTGCAAGCTGGTAGTCCCAATCCCTTTGCACGATGCGTCACAGGGCTTCTTTGGTGGTCCTCACCATTTGTTCTGTCTGTCCATTCATGGCCAGGTGAAAAGATGCTGAACGAATGTGCCAGATACCATAGTGGGTCACGAATTCCACAAACTCTGAAGGCATGAAGGCTGCCCTGTTGTCGGAGACCAGGACGTCCAGAATTCTGTGGGTGCAGAGAACCTTCCAGAGGGATTTTATTGTGGCCCTTGATGAAGTGGATGACACTGGGAGGACTTTGAGTCATTTGGAAAAGGAATCGACCACTAGGAAGAAAATCTGTCCCTGGAATGGGCCAGCGAAGTCCAAGTGCAACCGGGCCCAGGGTTTGTCAGATGATTCCCACTTGTGTTTGGGAGCTCCGGGGGGATTGGGTTGGGTCTCTTGGCACATCTGGCACCAGTTGACAAAGTTCTCTGTCTCCTTATCCAACCCAGGCCACCAGATGTAGCTGCGTGCTAAGGCTTTCATTCGCACAATTCCCGAGTGGGTTTCATGTAGCGCAGCTAGCATGCATTTGCGCAGGGGCTTGGAGACTATAACTCAGCTGCCCCACAAGAGACATCCCCTGTGCGTGGATAGTTCATCTTTGCAGGAGGCAAACACCGTGAATTTAGGGCCCACTTTCTTGCTGGGCCATCCCCTCCCCACCCAGTCAAGCACATGGGTGAGTACCCGGTCTCAGTTTGTGAACTGGGCAACCTCCACAACCTGGATGGGGCAGTCAGGCAAGTCATCGATGCGGAGGACGTGATGAGCAGGAGTGGGATCCAGGGCGGTCTCTGGAAGTGAAAGGCAGCTGACAGCATCTGCGTGCCCCATTGCCTTCTCTGGATGGTGTCGCAAGTCATATCTGTAGCCCGCCAGAAATATAGACCACTGCAAAACCCGGGGAGACATCATCTGGGGAGTTTGGCAGTCTGGGGTGTGGAGACAAAGCAGTGGCTTGTGGTCGGTGATGACGGTGAAGGGGCAGCTGTAGAGGTAGTGGTGAAATTTCTTCACCCCGGCCACGATCGCCAGTGCCTCTTTATCAATTTGAGCATAATTACACTCCGTTGCCAACAATGTCCTTGAGTAGTAGGCCACTGGCACCTCATGGCCGTCCAGCAGACGGTGACCCATCACTGCTCCCACACTATAGGGCGATGCATCACAGGCAAGAACAATGGGGAGGGACTCGTCGAAGTGTGCAAGCATGGAGTTGGACACCAACAAGTCCTTAACTGCCTTGAAAGCAGCAGCATTTCATGGACCCCAGGACCAAGTAGCCACCTTATCAAGCAATCAGTGAAGGGGCTCAGCTACTGCCACTTTGTGTGGCAGGAACGAGTGATAAAAATTGAGCAGGCCTAAGAATGCCTGTAATTCAGATTTTGACCAGGGAGTCAGGGCGTCCACTGTGGCTTTTATTTTGTCTTTAGTTGGGTGAATGCCAGAAGCATCAACACAGAATTCCAGGAAATCCACACTGGAGACACCAAGGATACATTTCTCACATTTCACTTTTAGCCCCGCCTCGCTGAAACACTGGAGCACTGACCGTAGGCACTCCATGAAGAGGTTCTCCAATGGCGCCAAGATCAGAATGTCGTCGAAAAACGGGACGACTCTGGGAAGACCTTTAAGAAGGGAGTCCATTAATTGTTGGAAAATCCCTGGCATTACGCTCACCCCAAACTGTAGCCGCCGCACCTTAAATGCTCCCCTGTGAGTCACTATCATTTGCACCTCGGCCGACTGCTCACCCACAGGCAGTTGCTGATAAGCCTGCACTAGATCCAGCTTGGGACACCCAAACCACACCCAGCACACACCCCAAACACCATGATTGGTTCTATTTACAAGTCCATAGCCCTGATTGGGCTACTTTAGGATCTGGGTGAGCCCATTGGGGTGCCCTTGGATCCACAGTCTCTATTGCTCTCAAACGAAGCTCTGGCCCTTTTCGGACTGCATGGTCAGCCATGTGGCGGTAGCCATCTTTACTCAATACATTACAGAGATATTCTAGCATTCCCCTAAACTCCATTTTTTAACTATATACAATTTTGGGCAACTGCTAAAGTCTTGTCCAACACAAAGATGTCACTTCCAGGTCATGATGAAAGTGACATTACAGCTTTGCCAGTGATGGTGATTCCCTACCATTTCTTCCACAGTCTTCTGCTTCCACCCAGTTGAGCAGTGGTGGGAAGGGCTAGCAAGGGGAGGGACCAAAGTGGGCAATGGATGACCTGGCCTCTGTGATTCTACATAATAGAAGATTATATCACACTCAGTATTATTCCATTGTATTTGTTTTGTACATGCATGTTGAACATTTTATATACAATACAGTATTCATACAGAGAATATACATAATTTATAAGTAATTTATTTTAAAACACTTATATGCCACCTCTTCAAAGTCTTACTCAAGGTCGTTCTAAAGCTAAATCTAATGCTGAGTTACAAATGTGCAAATCATCTTGAACATTTACATGCGCATATTTTAGGAGGAAAAAAAGTGCAAGAGAAAAAAATAACATGAAAATAAAGATTCATGGATTGATTCACACAAGGGAGAACTGAGAGAGATATGGGGATTTTCAAAATATAAGAGGGATAAGAAACTCAAAAACTACATGTTATTCTGTCAAAGCAAATAGCTTCCTGCTATCCCTTTGATTTGAGCCAAACTAATTTGAGCCAAGCTAGAAGTGATGGAGAACTCAGTTGCTACAAATTCTCTGTCACCATATTAAAATAACACAGATTGGGCCCACAGCATGGAGCTCTTTCCCCGCTGCACCTTTTCAAGTGCTAAAAGAGTTTGGGGGGGCTGCACATTTCACCCACAGCTGTTTTGGCACTTGAAAAGGCATAGGGTGTGGAGGGAGAAGAGTTCCCTGCCGTGCCTTGAGGTATTTTAAAATGGTAACTAGAGAACTCATGGTGGCCATGAGTTCTCTGTCATGTCTAGTTTGGCTCACTGGCATAACCAGATGGTGGGGAGAGGCTGATTGGCTTGGCATCAAGCTCAAAGGGGTCTCAAATGTAGACACTTTTAAGTTTTCTTGGAACTTGTTTTTTATGCGTATCATGTGTCACCATTTTAAAAAATGATTATGGCTATGGGTCTCCAAAGCTGGAAGTGGCTTGGGCCTCTCTGGATTTCTGAGAGGGTCTGCTCTTAGGCTTTGCATGATGCAGAATGATAACCAAATAACCCTCCTTCCAAATGTTGTAGACTGGGAATAAGTGGTCACTTTGGCCTCACTTCACTATTTCCAGATTAGTTTCAGGGAACATTTTGTTTGCTTGCTAACTCAAAAAGTGCCAAACTCACTTTGAACAACAAAATTGCCAATGGCTTCCTGGCACTTCTCAGAGTTCACTGGATTGAATGTTGTTCCTTGTGGGAATAAGTGACAACAAACATTAATCACCACAGAAGACATTAACATGGCAAGCCTGCCCAGAATTGCATGCACTACTTGCTGTTGCCTTTGGTGTAGACCTCTGTCAATAAGCTAACAGAAATCAAGGCTGGAAATGTAGCATTTCTTTGGAGAATGGAACACACTTCTCTATATTTATTTTACTGTGGGGGGAGTAGTGAAAATGCTTTCCTTTCAACATACAGTTTTACAGTGCATGAGATTGACTTAGAGAACAAGGCTATGAAGGTCTACTCAAAAGTAAAATCTGTTTTATTCGATAGGGCTTACTCCCATGAAAGTGTCTTTAGGATTGCAGTCCTAGCTACACAAATGGAGCCTTTAAGATATCTTTTCTTCACTGCAGCAAATACATAACACACGTCAGCGTTCTGTTTTATGTGGAATGTTCATGTTTGTAAAATGCAGCATCTTGTCACTTTATGAATTTTGCACCATTTTTCTTGCATATACCAAGGATCCAATTTAGTATCAATGTGGCTCCTTTGGGCTCTCGAGAATGATGGTCCCATCATGTTGGAGCAGGTCTCTTATAGATCATGAAAGACTCTGTGGTGAGTCAACAAACTGCAGACAGTGGAAGAAATATGATCAAAAGGAGTAAGTGGGGGAGATTTGTGAAGTGAGGATAGATCAAGATGTAGCCCCCAGTAAATCTTCAGAGGAAGAGCAGCACCTTGCTCCTCCTTGCTTCGCCTTCAGCACATGAAACACCTCTTGTTCTGAGAGGAAGGCCTAAAACACTCACTCAGGAACAGGGACTAACATGTGGAAGGGGTGGGAGAAAGAGAAGATATAATTTGCTTGTTATGAGAAACAAAGAAAAACTATATAAAAACACAAACACATATAAAAATAGTGTTACAGACTTATTAACATGGTTGCTCACATGTATCGTACCCAGCAGTTGAGCATTGCAAGGAAAGGGGGATATTGCGACACCCCAGGGGAGTGGGCTTCAGGGATTTTAGTAAGGACTGATTCACACAAGCGTATATATGCTTAATTTAACTTCTTGTCATGCACTAAGTCCAGCTTCTTGTCATGCACTAAGCCCAGCTTTATTTTAAATTGTTATGGGTTTGACCTGGATGATGAGAAATGAATTTATGTACAGACAAGCAGAGGACCTGCAAAGACTTGTGGGGGGGCATCTCATTTTTTCTCCATCCCCCTATAGAGTTGTGTGATGGCTACCACCAACAGGCAGGGCTGAGATGTGTATGACCACCAGCAAGGCTGAGTGACTGGTGAGTCTTTAGTGTTCACTGCCAGGTGTGTCCCTGGTAAATTCTCTTCCATCAGAGGCAGGGCCGGCCCCGGGTGTTTTTGCACACTAGGCAAGGACACCTTCTGGCACCCCCCCTCCCACGCTCTTTCCTTGGCAAGGGCCAAGGAAGGGAAGGAGGTTTAAACCCCCTTCCCTTCCATCTGAGCACCAGCTTGCTGGGCGCCCCGCAGCTGCAGGGCATGCTGGCAAGCCAGGGAAGAGGCAGGGGTTTAAACCCCTATCTCTTCCATCTGAGCACCAGCTTGCCTGCATGCCACACAGCTGCAGGGTGTGCCAGCAAGCCAGGGAAGAGGCGGGGGTTTAAAACCCCATCTCTTCCATCTGAGCGCTGGCTTGCCAAGCCAGGGAAGGGGCGGGGGGTTAGGTGGGGCTTTTGGTGGGGGCAGGGGGCTTTTGGCGCCCCTAAGGGCCAGCGCGCTCTAGGTGAACGCCTAGTTCGCCTAGTGAGTGAGCCGTCCTTGATCAGAGGCCATGACAGGGGAGGGGAATGGGATCCTTCCTAGGGCTATTCTGGCCTCCAAGTCCACCTCTACCCTTTCCACAGCTTCACTTTACAAAAACAAGACTTGGAAGGCTGAGTAATATTGTTGTATTTACCTAGCAGCACCCAAGATAGCTCTTAGATCTCAGATTTTTCTTTAAGTGAGGTTTCCTCAGCTTTGTAGAAAAATATTCTCTGTCTGTCCCTAGCTCCCTTTCATAGATTTATTTATCTGCACCATATAACCTCATTTATAATGAGATATATGGCACAGAAGTATGAATCAGTTCTTACTGGAAAGAATAATACAGTTGATTGGATCCAAAGGCTTCATTTCATTAATAGTGGCACTTTCCTCTTATGCAAGGAGTAGTCCACTAGTGCGAGCAACCTTGTTCTGGTGAAACAGGCATGTTCTACCAATGGGAGTCTCCTTGTATGACCATTAATGGAAGGGAACCTTGTGTCAAAACCAATATCTTCTCTTCCCTGGGAAGCAAATAAAGTGACCCTATGTTTCTAAAATACAATTATAAGCAAGGAGTTCATGAATACTGCAGAAGAAGTAGCACTTTTATGAACACACAATGAATGATGGATGTTCTCTATGATGTAGTTATATCAGTTCTTGTGTAATTTGTGTAATGATGCAGAGTTCTTGCATCATTAAACTGAGGAGCCTGAATTATAAAAAAGCAGCTTATTATTTTCCTCCTTATTATGTAGAAACCTGACTTGTTTCCATACAGCCAATATTTATAGACTTTGTCTGAAATGAATTTATATATTTATTCTCTTTCCAAAATCTATCATCTGACCATGAAGATGAAAAGCTAGAAATCTAAGGTGTTGTTTAGAATAAATTGTTCAACCTTAAGTAAAAAGAAAAAAAAGAAAAAAAAGAAAACATCACTCTGTTCTGATTCATTCTTTCCATTGCCAAAAACATACCTGTTTCCTGCATTAGTTGGGCACTGAGCCCCAAACACTCATGTTCATCTCTATCCTGAATAGCTGTCCAACACTGTCATTATCAAGCACATAATGTTATAATTATGTAATGACACTATGGCACATTGCTGTAAGCATAGGATATTGTTGTCTTCATCTGCATGATTAATATGCTGAAGGTGATTTGACATAATATGTTACTACACAAGTTTTCATATGCATAAGAATCTCCATTTATAAGACCTTAATCTACTGGTTGCATAGATCCAAGTGACACGTGTGTGTGTGTGTGTGTGTGTGTGTGTGTGTGCGCGCGTGAAGAGCCATCAAGTTACTTCACCTTATGGCAACCCTGTAAATCCTGTATAAGATCCAAGTGGCATATTCTCAAATAGATAAACCTTCTGACTTGAAGACATCCGATATATTAAGGTCTGGAAAATTCAGTGCTTTGCAAGAACTGCTGTACTTTTAAAATTTAAACATGTACTGACATTTGGAATATAATCTTGGCTTATTTTTTATTTTAATTTTATTTATGTTATTCATAGTCCATCTCACTGGACTATTCCACCCAAACATAATCTTGTGTATGCCCGGAAGAGTTGTATATCATAACAGAGACATACGCACACACGCACATGTTCAAGTGAAAATTGACTTTTTAAATAAAAGGAGTTTTATATTCACCGAACAGCTGTCTTCTCCTGACAGAATGTTTTTGACACACAAACTTAAAAATGGCAAACACTCAGGACTAATTCAACTAGATAGTTCATAGGGTGTTAATAATCAACAAGTGTCCTTGGAGAAGTGTTCTTGAGGCCTCTTTTATTATGCATTATAATTTTCTTTAGAGAGGCCACTCTCTATGTATTCCCTACAGGTATTGCTTTAATATATTTTTAATGTTTTGCTGGAGAATTGGGACAAAAAGGCAGGGGGGAGAGAAAACTGAATCTAAAACCTAGAATTCAGAACCTAAAAAAGGTTAGTCAAATGCAAAAGAGGGCCAGCAATAAAAGCTTAATATATGAAATATATAAAAAGATACATGTATTTATTAAACAAAAGTTTTAAAATTATATATAAGGGCCCAATTACACCTCATGTACAAATATCCAATTATAACACACAAGGGCTGATGGTCAAGTCCATCAGCCCTTGTTTTTGCTGGCCCTCTTTTGCATTTGACTAACCTTTTTCAGGTTCGGAATTGCTGGAGAATTGCCATTGGCCCTGCCAGTCTTCCACCCTAGGATGGGTTGCAAGCAGAAGAAACCCCAGCAACGGAGTTCTCAAAAGCATGATTCAAGGCCCAGGAGACAAAGAAATCTTTCCCATTTCCTTTAATCAAATTTGGATGGGGCCTATTGTGGGGACTGGAGTTGTAGATCAATTGGTTTTATCAGTAAAATATATTTAAAGACATGTTGTTTTGTACTTCTTCCAAATATTGACTCCCTGTGATCCAAAGGCCTGCTCCTGTGCTGCTCAAAAGACATTAACAAGTAATAAATTGCTGTTAGAATGTTCATCATCCATAAAACTGTCCTGGGCTGAATGGATTGATGCCTTGTGCCAGTCAATACCTGGCCCTTTGGCATGCAGGAGTATTTGCTGGCCTTCTCCTTTCAGCATAACTCACAGAACTTGGCAGGTATCAATTGCCTTGTAAGTTCTGTCCTGATGATATCGATGCAGAATTAAACAGAGAGCAAATCATTACCTTGAATAGTACCAATGATGGAAATCATGACACAAAAGGATGAACCACCAATCAAGGCTGCTGTGTAACCTCCATTCATTTCGAAGGGCCTTGAGTGGAAGCCCTATTGAAAGGACAGGAGGGTGCACAGCCAGCCATTAAGCTCAAACGGGGTAGCATTCTTATCACGCCATTGGCTAGGAACTGGAAGAAGGGGTGGGTGGGAATGGGAGATAAAGTTCTTACTGTTGTTGGTTTCTATATTGGCAGCAAAAAATGGGGAGGGGAGAATTAATGTTACTTCCCCTGGAGAAGTCACATAATAAGTTGTACAAACATACACTTTTATAACATTCGAGAGACAATCTCAATCAGGAAAGGAGCATAAATGTCCTCAGGCTCTTGTAATGTACACAAAACTTCAGAAAGGATCAACTTTTCTGCCACACTGAGAAGAGAATAAGCAGGGCATCCCATATTCCTATGGGGACATGCTTGCAGAACTCTACAACTGGCCTTATTGTCCTTTATATATATATGTAAAAAGATTTCTCCTAGTCTATTCCTTTATTGCACACTGGGTACACTTTCTCCTGCCTTTCACAGTGGAAATCCCACTACATCAGGTTTTCACTTTAACTGGGAGAATATCTAAAATTTATTCCAGGTTACATGGATTGCTGCAGCTTTGAGACTGTTTCTTTTATATGCATCTTTTTTCACCTCTTGGATTTTGGATGTGCACGTGCACATTGATAATATACTGCAACTTCCGCACCTCACTCCCAATAACAATTTTATAGAAACAGTATTAAGTTTTGAAGAACTTTTTCTTCATGGTTCTTTGGGCATGGCCAGGTTCAGATTCCCTGTCAGCTAACACTGGGGAAATATTTTATGTCACGTCAGACTGACTGACGGTAACCTTAGGGAATGTATACTGTGGGATCTAGGCTGCCAGATATAACTTGCTTGTTTAGTCAGCCCTCATCTTGTTTTCTCCTTTTAGCTTTGAACATAGCATACTCTGCATGAGGTCAGTCAACCTATTAAGAAGAATGGGGTGGGAAGAATGTGGGGTATGTGGGAAGAATAGTGCTGGTTTTGATTGCATTGTGTTTGGTCCATTCCAGCCCACGCTGTAATTGAAATACAACTAGAGATTTCACAAAAATATTTTAATTGACATGTTTATTAATTTTAGTTGTTATTAGCTGCTTTGGGAGCCATGGGGTAACATACGATAAACAATAAATGCCTTCTAAATGTTAGCAAGATAGTAATATCAGTTGGTGCTTATGCTAACATAGAACCAAGTGTTTCACTTGACACAGGTATTTTCAGATTAAGGAACAGGACATTATTAGCTGAATAGACTGATCCAAGCTATAGCAAAGTGAAAACTGTTACTCTATTAAGGATCCTAATGTTATAATTTGAGTTAATGCCAAGTGGTACAGGTATTTAATCATAAACATATTTGTAATGTACCCCTTATTCTAACCCTTTACCTACATTTAATTGCTATAGGCTTTTTAAAGAATTAATTATGAGTTAGGTCTCAATTCTCTTATCTACTAAATTGCAGCATTAGACTGGACCAGAGCTTGGTTCATTTTCCTTTTACTTTTGTGCTTGAAATATTTTCAAGGCATATTTATATTCTCATAAACAAGGAAAGCAATGAGACAATGGTGCTTTACTCTGAAACTTTTAATTACCTGCTTTTGAAAGTGAAGAAGGAGGCATATGCTTAATTGTTAGGAAATATTTATTAGGTAGCCTAGTTTTCTGCATTGCAAATTGTCTTGCCAGGTTCTTAGCTGGGAATCCATGTAATTTCTCACAGCCACTGACAGAAAAATATTTGTTGCCAAGCATTCTCTGGGTACAGTTACATAAGAATATAATAGCCATTCTGCATCAGACCAATAGTCCCTTTTGTCAAGCATCCTGTTTCCAACAGTGGCTAGTGAGATGCCATGAGGAATTTACAGCCAGAGCCTACAGGCAGGACCCAAAGACAACGGCTGTCATCTGCTAACTGCTTCTCAGCATCCCTAACACCTGACAATCAGGAGGTCCTATTGGCTAGTTGCTGACAACAGATCCATCATTCAAAAATCTGTGCAACTGTGAGCTGCAAATGACAACAACCTGTTATGATAAGCAGTGTTCCCTCTAAGCTGAGTTAATGTGAGCTATCTCACAGTTTTTTAGCTTCCACCTCATACATTTTTGTCTTAGCTCAGGAGCTAAATTGCTCTCTCACAATTTTAATGCCAGTAGCTCACAAAGTAGAATTTTTGCTCACAAGCTTCCAGAGCTTAGAGGCAGCATTGATGATAAGTAGTACTTCCTTTCAAAGGTGTCTTAGCCAAAGAATGACTGGGACAGTTGAAATGGACCCCAAACAGAGGGGACACTCAACTGCCCCCACTACTGCTTCAATCCACCCCATCCAGGTTCAAGCAGAAAGCTTGGTGGCTACCACTGACACCTACTGGGTTTGGGGCTTGGGTGGCTGGCTCAGTGGTGGTAGGTGGGTGCTCATGCTAACTGTTATGTATGCAGGCCGCCACCAGGGGCCCATGGTCACAGGTCAGAGCTTGGCTCCTGAAAACAATAGAATGGTAGGCTCCCAGTCCACCCTGTACCAACCAATAGAACCATGGAAGGAAATTCAAACCCTCCAATGGGACTGTAGGGATATGGGGTGTGGGTGTATATAGTCGGCCTTGCAGGGCCGTTTTGCATGCTTGTTGTGTGAAGTACCAATAAGCGCATCAGACTGCATGTCGTAGTCCAAGTCCTCCATGCATCAAAACCACTGTGCTACCGCTGCCCGGCTCTCCCAGTCATCGCTCCCCACATCACATTCGAGTCATGGCCACATGTCGTAGTCCAAGTCCTCCATGCATCAAACCAACTACTTTACAGTGGTGATGAGGATGGGATACGACTGAGCAGGCCTGACTCAATGTCCAGTGCAGCATCGAGCTCTGACACTGAGGAAGCTACCATGCCACTGCTGCCTGGCTCTCCCAGTCATCACTCCCTGCATCACACTCCAGGACACCTTGAGACTTTTGACCCTGCTCACCTAGAGCTATGGGATTTGTGGATGGACCAGCTCACGTGCTACCTCGCGTTCCACAAGATCACTGACCCAGGTAAGAGACGGGCCCTCCTCATCAGCATGTACGGGGTGAACACCATCCGGCTCGCTAAAAGCCTCCTTGCACTGAGGGCAATCCTCAAGTGTACCTATGAGGAGATCATAGAGGCCCTGACCCGCTACCTCATGCCCAAGCCTACGTTCCTGGCCAAGCAGTTGGACTTCCAAGGGTGCATCCAAAAGCCAGGAGAGACAGCCGCAGCTTTCATGGCTGCGCTGCAACAGCACGTGATGGAATGCACCTTCACCAAAGTGGAGGAAAACATCCTCACTCAATTTGCTTGGGGTCTTAGCAATGAGAAGCTCCAGCGGAAACTAATCAGTACCACGGACATCAAACTCGAGGATGCCCTCCAGATTGCCATCGCACACGAGGCCTCCCACTGTTACTGACTGTCAGCCGCTTCTCACCTCGTGTTTCCTGACTCGGCCTCTGAGAATTCTGAAGAGGAAGATGTTCTCCTGGTCCACCCGCCCAGCCGATGTAAGCAGCCTGGTTCTTCCAGGTCCCCCAAGACCCCCTCCAATCATCCCACGTGCACCAGCTGCGGAGATGCACACGATAGGAAATTGTGCCGGTTCCAGAATGCCATGTGTCACATGTGCGGGAAGCAGGGTCATCTCACCCACATCTGCAGGTCCAAGGGGACCAAATAGCAACTGTCGCAACCCCACCGCCAGGCCTCTGTGACATACGAGACCACCAAGGATACGGCTGACCTTTACTACCTCACCAGCCAGCCTTCCCTTCAGGTACTTTGCCTCCCCAACCTAGCTCCCTGAAAATCCAAGCACAGGTCCTGATAGAGGGGTTCCCCTGTCCAATGGAAGCCAACTTGGGGTTGACAGCTTCCATCATTTTGGTAGAGACACTAAAGAGACTTTGTCCTAGTGGGGGGCCCCGTCTGTGCCCATCACCCTTGAGCCTCATGGACTTTCAAAAGAATGTGGTGCCGATCCAGGGCATGGATACTTTCCGCATGAAGTATAGGGGGTTCAAAGGGTTCCTGGTCTTGGTCGTGGTGGAGGGAAACTTAGTCAGCTTGTTGGGTGGGCCTGGTTCATGCTGTTGGGCATCACTATTGGGGGGGATGAATAAATGTACACCGCAGGATTATGCTGATGTTTGTGGGGAATTTCCGAGGGTGTTTGTGTCGGTAGCTGCTCCACAGACTGGTCTGCCTCCTCCGACACCTCTGCCTTCACCAAGCTGGACAGAGGTTTCTCGTCCTCTGCAGAAATGCTGGCTAGCTCCACGTTGTGCTGAAAACTGCTTCCAGAGAAATCACTGCTCCTTCAGGAACTGATTCTCCACAGCTTCACTCAGCTTCACTCTGCTACTGTACTAGCCCGCTAACAGCTCAGGCTGGGCCCATAACCCTGTCGGTAGCGGGTGCGCGCCACCGTAAAGAATGAATGCAGAGCCGTGAGCTGAAAGCTATGTACAGATTTATTTACAGAGCTGGAGCTTACTTACAATTTTATTACACAGAAGGACAAAGTGCTGCGCTGCAACCAGTCTCTCTGGGAGAGAGAGAGCTACTGGACACTAAACACATATATACACAGTGCCAGCCAATCACTAGACACTTTGTCTAATTATCAGAATATGCTGAGTCAGGCTGCCTGGCTGATGCAACATTTATCACCTGACTAGCTACATCTGTCAAGTAGATGGAACTGATCTATTCTGACTGCTGACAATCTTGCCAGCTTCATATATACATTATGCTGACACGCCTCTCAAGATTTCAGACAGTCAGACCAAGCATTCCACTTAAATAAACAAATTTTTCTTTACATAAATTCTTAGTAAAGATGTCGGCAACATTTGATTCAGAGGTGCACGGTTCAATGGATACAAATTTTCTCTGAACAGCATCTCTTACATTTTGGTAACGCACAACCACATGCTTACTTCTGAAGCGTACCTGTTGGTTTGTAGCAAGTTGCCTAGCTGAACTGCTGTCACAAAAAAGTTTAACAGGCAAAAGACAATTTATATCAAAGCTTTTTAACAGATGCATAAACCATTCCATCTGTAACACACACTCATTTATCGATGAATATTCCGCCTCACAAGAGCTGGCTGAAATATGATTTTGGCGGATTGTTTTCCAACATACAAGTGCGCCATATACACATATTGCATACCCTGTGGTAGATCTGCCATCAGATCTCTCCCCCCAACTGGCATCACAGTATGCAAACAGCTGCTGAGTGCTGGACACATCCAGAACAAGTTTTTTATTTATTGACCCTTTTAGAAAACGTAGAACTCTCTTAGCAGCTTGCCAGTCATGATCTGTGGGAGAGGAAGACTTTTGGGTTAGCCAATGTACAGCAGTGCATATATCAGGGCGAGTACAGCAACTCAAGTATAACAAAGATCCCACCAATGACTGATACAATTGTTTGTCAGCAAACTCTGGGCTATTTACAGGCTTACAAAAATCAGTAGACATTGGAGTTCCAACAATGTTGCATTCACCCATTTTAAATTTATCTAGCAATGCCTGTATTTTGTCTGCTTGACTCAGCTCAAACATCCCTTGAGCATTTCTCTGCACTGTGATGCCTAAATAGTTTTTCACAGACCCCAAATCTTTTATTTTAAACAATTGTTGCACAGTGCTTTTAAACCACGAAAGCTGTTTGTTTGTAAGATGCAGAAATAGGAGATCATCAACAAAAACTAAGACCAAGCATAGCTTATCATCTACAGATATGCTATACAAGCAAGGATCAGCAACACTCTGTTTGAATCCTAGCTGCGTCAGTGCATTGTACAAACAGTCCTGCCAAAGAAAAGCGCTCTGTTTGAGACCGTAGAGGCCTTTATGTAAACGCAGAACTAAGTTTGGATCGGCAAATTGAAACCCTGGTATTTGCTGCATGTACAGCTCATCCTTGAGATCAGCATTTAAATACGCTGTGTCAAAATCAAAATGTGTAACACTCATATTAAGTTTAGAAGCTAGAGCCAATGCTGTCTTTACACTTTCCATCTTCACAGTAGAAGAGAAACAAGCATCATAATCTTGACCTTCAACCTGGTCGTAGCCTTTAGCCACAAGTCTTGCTTTATAAGTTAAAGATCCATCCTTGGTTGATTTAACCTTAAATAACCAGCGACAGCCCAAAGCTTTCTTGCCCTCTGGCAACTGTGCAGGAGAACACACCTTATAATTCTGCAAAGAGGCATGTTCTGCCTTCATGGCTTCAAGCCACGCTTCCCGCTCGGCCCCTTGCAAAGCAAAAACATCATCAACAGTGTTAGGAATATAAACATGATTAATTCCATAACGTTGGGGCGGAACGCCTTTGTTGCTCCTGGTAGACACACGCAGCTGCGACTGCTGGCTGCTTTCTGGCTGCTGTTCCGTCTTATCAGCTTCAGATAAAGACCTGGTAGGAGAAAGCTTCTTTGAGTTAGTTTCAGCTCGACCTTGAGCACTCTGCTCAGCACCAGCAACAGGAAAAATTACCTGTGAAGGCAAGTCATTATCATGAATATCAGCCCAGTTTTTATGTTCACAAAAATTTGCTGAGCGACTGAAAACCACAGCATTATCCTTAGTGGCAAACCGGTAGGCTTTCATGCCACTCTGATACCCAACAAAAGTTAGAAGTTGAGCCCTTTTCTGTCCCTTTCGCCTCTTGCTTAAAGGAACATTTACCCATGCCTTTGCACCAAAAATTCTTAAATGATCTATGCTGGGCTCTGTGCCAAACAGAACGGTGTAGGGATTTGATCAATGGATTTGGTCCAGAGACGGTTTAAAGTATACTGGCAATATTTGATTGCTTCTCCCCAAAAAGAAAAAGGTAACTTGGCATCAGTAAGTACTGAATGGACCATGGTCTGCAACACACCATTTCTACGCTCTGCTAGGCCATTCTCTCTGGGCTGTGCCACATTTGTCCGCCTATGCACAATCCCATGTGACTGGAAAAACTGAAGGAGACTTTCACTCAGAAACTCCCCACCCATGTCAGATTGAAAGGCACGAAGAGGACATTGTAATTGCTTCTCCACATTAGCAGCCCAGTATTTAATTGTTGCACACACTTGTGATTTGTGCTTTAAGGGAAAAACCCAACCATAATGTGAATGGTCGTCCACCAAGACCAAACAGAAACGATGGGTCTCTGGGTTGTTATAAAGGCCCCCGGTCTCACTACAGCTTGACCCCTCAGTTACCCCCATTCGTATGAGGTTCCATACCGCTCTGCTGGCCCTAAGACCAAAAATTGACACGGAGCTAGACCGTTTGGTGGCACAAGGGGTCCTTGAACCCATATCACATGCCATTTGGGAAACCCCCAACATGACCCCTGTAAAATCAAATGGCAATCAATATCTGCATATGTGTGGACTACAAATGCACACTGAACAAGTCCCTCCATGACCATTCCTACCCAGTTCCAGTCATTAGTCATGTGCTCGCTTCCCTGGAGGGGGCTAAGATTTTTGGGAAGTTCTACCTGGCACAGGCTTATCAGCAGCTGCCAGTAGACGAGGCTACAGCCATGGCCCAAACTATTGTAATGCATCGGGGGGCTTTCAGGGTAAAGCACCTACAGTTTGGGGTGAGCGTCACCTCAAGGATCTTTCAGCAAGTAATGGACTCCTTGTTAAAAGGGATCCCTGGAGTGACACCATTCTTTGATAACGTCCTTATCACCATGGCCACCCCTGATGACTTCGCCTCCCACCTCTGTGCTGTCCTGCAGTGATTCGACTCTGCCGGCCTCAAGGTGAAATAGGAGAAATGCCTCCTCGGGGTTCCAGAGGTGGACTTTCTCGGATTCCGAGTGGATGCATCCGGCCTTCACCCAGCCAAAGACAAAGTCAAGGCCATTGTGGAGGCCTTGGCACCCATGGCCAAGGCAGAGATTCAGGCATTTTTAGGATTAATAAACTTTTACCATGCCTTTCTGCCACACAAAGCCGCTGTTGCAGAGCCCCTTCATCGCCTCCTGGATAAGTCAGCACCATGGTCTTGGGGTCCGAGGGAGGCAGCGGCATTCTGGGGGGTCAAGGCACTTTTAATTTCGAACAAGGTCCTGGCACACTTCGACGAGTCCCTGCCGGTGGTCCTCGCATGTGACACCTCCCTCTATGGTGTCGGGGTGGTCCTGGGCCATGTTCTTCCAGACAGCCGCGAAGTTCCCATGGCCTATTATTCCAGGACGCTGTCGGCTGCCAAGCGCACTTAAGTGCAGATTGACCAGGAGGGCTTAGCGATCGTCCCTGGGGTCAAGAAGTTTCATAACTTTGTTTATGGTTGCCTCTTCACCATTGTCACTGGCCATAAACCACTGCTGGGCCTGTTCACAGCAGATAAACAGATACCCCAAGTGCTGTTGCCCCACATCCTCCAATGGTCCCGATTCCTGGCGGGCTACAATTACTACCTGGAACACTGCCCAGGCAACGCTATGGGGCACACAGATGCCTTGAGCCACCTGCCACTTCCTTCCTCTGATGCTGATCTGGCTCCGGCACCTGGGATCCTCATGCTGGAGGATTTTCCAGATGCTCCCCTGCAAGCTGCTGATATCGCGGCCCGCTTGACCTGCGACCCCGTCCTCTCCCAGGTCTTGAGCTGGGTGGTGAGGAGATGGCCCTCAGCTTCCCCAGAAGAACAAACTGTCAGCTCTAAAGGGGTGTTTGCTGTGGGGAGACAGGGTCGTAGTCCCCAGCTCACTAAGGCACCGGGTCCTCACGGCACTGCATGAGGCGCACCCAGGCATCGTGAGGATGAAGGCCCTTGTCCGTAGTTATGTGTGGTGGCCAGGAATCGACATGGAAATTGAGTCATGGGTCTGGAAGTGTCGGAACTGTCAAGTACAGCCCAACCCACCCAGCGCTCCCAACCAGCCTTGGGAATCGATGTGCAAACCATGGTCCTGGCTGTATGTGGACTTTGCTGGGTCACTCCAGGGACTGCTACTTCTAGTGACTGTCGACTCTTACTCGAAGTGGCTAGAGATCAACCCAGTGCCCACCACCTCCACAAAGGCTGTCATCAGAGCCCTCCATCGGATCTTCACAACCCATGGGCTACCAGACTCAATTGTCTCAGACAATGGGACCACCTTTACATCAGCAGAGTTCCAGGAATTCCTTCAGAGGACCTGATCTACCACATCCGATCAGCCCCCTTCTACCCTGTGATGAATGGACAAGCGGAGAGGATGGTGTGCTTGACCAAGGAAGCCCTAAGGAAGATCATGGACAGCAACTGGGAGTTTCAGCTGGCCCGCTTCCTGCTGACCCAGAAGATGATGCCCAATCCGATTTCTGGATACAGCCCCATGGAACTCCTGATGGGACGGCACCCCACAACACTGCTGGACTGGCTATACCCGGACTGAGCACCGGACTCCAAGAGACTTGTGGAGCAGTGCGACGTGCCACGTGGTTTCTTCCCCAGATTGTCAGAGTCATGGGACCAGTGTCCTATAAGGTCTCGACAGAGGATGGCTGGCTCCTTAGGAAACACATAAACCAACTCCGGCAGCAGCAACTTCCAGAGGCAGGAGTGCCACTTCCACCAGCCGCAAAGCAAGGGACCCACACCCTGGAGGCCAGAGTACTACCCAACCCCCGAGCACAGAAGAGGCCCCCCAGTCATACTGCTGCCAGCACCACCCAAGCTGGAGGTACCTCCACTGCTGCTACAGCCGGCCCCAGCTAGTCCGAGCTAGTCAACTGGAGGCAGTGATCGCCACCCCTGAACCAGCCCCCCGGCAGTCCCTGAGAGAGTGCAACCCCCCCCACACTTATTTAAAGTACTATGTGCCATAGGTAGAGTCAGAACTATGGGGGGAGGGGGGTTGCCACCAGGGGCCTGTGGTCATAGGTCAGAGCTTGGCTCCTGAAAACAATAGAATGGTAGGCTCCCAGTCCACCCTGTACCAACCAATAGAACCGTGGCAGGAAATTCAAACCCTCCAATGGGACTGTATGAGTATTGGGTGCGGGTGTATATAGTCAGCCTTGCAGGGCCGTTTTGCATGCTTGTTGTGTGAAGTACCAATAAATGCCCCAGACCACATGTCGTAGTTCATGCGTCGAACCCAGTACTTTACACTAACCTTGTCCTGGCTCTAGCAAGCCCACTTCTAATGGCAATTCCTGCCAGCCTCGCACAGGTCGAGGGTTGCCTGTTGCTTGGCCCCAATGTGGGTGGCCCTGGCATTGGGAGCAGTTGGGGAGGTGGTAGTGATTCTGGGATCCCACCCTGGACTTTTGCCTAGGGCCCCAGAATCACTAAGACCACCTGTGCTTCCTTTCATTTGTCTTGAATCTACTAGCTTTCATGAAGTGACTCGAACTCCTAGTATTACGGAAGAGAGATAAATGTTCCTTTCTATGGACTCTCTCTACACCGTTTGTAATTTTGTAGACCTCTAGAATGTCATTCTTCAGTCACCCTTTCCTAACCCAAAAAGCCCAAGTTGTTTTAGCCTTGCCTCATACAGCAGATATTCTATGATCATTTTGTTACCTTTTTCTGCATGTTTAACAGCTTTTCAGTATCCTTTACAAAATGTGGTGATCAGACCGGCATTGCAAATGTGGGCACATCAGGGTAGAGGCAGTTTTATTATTTTTATTTATTTGTTTCATTATCAATATGGACTGCCTGGCAAGGTCTAGAGGCAGCAGGAGGAAGGTTGTGGGCCTAACATGCCTGGGGAATTGTAGATGTTTATATGTTTATATTAGAAGTGTTTATAGATGTTTTATAGATGTTTATATACAAATGTTAGAAGTGTCTGAGATAAAATCAGGGAGTTGGAATGCTTGATATTGGGGGAAAACATAGACAATGTGGGCATTTCAGAAACTTGGTTGTTGCCCTGCAAGGACCTTATAACTCTCTTATGGACTTATTACTTAATAACTGGACTGTGCAATAAGTGTGCCAAGGGAAACAGAATGTGCAGTGACCATAAGCTGATGCCAACTGCTTGGACTGTGAACACGCACCCAGATGAGGGAAGCCTCCTCTTGAAGCTTTGTGACAGACCAAGAGTGCATCTATGGGTTACCTGCCACCTCTCACCTGCAACGCAGCAGAGATGAGCCAAATGCCCTGGCCGCGAACAGCACACAAAAGCCAGTAAAAGCATGCTGTAGAGGAACACCATGCCATGCTAGAGAAACCTGAACATCTCTACAGACTCCATGAACAGAAACCGCTGTCAGCACCAGGGCCGGTGCCATTTTTTTTGCACACTAGGTGAGCCTACCTTCTGCCCTCCACCCCCCACCCTGTGTGCCCACTAATTTTCAAACATAAATGCATTTTAGAAAGAATGAAAAACACAAAATTTGAAATTGCTAACTTCTTTTTTCTTTTTAATTGTGAGAACAAATAATACAATCTCAGATTTTCTCTCTCAAACAGGAAAACACAAATCACAAAACATTTTGAAAAATGCTGTTAATTGTGATGTTGAAATTTAAGTTGCTTTAATGTTTCCATTTCAGGCACATCAGAATCTCATTTTGTGTGCCTTTTCTTTAGCAAATTTTGTCACCAATTCCTTCAAGTCAGGTGCTGATGCTTCAGCATGTTCAATTGAAATAGTTGCAAATGGAAGGCCCCTTCACTTCCTATGGGAAGCCCTAATTACTTTGAAAGCATGTCACCAACCAGGGGTACATTATCCTCTTAATGCATAAGAACATAAGAACATAGGAGAAGCCAATGTTGAATCAGGCCAATGGCCCATCTAGTCCAACACTCTGTCACACAGCAGCCAAAATATACCAGGTGCCATCAGGAGGTCCAGCAGTGGGGCCAGGACACTAGAAGCCCTCCCACTGCTGCCCCCTCCAGCACCAAGAATAGAGTGCATCACCTGCCCCAGACTGAGGACTTCTGCTCCATATGTTTATCTAATTCCCTCTTGAAACTGTCCATGCTTGTAGCTGCCACCACCTCCTGTGGCAGTGAATTCCATATGTTAATTACTCTTTGGGTGAAGAAGTATTTCCTTTTATCTGTTCTAACCCGACTGCTCAGCAATTCCATGGAGTGCCCACGAGTTCTTGTATTGTGAGAAAGGGAGAAAAGTACTTCTTTCTCAACCTGCTCAATCCCATTCATAATCTTATAAACCTCAATCATGTCACCCCTCAGCCATCGTTTCTCCAAGCTAAAGAGCCCCAAGCATTTTAACCTTTCTTCATAGGGAAGGTGTTCCAACCCTTTTATCATTCTAGTTGCCCTTCTCTGCACTTTTTCCAATGCACTTATGTAACTGCCATTAACATTGATTGGAATTATATGTACTTGCTGAGAGAATATGTATTTTTGTTAAAATGGAAGGACCAGTCCATTATGACTGGTTTTCTTATGACGTCTGCAATTGTGTCATTATTATATTTTTATGTTTAAGCTTCACTGGCTGCTAGTCAATGCTTTCTTTAAAAAAAATTAAACACAATTTGATATTTAAAACTGCTTTTCTGTGCTGGCTTGAGAAACTTAGCTTTCATAGAATTGTGATTCAAAGTGAAGAAGCGATCAAATTCGTACAATATATCATGTTTACCTACCCCCCTCTCTCTTGCACACACAATCCAATGTGCAGACACTGGTGAAAACACAGATTTACCCATTGTTAGCATTATGTTTTGTTTTGTTTAATTTTAAAATTTTTATTGATAAAACATTACAACATAAACAACAACAAATAAGCTATAAACACAGTTATAAACATGATTCATGACAAATATTACAGTATGCTCATCAAAGCCTATGCTATAAATAAGTTATAATATTTCTTTTAGGTTGAAATAATATAATATAATATAATATAATATAATATAATATAATATAATATAATATAATATAATATAATATAATATAATATAATAATCGTATAGTTGGGTTGAGATATGAACTAAAGTACATAATAAGTGCTGTACATGTAATTATATGCTTTGAACCTAGAGCCTTTGAGAGGGAGAAAAGAGAGTTGAGAGCTGTAAGAGGTATAAGAAAGAAATTAGCAAGGGTTAGAAGAGAAGTAGCTGAAGGTATGTTTGATTTGGGGGGATCAATGTCATGATTGAGAGCATGTGTAATAAATGGGAACCATTTCTCAGTGAAATTTGTTTGTCTTGGGTATATGTCTATTTGGAGTAGACTGTCTGTAATTTTTTCCATTATCAAGTGGCCCCAGATCTTTGAGTACCATTCTGATAAGGATGGTAGCGATTGTTCTTTCCAATGTCTTGCTATTAAAGTCTGAACCATGGACAATAAGCTGGGTATCAGCTCCCATCAGATCTTTGGTACTGATGGATCGTTATTGTGTTGCAAAAGAATTGTTTCAGGGGTTAATGCTATGGAATGGCCAGTCATCCATGTGATGTGCTGAAGGATTTTGGACCAAAATTCAATTATTTGGGGGCAGTTCCACCAGCAGTGGGCAAAAGTTCCAACTCCTCCACAGCCCTTTCAGCAAAGGGCTGGAGTGGAGGGAGTGATGTGAGCTAGCTTTTCAGGCGTGGTATACCATCTAGCTAAAATCTTGTAGTATTGAAGTCTAACGTGAGCCAAAGATGGGGAGGAAAGTGAGGTACACCATATATCTGACCATTGATCTTCAGTGAGAATCTTGTTACAGTCCCGTGACCAAGCTTTTTGATACGGTAAAAGCTTTGGAGAGCTTATATTGAGTAGTATGAGATATATTTTCTTGATGACACCTTTTGTGTTTGATAGATCACTTTTTAAGAGTTCTTCAAATTTAGTGGGTTGCGAACTTAATGAAGTTGAGAGATGCAATTGAGTAAACATATGTTTCAATTGTAGGTAGAAATACCATGGGATGTTGTTTTCCAGTTTTTGTTCAAGGAGTGTTTTTGGAGCTAGATCGTTGTTCAGTGTGATGTCCTTTATGCATGAGACATTGGCTGCTCTCCATCTTGCTGCAATGAGTTGATCATTTCATGGAGGGAACCATGGCTGGTGAAATATAGAGGAGAACCTTGATATTGAGGGTATCAGACTTTTCAAAATGCATCCCATGTTTTTAAGATGTTTACAATAAAGATATTGAAGTCCAGAGAGACGTAATTTGGGCACAGTCCATAACACATCCTTTAGCATAAGAGGATGAAGTAGTGGGTCCAGAGGCAATATCCAGTCCAATTGATTGATATTTGTGAGTATCTTGACAACATTAGACAGAAGTATAGCTCTATAGTATAAGCTTATATATGGAAAACTAAGTCCTCCTTGTGAGGTCCTCTTTCTCAGTGTTTTGAAGGCTACTCGAGGATGTTTGCCATTTCAAAGGAAGGTATTGATTGCTGCTTGCCATTGTTGTAGGGTTCTTGCTGGTATCTCAATTGATATGGTATGAAAAAGAAATATGAATTTGGGAAGAACAAAACTTTTAATTAGATGAAACCTGTCTTGCCAGGAAAATTTCATTTTGTCCTATTTTTCCAGATCTGCCTTGATGTCTTGAAATTTGCTCAGGTAATTCAGCTTCATTAGTCTTTCATGGAAGATGAGATTTGAATTCCTAAATATGGTATCGGCTTGTCCGACCAATGGAATGCATGGCTAGATTTCAGTCAACATAGATCGCTAGCTGCAAGTTTGAGAGGTAGAATTTGCAACTTGAAATGATTGACCTTTAATCCTGAGATTAAACCAAACTTCGTAAGGATGCTTTGCAGATGTATGAGTGAATTTTCCAGATCGGTCATATACAGTAGCATGTTATCTGCAAACATGCTTAATTTGTATTCATTAACTTCTAGACAGACACCAGTGATCTTAGGATTGCTTTGGATCTCAGAGGCCAAGGGTTCCAGTGCGATTGTGAATAGAATTGGGGATAAGAGGCAGCCTTGCTGAGTTCCCCTTTGTAATGTAAAGATATAAAAGGTTGTTTCATTAACATGGATTTGTGCCGCAGGCCAAGAATAGAGAGCATTATGTTTTTCAAAGAATTTTTTTTAATGTGGTTTCAAGCAAATTCGTTTCAGTGTGGGATTCTAAAATCTGGGGAAATAATATTTCTCTGTCATTTTACATACTATTCTCACTAGTGGCACTGATTTGGTTTTTGCTTTTCTGTATGTAATTTAAATGTAATGCCCTACATGGGCTAGATTGTACATATGATCTATTTTTGCACTAAATGGGTTGATTGCTTGTTTCCTAAATGTTTCAGATCTATAAGAGGAACATGCAAGCACAAGAAGAAGGTTGGTTTGTGCCCATCATGATGAACAGAAATTTGAATATTGATGCAGACTCAGCATAGGTTCTGTAAGGGAAGATCTTGTCTCACTATCCTGTGGACAAGGGGGACCCAATAGATGTGGTCTATCTTGACTTCCAGAAAGGTTTTGATAAAGTTCCTCATCAAAGTAAACTCAATAGTCATGGGATAAAAGGACAAGTCCTCTTGTGGATCAAAAACTGGCTAATTAATAGGAAACAGAGAGTGAGTATAAATGGGCAATTTTCGCAGTGGAGGGTGGTAAGCAGTGGGATTGATGCTTTTTAACTTGTTCATTAATGATTTGGAGTTGGGAGTAAGTAGTGAAGTGGCGTTTGTTTTTGTTTGTTTTTTGAAGTGATTAAGTCCCTGCCCTTTTTGAAACAGCAGTGAAGCAAGTTCCTGAGGATGAGGAAAGACAGGAGGGCCTGACATGTTGTGGTCCATGAAGTCATGAAGAGTTGGACTCAACTGTGCGGCTGAAAAACAACAACAACAATAAAAGTGAAGTGGCTAAATTTGTGGATGACATGAAATTGTTCATGGTGGTGAAAACCAGGGAGGATTGCGAGGCACTCCAAAGGGATCTGTCGAGGATGGGGAGTGGGCATCAACCTGGCAAATGAGGTTCATTGTGGCAAAGTGCAAAGTGCTGCACATCGGGTCCAAAATCCTAACTATGAATACACATTGATGAGGTCCGAACTGGCGGAGACTGACCAAGAGAGATCTTGGAGTTGTAGTAGATAAACTCACTGAAAATGTTGAGACAGTGTGCGACTGCAATAAAAGAGGCCAACGCTATGCTGGGGATTATTAAGAAGGGAATTGCAAACAAATCAGCCAGTACCATAATACCCCTATATAAATCGCTGGTACAACCTCATTTGGATAATAGCACACAAAAGGTGGTTGGTAACTCAAAACTAACAATTCCCATTATGAGGGAAATGGTCAAGTATGTATCTGGTTTAGGACTTAGAAAAGGAATAGGCAACATGAATGAGGTGACTTTGTATAAATAAAAACAATACATAGCTTGTCACAATCAAGCTGTTTTGTTATACAGACATGTCTTTAAAACTGTGGAGAGGGATCTCTTGGCAGTCAGTGCTTAAATAAACAAGCATAAACTTCTTTATCTCAAAAATACTTAGAATCATAGAATCATAGAGTTGGAAGGGCACAGTGACCCCCTGCTCCATGTCAAGAAGATGGCTGAAAAACCTTCCAGGCATTTCCCTGTGCATGCAACAAAGTGCCATGAGATCTAAGCACAAAGGAGAGCCCACCACTGCCCAAGGAAGCTGTTCCACTGAGGAATCACTCTATCAGGAAGTTCTTTCTAATGTTTAGCCAAAAACTCTTGTGATTTAATTTCAACCCATTGGTTCTGGTCTGACCTTATGGGGCAACAGAAAATAACTCTGCACCATTGTCTCTATGGCAGCCCTTCAAGTACTTAAAGATGGTTATCATATCACCTCTCAGTTGTCTTCTCTTCAGATTAAACATACTCCAGACCCCTCACCATCTTTGTTGCCCTCCTCTGGACACATTCCAGCTTCTTTATATCCTTCTTAAATTGTGGTGTCCCCAACTGAACACAATACTCTAGGTGAGGTCTAACCAGAGCAGAGTAAAGCAATACCATAAATTTGCATGATCTGGACTCTGTACTTCTGTTGATACAACCCAAAAATGGCATTGGCCTTTTTAGCTACTGCATCACACTGCTGACTCATGTTCAGTGTATGGTCTATTAAGACCCCTAGATCCTTTTCACACATACTACTGCCAAGACAAGTGTCCCCCATCCTATAATTATGCATTTGATTTTTCCTACCTAAGTGCAGAACTTCACATTTATCCCCACTGAAATTCATTTTATTTGTTTTAGCCCAGTATTTCATCCAATCATGACCATCCTGTATACTGACTCTGTCTTCTTCTATATTCGCTACCCCTCCCAGTTTACTATCACCTACAAATTTAATAAGCATTCCCTCTAATCCTTCATCTAAATAATTTATAAAGATGTTGAACAAAACAGGTCCCGGGACAGATCCCTGAGGCATTCCACTTGTTACTCCTATCCAAAAGGATGAAGAACCATTAACAAGTACTCTTTGGGGGTGCGATCTGTTAACCAGTTACAGATCCACCTAACAGTAATAGGATCCAAACCACATTTTACCAACTTGTCAACAAGAATATTAACAAAAGTCTCACTGAAATCAAGTTAAACTATGTATACAGCATTCCCCTGATCTAGCAAGGTAGTAACTTTTTTAAAAAAAGTTAATCTGACATGACTTGTTCTTCAGAAACACATGATGGCTCTTAGTACTCACAGCCATCCTTTCTAAATGCTCAAAGACTGACTGTTTGATGATCTGTTCTAATACTTTTCCAGGTATAGACGTCAAACTGATGGGTTGGTAGTTGCCCAGATCCTCCTTTCCCCCCCTTCTTGAAGATGGGGACAACATCTGATGCTCTGTATTCTTGGTGCTTGGGGGAGGCAACACTGGGAGGGCTTCTAGTGTCCTGGCCTCACTAGTGGACCTCCTGATGGCACCTGGTATCTTTGGCCGCTGTGTGACAGAGTGTTGGACTGGATGGGCCATTGGCCTGATTCAACATTGGCTTCTCTTATGTCCTTATGTTCTTTCAGCAGGCTGTCCATCACAACTTCAATGTCCCTTTGCTCTGATATTCATCACTTTGTATTTATGTGCACTGAAATTCATTTGATTATTTTCTTGTTCAGATTGGAGAAACCTGTTTAGAGATGTTCCATCAGAACCACCTTCTGCCTTTTGTTTTTTTACAGGGCACCTTTGTAACTGCTAAACAAAGCAATGAGTATCAGGGCTGAAGTATTCTTGAGGGGTCTAGATGACCCTCCACCTCCCCGACCATGGTTATGACCATTTACCCTTGACAGAAAGACTGGCAATCAGTGACCTGGGTTACCAATTACAACCCTAAGAAGAAATAGAGCTAAAAGCCTATATCACAGATTTTATATTCCATGTAAATGCATTCCAACCAGGATATAAAGATGAAGATGAGGTGATCAGTTAACCAGATTTGAGCTGCAGCTTTTGGAATGAGTGTAAGTGGACCAGCATAATATTATATGTGTTGGGAAACCACTGTAGACATACATCTATCATTTTTCACATGAAGAGGAACAGAATAATGCAGTGGACATAGACTATGCTCTTCATTAACAAATTGGATGCAATATAAATGAAAATTGCAGGGTTTTTTATTATCAAGGATGTTCAAAGCTGTATCCCTGGCATGAGAGCCCCCTTTTAAAGATCTCTATTTTCTTTCTCTAGTAATGGCTTTTAATTCTCTGAGTACAGGATGAGTTGTACTCTGAGACAATAAAATCTGATCATTTATTTCAGGAATATTACCATCTCTCCACAATGCTTTCAGACTGAAACAAAATGGAGGTGGAAGAGAAATCCTGTTTAATAGATTTTTCAATTCCACATCCTCTATCCAGTCTCCCACTATTATTATTTATAAGTGGCCCCATTTTCTCTCTTGGCATCAACAGCTCACAACCCTGGGAATATATTTGAAAACTATTTGTGATTACTGTAAATCTTCTCTGCAATTTGGCTTTAGATACTTCATTTTCTTCTTTTTAACTTATTTTTGTTTATTTTTATAGCTCACCATAAAACTCTTTCCTACTGCATAGCTTATATTTTTAGACATGGTAATGAAAACAATTCACCTGTAGCCTGTCTAGCTGTTTGTTGCATCACACCTGTGCTTGAACCCTTTAAGAAGCCTACTTCATGCATCTGGGGTGCTGTAGTTCTCTATGGCAGATGCATTATGCACCTTCCATGCACCATAAAGGTATACTGACTATTGCATTTAAGATGGATACAGAAAAATTGCCATCAGACTGACAGATGGAATGTATGTGAAGGGCCTGTACATTGCAAACCTGTAGTCCTGGTAATGAAATACATCTCTGTGAGCACGGGGCACAGAGACACATTACACCATGCCCTCAGAAGGATCCCTGGCAATCTAGCTGGACCATCTAGACTAGAGTCAGTTATAGAAGGCAGGTTCTGTCCTTGTCATGACAGTAGTCTCAAATTCAGTGCTTTCTTTTTTGTCCATTGGAGGGATTTGAAAAACTTGCTTAAATGGGAGAAAATATGCTCACTAAGATGGAAGCAGAACTGGTTTCTTGCCCCCAGTGACATCAATGTCTGGGAAAGGGAACAGATTTAACCCCCTTCAGAGGCTGCAATCTGTTTATTCCACAGGATTTAATTAGAATCTTTGGGAATTGATACTGCTCCTAAATTCACATAACCCCAAATTCTGCAACAGGGATGTTGCAGGGTGATGTGCCTGTTTGAGGGTGGGGCTTCCCCACCAACCAGCTGGCCGGCAGCAGGCCAGAGCCCCAGAAATTGGGGAAACCCTGCTTGGACTGGGGGTCTAGCAACCCTATTATAAGGTCTCACAAGTCTCTTGGTTGATTTTGATGTTTTAGCTTTCTAAACATACACAGAAAACTATTCAGGAGAGACTAATATTTTTAATTTGGGTCATCTGGATGGTTGCATGTGTGCAGAAGGTGAATATTAAACTTCTGGCCTCTTGCTGGTCAGCCTATGGATGTCAATATTTTAACTTTTTTTCTAAAAGCCCAAAGAGTTGAAGGGGGGGAACATCCCTAGAAAACATATCTGTATACGCCATCTGTTTATTATTAGGAAACTCAATTAGAATTATTATTTTTAATTATTCTATATAGAGTAGCCTGTTTTTTTTAAAAAAACAAAGTATCTATTGAATTAGCAAAAATGCCATTGAACACAGATTGCACATTGGATAGGTGAGGTAAATTTATTTAATATATCTGATGATTACTTCTGTCTTGCCACCAGTTTCACAACAGAAAGCTCAATTAATTTTTTTTTTTTCTGGTTGTAATGAATTCACATGGTAGATGACCTCAGCATCTAAAGAAGGAGGGTTTGTCGCAAGAGGTAGGATGGCCAAAGCAGTCACCTAAAGCATGAAGTTGCTCAGCTGGTTCCCTAATATGCTGTGGAGGGTACAGCAAGCTAACTTCAGATTCTTTTTTTCTAGCATACCTCATTATGAAGAACTCTTCAATTACTGGTTGCAGAATCCTAATATTACCACCAAGTACTTCCTGCAGTAGAAAATAGTTCTTTCAGAATCCTTACGTCTCTATTTACAATGACAGTTGAATCCTTAGTGGATAAATTCTTCTCTTTATTTAGAATGCTTACTCATAGAATGGCGCAAAATGCAGGATATGTTAAAATCAAGCTAAAAGTGATTTCTACAGTTTGTTTTATTTTTTTCCCCCTTGATCAATATCCGTTTAAAGACACAATGCCTGTATTGTTTATATCCTGCTGGGATAATTTATGTTTTATTTCAGGATAGGCTGTTTATTAATGTTTTGTTTTTTGTAATAAATATTTTCATGCAAGGCTTGAATGTGGCTCTGAATTGCTCATTTTATTGAAGTTGCTCAGCTAGTTCCTATTATGTTGCGTGTGGGGTACAGCAAGCTAACCTCAGATTCCATTTTTCTAGCATAACTTGTTATATTAAAAAAAAAACTCTGTTCCATTACTGGTTGCAACATCCTAATGTTACCACTAATATTCCACATAGTGGAAAATAATTCATTCACAATCCTTATGTCTCTATTTACAATGATAGCTGAATCCTTGATGGATAAATTCCTCTCTTCATTAAGAAGGCTTGCTCATGGCTAAATTGTTATGCCTCTCATCCACTGCAGTATCATGAGTACTAGGTGACTAAGGGTCCGGTCACACTGCCGTTTTGATCGGGATTCGCTGCTGTTTACTTGCGCATGTCAGTTTCACGTTCACATGCGCCAATCTGCCTCCCGCCCCGAAGCAGGCTTACTCACTCAATGCGTCCGGGTTTTCCTGACCCCTGGAAAAACTAGTGTTTTCCTGGCATTTCCGCTTTGATTGCGCGATTTCGCCTATGTGGACAGCCCCTCTCTCGCAAGGATTGCGATTAGGGCTGTCTGAACGTTCTTGGGGTTGTTTTTTTGTTTTGTTTTTTTAAAAAAAGCTTCCGGTTTGAGCGCTTGAGCAAACATGTGCTTAATAAATCCATTTAAAGTTTAATAATGGATTTATTAAGCGCATGTTTAGTCAAGCGCTCAAACCAGAAGCTTAAAAAACAAACAAAAACGCACAATGACAGCCCTGGAGATGGGAACGAGAGGTGGGGGCTACGGCAGCCTGGATGGGGCTGGCAAGGAGGATGGTGGAGACGGCGGAGCCTATTTTTGTGGGTCAATGGCGGCAGCGGCAGTGGCAGCACCCCCCCCCCAAAGTGTCGGCAGGAGCAGTAGCCACCCAAGCCTCCCCATGGCCGGCAGGATCGCCTGGAAGGACGGCGCAGAAGCAGGCAAGTCAGTGCTGGGAAAGAGGGGCTGGCTGCATGTAGACAGCCCAATGTGAATAAAAATGTTCCCAAAGCGCATGTCAGTTGCAGTGTGACCAGAGCCTAACATCTTTATGCAGCATGAGGGACAGTAATAATAAAACATTACTTGCTGACGAGGGTATATATCACTTTTAATATGCCATGTGAGTATTTTTGGATCCAAATAACTACTCAATACATGTGATTGAAACTGGGGCTGAGTTCAGACTGGCGATTTGCCCCACTATAGCCACTTTTCAGCCTCATTTCCCAAGCGGATTAAAGGGGGCATTCACACAGGCACATCTGCCTGGCGTTCCCCACCTGTAGGCAACCTGTGCTGTTCTGCTTCACTCCCACATTAAAAAGATACCTGTTACAAGTGGTAGCAAATCCCAGAGAGTGCCTTTATCCCGCATCAGTCCACTTCCCGGAAGTGTGAATGCTCAGCCGAAAACCTGGGAGCAACCCTCATTGCTCCCAGTGCATATGATTGGCACATATGATTGGCTGTGCTCTGCTCTACTGCCCAATGTGCAACGGGATCCTCCCCAAATCGGCTGGATGCTTATGTGTGTATGAGCGCATGAGTGCTCATGCGCCCATACATCCATAAGCATCCAGTCAATTTACCGGGGAAAAGCTGTTTACAGCCGCATCTCCAGGCCAGCAGTCTGAATGCTCCCGTGCACCTCCTCCCGCTATGCTCCCTCATCTGTCGGCCCCGTGTGACTGGGGCTTTTTTGCCACGACTGGCTCCCGCTGCAAACTGCCAGTCTGAACTCAGCCTGGGGAAGGAAAGGGCAGAGTAGGCATGACCAAATGTTCTCTAGTTCATTTCTTTCATATTCATTTGCATTTTGTCAGTGGTTTCATTCATCTGCTTTTCAGTGTTGATTTTGTAGTTTTGGTGGGTGTGGACACACACATACAGAGAGATTCAGATTCTACTGAAGTTCTGCTGATGGAGGGAGGGGGGACTGAACTTGCCTGATTCCACTTCTTATGCAGCTCTCCCCACCCCAAGTCCTGCATTCGTTTTTGGCTGTGGCTGTATCCACTCATGCAGCAGTACTTTTTCAGGAATCACTGGAGGCAGCTTGCCAAAGTGGAGGGGGAGATCTGCTTCCAGAAGCAGATATAACCCAGCCTATACATGCAGCATGACGTGTTGATTTTTGAGTGAACAAGTAGAACCACAATATTTTATAGGAAAGATGTGGTGCAAGGAAAGTGAAATGCCATGCAAATAAAGAATTCTGTGTCCAGTTCACACATGTGAGAAGCAAAATCAAAGACATGCAGATCAAAGTAGCAGGGATGAGTAATTTGTAAAAATCCGTGTTTCAGAATATTGTCAAAATGTTCAGTTTTGAGGTCTCTCAAATAAGAGCCGTGTGAGGAGTGTTAAGGCTATACTGGTTAACCTTAAGTTAAGGTTAAGTTAAGAGTTAAGATAACTGCTATACGGTAAGGCTATTGTTAGTTAAGATAACTGGGAAATTCAGTTTTTGAGGTATAGAAAGCAGACATTAAAATTGGCCAGGTGTCTTTCCAAAAATTTGCCCAGAAGGGTTTACAACAAACATTAAAAGGTTAAATCAAAAGTAAACCATACACTATATAAAAGCTGCATGATTCCAGAAAAGCAATACATCATAAACCCATTACATAGCCAAATCCTAACCTTTAAAAGGCCTCATTTGCTTACAAGTGCCAATGCAGGACTCAGGAAGGTCTCTCTGGGAAGAGTGTTCTGTGGCGAAAAAAGGCTGAGTCCTGCTATTGAAGGCTCCCAGCCAGAAAGAGTATAAAGCATAGCCTCACTCAAAGATTTAAATGAATTAGTGGATGAAGGTGATCTAAAGTTATTCCAGAATCAGGGCACAAAGTTCTGCTTTATGCTTATTTGTATTTCAATTGAGATTGGAACAAATAACAAATGCTGAATCATTCACATGCCTAACACTGGCCTGAGGATGTCTAGAAATGTGTATTTTCTAGAGGCTAAAAATGAAATCCTAGTTTATTTGTTAAAAAATAATTCAGGCTCCTAGGAATTTGAAGTGTTCTTTTCTTTAAAGACCCAACATTAATGTTGACTCAAAATCCTACTCTGGCCTATACACTGTGGGAAATGTTCTTAGGATTTCCCACAGTATATAGGCCAGAGTAGGATTTTGAGTCAACATTAATGTTGGATCTTTAAAGAAGGATAGTAGAATACACTCCAGCTGTTTTATATCACTTAAATGGTGTGCTTATATGAAATAACAACAAGGATGCAACAGAGGGTGGATTCACAGAATGGCACCAATCACAACCCAGTTCCCAGGGAATACTCTGGGAGCACCTGCTGCTGTAACAGTGTCAAAGTTAATTAGACATGTGTATCTGATCCATGCTTGGATTGCTGGGACTCCTGTATAAGTGATTCTAATTTTGCTAAAAAGGGAGAATTGGTAAAATTAATTCTACCTCCATTTAATTTTACAGAGGTACCCAGAATTTATTTAGAAACCTATCCGGGAAGTAGCAAGTGTGAAGCCTGGATGTGCTTAATGTCATCTCATTGTAAAATATAAGCATGCTTTGAGCCTCCTGAAATGAAGCAGAACCAATTGTTACTAGTTGGAAGTCACAAATTTTATTGTTATTGGTGCCTTTAAGGATTTCATATAAAGAGCTACTTCTTAAATTCCACTGGCAAGGCAACCCTGCTTCTTAGAAAACACCTAGGTCAGTTCCATCGCACAATAGGATAATTCTTTATTTGATGTTTTCCTACTGTGTTGCCTTCCAGCATGCAGCAGGATGTACATATGGGCTTGTATGAACAAGATACAAAGCTTCTTAAGCAGACTATTACTCTGGGAAAGTCAGTCACAAGGGAACTGAAATACAGTCATTTTAATCCAGTCTCTGACAGCAGTATGTTTTCTGACCTCAGACAAATCACTTAATCTCTTTGGGTCTCTGTGCCTTTCTCTTTAATTCACGCAGACTTAATACCAATCACTTATTTTAAAAGAGCATAGCTGCTATAAAGTTTATTCCATTAATGCGTCTAAAACACTGTGACAACCAAAAGTTCAGAATTACATATTTCACAATTCAGGTGGGAAATGGAAATGCAATCCATTAAAATTTAGTGAATGAACAATGTTTTGTGAATGGTGACATATGTGAGTGTGAGCTTCTTCTGTGATTATCCAACAACTCAGAGATTCAATGGTAGATGCTCATGGTCACCCAAATCAGTATGCTTGCTTGAAAACTATCACAACATGCATAATATTTTTGACATGGACCACATTAATCTGGGATTATTAGTGTTAATAGGTGAATTTTGGCACTAATCTGACTTCAAAATTTCACTAAACATTCAGAGATGGTTACAGATACATAGTGGCCCTGATCCAGACAGAGCTAGAGGTATTGAAATTCCATTGAAATTAATGGAATTAAGGCCATCACTACCGCAGTTCAATGTTACTTAGTTGAACTGAATGCTACTCAACTGCAATTATTATTTTAATCTATGAGAAGGTTGTGTTTCTTCCAATTGTTTAATGGTGTTGTGGAAACCCTGAAAGGAAAAATTGAGAATCCTTAAAGAAAGGGTATATCTTTCTATTGCTACTTCCTTCAATGGTGTGACTAATTGCTTACACTATTTTGTTATATATTTGTTAATCTCAGTAAAAGATGTCACATGGCTTTTGTTTATGGGGTGTGTATGTGTGATTTGTCTTTGGACCAAAGTGGCTACAGGCAAAACCATGAGGTTTTTTTTGGGACCAACATTAATACCTGCAATATTTGTCAACAGATAGAAGGATTTCTAGTGAATTTCTGAATTGTAATGCCACCATGATGTTTCTGAAGAATGAAGAAAGGACAAGAGCGGTATGAACTACTTGGGGCTGCACACAGTATTAAAAGTGTTGTTCAAGTATTGGTTGATAAAGGAGTCAAGGCAGAAATATAAGGCAGATGGTAGCAGATCTTTCAAAGGGAGGCACTTTTGGAACTTTGCTAGTCCCCCATTTTGTACATTTTGAGGGGATTCAGATGATTAATGATAGATAATTTTTCCCCTGTGAGGCAAATGGAACAGAAATTGGCAGAGGAAGAAGAGGAGGGGGAGGCTGTGTGGCTGAGAATCCTCAAACGATCTCATCTGATTCTAAAGGTACTAGTGGATGCTACACACAATATTGTATTTCATACACTACTGCAGAACTTCAGTGCAAGTCCAAACAGCTTAGAGTTTAAAATGACAGCAATAATACTACCACATTTCAAGGAACCTAGCACATTTTCCTTTGTGATCAATACCTGCAAATTGAGTTTCCTTTAATATTTCCCTAACACAGCATATGTCAGGAGATGAAACCGAAGCACCTTTTGAAGCCATTTCTTTTCTTCCTCAGTGAATCTTCTTGCAAGAGCACAGACTATTTTCTACAAAGGAGGGGAGGCTCACTGTTCTCTCAGTGTGCAGGATGAGATCACTTCTGGAAAGTTTCCATAATTTAGAGGAGTTGGCATAGTTTAATGAAAAGTCTTAAATGATATTGGGCAAAATATAGGGTTGGCAAGCCATAGCATTGATCACTATGTGCCTTTTGTAACTGTTCTGGTCGTATCCATACTTTAGGAATACCTAGGTTTTGTTAGTGCAATATACTATATATGGGCCTTGAAAAGTGGTCAGAAACGTCTGCTTGAAAACACAGCAGCTAGTCTTTTGACTGGGTCTTGCTGTAGTGACACTGTCTTACAACTGTTGAAAGATCTTCCCTAATTTTCAGGATGTGTCTGGATACAATTCAAAATGTGCAGGTATGCATTATTAAGCAAATATCAAAACCATTTTGCTGTGATTTGTCCCTCTCTAAGCCCTGTACAGTCTTCATAGGTGCTGTGGAGGAAGCATACTTAGAAATTTTCATGCAGAGAGTGAGGTATGGTTTAGAAATGGAGCTTTCATTGGCAGGCTCTTGGCTGCCTTTTTTCTTCTTCGACAAACTTGGTATGCTTGAGAAAATGTAGGGAAGAGGAAGAAAGAAATTAGCAGGTGAGACTGGCTAAGCTGTTATAGCCAAGTCAAAATTTGAAGGGGGGTATTGGGCTCAACTGATATAATGGCTCAGGAATTTCCAGTGGAACTAATTTCTTAAGCTCAACCTCCCATTTATGAATTTCTTCTTCATTGCTGTTTACATGTGGAAGGCCAAGATTCTCAGGGTTAAGACAAAGGTGCATCGGTAAGCAAGAGGCTCCAGGGTTCACCATTTATTCCTGTATCTCAAAGATATCCTTCTTGTGGTCATTGACAGCTAGGAATAATATTGCCTTGAGGGACTGTTATGTGATTTGAAACTGTGTTATCACCAGCTGAATAAAAGAATCCCCAAAAAAACCTCGCTTCTCTTTCTGATTTAAAAAAACCAACATTTTCTTTTGACTACTGATCTTTAAGAGGATTAGAGACCTTTAAAGGCAACGTAAATCACTTTCTTAGCCTATTTGTTCTCTTGGACTAGCTGCCAAGCTTTTGTGTTATCCATCTTTTGATTTTATCCCCAAACACTCTGATGTGCTGCCAGAAGCAAATGTCAGCCACCTTTCAACTTTAGCCATGGAACAAATTGTTCTTTTTCTTCTTGTTGTTTTAAATTTGCCATATTATTTTACTTGGCTCACAACAAACTATAGTCTTTTCATTTCTGATTACCTTCCCACTAGTATGCGAATCTCTCACTAGCGAGTTTCAGAAGGTAGCTATGCTGGCCTATAGTAGAAGAGCTAGTTTCAAGTCCAGTAGCACCTTAGAGACCAGCAACATTATGAAGGTACGAGCTTTCGAGAGTCAGAGCTTATTGGATGACGGGCACTTTGACTCTTTAAAGCTTATACCCAGGGCATCTGTTGGTCTCTAAGGTGCTTCTGGACATGAATCTAGCTCTCGCACTAGCAAGGAGCTATTCATGTACAAAAGTGGTCACCTCCACAGACGAAACGTTGCCAGGAACATCTTCCCACAGTGTCTTTTTATCTTGCAAATATATCTTGAATCAGGCCCGTAGCTACCGTGGGGCCCATGGGGCCTGCCCCCCCAGTTTTTATGGCCCCCTCCCCAATCCTTGATTCTCCCCCGTTTCTGCTCTCAGCCCAGTAGCCGCCTAGCCAGTGACTCCGTGGCTCCTCCTCCTGCTGCTCCTGGGTGCCTGCTTCCCTCATTCCTGGTGTTGGCACCCACTTTCCCCAGCGTGTCTTTGCTGCTCTGCAGAGCGGGGCTCATCCTGCAGCTCCCCAAAGTGGCTCCTCAGCTTAAGGGCACTCCACTGCTTGCCAGCCCACCCATGCCCTGGAGAGCCCCACAGCCGGTCCGACTCAGGAAGCAATGACCCACCAAGTGAGGGAGGGAAGGATGGAGAGCCAGCCAGCCAGCCTGGGAGGCTGCCCGCCCTGGGGGAAGAGTGCCTAGAAGCGGGTGCGGCTGTCAGGAAGGCTCTGGGAGGAACTGCGGAAGGACGAGGTTGACAGCTGGTGCCAGGGAGCCGAGCAAGGAGCCGAGGGAGTGGAATCCTGACCCCCTGGATTTCTCTACAGCACCACGGGCTACATAACAGGTCACCCATTTCAGCGCCAGTTCTCTTGTTAGTAGGGCTATGAGTTACAGGGGACTGATCTGCCCTTGCAGGGGGTAGGGAGGGAAGCTGTGGCCACTGGGTATTACCCTGGAGCTTGGATGGGTGTGCAGGGCTGCCTTAGGAGTCCCACCAATTAAATCAACGTTAGTTTAATTAATTTTATTTAATTGACTGTTCCCCCCCCGGCCCCATCCCCAAAAACTCCTTAGCTATGGGGCTGTTTTGAATGCTTGTCATTCTTTAAAATCAGTTTTGAAAGCTACCATCATATCATCCTTCAGATTCCCTTTGAACATCCTGCCCTTTTATATAAAAGGGTAGTGGTCTGGCAAGGTTCTATGCCTGGGAAAATCAGTTCGCTCTCTGATATGTCACTCAGAAGCTATCCCTATCCACTGGCTGCGTTGCCTGAGTTCTCTCTCACCCACTGCAGCATAGACCACTCTTCTCTGATTTGACTAGGATTTCAAGCTCATTTGCATATAGAAGCTGATTGGACTTCACTCCATTCCACACCTCAAACTCCCCCCGCCAAGACAGTTGGAATTGTCAGTTGCTTATGCAACCTGTTATATTCTGAGGTAAAATATGTCCTCACTCACAACACTTCCCCTTCAAAAGAAACAAACCCAATAACACAACCATGCCACACCACAAAAAAGACAGATCACACCACAAGCAGAATACTACAAGGTAAAAAATGCTCTGGTACTAATTCAAAGTGCTGGGAATCATGTTGTGTTCTGGCAGGGGACGCTGTGAGCATAGAAAATAATTTATCGACACAGTAGTGTTTTGCAAAATCTTTAGGAATTATTTGGTACATTTACCATGGGGCACCCTCCCAGAGCTTCTGGCATTTTCTCACTCTGCTGGCATCAAAACCAATTTAAGGCAAAATAGAGATATGGAGACTTTCCCATCGTCCTTTGCATCAATTTGTCTTTATTGGCAATGGCAACCCTAGGCCTGCCAGCATTCTCAGGGTGACTTCATGCCTCCTGACTGGCATGGCATCACTAGCCCTGGCTGCCTGCTCCTGTTCAGCAGGAGCATCCCTATGGAAACGGCCTGGGTGATTTCAGACCAGCCACAGACTTCTGCCTAACCTTCCTTACAGGGTTGCTGTACAGACCACAAAGCCGAAAAGAATGAAGTAACTGCTTTGCTCCCTGCTAATGAGAAAGACAGAATTTTGCCGAGGAAGAGGCTGCTGAGAGGGGAAGAGATAAAATTGCCAACTTTAGGTATGGAAATTCCTGGAGAATTGAGGGGTGGAGCCCAGAGAGGGTGAGGTTTGAGGAGGGGTGGGACCTCAGACAGGTACAGTGCCATAGACTCCACCCTCCAAACCAGCCATTTCCTCCTGGGGAACTATTGTTGCCAATCTTGGCCCAGCGGCCATCAAACCATTCTCTTCAACCCCCTGCTGTGCAGCAGACTTCCCCTAGGGTTGCCAATCTCCAAGTGGGACCTGGAGATCTCCTGCAGTTACAATTGATCTCCAGATGACAGAGATCAGTACCCCTGGAGAAAATGGCTGCTTTGGAGGGTAGACCCTATGGCATACCCTACTGAGTCCTTTTGCCCCCCCCCCAATGCTGCCCTACACAGGATCCACCCGCCAAATCTCCAGGTATTTCCCTACTTAGAGCTGGCAACCCTACTTTCCCCTCAGTGCCTGTTGGTTGGTAGGCAACCAAGCTTGGTCCAGTCACCTGTTTTGGCCTTTGGGAGAAAACTCATTGGGGCCAGTCCTGATAGGGTTGCCAACTCTAGATGGGAAATTCCTGGAGATTTGAGGGATGAAGAGGTTGAGGTTTCAGGAGGGGTGATACCTCAGACAGGTACAATGCTATAGACTCCACCCATCAAGCTACATTCCATCCTGGGGAACCATTGTTGCCAATCTCCCGGTGGGGGTTGGATATCAATCAGAATTACAACTGCTCTCCAGGAGGGAGGGGGGAGGAGATGGAAAGCTGAAGTCAGGGGACAGATAACAGTAGGTTGCCAATTGGCTGGGAGGGAGACAGGGTTGCCAACTCCAGGTTGGGAAATTTCTGGAGATTTGAGGGGTGTAGCCTGGAGAGGGTGAGGTTTGAGGAGGGGTGGGATCTCAGACAGGTACAATGCCATAGACTCCACCCTCCAAACCAGCCAGTCCCTTATGGGGAACCATTGTTGCCAATCTCCAGGTGAGGGCTGGAGACCACTCAGAATTATAACTGCTCTCCAGGAGAAAGGGCAGAAGTCAGTTGAAGTCAGAGGGGGAAATAACAGTAGGTTGATGGTTAGCTGGGAAGGAGATGGGGTTGCCAACTCCACGTTGGCAAATTCCTGAGGATTTGAGGTGTGGAGCCTGGAGAGGGTGGGGTTTGGGGAGGGGTTGGACCTCAGGCAGGTAGAATGCCATAGACTCCACCTTCCAAACCAGCCATTTCGTCCTGGGTAACAATTGTTTCCAATCTCCAGGTGATGGCTGAAGATCACTCATAACTACAACTGCTCTTCAGGTAGCAGAGACCAGTTCCTCTGGAGAAAATGGTGGACTCTGTCACGATACTCTGCTGAGGTCACCACAGCAAATTCACACTGTGTGCCCAAAGCCAGGGCACTTTCCCAGAGCCTCTTTCTTGAGCTCGTATTGATTTCCACAATTGGCCTTATTCCTAGTAATAATTATAGTCAATAATGTAGTTCCATAGGGTGAGATGGGATAGTTGCCCTGGGCCCTTGGCCCCAATGGCTGGCCTGTGCAGAGTAAGTGCTGGAAGTTTTTGCTGTCTGTTTCAGTTGTACTAGGGTTTTAATTTTTTTTTATTGTATCCTCCTTTATGATTGAAGCAGTGAAAGCCTGGTAGTGTCTCTGTCTTTATAGTGACTTTTCTCCACCACTAGTGGTGCTGTGAGTCCAGCACTGGTTGATTTAGAGGAAAGGTGAGACTGAAGCCCAATCTGCATCTAGCATTTGCTCCGCTGTTTTACCAAACCCACACTGGAACAGAAAAAGATGCAGGTCAAAGCCACATTCAGGGGCCCAATCTGCATCTAGCATTTGCTCCGTTGTTATATCAAACCCACACTGGAACAGAAATTCCCATCTACATTGCATGCCACTTTCACTTTGATTGAGTGTTGCATTTTATGGCTGTGTCCAGACTGTATGCTGCCTTCACTTTGTTTGATCTCTGGTTTTATGGGCACTGTCTGCATAGATCTATGGCCGTTTTATGGAGTCAGTACGGTGTTGGCCTGGGGTAGTTAAATATGGTTTTGAACTGCATCTTTTTCTGTTTCAATGTGGGTTTGGTAAAACAACTGAGTAAATGCTAAATGCAGATTGGGCCAGATACCCCGGGGCCCATGCAGCACTGATGCAGAGTCACCCCTGAATGGCCATAAAATGGCCATAAATCTATGCAGATGCCACCATAAAACCCAGAGATAAAACAAAGGCCCAGGACAGACTGGCAATTTGCCGCGGGATGGGACCCGGGCTGACAACGACTCAATATCGGGGTAAATGGGATGTTCACACAGGCACATCTGCCTGGCGTCCCCCACCCGTAGCCTACCGGTGCTCTTGCGCTTCACTGCCGGATTAAAAAAACACCTGATAAAAGCCGGCGCAAATCTTGAAAGCCTGCGTTCGTCGCGCGTTTCTCCGCTTCCGGGGAGTCTGAACGCACAGCCGAAAAGCCGGGAGCAACCCGCGTTGGGCATGAGGCAGCAGCGGTGTGATTGGCTACACTACGCTCCACTGCCCAATGCGGTGCTGGTGTTGCATGGCAAAAAAAAAAAATCGGCAAAATGCGCTTATGCACATGAGCGCATGAGCGCTCAAGCGCGCATGCGCACATACGCCCACAGCCGAAATAATGGGGAAACAGCGAATATAGCGCGCCTCCGGCACGGCAGTCTGAACGCTCCCGCGCGCCTCCGTCTGGTATCTTCCGGCAGAGGCCCCCACTGTGTGGGCGGGAAAACCCGGTATCGTTTACTCCGGGGGTTTTTTGCCGCGACTGGCTACCGGGGCAAATTGCCAGTCTGTCCTGGGCCAAAGTGAAAGCAGCATGCAGTCTGGACACAGCCATAAAATCCAACAAGCAATCAAAATGAAAGTGGCATGCAGTGTAGAGGGGAATTTCTGTTCCAGCGTGAGTTTGTTAAAACAGCGGAGCAAATGCTAGATGCAGACGGGGTCTGAGAGCAGCAGTCATGGTTGGTGGACCAATTCAGGAGGCTGCTAACAGTATGATTATCAAAATAACATCAATAACACTGTAAAACGTTAAACTGCTAAAACTAAAAAAAACAAAACAAAACTAAAATGACTGTGTCCATGGAAGTGCATGTTACAATAAAAGATGAACAAATACCAAGTTGTGAAGCATGAAACAGCAACATTTAATTTTGCTGGAGGCAACAAAAAAGTTTGATCTAGCTCTGCATACAAATTGAATCATACCAAACACACTTCTACAGCTGAGTACAGATGAACTGAGTTGCTGACTAGGGCAATTCCTGAACTGAAGATCTACATGGGAATCACTATTTGAGGCCATTATCATGATTTTATGGAACTGCAACACAAATCCAAGATTCTAAGGTATTATGAGCCCCTCTTCCAGAAACAACCCTGCCTCACCAACCTTGGATGTTTTGTTTTTGTTTTTTTTGAGAAAGAGAGCAATCATGTCGATAACAGTGACCCTGAAGACATTATATATTTGGACTTT